>JAOTOM010005032.1:0-645000 GCA_034440615.1 Ashinkailepas kermadecensis
GCTGAGGGCAAGGGTAATTCGTGCGTAGTGAATGATCGGCTGTAGACTTCTGTGCTAAACATTTGTAGAGATGAACATTTGTCTTGGCGGCAAGAGCGTCAGGAGCGCTTATTATAGTGGTGCCGGAGGTGTTGTTACCAGATACGCTGACGTTGTGTAGCTTAAAGTGGCCTACGACTTGTTGTGGGTTAGTAATGTGCTGTCCTTTCACGGTCAGCTGGGGAAAGGGGCCTGGCGGTGGGCGTCTCAGGTTGAAACGCTTCATTAGGTTCCAGATTCTTCCGGTAGAGGTGAACCTATTGAATTCAGACGCAAAAGACTGCCAACAGTTTTGGCGTGCTGTTCGAATTATGTACCGGCAGTGTTTTGAGATTGTCTGTATGCTGATAGGTGTGCTTTGCACACGCATCTTTTATATTGTTTGTGGGCACGGCGCCCTGCGCCAATTGCCCTTCCCCAGTCCGGAGTCAACCATGGCGTAGATGCCTTCTTCCAATATTTATTACTATTGTGACTGAGTCACGTGCTGGTGAACTCATGGCCTTGAACATTATTTGCATTTTGCTGGTCTCTGGAGTTGCTAGATTGAGGTTCACCTGATCCTCAAATGTTGCCCAGTTCGCTCGTTTCAAGTTCCAAGAATGTGTGAATAGCTTAATGTGGTGGATAGCGTCCGTGCTGAGCCTAACTGTAATTGGGTAGTGGTCGATGGGAGCAGCATCTTAAGTCAATTCAAATCGCCGATCCTCCTTAAGTCAGGTTGTAGCGGGTGGCGGCCCCGGTATTTATAATCACTAACTTATAATGGTAAAATTTCAGGCCAATATTGGACAAAGATATATATATATATATATATATATATATATATATATATTTAATTGTATTGTTGGTGGAGCTGCATCATTGGAAGCGCAGCGCGATGGTGCGTTGAGCGCCGGCCAGTTCTGCTGCGGGTCGCTGGGTGTGCGTCGCTGTCACTGCGGGGTGCCCTGTACTGTCAGTGCGACAGCGGTCCAATCCTGTGTGTAGTGGTAATCCGGTCATAACCCATTACAGTTGTGGTTCACTCTTCCATCAGTGACCCTGCACCAGTGGGCCAGCACCCTCACGTTCACCGCGACAACGACCCGGTCCCGGTTCATACCTCCCTCCCACTAATGGTAGTGGCCCAGTCCCCCCCCCTGTGACAGTAGTCCCGGTCACTCATTGCTGAAAGGACCCAATCGCCCTCCTCTCCCACCATTGTAGTCGTGCAGTCTCATTTCAGTGACCCAGTCCCTCCTGTGATAGTCGTCCCGTTCACCCATTGCTCAAATGACCCAACCGCCTTCCTTTTCCACCATTGTAGTGGTCCAGTCTCCCCTCAGTGACGCAGTCCCCCCCCCCCCCTGTGACAGTCGTCCCATTCAGCTATTGCTTAAATGATCCAGTCGCCTCCCCCTCTCACAGTCATAGTGATGCAGTTTCCAGTCAGCGGCCCATTCCCCACTCTCTATTCACTGGTGGAGTGTTCCAGTCTTCCGAACATTTCGGGTTGTGCTTTTGGCATGAACTTGTGGTTTCTAAGTCACGCTAGTCCATGCACCCCTAGTCACCAACGCCACAATTCTAAAGCTGGGTGATGCTCAGCCAATCTTGTGCGGTGCTCAAACACCACCTGTTATTCCCAAACACCACCTATACTACCACCACGTATGCCTCCACTGCCGTCACAGGCTCTGCTGGAACTCACCAAACGCTGCCCACCTCGTCGGCTGTTCCCCCGGATGGCGTTCGGGCGTCGAGGTGTCCGTCTGGGATATATCCGCAGCGCGGCAACGGGCGTCCGGAGTGACGTTCGCGGCCGGCACGCATCCGCCGTGTGGTGGGGACGCTCTGTATCGCCCACATCCGGGGCGCGTTCCCCTGGCTGCCCGACGGCCGGCGCCGGAGGCGTCCGCTTTCGTCAGAGAGTGGCGCTGTGTTGCATGGGGCGGATCCGGCAGCCGGCCGCAGATAAGAGTGTAGGTCTGGGCGCCGTCCTGTGGCTGCCAACTGGTGCGTCGCTGCAGGTCGCGACCACGGGCCGCCGTCTGTCCCGTCGGTGAGTTGTGGAGATCGCCGGTCGACGGTCGGCGTCTCTGTTGATGGAAGTCACGGCCACGGGTTAGCGTCAGTCCTATCGGCGTGTTGTTGGTGGTCACGGTCACGGGTTGGCTTCCGGCCTGTCTGTGTGTAGTTAGAGGTCACGGTCACGGGTTAGCGTCAGTTCTGCTGGCGTGTTGTGAGAGGTCACGGTCACGGGTTGGCGTCAGTTCTGTCGGCGTGTTGTTAGAGGTCACGGTCACGGGTTAGCGTCTGGCCTGTCGGTGTGTTGTTAGAAGTCACGGTCACGGGTTAACGTCAGTCCTGTCGGTGTGTTGCTAGAGGTCACGGTCACGGGACATTGTCTGACCTGTCGGTTTGTTGTTAGAGGTCACGGTCACGGGTCAACGTCAGTCCTGTCGGTGTGTTGTTAGAGGTCACGGGTTAGCGTCTGTCCTGTCAGTGTGATACTAGAGGTCACGGTCACGGGTTGACGTCAGTCTTGTCGGTGTGTCATTAGATCTCACGGCCACGGGTTCGCGTCTGTCCTGTCGGTGTGTTGTTAGAAGTCACGGTCTCGGGTTAGCATCAGTCCTGACGGTGTGTTGTTAGAGGTCACGGACTAGCGTCTGTACTGTCAGCGTGTTGTTAGAAGTCATAGTCACGGGTTAAGCCCGTTTCACACCGCGCATGTTTCGGATTTTACGGACGTCTCACGTCCGTCTCGAACGAAATAAAAACCAAATCGAGAAGCACGGGCACCCCATTACAGTTCGTTCCACTACGTTCTGACAAACATCATTTTTGCGTTTCTGGCGCAGTCGTGTCAATTGCACCACTAGAAGCTTGCTTTTATTGAAGGCACATGGAGCACAGAAGACAGGGGTAAGAAAGCTGCACGGCAGTTGACTTTTGATTTTTGCAGCATCACTGAGCAATGTCAGTTTGTCACTGGAGTTATTTACGAATAAGAGTACCGATCTCTGATATTGATGATACTTGATGTCCGTCACCATCAGGGTCGTCAATTTCTTAAAACCATGGGGTGCCAACGCCGAATACCTACATGGAGGCAATGGAAGGAAAAACAGAAGGTATGAAAGTCGAAAATTGCGGGCACTCCGTCCAGCTATGTTCTCTACGCACGTTCGAGGTGCGTTTGCGGGGTAAAAGTCAACGCAATTCCCACTTTTGGACGGACGTCAGACGGACGTCAGACGGACGTCAGACGGACATACAATGTTGCGCCAAAAGCGGTCAAAGCTGCCGTTACACACCGCGCCCGTCAACAACGGATAACCTCCGGCGATTTCATGGACGTTCGACGGACTTCCGACGTTCGTAAACTCTGAAACTGGCGCGGTACGGAACAGGCTTTAGCGTCTGGCCTGTCGGTGTATTACTAGACGTCACGGTCACAGGTTAGTGTCAGTCCTGTCGGTGTGTTTTGGAGGTCACGGTTACGGGTTAGCGTCTGGCCTGTCGATCTGTTGTTAGAGGTCACCACCACGGGTTGTCGTTAGTCCTGTCAGTGTGTTGTTAGAGGTCACGGTCACGGGTTAGCGTCTGACCTGTCGGTGTGTTGTTAGAGGTCACTACTACGGGTTGTTGTTAGTCCTGTCAGTGTGCTGTTAGAGGTCACGGTCATGGAATAGCGTCAGTCCTGTCGGTGTGTTGTTAGAGGTCACCACCACGGGTTGTCGTTAGTCCTGTCAGTGTGTTGTTAGAGGTCGCGGCTACGCCCAGTGTTTACCCTGTCAATGCATCAATACCGCCGGTGGTCAGAGTTGGTGAAGTTGCCGGTGGCGTGGAGTAGACGGCCCGCGAGAGACGGCAATAACGTCGCCTGACGTCGTCACCAATCTGAGAAGTGTGCTGCTGGAGGCCCCTGTCAGGGCTGCTGCACTCTGCCAGTTCTCAAGCCAAGCAATGATGCCACCACCTGGAGTTGGAGATCGCTGGACCAGGACGATGGTCCTGGGTCTGCTGGTGCTGCGTCCAATGCCACAATCGGGTGAGAGGCGGAGCGATATACCAGAAAGAGAGAGAGAAAAGAGAGAGAGAGAGAGAGAGAGAGAGAGAGAGAGAGGGAGAGAGGGAGAGAGAGAGAGAGAGAGAGGGAGAGAGAGAGGGGAGAGAGAGAGAGAGAGAGAGGGAGGGAGAGAGAGAGAGAGAGAGAGAGAGAGAGAGAGAGAGAGAGAGAGAGAGAGAGAGAGAGAGAGAGAGAGAGAGAGAGAGAGAGAGAGAGAGAGAGAGAGAGAGAGACAGAGAGGGAGAGAGAGAGAGAGAGAGATGGAGAGGAAGCAGAGACAGCGCGACAGAGAGAGGAGGAGAGGGACGAAAGAGCGGTAGGTGAATACAAAAATAAATGAGTGGCAGGTGTGGAAGGCGGAGAGGGAGAGAGACATATGAGAGACATACGAGAGACCGACCTACCTAACCTTACAACAGTCGATGCCTCGCCGGGCTTTATTCGCTGAGAACGTGTGACCAGCCCTACGTATCCAGCGGGTGGGCATGGATCCCTACCACGTTGGGGAGGTCCCCTGGTCATCTATGTACCCTAGCCTTTCAGCACCGGGGCATATGGCATGACAAACCCATCCTTGCATCGTCCGAACCACTGCACAATCCGTACCCCACGTATAGAGAACAGGTGTGGACTAATTCTCGGGCAGTGTTTTCCTTTATTCTAGTGTCCAGGCCAGGCTCGACGAACGCAATGTTTCCCGTCGCTGCCTCACATGCATACTGTGCTCGAAGCTCATCTGCGCTCCTAGATCACAGAGGCCAGCGGGGTTTTGCGGTCAAAGAACCATTTCATTAGAGCTAATGCTTCTGGAATGTTCGCTTCATCGCTCCCTCTCGCAGGTAGCAGATTTGCCAACGCAGATTATATACAGTAATATTAATATTCTAGACAATTTAGACTGGTTTGTACTCTTACTACCATTACTCGAGAACTTTCGGCCCATAGTAGGATGGCTCGCAGGTCGGCTGCCTCACTTACAAACTTACTTCATATAGTAAATTAATACCAGGCAAACATCCAACCATAATGGAGGAATTGTCAATTGTCATGTCCGGACCGAGACAATTATACCGTGTGTGCTCTGGTACACACGGTACTATCCACGTCTATCTGTCGGTTACTGGTGGCACTGTCCGAGCGAAAGCCGCAACGCGTGCCCATCAGCCCTCGAGGCACGGCCCATCATTCAGCCGTGGACGTAAATACTCTCCTCCTGACCACCTGGTGGCCGGGGAATGTGCCACGCTATCGTCACCGGTCTGGGAGGGTCGTATTCTGACGTTACCCTCGATTTACGCTGATCTCCACGAAGGGTCACCTGGCTGCGGCTGTTAAGCAGCCATCGATATTTGACCTACATGCTATTTTGTTTGAACGTTCATCACAGGAGCAGAGCTGCGGCACTGAACACCCAGCTGGAGCGCATCCTTTGGGTTCCCTTAGAGTTTGGATTTTGAAACTAGTCTGTACCACGGCAAGTAGGTTGACTATAACTTCAATGTCTTAGTCCTGTTAGTGTAGTGGAAGAGCTGAGCGCATAGGACGGGGAGGGAAAGACAGGTATTGTTGCATGTATAGTTCTCAACATGCGTGCTCTCGGATCGAGCGATTGTCGTTTTTGCACGGGTACTTCGACCCGATAGTCCTACATGATTGATGTTAGGAACCGATTTTTGTCTACCATTCCGGACCGTTAACCCAAGCTATGCTCCATATTTGCTCGCAAGAAGTCCTTTTCCACTGCCCCTCCTGTCCGTTAAATGCCGAGTAGCTGTTCCATGTCTCTGCTAGTGCCCTCACGCGTTTCTATATTTAATCTAGTACATTTACGTTAGATTTATGTACACCTTATGGCATTACGACCTATAAACACTCTGGCACCACTGGCCATCTCACATGTCTCTATTCAAGTACATTCATATGCGACACACTACCCGTCCCCCAAATTTAGCCTATTTGGTCCCCCATAAGATGGGTCACTCCATTCAGCTGAGTGAAATGAGGCTGAGGAGGGAATGGCTCCCATAGAAATGAGGTCGGACCGGTGCGGTTTGTAAGGAGGAAAGCATGACAGAAGACGACGCTCACATGGCAGATGTTGGTCGCCCTCCGGCTGTCCGTCACTTCAACTCCTTCAGAGTGACTCTGCTGTTCGAGTCCGTGCTCCCAGTGTGGGTCCTTCGGTCCTCTCGGCCACTCTGTGCACCGGTTGCCGTTGCAATTTCTTCTCAGCCTCTTCTTGCCCCCCCCAACTATTCACCAGGCTTCCATTAAAAAATTGGCGTATTGATTGGTCGGCAGAGCGTCATCTTAATTTTTAATTTTGTTGCGGCCATGCCTTTCCGATGCCGCCTGTGGCCTTCGTGGCGTTCTGCCACCACCATTGTTTCTTCGTTTTCCCCGGAGCTGACGGCGATCTGTAGTTTCCACTGGGGGTCGCTGGCCTCAAGGTCGACCGGCCTTTCTTCTTTCTGTTCTTGTTTCCAGGGGGCTAGCTGGAGTGGGGCAGCGAAGCCAAAAACAAAGTACTTTACCCTGGTTCGCGCCATTTACTGCTCGAGATCCATTGCTCCCGTCTGTGATTCCGTCTGTGATCCCGTCTGTGATCTCCCGTCTGTGATCCCGTCTGTGATCCGCGGAGGTGCGCGACGATTGGGCTCGGCTTAGCTGATTCTTAAAAGTGATTCGACAGCCACCTAGCCGCCGGGCGTTTTAGGTCACAAGGGTTTCGTCGGTGCAGTGGCGCGGTGTGGTAGCCGATCTCGACATTGTTTCGATATTGAAGGTGTTAACATGGGGTCATGAAATCCAGTGGCGGTAGAAACGCCTCAAAAAGTGTGGGTGTGTGTGTGGGAAGGGAATCCCCATTTTTAAGTTGATTCTTAACACGCATCGCCATAGCATTAATGTTAAACCTTCATGAAGAGCATGAGGGAAGGGGCATGACCCCCTGTCACCCATCCCCTGTTCTTACACCCGTGATTAAATGTATTCTGAATATAGTTTACTACAACAGTAACCAACCCTCCAAATTTTGTCCTTCCATCTTCAGTAGTTTCCGATATCTTGGGGGGGGTATCCGTCCCCCCACCCCTCCGGTGCGCGCTATGTAAGAGGCCCTCCGGCGCGCGTGTTAAGACATTAACGTAGTGAGGCGGACACAGAGTCAATTTTTCATCCCACCCACTAATGGTAAATAATGCCCACCCAAATTAGAGTCGAAGTATCCAGAGGATGGGTGAATGTTAATACAACATCCACGCACTGAACACATTTTTTCCTCGAGCGGCGCAGGTGCGATCTTACAAGGCCGTGGTTCGGCCTGTTTTTCGTACTTCATGTGCACACCGAATAGCTTTCATAAAGCGACAGCCGTGCGTACGTCAACATTTGATGGAGCAGCGCAGCAGCCGCCAGCCGTGTGAGCAGCTCAAGGATGCACTTCAGTGATGATTTTGTGCTTCAACAGTCGATTGTGTGCTTCAGCAGCTGGTTGCATATTATGCAGCGATGGCGTGGGCCGGCATTTGAATGTTCTAGCACCTGACAGGGTGTTGGAATATGTATATATATATATATATATATATATATATATATATATATATATACCGGAATGTGTGTGGGGGTACGTGTATGTGTGGGTGGGGGTGGGGTGTGTGTGTGTGTGCGCGTGTACTTTATCAGTGGACAACGTGTTACACCAGCAGGCAGTGATGGTGTGTATCCATCAGTGGGCAGCATGTTGCAGCAGCAGTGATGGTATGTGCGTGTGTGTGTTTCGCCAGTTGGCAGCGCGATGTGCCCGCAGCAGTGATGGTGTGTGTGTTTCACCAGTTGGCAGCGCGATGTGCCCGCAGCAGTGATGGTATGTGTGTGTGTTTCACCAGTTGGCAGCGCGATGTGCCCGCAGCAGTGATGGTGTGTGTGTGTGTTTCGCCAGTTGGCAGCGCGATGTGCCCGCAGCAGTGATGGTATGTGTGTGTGTTTCACCAGTTGGCAGCGCGATGTGCCCGCAGCAGTGATGGTGTGTGTGTGTGTTTCACCAGTTGGCAGCGCGATGTGCCCGCAGCAGTGATGGTATGTGTGTGTGTGTTTCACCAGTTGGCAGCGCGATGTGCCCGCAGCAGTGATGGTGTGTGTGTGTGTGTTTCACCAGTTGGCAGCGCGATGTGCCCGCAGCAGTGATGGTATGTGTGTGTGTTTCGCCAGTTGGCAGCGCGATGTGCCCGCAGCAGTGATGGTATGTGTGTGTGTTTCACCAGTTGGCAGCGCGATGTGCCCGCCGCCCGGTGCCGAGCCACTCTCCCAGTTCAGCCTGGTCGGGGCCGATGACACCGACCCACAGTCGCCGACCTGGACGGGGTTCGAGCCAGGCACCAGAGCCGAGTACCGATGTGACCGCGGCTACGTGCTGGTCGGCGACAGAGCGAGGGCGTGTCAGCCGGACGGGCGGTGGGACGGCGCGGCGCCCCACTGCTGTTAGTACACCACCTCCACTGTTGTTAGTACACCACCTCCACTGCTGTTAGTGCACCGCCCCCACTGCTGTTAGTACACCGCCCCACTGCTGTTGGTACACCTCTCCTACTGCTGTTAGTACAGCGCCCCCACTACTGTTGGTACACGTCTCCTACTGCTGTTAGTACAGCGCCCCCACTGTTGTTAGTACACCACCTCCACTGTTGTTAGTACACCACCTCCACTGCTGTTAGTGCACCGCCCCCACTGCTGTTAGTACACCGCCCCCACTGCTGTTGGTACACCTCTCCTACTGCTGTTAGTGCAGCGCCCCCACTACTGTTGGTACACGTCTCCTACTGCTGTTAGTACAGCGCCCCCACTGCTGTTAGTACACCGTCCCACTGCTGTTAGTGCACCATCCCACTGCGGTTAGCATACCGCCCCCACTGCGTTAGTGCACCGCCCCCACTGCCATTAGTGGACGTCTCCTACTGCTCACAGTACAGAGCCCCTACTGCGGTTAGTACAGCGCCCCATTGCTGTTAGTGCACCGCCCCACTGCTGCTAGTACATCGCCTACTGCTGTTGGTGTACCGCCCCTACCGCTGTAAGTATACCAGCCCTACTGCTGTGAGGGCACCGCCCACTGTTGTTAGTACACCGTCCAACTGCTGTTAGTACACCGCCTCACTACTGTTAATAGATCGTCCCACTGAAGTTAATACACTGCCCCAAACCGCTGTTAGCACACCGTCCCCACCACTGTTAGTATACCTCCTCTACTGCTGTTAGTACACCGGTGTACTAACAGCAGCCTTCACTGTTGTTAGTACATCGCCCCACTGCTGTTAGTACACCGCCCCGCTGTTATTCATACACCGTCCAACTGCTGTTAGTACACCACCTCCACTGTTGTTAGTACATCACCCCACCACTGTTCGTACCAGTAGCATACCTAGGATTTGCGCTAGGGGAGGGCAAACAGATTTGAAGGGGACCAACCCACCACCTATTAACAAATCCCCGGATTTCGACCACTATTTTTCAAAGGGGCAGTTCTTTTCAATAAAACAATTAGTGACCAACGTGCTGTGAAGGGAGCCCAATCTGACCCCATCATTTCTGAGCCACCGGAATTCAACCCTAACTCCCCCCGCCCTCTTGGATGGGTTTTCTTTCGGTATCCCTTGATAAGTCACCTCACACTGCTGGAATTGCACCCGTACAAATTACTTAAAATGCATAATAATCCAATATCAGGCATTCCAGTTCATCCCCCCCCCCCACCCTCTCTCTCCCTTCTTGCTATGCAAAGAGCACGGCAGCAAAATGTAGCACAGGGAGTCGTTACAGTACGCATTATGATCATGCTCAAGATGTTTTTCGCTCGAAACTTGACGTTGGAAACAGCATATTTTGCCTGCGCGAGCAAGAAGCGCAAACGCACGCCTCTCAGCGCCGAGGGACGTGTGTTTGCGCTTCTATCCCATCACCTTGCAACCTCACGGGAATGGCTCGGTTCGATACTGTAATCTGTTCTTGTGTGCCATCAGATCGATGCACTTAATTTCTTCCAGCTCTCATTGAAAAACAAACAAATCCCTTTCGTCTCGTCGTTCATGGACCGCGCCACAAACTGTTGCATCAAGCCGTCAGGAATCCTATCTGAAAGGACACCAATTCACATGAACTTCTAGATTGGTGATTTGTGGCAGCTGTCCACCGAGAGCGGCGATGCGTCTGCCTCAGATCTGAACCTGGCCGAGTATTCGGACCTGAGCGCTAGGCACCCGCTGCTGGTGGACGGCGACGTGGCCACGTTTGTCCACCTCAGCCGCCGCAAGCTCTCGGTGAAGCTGTACAGCACGACCTTGCCGCCCGCTCCGCCGCTACAGGGGCGGCTCGAGCTCCGAGTGGTAACCGGCGCCGACACGGACCTGTCGAGTGAGTGTCGAACCTGTCGGGTGAGTGTCGAACCTGTCGGGTGAGTGTCGAACCTGTCGGGTGAGTGTCGAACCTGTCGGGTGAGTGTCGAACCTGTCGGGTGAGTGTCGAACCTGTCGGGTGAGTGTCGAACCTGTCGAGTGAGTGTCGAACCTGTCGGGTGAGGCTCGTACACGTCGGGCTGGATAAACGATGCTCACGAGTCGCCGACTTGGTTTCCGATGCCTGAGGTGCTGGTGTGGCGTATGGGCACAGCGTCAGTTCCCACCGGGGACAGCCTACGCCCACCTCCGGAGTATTAGACAGCATCAGACAGCAGTAAATGTTACCAAAGCTTGCTAAGAACAACATAGACAAGGAGGTAAAGTTTTTGGATATGTTTCACAACATTCTATTTACTATTTGTCATGTATGGTTCCTGAAAAAAGGTAACAATTTCATAGCTACTGAACTTTTCTTGTAGCTTCCTGGTACACCATCATCAGATGCTTGTTGGAAATTTCAGAGATGGTTTGTAATCTTTAAGGTGTACTTTTGATTTCAGGGGTGCTTGTGCACCCATGCAAGTGTGCAATTCTCCGCAGGTGTTATGATGTATCCCTTATCAGCGCGTGACAAGTTTTACTTCCAAAGACGCGCCGCCATCGGACACCGGGATTGACCACCATTTTTACACCTTCGTTTGCTTACAGGGTGGAAAGCAAATTTCGACTTCACCCACACCTCAATAAAACTGCGACTAGGTGAGGGAAGCTCATTGAAGCTCTTGATCGTCACGGGTTGAACCGTTATAGGCTAGGGTGAGAAGAGCTGCGACAAGATCGGTGTGCTGCGACTCCGACCGATCACACGTGACGGACTGAGATAACCAACCAATCCTATCGCTAGCTCCCGTCCAGGGGATCCTCCGGCATCGGAAGCAGGACTCAGGAAACATGAATTACAGCCAGCGAGGTTCGGACTTAGCTGCCCGGGGCAAAAGGAAGGCGTGTTCTCGCGACGGTGGTTGCCGTGTATCATATCAATAAGTTTGTGTCTTTGTTTATACGGCAGGCTTATGTTTATACCGCGACGCACTTGCAACGATCGCTTGCAATGCTTTTTTTGTTGTGCTGTAATCGTGTAACTTGGTCGATATTTGAGTTGTAGGCCACACTTGGTTTGACCATTTAGCGCCCACAACCAGTAATATGCCACCGATTAAATATACTCAGGCCTCATTCTCAGGTTCTAAGGATTATTTGTTACATACGCCCAAGTCACACACTTAAGCATGCACACGAGACAAAACCTACGCCATGCTACACTGATTGACAGATGGCAGTACACGCTATGACGGAGATAAATTCAAATAATTACTCGTCTGGATCATGCCCGAATCGCTACCTAAAACGGCAATGACCTTCAGCGAGGTCACACGCGACAAAAATATCGTCTCCGCCAAAGCGGGAACATGACAACAGAGCATGGCGCACTGTAAGCGGCACATCACAATAGTCACAGATCGGATTCGACTCCTTCATCAGCAGGTGGCTATGAATGGCGTATGTCCACCGCATCGGTAACCTGGCCAGTACTGCTTCTCCTCACCAGGATGTTTTCACTGATAACTTCCATAAGAGGCCTTTTTAATGTTTTAAGCGTGTTATTGTTAATGAATACCACGTTTGCTGCCATTCGAGCCAGAAGAATATGTTGATTGCCTGATTGAGATGCGTGACAGGGAGGGGAAGTGCACGAATGCAAGGTTTATCCGTGCAATAAATAGGGTTACTTTGCAGGGTTACTTTTATAATCGCTTTTAAAACATCGATTATTCGTACATATCAGCTGAGCTCTGGATGTGGCCTATGGTTAACTTACTTACAGCTTCAAAGCTGAGCTTCGCAGTCGCACTGCCAGTTCAACTTTTAGAACATCCAACTGTGCCTTTCGAACGCACAGACACGTACGATTTCACCAGCGCTACGTCGTCCGATGCGTTCAGTGATTAACAAGATGTGCACCCTGTTTAGGAATGCCGAGGCCGCTCCCAGGGAGCGATCTTCAGGCGTACTCCCATGACGTTGTCCTGCACGGCGATGACAGTGATCAGAAGGTGCGCAAGATCTCGCTGTCGCCTCCTAGTTTGGACGCTGAAGATGGCTCCCAAGTTACCATACACGAACTGCAGGTTGTCGACTTCAGCACGGGTAAATATGCACCACTGTGAAGTCGTGGTCTGTACAATCTGCAGCATAGGGCCTCTTCTAACCGACTTTGAATGTGGGAGCCGCGCCCATGGGCTACTGCGGAGGCCACGTTCCACGTCCAACTACCTCCGGCCCCACAATGATGGTAAAGCAGAATACATCCAGTGTAAATAATGAACGAAAAATAATTATGGACCGGAAAAGAAAAGGCATTGCTTAACATTTTAGCGTTGGCGTTATTTTCAGGACAAAAGCCCCGAAAGCATAGGCGCACCCAAGGAGGAGGCCTGGGTGTTTAGAGCACATGGCAGACGCAGTTAGATTGGACTGGACTAAACAGGCGCCCTCTCCCCACCCCTGCTTTCATTATGCAGAAGGATGCACCTTCCTAGCTTAGGGTTCATGGCTAGCCCAGGGGGTACCTGATTGGTCCAGAGGGGCGACTGTCTAGTCCAAAGGGGCGTTTTTGTTATCGAGGCGGATGTCTTCATTATCCGACATAATAACAGCCAAGGGGGTGGGGGACCGCCCTCCCCCCTCCACCAATGGATGAAAGGTTAATATTGTTCTTAAAACATTCCGTGAAATACAGTTTTCCTTATCACTGTCGGATGGAAGTTTGCACTGGTCATGCTGCTTGAATTTTTATATCAGTCCATCCTAATTTTTCCATCCAAATATTTATTCCGATTCTACACCCATGGCAAGTCAATGACAGGAAGAGGAAGCATGTGACGGCAGGGTGCCTACACCGCATGCCACGCATCCGCGACTGCGAGCTCGTTTCCTCCGCTGCCGACATGTGCTGGAATCCAACAAAGTGTGCCCTGTTTTATTGCGCTGTGATGCGATATGGCCGGCAACAATACGTCAGATAGAATGGAATGTTGTGGGTCAAAGCTACGCGGCGTCATCTGGCTGCTGAGCAAGTCAGTCAGGACCACCTGCAAAACCGATATTGCAAACCTTAATGCAGCTCAGAGCTTCGCTGATGGCGACTATTTTAGCGGTAAAACGGTAGCAAGTGACAACTGGAAGATATTGTGGCACATTCTGCTTGGGAATGCACTGCCAAGAGCGCCTGCCTACATTTTATCTTTCTGTGGAAGTGATGTTGTGATCAGGGTAAGTTGGCAAAAAATGCTGTAATAAATGCGAAAGCAGTCTGTGTAATATTTCACTTGTCGATGGCGAACAATAATATGCCAAGTGATGAGGAGATCAACTCCCATGGAGGAGGATCAACAGGTTCATGGCATCTGATAGTATGTAGATCTGATTGGCATCTGATAGTATCAGATGGCAATCAGATCAGAAAAGATCCAAGATCGGAATGAGAGAACAGGTTATCAGGCTGGCACCCTGTTCTCTCATTCCGCTCTTCTTCATGAGCATCCTCATCCTGATACAGTATGACGTCTCTCCTTTTGCCTTATCACGGAAGGTCACTCGCACGTGGCGTGAGAAGACTACTTGATAGGATGGGTGAGTTGGGAACTGAGGAATCTCGCATGCGTAACAAAGACCTAATATGTTCCATCGAGTTGATAACAGTATTTCGTGCACCTCTGTCAATATACTTTCTGTAGGTGAAGTACGGAACGCTCCCGTAGTTATATGAAGGGCTGCCTGATGCACCAGATCTAGCATTAGTCTCGTTGTAGCACGGGCACCATCATATACGAAGCAAGCGTAAGCAATGTTGGAAGGAATCAATCTGCGATACAAAAGAAGTACAGTTTTCCCATCCGCACCGTATAACGTACGAGCAGTATACTTCAGTATTGCTAATTTCACAACACACCTACATCGCAAGGTTTTTATGTGCTCTTTTTATGACAAGCGTTGGTCAATGTGAACACCAAGAAAACGAATCACTGTAGCTGAAGGGATGAGTCTCCGTAGAGTCTCAGTAGAGTCTCAGTGCCGTGTCGGGGAAATGAGGGAAGGGACAGAAGTGAGCTGCTGAAGTGAGGAGCCGATATCGTTTATCATTATCGTGAAAGGAGGAGCGCTAAAAACGCTTCCCTGGGGGATTTCTTGAACTTGATGGGACTACCTGAAATAATGGTTGCCTATTCACACTGGACGGACAGTCTGTGAGGACGTTTTAAAAAAAACTGCCTAGAGGACCGCAAATGCCGTACCGATGTACCTTCAGCAGGATTCCGTGATGCCAGGCTGTGTCGAAAGCTCCCTCAATGCCAAAATACTCCCTCAATGTGTGGGATTTTCATAAAAGCTAAACGAATCTCGGTTTGAAGCTTTTAAGTGTTTAACCGTAAAGGCGTTTAAGTGTGGTTAGCAGAACTACGATGTTTGCGAAAGTCAGATCGATGTTTGCGAAAGTCAGATTGGTTATTTGATACGACGTTCCGACTTAAGAAAAGCTAGGCCAGCCGGACGCAAATCGTTCCCCCCATGAGTTTGCTCAAATTAGAAGTAAGGGGTATGGGTCGACAGTGCATATGATCGTCTCCAATTTTATCGGGTTAAAACAGTTGAATTATAATTGTTATTCGTCACCCGAGCTGAAACGATCCTTCCTCCCATATTCGGTTGGAAGCCGAAAGGAACGCTTTCCACATCGGCACATCGGCAGGTCTTTCAGCATTTCGTTATGGATATTGTTTGGTCCTTCAGAGGCGCTCTTAAAGCCACTGACTGTCGTAGTGAGTTCCGCTTGTGTGAAGGGTAATTTGTAGGCAAACCTCTCTGACGTATTAAAGTTTATATCTGATTTTTACAGGAAACACCATGCTGTGAAACAATGCATTCGGCTACCACCCCCAGAGATAACATAGTTTGGCACCTTATCTTGAGCACAGGCAAGGGTATCAAGGAGAACTGCCTAGAAATGCACTTGTTCATACTTCAGATGTCGAGGTGGATTAAGTTTTGCATTCTGCCATACGTATTGTACGTCTGAGAAAAACTCTAGCCCTCTCGAAAGCAATCCTGTTTTCTGTGCTATGGTGATGAAACGCTGGAAAAGCCCGAAGACAAGCTCGAACCTGCTTGTCTGCATTCTGCAGTCCACCATGGAACGGGCGTGTGGCGAGGTGTTCCGGATGTCCTCGGAATGTAGTCATTGGCAGCGTCAGGTATTACCGAGGTCGGGGCCTCTATAGGGAGACGAAGGTCTTGAGGCTCAACAAGAAATCTGCATTCCAGCCTGGTCCGAAATTCATGCCAGTTTGCTTTGTCCAATTTCCACAGCTGAGGCCGCTCACCTCTTGCTCCACCTTCATGATATTTCAGCAACACTGGAAAGTAATCACTCCCGAGAGAATCGCTGGAAAGAGACCATTCAAAATGTTGGATCAGCTGTGCGCTTGCCAGGTTCAAATGTACCTATCGCAGATGAATATCCAGAGTGAAGCGTAAAAGGAGTGGCGACATCCGAATGTAAAAGACGTAGTGAGTCCGATAATAAGATTGACTGCAGACCGCATGAGAATAATAGGAAGATTAATGTCAGTGCAGCTCTAGATGGTGTGATGGACGCTGAAATCATTTAGGGTCAACACCGGCGGAGAACGTTTGGAAACAAGTGTCGTTGCTTCAATTGAAGGAAAAGTCGTATCTGGAAGGAGATATATGGAGCAGACGGTGATCAACCGGTCAACAGCTTGTGCAGCTACGGCCGGCAGTGAGGAACGGAGTATGATTTCTTGTGCAGGCGCGCTATGGTGTACTGCTAGTAAACCCATGCCATGTGCCACAGTAACAGTTGGGAAATGTTAAGCTTGGCATATCCACCATGGCTGGCCGAACATTGTGCGCAAGCTTCGTTTTTTTGCAGGCAAACAGCAATAGCGCAGCGATCGTTCAGGATCTTCTGAAGGTCGTCGAGACTTCTTTTAAAACCTGAACATTTCCACTGTAAATACAGTAATTGTAAAAGCCATATCAAGTTCTTATAAGTCCAAAGTGGTAAGTCTAGTCATATATACCAACTTACCATGTCCCAGGGCATCCCGGTTCTCGACTTACACTACAGCACCACCCACCCCTTGACCCCAACCGGTCGGGCTGGCAGGCACTGGGACGACACACCGGCCTCACTTGTCGGGTTTTACGCCATTTGGACCCACCCACCGTTCCTAGATGTCGGAACTTTAGAGATGTGTTGGTCCCTCGTCACAACTAGCACCGTGTGATGGGGACCACAACCTCCAGGACTCCGTCAACCCCGGAGGACGGGCCAAGGGGCGCGACTACCTGATGAAACTGAGCGGGTGGACCAAGGGGTGGCTGTGGTGACCCGAAAGAGCGCCATTTCCCTGGCCAGCGGAGGAACGATGGCTGACCCCACGTTGGGGAGTGTCTGCACTTAGAACTAGTAACTAAATTATAAGTACTTCTGAACAGTTACCCCCCTCTAAATGTGCGCAAGAAGTCGCAGCAAGCGGCCGCTGGATGGATGGACTATTTGGTGGTTTGATGATGGTACGGGTGGACGACGAGACACCGAGCTGTATTCAGGCGGCCCTGGAAAGAAGCGTCTCCAGCAGTCGGTCGGGAGTGTCACGATACGATGTCGGCAGGTGTGTCACGACACGATGTCGGCAGGTGTGTTACGACACAATGTCGGCAGGCGTGTCACGACATGGTGTCGGCAGGTGTGTCACGACACGATGTCGGCGGGTGTGTCACGACACGATGTCGGCAGGTGTGTCACGACACGATGTCGGCAGGGTGTCACGACACGATGTCGGCGGGTGTGTCACGATGTCGGCAGGTGTGTCACGACACGATGTCGGCAGGTGTGTCACGACACGATGTCGGCAGGTGTGTCACGACACGATGTCGGCAGGTGTGTCACGACACAATGTCGGCAGGTGTGTCACGACACAATGTCGGCAGGTGTGTTACGACATGGTGTCGGCAGGTGTGTCACGACACGATGTCGGCAGTGTGTGAAGTGTCACGACACGATGTCGGCAGGTGTGTCACGACACGATGTCGGCAGGTGTGTTACGACACGAAAATGTCGGCAAGGTGTGTCACGACACGATGTCGGCAGGTGTGTCACGATCACGAGATGTCGGCAGGTGTGTCACGACACGATGTCGGCGGATGTGTCACGACACAATGTCGGCAGGTGTGTCACGACACGATGTCGGCGGGTGTGTCACGACACGGTGTCGGCAGGTGTGTCACGACACAATGTCGGCAGGTGTGTCACGACACGATGTCGGCAGGTGTGTCACGACACGATGTCGGCAGGTGTGTTACGACACGATGTCGGCGGGTGTGTCACGACACGATGTCGGCGGGTGTGTCACGACACGATGTCGGCGGGTGTGTCACGACACGATGTCGGCAGGTGTGTCACGACACAATGTCGGCAGGTGTGTCACGACACAATGTCGGCGGGTGTGTCACGACACGATGTCGGCGTGTGTCACACACATGTGGGTGTGTCACGACACAATGTCGGCAGGTGTGTCACGACATGGTGTCGGCAGGTGTGTCACGACACAATGTCGGCAGGTGTGTCACGACACGATGTCGGCAGGTGTGTCACGAAATGTGGCAGGTGTGTACGACACGATGTCGGGGTACAGTCGGGGTGTGTCACGACACGATGTCGGCAGGTGTGTCACGACACGATGTCGGCAGGTGTGTCACGACACGATGTCGGCAGGTGTGTCACGACACGATGTCGGCAGGTGTGTCACGACACGATGTCGGCAGGTGTGTCACGACACGATGTCGGCAGGTGTGTCACGACACGATGTCGGCAGGTGTGTCACGACACGATGTCGGCGGGTGTGTCACGACACGATGTCGGCAGGTGTGTCACGACACGATGTCGGCGGGTGTGTCACGACACGATGTCGGCGGGTGTGTCACGACACGATGTCGGCAGGTGTGTCACGACACGATGTCGGCGGGTGTGTCACGACACGATGTCGGCGGGTGTGTCACGACACGATGTCGGCAGGTGTGTCACGACACGATGTCGGCAGGTGTGTCACGACACGATGTCGGCGGGTGTGTCACGACACGATGTCGGCAGGTGTGTCACGACACGATGTCGGCAGGTGTGTCACGACACGATGTCGGCGGGTGTGTCACGACACGATGTCGGCGGGTGTGTCACGACACGATGTCGGCAGGCGTGTCACGACACGATGTCGGCGGGTGTGTCACGACATGGTGTCGGCGGGTGTGTCACGACACGATGTCGGCGGGTGTGTCACGACACGATGTCGGTGGGTGTGTCACGACATGGTGTCGGCAGGTGTGTCACGACACGATGTCGGCGGGTGTGTCACGACACGATGTCGGCAGGTGTGTCACGACACGATGTCGGCGGGTGTGTCACGACACGATGTCGGCAGGTGTGTCACGACACAATGTCGGCAGGTGTGTCACGACACCGATGTTCGCTGGATGACACGACGGTCACGAGGACGTGGGCAGCCGGCGAGCTGTGCTACCATCTGGTAGACATGCTGAACACCAAACAAAAGGCCGAAGAGTGGTGCCGGGACCTGGGGGAGAACGGCGCCCTGATGCAGGTCACCGGCGAGGCACTTCGTCAGATGGTCGCCGATATTCTCAGGTGAGCAGGCACACTGGCGCACTGGCGTACTGGCGCACTGGCGTACCGGCGCACTGGCGCACTGGCGCCGGGGCTGTTCTACACTGTGCTGTGTGTGATAGCAGGCAGTCAACATGGGCGTAATAAGAGAGGACAGAGGGCCGTGTCCCAGTTTCAGAGAAATCGCAACCAGAGGCGCGGCCAAGGGAGAGGGGATGGAGGGGGCCGCCCTTGCACCCAAAAATACCCTAGGCCAAACGATAACTTTTACCATTTTCACCACTCAAAACCCTAAATTTTCGTAACGCTTCGCGCGCCGGACGTTTTCTCTATTACATCACATTTTTGTGGGATCGGCCCACTTAGGAAAATCCTGGCTGCGCCACTGCTCACAACCATTAACCCTCTGGGTATTGCATGAAAGCAGTCGTGTGAAGCAGCGACTTGTCCTAACTATTCCGCACTGTCCTGCGCTGTTGAGCGTCAAAAATGCCCGTCTGTCATAGTACACTGGCTACCACTTCCAGATTGTTGGCTCATTTTGCATTTGGGAGCATCAACTGCATTCGCTTCTCAATCCAGCTTACCCTGTGGTACTGATTCCTTTGTTTTGCCTGCTTGACTATGTCGAGCAGCGATCATCTACTTCATTCGCTTGGCAGCTGTGATATCTTAGCGCTTCTCATTGTATGCATTATCAGCCATAACTGGTTCTACCTATCACGAACCAAATCCAGCTCTTCGCACGTAAAGCTTGAAATGGTAATGGAGTTTTGGACAATTATTTCTATTCAACGCCAATTGGTGTAATGTTAAGCATCAGACATTTTGGTGGGAATCTACATCACATTCCACTGGGGCCAGCTAATTGGACCCATTTCATTGGCACAATTAGCTAATCCATGTGCTTCGGATGTAAGTGATCTTTGGCTGTTTGGCCGCTGGTACAGGGGTGCATTTTGAGTTTTGAAAGGTCAGTGGACATCTTGCAGGGGCTCTTGGACGCCATAAAATTAAAATAACGTGATAAAGCCAATGCTACGACTGCTTGAGTTTATACGGACACAAACTGTTTTCTCAACAGTTCCAATCATGCAAATTGAGGTGCGTAAGAAAGGTACATTTATTCCACGAAGCTAAACATATTCGAATGCATTCGATGTATTTCATTCAAAGAGAAGTTTAAGATTATGTTCTCTTGTCAGCGCCTGACAAGTATCCTCAAATGAGCAAATAAGCAATTGTATGGACAGTGAAATTGAACTTACTTGCTCAAAGCCAATCTGATGAGTCAATACACATCTTAAGATAGCTTCTTAAAATAGCTCTACTCGTTTACCTGTATATCTCACTACTCTAATCAGACGTGTGCTTCGCTTACCAGTATATCTCATTGCTCAAATCAGACGTGTGTCAGCATGTCTCACAACTCTAATGAGACTTGTGCCCCGTATACCAATACATCTCACGACTCTAATGAGACTTGTGCCCCGTATGCCAATACATCTCACGACTCTAATGAGATGTATTCAAGTAGATCTCAAGACTCTAATCAGACGTGTGCCGGTATATCTCACTACTCTAATCAAACGAGAGCCATTACATCCCATGACTTTCATCAGACGTGTGCTGTTATATCTCATGACTCTAATAAGACGTATGTCAGTATATCTCACGACTCTAATAAGACGTGTGCTAATATGTCCATGAATCTAATCAGACGTGTGCCAGTATATATCATGACTCTTATCAGACGTGTGTCAGTGTATCTCACGACTCTAATCAGACGTGAGCCAGTGTATGTCACGACTCTAATCAGAAGTTTGCCAGTATATGTCACGACTTGAATCAGACGTGCGTCAGTATATGTCACGACTCTAATCAGACGTGTGCCAGTATATCTCACGACTCTAATCAGACGTGTGCCAGTATATCTCACGACTCTAATCAGACGTGTGCCAGTATATCTCACGACTCTAATCATACGTGCGCCAGTATATCTCACGACTCTAATCAGACGTGTGCCAGTATATCTCACGACTCTAATCAGACGTGTGCCAGTGTATCTCACGACTCTAATCAGACGTGTGCCAGTATATCTCACGACTCTAATCAGACGTGTGCCAGTATATCTCACGACTCTAATCAGACGTGTGCCGTATATCTCGACTCTAATCGACGTGTGCAGTATAGCTCACGATTCTAATCAGACGTGTGCCAGTATATCTCACGACTCTAATCAGACGTGCGCCAGTATATCTCACGACTCTAATCAGACGTGTGCCAGTATATCTCACGACTCTAATCAGACGTGTGCCAGTATATCTACGACTCTAATTAGACGTGTGCCAGTATATCTCACGACTCTAATCAGACGTGTGCCAGTATAGCTCACGACTCTAATCAGACGTGTGCCAGTATATCTCACGACTCTAATCAGACGTGCGCCAGTATATCTCACGACTCTAATCAGACGTGTGCCAGTATATCTCACGACTCTAATCAGACGTGTGCCAGTGTATCTCACGACTCTAATCAGACGTGTGCCAGTATATCTCGACTCTAATCAGACGTGTGCCAGTATATCTCACGACTCTAATCAGACGTGTGCCAGTATATCTCACGATTCTAATCAGACGTGTGCCAGTATATCTCACGACTCTAATCAGACGTGTGCCAGTATAGCTCACTACTCTAATCAGACGTGTGCCAGTATATCTCACGACTCTAATCAGACGTGTGCCAGTATAGCTCACGACTCTAATGCTGTGCCATATATTCACGACTCTAATCAGACGTGCGCCGTATATCTCACACTCTAATCGACGTGCGCCAGTATATCTCACGACTCTAATCAGACGTGTGCCAGTATATCTCACGACTCTAATCAGACGTGCGCCAGTATATCTCACGACTCTAATCAGACGTGTGCCAGTATATCTCACGACTCTAATCAGACGTGTGCCAGTATATCTCACGACTCTAATCAGACGTGTGCCAGTATATCTCACGACTCTAATCAGACGTGTGCCAGTATATCTCACGACTCTAATCAGACGTGTGCCAGTATATCTCACGACTCTAATCAGACGTGTGCCAGTATATCTCACGACTCTAATCAGACGTGTGCCAGTATATCTCACGATTCTAATCAGACGTGTGCCAGTATATCTCCGACTCTAATCAGACGTGTGCCAGTATAGCTCACTACTCTAATCAGACGTGTGCCAGTATATCTCACGACTCTAATCAGACGTGTGCCAGTATAGCTCACGACTCTAATCAGACGTGTGCCAGTATATCTCACGACTCTAATCAGACGTGCGCCAGTATATCTCACGACTCTAATCAGACGTGCGCCAGTATATTCACGACTCTAATCAGACGTGCGCCGTTGGCCAGTTATCTCACGACTCTAATCAGACGTGTGCCAGTATAGCTCACGACTCTAATCAGACGTGTGCCAGTATATCTCACGACTCTAATCAGACGTGCGCCAGTATATCTCACGACTCTAATCAGACGTGCGCCAGTATATCTCACGACTCTAATCAGACGTGCCAGTATATCTCACGACTCTAATCAGACGTGCGCCAGTATATCTCACGACTCTAATCAGACGTGCGCCAGTATATCTCACGACTCTAATCAGACGTGTGCCAGTATATCTCACGACTCTAATCAGACGTGTGCCAGTATATCTCACGACTCTAATCAGACGTGTGCCAGTATATCTCACGACTCTAATCAGACGTGTGCCTTCCGATCATCGCGCACATCCGTCACGACATGACAACCGTCAGCCATACTGGACCAAGATGATGTTGGCGCATCCCCAAACTGTCTAACTGAAGCCGCCGTTGATGACAAATAAACTCCAAGACTCATTATCTTGCTTGCATGCGCACCAGTGGAGATGCTACATGCCCAACATCATCACAAGGCAACCTTTCAATTTGCCCCTCCCTTGGTGCGTCTTTGATTTGTCCGAGATCATGCATAGTCAAAAGCTAATGTGGTAAAAAGATGCATCACATTTGGTGTGTTCCTGGCTTTTCAATATAAGATCAGATGATAAACAATGCGTTGGAGAATCTAATCAAAAGCTAATTTTCTCGCTTCACATTCGCTAGCGACGTTATCACCAATAGCTCGATGTCCATCTCGACATCGAGGAACTGGTGAAACTAACCAGTTCATATGTATTCCTAGAGCTTCCCCAAGATTAGTCCTTCGTTATGCTAGACCTTTTCAGCACAAATATATGACAGGATGGATTTTAAAATCGCCACATTTCAGCTTCGCAGCTTATACGGCTATACTGAGCGAAAAACCTGAGAGAGGGAATTCTGTCTTCCCAGCCCTCTCTTCCAACACGGACTATGGTTAAAAAGAGACGGTTTCCCAGGGAGGAGGAGATGACAGATGCAACGATCTGGGTTGCTGGATCACGTATTATGGTTAACAAGAGATGGTTCCCCAGAGAGGAGGAGATGACAGATGCAACGATCTGGGTCGCTGGATCACGAGACACTAGCGACAGTCCCTGGCTGCTAAATAGAACAGGTGAGCTGCAAACTTCTTGATGTTTATAATAATTGTTATAAATGCTTGGCGATAGAAGCGAGATTGCCCCGTTCAGGATCATTGTAGGAGCCATAGACAGTTGAAAGGTACACTTAAGTGTGGCACTCCCTAATGCGACGAAATAACACCAACAGGGTAGTTATGCGCCTTGAACACGCTTCTGTAACCTTCAGCACGTTCGTAGGAAGGGTCATGAGTAATGACAACGTGAAATTGATCTATCAAGCCACATGTCTCTATATCCGCATGATGATACGTACAGGTTAAAAGTTAAAAAAACTGTAGTTACACATATTTTTTTTTTAAACTGAAAAGAAACAAATGGTCATGCCTAACGTCATGAACACAATTTTCAGAAAATGTGTCGGTAATGTTCTTTCAAGTCATTTTTACTTTTGCGTCTAGTGGGGCGCATTCAGAATTTACTTCAAGACTAATGGAACCGTGCCAATGGAACCTTTGCGACCATGAACGCTCGGCAGCCGGGTGGTCGTTCGGTCGAACCTGCACCCCCGCAGTTCCTATATTTGGCAACGGATTTCAAAGCTTACTTTTTATGGGATACGCTTATCAATTTTTAACAAAATCTCAAGCTTGCATTACAATATTCCCGCCCGTTTATGAGATATCCCCGACAAAACAGGATGGGGCTCAGGAAGCGCGCTCCATCGTGCTTTAGGTGTCGGCGCCCTTTTTATGGGACCGATTGCAAATTAGCACTGGCCCCGAGCAGGTAAAACAGGTAAATTTCGCGCCGCCCAAAGGCCACCACAATGGCCCCTTTGACAGGATATGAGGCTACCAATTGGTGGACGTAGACTGGGTCGCTGGGTGCTGGGCAGTGCAGTACCCAGGATTTCCGTCAAGGGGATAAAGGGAGGGGGACAAACAGACTCCGAGGGGGCGCAACAAACCTCATTTTTACATCATCGGATTTCGACCACTATTTTTATCTAAAGGCGACATTTTGAATGAAAATAAGTAATGATAATTTACTTCTCCTCTGGAAGGATCCCTCGTATGCTCCCCGGTACGCTTATTTAGCTTCAAACGCGATTTTTCGTAGAATCGGCGCGATTATTTGTGACCCCGGTTCCCTCTTGTCGAGGCCCCAGTACGATTTTTCACTTCGTTTTCACTTCATAACTTTTGAAAAGTTATGTTTCACGCTCCTGTCACAAAGCACGAGGGTCGGCAAAAGAGCACAGGAGGGGGGGGGGCGGCGAAATCCGTTCCGTCCCCTTGGGTTCTTTTACGACGCACTCAACCGCTAGGTCATATAGCGTCGCCAACCTCTCACGCCGATTGGTCGCGGGTGGACTCGGTAAATGCCGTCGGTTGTGAGATTCGAACCCACAATTTTGCGATCAAGAGTCCGACGCTCTACCAACTGAGCTACCGCGGCCCCGTTCCGTCCCCACCCGAATAGGGTTAAAGCAGAAACGTGGAGACCCACAACATGATTAATGCATTTCACTATTTTCTGCAATCAAATAGTATTGTGCTCCCTATTGTTTTATGGCCTTGAAGTTAAAATATACAATTTCGGAACGTTAATGATTGAGGAGTAGGAAAGTGGGGACGGGAAACAATACGGGTTCTATCGTTTCCGACACAAACATATCGGAACCTGTTCAAAATGTTTTGCCTTCAAACTGAACTCTGAAATGTCTAGTCTCATCGTGTACAACAGTTACCCACCTACATAATTGTGCTACTTTGTACCAGTGCAGCACTGGTACAAAGTATGCCTTTCCCTTTTCCACCTTTCCCATCCACGGAGTAAGATGGGGCTGGATAAGAGGGAATATGGGGTAACTCGCACATATGTGGTAGCAAGCAATGCGAAACTGTTCGTTACCTGAGTATTAACAGTTTATGTAGATCAGTGCCCTGGAATTCTTTTTTTCGTGGACTGGAAGGTAGCAGGCGAACACAAAATCCGTGATAGCGTCGAAACAAGACGGCAATGCGATAGGCAAGAACGAAGGTATAACTTCAGGCATGCGTTCAAGCAAAAGACGACATTGGCCAGCTGGAATCGGCTGCAATTTGCACTTGCTGACAAGGTTGTTATGGCAACGGATGCCACGAATCGCGAGCGAAACTGTGCCTTGTGGAAATGGTGGAAAAATAGCAGTTGCTACAGCTCTGCTGTATGCAGTACGAGCAAAACTGGATATTCTGTTTTGCTCCGTCCTTCACACCCCGTTATTCCCCAAGCGACAAACTTGGTTAGAGCATACCGCCATGACTCATGCCTGAACACATCGCCAAAGAAAAACATTTTGGGACATGGGAGACTAATAGAGAAGCATCCAGCGTAATATCAGTCTGAAATCAATCGGCAACTTATGCGCCTCCAATCACAAAAAGCCATGGATGCCGACATGGCATGAAACTTCGAAAAATAACAAAATGCGTGCTATACCTTCTCACTTGACGCCAGCTCGGTCGTCTAGCTATACCAGAAAAGTATGACAAATGGGAGAGCTATTAGGTGAGAATAGTGGCATCAGCTCGCAATACTAATCAATGAGTAATGGCGAAATTCCATTTTCCCTGCTAACTCGTTTTGCCCCCTTTCCATACTTCGGAACCAAGCACGGTTTCCCAGAAAGAACTGTTTTTCTCAGAAACGATCTGTTTGTGAAAAAAAATGTATGTATATTCTTTCACTTTCTTGTATGTGCATGTGGTGCGATATTTTCAAGGTGCCGACTTCGTGGCAGAGCAATGATGCCAGTTTTGCTTCAGAGTGGCCACTTGCTTCCACCCTGTTTACGAAGGTGAAAGGAGGACTGTGTGCAGTGATCAAGCAAATCGCCAAGTGGAGTCTGGAAGGCTTGTCGTGCCACAAAATGAGGCCATTCCTTTGCCAAACAGGTAAGCAATGGTCCATGGTCAACAAGTTATTTGCTGAAATGCTCCCATGTCAAGTCGTTCCGTACGTGCTCCTTGATGGGTTGGCGTCGTCACGGATTTCGGATAAGAGGGTGGGGAGCTAGGTAGGGGGGGGGTCATTGACACAAAGTAAATGCAATAATGTACATAATGTAAATGCATCGGGGCATTTACACAAAGTAAATTCGCAGATTCATTTACTTTCTGTCCCCGACGAGGATCCTGTGGCTCCTGACGCGGATTTGTGCAGCCCCGATGAGAGTTTTTGAGGTCCTAATGCGAACTTTCGCACCCCTGGCGCGATTATTTCGAGCCCAGACGTGAGGCTTCGGGCCCGTGATGCAGGTTTTCTTGGCACGACACGATTTTTCGGAGTTGTTGGATTTTTCGGAGTCCGGTCGATGTTCTTGGTCCCGGCTATATTTTGTTGTGGAGCACGGCACTAATGTTGAGCCCTCGGCGCGATATCTTGTACCAGCGTGCGAGTTTTGCCCCCGGCGCGATTTCGTCGGAGCCTCGACATGTTTTTTTTCGGATTCCGTCGCATTTTATGTGCATTTGGGGGAATTTTGGGGCTCCGGAGTAATCTTTATGACCCGGATTTATTTTGCAGGATTCCGGCTTCAATTTTGCTCGGGTCTCAGTGCAGCTTTGGGGGTACTTGTGTGATTCTTGGGGGCCAGCGTGATTTTTGTGGCCCGGGAACGTTTTGTTTCGGAACAAGACGCGTCTTTGGTGGTATTTGGTTTGATTCGTGGGGGTTCGAGAGTTATAGTCCGAGTCCGGATTGATTTTGTGCGTCCCTGGCTTCATTTTTCTTGCGGAGCCCGGCGTGATTTTCGGGCCATTGCGTGATTTTTTGGGGCTCCAGTATGATTTGTCAGGGCTCGTAAACGTTTTTTTATCGAGCCGCCACGAGTTTTTCAGGGTGTTTGACGCGATTTTTTTTAACGCCATTATTATTTTTCGGGGCCTGGATTGACTTGGGAAAAGGCTTCACCTTTGTTTGGCCCCGGTATGATTGTTTGGGACTCTGGCGGGATTATGTGAGGCTCAGTGTGATTCGCGTCGCCTGGCACGTTGCTTTTCGGGTCCACCGTGTTCTTGAAGTGTTTTTGGCGATATTTGTGGGATCCTAGTGTGATTTTCGGGGCTCGGATGCCATTTTTGTGTCCCCGGCTTCAATGTTTAAATACCGGTGCGAGTTTTCAGGCCCCGGTGCAATTTTCGGGTTCCCAGTGTGTACCTTTCGGGACACGCGGTACGTTTTTTCAGGGGCACGATGGGTTCTGGGGTTTTTGGTGTGATGGTAGGGGCCCGAAGTGATCTTTTGGGCTCACATTGTTTTTGAGGTTTCCTGCCCCATTTTCTTCGGGTTTCAATACGACTTTGGCCCCAGCATTATTTTTGTGGCCATGGCGTTGGTCTTTGGGAGACGCCACTTCTCGGGGGTTTGCACTCTTTCCCCCCTTTGGTACGCCACTGTGGCTGGGACAGACCAAGACGCCTGGAACATCACTGGGGCTAGATATGAGCGACGGATTATCAGTCTTCCCAATTCGGTGTCTGAAGGGCGACACCTGCAGTGAACCGTGCCTGTCCAGTCTTGGTCGCCATAACTGACGCACGGAACGGAACCGCGCCGGACTCTCGTCTGTCAGAGGCGGATCCAAGGGGAGGGGGACACAGGGAGGGGTCATGTGCCCCCATGGAGATGTGACGCTCATCTGACTGGAAAAAGGTAGTTCTCCAGGGCACTCGAGTGCCCACTCTAACACCCATTCTGTTCGATTTTTTAGCCTCAGTAGAAAGGAATCTCCACAGGGTACAAAGGACGCCCCTGCAGAACGTTCGACTGGCTCCCATCCAGACAAGTGCTTCCCTCCCCATACAAAATCCTGAGCCCGCCTCTGCGTCTGGGATCTACGATGGCTGCGAAGAACGGCCGGAGGACGTCTTTTAAAAATACAGTTATTTCCCATTATAGGCGTGGCTCGTTCGCTGATTTCTAGAGACGCAGGCTGAAGCCGGAGAACCGAGAGATCAGTGAGCATGTGCATGGTGTCGCCATCTGATCGAGAGCACGCAGTCCTCGCCAGCAAAGCCTTCACGAGCCTGCACCATATTTTGACACTGGTGGATCCAAGGAGGAGGAGGTGGGGGAGGGGTATTGACCATTCCTCTCCCAAACCGCGATTAGGGAGGGGCGCAATAAACATTTCTCCTCCCCAAAGCACATGGCTATTACCTCATAAGCAAAACTTGAAGTCTCCGAACAGAGCTAAAAAAGAGGGATCGCGAGCGAAACTGTGCCTCGGAACAACAGTTCTTATTTAACTGAAGACAGCATTTGATATGGAATCAATCTGACATTCCTGCAATCATTGTTTTTGGCGCGAATCAGTGCAAACAGAGACGCAGCCAAGGAGGGGCCTGAACCCCCTCCCCCTCCGGCGACCAAAAGCACAAGATCAAACACGAAACTTTGAGATATTCCCCACACAAAACTGAAAATTGTCGGCGAGGTTCACACGCTGAAAGCGCTCTCTGTACCTTGCCATTTTTATGGGTCATCCCGTAATAAAATCATGGCCGCGCTCCTGAGCACAAATATTGGTTTAAAAAATAACGCAGCTGGATAATGATCAAGATTAGGTTAAGTGCATCCCCGATTATCACTTAGTACTAGCCAGTCAATCAAGCTTAGGTATTGATTCGAAAAATGCACGTTGACCAACGGGTTCCTTCTAGTGACATCTAGCCAGGTATCAAACCTCGAATGAGATTCAAGCATAAAGTAGCAATGTATTCCTGTAGGACATATCAGGTTATTGAGGCGGTTTGGAACATTGTTTTGGGTGTGGATTTTGTATGCATTGCGGGTGTGGACACTTCTGAATAGTTTTAGGGGATGTTTGGGTCCTATCTGAAAGCAGGCAGCTTCGGACACTGTTGCTTCTCGAAGATGGGCTGACTAGCGTCTACCGTATTTTCTTCTCTTTCTCGCTGTATCATCCTTTATTCCAGTGTTAACACTGTGCTGCATACCTGTTTGATTTTCTCTCGAGATTGACTGTTTCCGTTCTTTAAAAAAATCCGCTTGCAACCGTTTCCATTGAATAATACTCACGTAAGAGTGAGTAAGACTCTTTTCGAAGACCTGTGGCGCATTAACTGAACATTATCAGTAGTGTTTACCGCCTACCGTGCATCCAGAGGTGCAGCTTTGTATGTTTTGGGGGGTCACTTGCTCCGTAATGTTGGCTTTGCCCTCCCAATGTTTTCAGCTCTCAACATATAACTTTATGTGGTATAGCCCTCAGTCCATTCGGGCCCACCTATTGCCTACATGTGCTATGCCCTCCCAAGAATTATCAGAAACCTACACCTCAGCGTGTGTCTGTCCCCCGTCACTTGTCGCACATTTCAAGCGAACACATTTCTGATAATACCAGACACCGTCCGATAATACAGTCTCATATTGCCCAGATAGCAATCAATGTCTCAGCTAAGCAATTCAGGTGTGCTTTAGCTATTTCAGGTAAGATACTGAGGGACAAATTTGAGAATTTGAAATTCATCTGATCATAAGCGGAGAGTCGACGAGCGCAGACAGAGCGTGGCGAATCGTTGGGAATTTTTGGCAACTGAAGACATGACTGGAATAACTTCGGGGATTTTGTTTATACATTCTTTCTAATGACGTTTAGCTTTCCACAGTTGCGTGTCGAAGTGCGCGTGTGCCATTTCACATTGTCAGAAACCTGTATAAAAATGTTCTCAAGATACAATCTCTGAAAACCTCCTTATTTCTTATTGTTGTTTTAGGTCGATTCTTTTCCATGCGACGCCACAGGCGTAATCACGAAGCTGGAGGGTGCGCCTCCTCCCGTCCACAACCGTGACGACGACCATGTCGTGATGGGATGGCACAAAACAGTGATGTGATTGCTAAACAGTGATTTGCTAACATGTCAAGATTTGCTAACACTGGCTGTGCTTAATAGTGTTCGATTGAACAGCGCGATGGTCTGACCGCAATGGCACAAAACAGTGATGTGATTGCAAAACAGTGATTTGCTAACATGTCAAGACAATCTGGCTGTGCTTAATAGTGATCGATTGAACAGCGCGATGGTCTGACCGCAATCACTCCGGCATCACTCTGACACAAGGGACTGCTTAAAGAGCGGTGAATGGGGATCCTTCACCCACACCCTGGAACTCGAAAGTCACCGCAAGGAGATGCGGCACCCATCCAGCATGTTCGAGTGCACTCCGCCCTTAATTTTGTTCAGCCGAAGGCGCCCCTCTGGGTAGAAAAGGTGTGGGACACACAAGTGCACTACTCAATTTTCATGTCATCTAATTTTTCGCATGCTTGTATCGACAGCTCCCGCCGCTTGTCGGGCAGCTGTTGAGGTGGCCACCGGCCGCTTGTCGGGCAGCTGTTGAGGTGGCCACCCGCCGCTTCTCGGACAGCTGTTGAGGTGGCCACCTGCCCCTTGTCGGGCAGCTGTTCACCTCAACAGCTGCCCGAGAAGCGGCTTCTCGGGCAGCTGTTGAGGTGCGCCACCCGCCGCTTCTCGGGCAGCTGTTGAGGTGGCCACCCGCCGCTTGTCGGGCAGCTGTTGAGGTGGCCACCCGCCGTTTGTCGGGCAGCTGTTGAGGTGCGCCACCCGCCGCTTGTCGGGCAGCTGTTGAGGTGGCCACCCGCCGCTTGTGGAGTTGGGTGGCCACCCGCCGCTTGTCGGGCAGCTGTTGAGGTGGCCACCCGCCGCTTGTCGGGCAGCTGTTGAGGTGCGCCACCCGCCGGACCGGCGTCGGCTGGACGTGGACGCGACGGCTGACTCGTGCACGTGCCGCTGTGCCGACAGCACCGCCGCTGTGCGGCAGCCCCGCCCAGCAGCCGAGCTTGCTGTACCAGCCGGTGGCCAATGCTCAGTGGCAGCAGATTAACGTCACGTGCGCCGGCGACCGGGCCCGCTCGGGTACCATTCGGTGTCGCCACGGCCGGTGGAGCCGGCCCCCGTCCTGCGGCTCCAGCGATAAGCGGCAAGGTAATGACGTCACGCTGACGCATCGCAGGGGGCAACTTGGGCACATAGCTGTCGCCGGTGTACGGTTTCAGCCAAGAGTGGCTGCCAGTGCCGCACGTTCTTGCCAATGTGCGCGTACACCCACAGGTGCAGACGTCGGTAGCCACCTCACCGCTGAGGAACTTCCTCGGACACAATCCATGCGTCCTCTCCCAGGGTGAAGCACATGCATGCATTTCGCAAGCGAAACTTGTATTTTTCTTTGATGTTCTGCATGACTGAGGACGAACGCATGTGAAAATCGGAGACGAGGCTCTAATCATAGAAACGAACTTGGATATCAAAAAGGATACCTGCATTTCGCTTGCGAAATGCATGCATGTGCTTCACCCTGGGAGAGGACGCATGGATTTTTTCCGAGAAAGCTACTCAGTTAACCTGCTTTGTTAGTTATTTGGATTCACGCGCGTTTCGATAAAAAGTGACCATTTAGCGCACATAGCATATATTGTAGTACGTCAGAGCATGTTAAAATGTGCTGCGACGCAGGTGGTTTTCCGTAGTTTGTTGGTCGTCAGGTGTTCCGTAGTGTGTTGGTCGTCAGGTGTTCTGTAGTGTGTTGGTCGTCAGGTGTTCCTTAGTGTGTTGGTCGTCAGGTGTTCCGTAGTGTGTTGGTCGTCAGATGTTCCGTAGTGTGTTGGTCGTCAGGTGTTCCATAGTGTGTCGGTCGTCAGGTATTCCGTAGTGTGTCGGTCGCCAGGTGCTCCATGGTGTGTTTACTGCCATGTGCTCCATGGTGTGTCAGTCGTCAGGAGATCCGTGGTGTGTTGGTCGTCAGGTGTTCCGTAGTGTGTTGGTTGTCAGGTGTTCCGTAGTGTGCTGGTCGTCACGTGTTCCATAGTGTGTCGGTCGCCATATGCTCCATGGTGTGTCTACTGCCATGTGCTCCATGGTGTGTCAGTCGTCAGGAGATCCGTGGTGTGTTGGTCGTCAGGTGTTCCGTAGTGTGTTGGTTGTCAGATGTTCCGTAGTGTGTTGGTTATCAGGTGTTCCGTAGTGTGCTGGTCGTCAGGTGTTCCATAGTGTGTCGGTCGTCAGATGTTCCGTAGTGTGCTGGTCGTCACGTGTTCCATAGTGTGTTGGTCGTCAGGTGTTCCGTAGTGTGTTGGTCGTCAGGTGTTCCGTAGTGTGTTGGTCGTCAGGTGTTCCATAGTGTGTCGGTCGTCAGGTATTCCGTAGTGTGCTGGTCGTCACGTGTTCCATAGTGTGTCGGTCGCCATGTGCTCCATGGTGTGTTTACTGCCATGTGCTCCATGGTGTGTCAGTCGTCAGGAGATCCGTGGTGTGTTGGTCGTCAGGTGTTCCGTAGTGTGCTGGTTGTCAGGTGTTCCGTAGTGTGTTGGTTGTCAGGTGTTCCGTAGTGTGCTGGTCATCACGTGTTACATAGTGTGTCGATCGCTAGGTGCTCCATAGTGTGTTTACTGCCATGTGCTCCATGGTGTGTCAGTCGTCAGGAGATCCGTAGTGTGTTGGTCGTCAGGTGTTCCATAGTGTGTCGGTCGCCATGTGCTCCATGGTGTTTCTACTGCCATGTGCTCCATGGTGTGTTTACTGCCATGTGCTCCATGGTGTGTTACTGCCATGTGCTCCATGGTGTGTTTACTGCCATGTGCTCCATGGTGTGTCAGGAGACCCGTGGTGTGTGGATGGTCAGGCGTTGCGCGGCGTGACGGCCTGGCGTTAGCCGGACATCTCACCACCTGCCGTTCCAGCTGGCGCGCTGGCGCCGGCCCTTGCAGCTGCCGCCGCCGTCCTGCTGCTGCTGACGGCGTGCGGCCTGACGCTGGCCATACGGAGACACCGGCGGCGGGCCGACCGCGGCCCCGACTGGGTCTCGTACGGACTGATGGAGCGAATACGCCGGCGGTCAAATCGCGGCGGACGGCAGCACAACCATACTCCGGAGGCCGGGGACCACATCTACAGGTCAGGCCAGACTAGGCGGGACACGGCGACCACATCTACAGGTCAGGCCAGACTAGGCGGGACACGGCGACCACATCTACAGGTCAGGCCAGACTAGGCGGGACACGGCGACCACATCTACAGGTCAGGCCAGACTAGGCGGGACACGGCGACCACATCTACAGGTCAGGCCAGACTAGGCGGGACACGGCGACCACATCTACAGGTCATGTCAGACTAGACGGGACACGGCAACTACATCTACAGGTCAGGTCAGACTAGGCGGGACACGGCGACCACATCTACAGGTCAGGCCAGACTAGGCGGGACACGGCGACCACATCTACAGGTTAGGTCAGACTAGATGGGTCACAGCGACCACATCTACAGGTCAGGCCAAACTAGGCGGGACACGGCGACCACATCTACAGGTCAGGTCAGACTAGACGGGACACGGCGACCACATCTACAGGTCAGGCCAGACTAGGCGGGACACGGCGACCACATCTACAGGTCAGGCCAGACTAGGCGGGACACGGCGACCACATCTACAGGTCAGGCCAGACTAGATGGGACACAGCGACCACATCTACAGGTCAGACCAGACTAGGCCGAACACAGCGACCACATCTACAAGTCAGGCCAGACTAGACAGGACACGGCAACCACATCCATAGGTCAGGCCAGACTAGGCGGGACACGGCGACCACATCTACAGGTTAGGTCAGACTAGACAGGACACGGCGACCACATCTACAGGTTAGGTCAGACTAGACAGGACACGGCGACCACATCTACAGGCCAGGCCAAACTAGGCGGGACACGGCGACCACATCTACAGGTCAGGCCAGACTAGGCGGGACACGGCGACCACATCTACAGGTCAGGCGAGACTAGGCGGGACACGGCGACCACATCTACAGGTCAGGCCAGACTAGATGGGACACAGCGACCACATCTACAGGTCATGCCAGATCACATATACAGGTCAGACCAGACTAGGCGAGACACGGCGACCACATCTACAGGTCAGGCCAGACTAGATGGGTCACAGCGACCACATCTACAGGTCAGGCCAAACTAGGCGGGACACGGCGACCACATCTACAGGTCAGGTCAGACTAGACGGGACACGGCGACCACATCTACAGGTCAGGCCAGACTAGGCGGGACACGGCGACCATATCTACAGGTCAGGCCAGACTAGGCGGGTCACGGCGACCACATCTACAGGTCAGGCCAGACTAGATGGGACACAGCGACCACATATACAGGTCAGACCAGACTAGGCCGAACACACGACCACATCTACAAGTCAGGCCAGACTAGACAGGACACGGCAACCACATCCATAGGTCAGGCGAGACTAGGCGGGACACGGCGACCACATCTACAGGTTAGGTCAGACTAGACAGGACACGGCGACCACATCTACAGGTTAGGTCAGACTAGACAGGACACGGCGACCACATCTACAGGCCAGGCCAAACTAGGCGGGACACGGCGACCACATCTACAGGTCAGGCCAGACTATGCGGGACACGGCGACCACATCTACAGGTCAGGCGAGACTAGGCGGGACACGGCGACCACATCTACAGGTCAGGCCAGACTAGATGGGACACAGCGACCACATCTACAGGTCATGCCAGATCACATATACAGGTCAGACCAGACTAGGCGAGACACGGCGACCACATCTACAGGTCAGGCCAGACTATGCGGGACACGGCGACCACATCTACGGGTCAGGCCAGACTAGGCGGGTCACAGCGACCACATCTACAGGCCAGACCAGATTAGGCCGAACACACGACCACATCTACAGGTCAGGCCAGACTATGCGGGACACAGCGACCACATCTACAGGTCAGGCCAGACTAGATGGGTCACAGCGACCACATCTACAGGTCAGACCAGACTAGGCCGAACACACGACCACATCTACAGGTCAGGCCAGACTAGGCGAGACACGGCGGCCACATCTACAGGTCAGGCCAAGCTAGGCGGGACACAGCGACCACATCTACAGGCCAGGCCAAACTAGGCGGAACACGGCGACCACATCTACAGGTCAGGCCAGACTAGACAGGACACGGCGACCACATCTACAGGCCAGGCCAAACTAGGCGGGACACGGCGACCACATCTACAGGTCAGGCGAGACTAGGCGGGACACGGTAACCACATATACAGGTCAGGTCAGACTAGGCGGGACACGGCGGCCACATCTACAGGTCAGGCGAGACTAGGCGGGACACGGTAACCACATATACAGGTCAGGCCAGACTAGGCAGGACACGGCGACCACATCTACAGGTCAGGCCAAACTAGGCGGGACACGGCGGCCACATCTACAGGTCAGGCCAGACTAGACAGGACACGGCAACCACATATACAGGTCAGACCAGACTAGGAGGGACACGGTGACCACATCTACAGGTCAGGCGAGAATAGGCGGGATACGGCAACCACATCTAGAGGTCATGCCGGACCACATCTACAGGTCAGGCCAGGCTAGGCGGGACACGGCGACCACATCTACAGGTCAGGGGAGAAAAGGGGGGAAGAAAAAATCTAGAGGTAGCCGACCACATCTACAGGTCAGGCCAGACTAGGCGGGACACGGCGACCAAGCGTGCCGGTTGCAGGCATCGGCGGTTACTGGCACGATATAGAACACATAATCCACACATACTATTGCCGCATTTGTAGCCTTCCACGACATGTCTGGTAATGGAAATCGTGCGATTTTGGCTCACATTGATATGGTCATCAATGCTGATAAGTCAACAGAGGAGAGGTAATGACGGGATGAGGAGGATGTTGTTCACGCGATATCGACCTTTTCAGCGAGGTTGTCTACGAAGACATGACCAGCTTCACGGGCACAAAAGCTCTGCTGGCCGTCGGAGGACCGTCGCATGCACGGAAGTCGTGGCTGCATGGTCCAGTACCGCCGCCACCAGCGTCCGTCCCCGGCACGACAGAACCCGACTGCGACCAGATCAACCGGCTGTACCAGAGCTCCTACCAGGCTCAGACATCGTCATCGTCCGACCGCCTCCAGCCCGGGTCGGAGGTTGGTCATGCCAACCGGCTGTACCAGAGCTCCGGACCCGACCCCGGCCGCGCGGAGGAGCCACCTCGCGCAGTCTGCCACGCCCGCAGTGACTACAGCGTGCCGCTCGTGGACGGCCAACGACCGGGCGCGCGTGACGGCCAGCCGGACTCGAATGTCAGAGGTCTGTTCAGAGGTGGCGCCACGATCGTGGCGGCCCGTGCCGGCGCTGCGAATGACGGCGAGTACGCGGTGCCCTATCATGCCGAAGTGAAGCGGTAAAACTGAATGCGGAATGTCGACATCATCGAGCAGGTCATGATGCGTGAATATTGTTGTGCGTGAAGTGTCCGCACGCTTTTCTTTTTTTTTTTTTTCACGTGTATTGTTTTCTTGATACGGTGACCGAACAAGCGGCCGCCGGACAAGTTATTGATGAGTTATTGAACGAAAGACAGATAGCCGGATAACCATTTTAAAAGTGTGCATGGAATAAGCTTCCACCAGCAAAAACTGTAGCCTTGGGTTCCGTTAGGCAGCCACGTAGCTTCGCTCAATCGGCTTTCACGTCGATGGCCCTGAGTCCTCACCTCACAAGATGCACACTGCTGGCCGTCATCCAGTGTTTGTTTCCAAGGGAGCTTAAAATCGCCTGTTACCAGCGTGAAAACTTAGTCCTTCAACGGATAAACTCCCAATGGCGTATCAAACTGCAATTTTGGGGCGTTTATACTTGAGGATTTTGGGGCGTGCACATTGCGCGCCATTTTGGTTTACCTGCTCGGTTGGAGCTCGGTAGGCTAACAGCCATCATACGAATGCATAATAGCTGATATGCTATCACTCATCAATCCTCTCGAGATGCGTCCGGAGCAGTACCGTTTCAGCTCAGAGGAAGTCCGAATAAATATGTTGTGATCCTTATTGCCGTGTTCTAGCAAAGTAAGTCACAGTTACATAGTTATATCTGTGTAAACTATTTAGTTCATAATCTGTGCTGTAAGACACAGTTCCTGTCGGTGTCTTGCTGCGTTTTCCCATCCTTTTCAATTCCCATAGGTTGAAAAAAAAATCGAAAGAAATGAAACAGATTGGAGTGGATGGTAGTGGATAGTGGTGGGTGGTGGATAGTGGAGGGTAGTGGTGGATGGTGTGGCCAACTGTAGACGCAGCCATGCGCCATCGTCTCAGGCTGAATAGCAATACTCGTACCAACCTAAATCACCGTCCGAAGAAGAGCAATATGTCCGCGCAGGATCATCGAATCAAAAGTGGTTTGTGTCTCGATCCCCATAGCATATATACGATGTTAAAGGCGTTGAAGGTGTTTATCGAAGTGCCGTCGGGTCCTTTATCTGAAATCAAATCGGACATGGTACCTAGAAGTTACGATGGGAAAGGCGTATCTGAAGCAGTGTCCTGAAATGCATATTTTGTAGAGCGGAGTGGGAGGAGGGTGATGTCAAAAAGCAAACTGATGTTAAACACGTGTAAATGTATATGGACAACACCTATTGATGTCATATAAATTATTTAGCGCTCTGGCGAGGAACATATCATTTCATCAAAATCACACGATGACCTTTCCTGGATGATTAAAAAAAACAGTCGAAAGTTACTAAAATCTTGGTGTATATTCGGGTACAACCCTTCATCAAACCACAAAAAAAATAAGCAAGTCCAACTAACGGTCGAATTCTCACTGCCATACTTTATTATCTATAAAGTATATATTAAGTATATAAGTATATATAATTCGACCGTTAGTTGGAATTGCTTTTTTGTGGTTTACCGAAGGGTTGTACCCGAATATACACCAAGATCTAAGTAACTTTCGACTGTTCTTTCTAATCATCCAGGATTGGTTGGTTGGTTATTGGTTTTACGACACGTCGACCGCTGAGTCACATAGCGTCGCCAATCTCTCACGCCGATTGGTCGCGGGCGAAGAGTAGCGACAGGTGAGATTCGAACCCACAATCTTTCGATTGCGAGACGAGCATCTTACCCCTAGACCACTCGTCCCCTAATCATCCAGGAAAGGTCATCGTGTGATGTTGATGAAATACCTATTGATGGGCTAGTTTCTATGCCTTCCGTTGTTAAATGGTGTTGACAATGCCAGGAGTGTATGCCTTTACCAGTCGGCAGTGCTGCCGCCAGAAGACGTAAGCATTTTTAAAGACGCAAATCTCACTCATAGCCTGAAGCAACAAAAGCGGAGATTGCACTTAATAATGTGGAAAAGAAAGTCAGGTCAAAAATAGTTGTCTTTAAGTGTGGCTTCCAATAAAATTTCAGAATTTCAAGGCGCTGATCTGGAGTATCGAGCTATGACCCTAAGACTCATTGCTGCTCGATATGTTTCACCAACGAGAACTCCTCCATCATTATCGTCTCACAGTCCCTGAATAAAACACCAATATCAAATGACGTTCCTACTATATTTGATGCAGAAACAATGAAGGCAAACAGGAAAGGTTTGATTGATGTTGAGTGTTACCAACAAACATTCAGCGGGCGCCTGGACCCAGCGGCTGCCCGGCCGCGTCAGCACACGAAGCTCGGCGCGGAGACGCTCTGGTCACCTACGCAGCCAGTCGGCCAAGGCGACCAATCGTCGCCTTCACAGGGCCTACAGGCCGTCCAGCCGCCCAGCCGACACGTCCCGTTGTCGTTTTGCACCTCGAGCCGCAGCGACACCGGCAGCTGCTCGTATCGCGACGAGGCGCACGAGCGAGATCGAGTAGTGCGGCGGCTGTGGCAGCTGCAGCTGCCGGTCGGCGTCGCGCAGCTCAGCGCACTTCTCGCAGTGGTACCGGTTCTCACCGGACAGCCTCTCCGCCGACATATACTGCTCCAGCAGGGCAGACACCCGGAGTTCGTCCGAGGGTGAGGCGACAGAGAGCCCGGCACAGCCAGTGCAGATCGGTGATGCCGTCCAGATGGCACGACACTGAGGCACGCGTGCAGCACGTGTAGGTTGTCTCGGCGCGACCGGCAAGCAGACGCTGCACCAGAGTCGGATGTGGCGGCGGCGGCGGATCAGTGGCACAGCCGCCGCCGACCGTCTGCTGCTGGCAGTCACTCGACAGGACGTCGTCGTCGCGGTGGGACGGTGGCGGCTTCTGGGAAGCACGATCGCCGACGGAGTCTGTCTGGAGCGTGCCGCATTGTCCGGCGAAACGAACATCAAGCGGGACTGCGCTGCCGCTGAAGTCTGTCTGGAGCGCACCACACTGTCCGACGAGCCGAGCATGAGGCGGGGCTGCTCCGAAGCTCGACCGGCGGGGACGACACTTGAGGCCGGCGGACTGACGTGTCAGTTCACTGTCATGCCGAGTCACGACAGGTCGGCTCGGTGGCGGTCGTGTCCGCTGACGACCGTCTCCTCCAGAGACTGGGTCAGACAATGCGTCAGAGAAGGGCATGTAGGAATCAGGCAGATCGCGGATCTAACACCAGATGGAAGAGTGAAGTGGGTAGCTGCACCTGATGGGCGGAGGCATTCGCATAGGTCGCAGCATCGTTTTCGCTCAAAAGGCGAAAGAATGATGACGGGTTCCGGTCTTGCCAGGATCGCTCGATTTGAGGATGATATTCGTGGAGTCGACTGTCTGGACTGCAAACTGCTCTTCTGTGCTGAGTTCCGACTATAGTGAGCGATGGCATACCTAATCTCCGTGTGGCTGGAGGCACGCCCGGTCGTGACGGAACTGAAGGGGGAGATGAAGGTCGATCAGCTTCTGCAGGGTAGGATTCGTGTTGCGCCTTTCATAAAGCGAACCAGAGATCTGAGCCTTGCGGAGGAGCTTAGTGAGGGCTTGCTTGCTTGGTGTAATCATGGAAGTTGGTTGGTTTTGGCTGCTTGTAGTTCTCCGCTACAACTGGCACCGCTTCTTACCTTGACAAACGTTCAGCTGGGATTTATTGTCAAACGATGGTACCGCGGATGACTTCATCCGTGAAAGCTTCATGAAAGCCTCATTTGTTGTCACTTTTTGGTACTTTCATGAATGTTAATTTCCGCAGCACTGCGAATCGAACCTCACAAGGCTGACCTTACAGCACGTCATAATTCCGTCATTTGCCTTGTTGGTGCTGTTCATGGCAAATCGACCAGAGCCGAACACCTTCGTGTTACGCATTTCGTACAACATTGTGTCGTTAGGGTAATCGCATGCGTAGCATTCACCTGGTCAAGTTGTGACTGTGACAAGCCTGTGACTAAGACGGTTTTCGACTTATCGCCTCTGGCATTTTCAAAAGGCACCAGAGATGAGCTTCTGTGATCGCTATTTTAAGTTGTTTGCCTCAATGCAAATATAAAACCCTATATGTCGTTGACGTCGCAATCGTCCGTATAATTCATATCTGCCATAAGACAGTCCTTTGAAAATTCCATCAAAATCCGTGATTTGAGCTCATGACCCCAGGTCACGTGACCTTTTCTCCTATGTCAAACTCTAATCTGACTAAGCATTTTTTTTCAGGTCATGCTCTGGCATGTGAGCTTTCGATTAAGGAACTAAAAGAGCTTAATATTTTGTTCTAATTGTGGTTTTGGGCTGTTTGCAAAACTTTTTTTTTGTTTCCGCCTTCTGTCGCTAATTTTCCAGGGAGGAAGAGGCTATGTTGAAAGAAAAAGGCATAGGATATTCCTGTGCAATGCAATACTTTATATATATATATATATATATATATATATATATATATATATATATATATATATATATTATATATATATATATATATATATATATATATTTATATGTATATATATATATACATATATATATGTATATATATATATATACATATATATGACATCAGTTTGATAAACTTCAGATATTTGAACGCCGGTCTACAACAAAATTATCCATACTGAAATATGGCACCTGGCAAATTACATGTTCAAAGACCAAACCTTGCTCAGTGAAGACATGAAAAGAAAACAAGTGATTGAAATGTATTCTGTGATCTACTCAACTTTTTTCCAGTCAACAAATTCGGAACTAATCAAGCAGTCGATAGCCATGAATAGCTTATTGGCGTTCACTGTATTTAAATACATGCGCAAGTGTACAATTTTTAGCACATTGACAAAAAGTTAATTCGCACGACAAGCATACTTTCAACGAAGTGTGAAAAAGTTCATGTACCACCCACTTTGCAGGCATTGTCACTTTGAGACCCTTGTCATCTGTCCTGCATTGTTTCATTCCACTCTCACAACAGAGTATCCACACTTGCTGGTGCGAATCGATGCAGCAGCATCGTACCACTAATTGTTCTCGCGCGTGCAAACCGGTCCTCTGGGAACCGGCATGCTCTAAACCACAACCTCCTTTATCATCAACCTGAAACTAATGGCGCTAACGAACTCGTCGTTCAGAAATACAAGCATGCTCCTAGCTTTCAAAATCTGATTGCGGTATGGGCGGCGCAGTCTCTCCAATAACTCTGTTCCGTTAACCGTGCCACCGACGCCGTCACAGGCCACCTAAAATTGATGTGGAATACTATGTGAAATTCCGAACAAAATCAATTCGCATGAAATCCCACAATCTAATTCATGCCGGCACTCGTTTGACATTTCCTAAGGTGAAACATACTTTTATATTGTGCCGCATGACCATCTGATAAGTTTTTCGACTCCCCGAATAAGTAGCTTTACCTCCGGAAGAAGCACCTGAAGGAAGCAAGCCATGGCTGTGTTATCTTTGGTGTCGCCAGATAGTAAGCAAACGCTCCTTTTCTTCAACTCATCGCTTGGTTATTTTATACAGGTGTGCACAGTGCATTGTTGTACATCCCAGTGGAAATCATTAACTGCATCCAGTGCCACGAAATGAGCGTTCCGAAAAGTCACCCTGTGTTGGAACTTCGTTCTCGCCGACCTTTTCTTTCATCATTTTGACACATTTGCTTTGCTTCGCGGCGATAAAGTGATGCTGTGTAAGCTTTACTATTTGTCTACTCAATGACAGAATACATTCCTCCAGGGTCTCCACAATGCATTTCGTCTTTGGTCTGAGTTCAACAAACTTTGCTAAGCAATTTAAACGTCGGTAGCACTTGCTCCGTGTCCTGCCGGAGGCTAGTGCTATCTTCTGAAAAAGCTGCGCTGCTTCCATCCCATCCGATGATCCGATGGTGATGCTGTTTGGCGACTCCGGCCGCTTTCCGGCTCTGTCGGCGGCAGTGAGATTAGACGTTTCTCCAGGGGAATGGTGCAGTTGGTGCACAAGTCATCGCCTTCCTTCACGCGAGGGTTATCAACTTTTACACTGAACTTGCTGTTCTGATCAGCTTGTGTGCTACCCAAGAGGGTCGACACACTTAGGGAATATGGTTCGTACTTTGTAAGACTGCTTCAACAGTTTTCACCGGAACGCACGACAACGCACACCGAAGTGCGTTTTTTTCCGTCGCGCAGCGCAAACGCTGCTGTGATACGTCTGGTCTGCGACTAAAGGCTGCAGCTGAAGCGGAATGACCGCAAACTCCACTCCCCGCAAACCACCTATCGTTTTGACGCAAGCCCGACCAAAACACTCACGCCCTCCCCTGTTGTGCTCGCCGACATCGCTCAAGTGGCCTGCGGTGATCGATCACCGAGTCGGGGGATGGGAACCCGCAGTACGAGTTCTACGAACACCCGCACAGCGGCAACGCTCGGTTTACATCCTGGGGTTATTTATCAATCGACAGCGATCTGCTAGGCCTTCTGTATTTGCTTCTTTTGTCTGATCTCAATGCATAAGTACCTAGTCAAAGATTCTGCACATAAAGCTATGTCTCCTCTAGCGGATGACACTTCGCCTCTGCTAAGGGAAAAAATAAAGCTATGCACCCAGTTTCATCAGTTGGCTGGAAGCACCAATGTCAAAGGACAAAAATCATGCTCAGAGGAAAAACGGTGCTCTTATATTTGCTTTACCGAACGTAGCTTTATGACATACCTAGGAATGAAAAATTGAAAATTAAGTTAGGCATTGTGGTGAATAAGTCACTCGATCATGGGTCTATGTATGTGTAATAAATCGGTGTAATTGTGCAGTAAACCAACATTCAGAGCCTGAAAGATTTCAAATAGAAGTAATCGCAATACATTGCGGTGAACAGAAACATCCTACTCCTTCCGCTTCCAGCATAACTGCTGCTTCTCCGGAACAACAGCGTCGGCAGGCGAAAACAGGCACAAAACACAAAACGATCAAGAGGTCCAGTCTACGATTTTGGTGGAAATTTCAAAACAATATCAGGCATGAATTGTGCGGACCTTTGCGACTTCAACGATTCACAGGTTTTATATTCACATTGAGGAAATCCACTTAAAATCGCAATTCAGTAAAGTTCTCTGGTGACATCTTTGAATTTCAGAGGCTATAACTCAAAAATCGTTGTTGGCACGGGTCTAAACTGCACAGGTGAATTATACGCATGCAATTTCCCGATGGAATTTTGGACTAAATATGCGATATAACGGTGGATTTTCGCACCTTGCACTATTCGACTTGTCATGGACAATACCAGTTATGAGATTATTTCTTGTTTTCTGAGAATTAGTCCTAGCTGCGCATCAAGTTCGAAAATCGCATCGAAGATTTGTCGAGCTCACGCCTCCCTGCAGACACTCAAACATTTTTATATTTTTACGCGAGACCTCTCGAAACTAAGACTCACATTACAGCACTTCCAGACAAACCAACCAAGTGACCAGGTCCCTCACAAACAGTTCCAGAAGAAGGCCACCCCAAGGTGACCTGCCAACGCCCAGTCTGGCGACGTATTGGCACTCAGCCGCCAGGCTGCATATTCGCTGGCGCAAGGCTGACCTTACCGGGCGCCGTGACCGACCAACTCCGGTACAGCGCCAGGTCAGCCCGGTGGGGTATCTGACCTGCGAGTACCGTGGTGAAGCGGTGCGCCAAGCTGGACGCAGCCCGAAGCACCCATGAGGACAGGCGCCAAGCGCTGTCCACTGCGACACGCGCCAGAGTTCAGGCGTGGAATAATCGGCGCACTTATGGCAGGGGCGGAAGAACAAGGGCAAGGAGGGCAGGGGCAGCAGTTGTTCGGTCCTAACTTTGATGTGGATTTGACTTGAACGCTATGTGCATTCCATGGAAGGAAACGACTCCAAAATAGTTTTGTCACGAAGCCTCAACGGTCGACTTGTCGTAAGACCAATAACCACCACCACCGGGCAGGCCCTACAAGCATCACTCATGGGTTGATTTTGGACATCCCGACGCAAACCATCAAAGGACATGACAGTACAATGCTACAATACAAAGACGCCTCACATTCCCCACATTCTCCAAGTATGGTTATTGTTGCTAAAAGCATGCCGCGGGAGACGTGTTGTCGGAGTTATTGGTGCTGACCGTATGGCACGGGTTCCGTATAGTTGGAGTTATTGTTGCTAACCGTATTCCGTATTGCCGTATTGTCGTAAACCGTATTGCTAACCGCATGCCACGAGAGCCGCATAGTGATAGCCATGGTGAGCATAGCTCGTACGATGAACGATTTCAGTGCATGCTACCCATACGCATTCGTTGCTTCACTGCCCCAGGTGTCACCATTCTGGCTTGCCATGCCTAAACGCTCGTTAAGAACTGTTGGACGTGTGTGTGTGTGTGTTGTGTGTGTGTGTGTGTGTGTGTGTGTGTGTGTGTGTGTGCATGTGTGCATGGGTGTAGCCACGGTTTCGAAATTGTGGGGGGGGCAAACCAGGAACGCGGTAAGTTTGGACAAGATAGAGGGGTAGACCCCCCCCGCACCAACAAAATCCTTGGATTTCAGCCATTTCTTTTTCAATGTCTGGTTTTGAGATTTGCCATTGTGAAAAATGATATTTTGCGGACAAAATGAGTAAATTTGCAGTAGGTGTTTTTGTTTGGAATTCCTTCTTCAGAATACCATGTTTATGAAGGTGAATACGATGATGGGACCACTTATTTTCTGTGCAAATTAAAAAAGAAACGAAAAATTGATTTTTGGGGGCAACAATTTTCGAACTTAAAAAACCTAAAACTAACCTAACCTAACCAAACCTAACCAATTTCTTTGCTTTATGGAGGCAAATGCGTGTGAAAACTTTTCTTGTTACCACCTTAAAGCACAATAATAACGAAAATTTTCCGCCACAAAAATTCAAAAAACAATTTTCTTCCAAAGCAACTTAGGTTAACACGCGCCCTGGAGCGCTTCTGAAAATTACGCGCACTGGAAGGGGGGGGGCGGATTCCGCCCCCCCTAAGATCTCGGCTCCTATTAAAGCTGGAGGAACGAAATTCGCAGGGTGGATGGGTACGGTAGTGAACTCTATTGTGTGCAAATTTCATGACCTTAGATCAATATCTTCAAGGTTAAATGAGGTCACATTTGTCAAAATTGTCTTGTTTTGCGTGGCTTGGCTTGTCATTGTTATGGATCGCTGTGATTGTGTTTATATGCTCCAAAATGGACATCAATGTTTTGGACATTACTAATGATGCAATAAAGATGCTAGACCCGACATTTGACCTCAGGTCACCTATATAGCAGCACTTTGTCAGGTCAGTTACCTGTTCCAGCTACCGGAACCGGGCCGCCCGCCCGACTGCTCCGTCGGGCAGCTCGGCGCAATCGGCTTCGCGAAGAAAGGAGTGAAGTACATGAATAAAGTATGGAAACGCAATGACAAACAGCACAAATGACAAACAGTAGTGTATTTATGACAACATTCAAGTTGACCAAGTTTGGTTCCATTAACCTGTCATGAACTTGACCTGACTTGACCTCGGTGACCTAATATGACTTTGAAACTATATAGCATATTAATATAAATAAAACAAGTCGCTAGTGTTGCCAAGAACATTTCCCTTTTGAGAATATACGGGAAGCGCATCAGTGCCGATTTTTGTGGTCTGGCGCTACAAAATGTTTTGACTTTAACAGCCCCTAACTCCAAATTTTTTCGACATATTTCCATTTTCCTGCTTTAAACAACGCGTCGGACATTGCTATGCAGGTACGCAGAAAATCACGTATATCGACCGGTAAAATCTGGAGTTATGTACGAAAAACTTGAGGGGTGGGCGGATTTCGCCACCCCTCCAGTGCGCGTGTTAAGTTACGTTAGACTAGGATTGTTTTTTTTTCTCTTAAAATGTTGCATTAAAAAAAACGTTTCTCTTTGTGGAATGTTACCTATCTCAAAGCTTTTTTTTGGCATTATTTTGCTCACAACCTGAAAAGTAAGAATTTCCACGGACAATAATTGGTCCCATCATCTTAGTCACCTTCATAAACATGATATCCCAAATATATTTTTTTAATAAAAACATCCTATACTGCACATTTACCACAAACTGTTCCGCCGAAATTAGCACGTTCCACTCCTTATCACTGCCTATGCACATCTAGCTTTATGTCGTATGTGCTGGGCCCGATTTCACAATCATCATAGAGCCATGCTGTAAGTATGTTAAACGTTGCCCTCTTGTAGCAGGAAAAACATAAAATATTGGACGATGGTTATATTGTAGTAAATATGGATATACAATAACAATGCCCATGCTTTCCTGTTTTACGGGGACACATTTCGATGCAATGACAACCAGGGCGGATAAAGGGTGTGGCACTGAGGGCATGTGCCCCCACGTGGAAAGTGGCGACCCTCAGGCCGGGAAAAGGCGCCTCTCTGAATAGGTTCCAGTGTACCCGCTCAAATTTTTCAGCCAACCCCCATGAATGAAAAAGGCATCCCTGGAAAGAAAAGTCGCTCCTTCGGGAAGAGCCGAGTGCATTCCGCCCCCTCGAATTTTGCAGCCAGAGGTGCCTCTCCAGGTGCTTTCGCAGTGACGCCGCTCCAAAGAAATGACGCCCCTCCAGACAAGTGCCCCCATGACAATTCCTGGATCCACCCCTGATTGCAACATTTTTCTCTCGTGGTTATGAACTTAGGATGGTTATAAAATTGTGCGTATTCACGTGTGGCTTCTCTTCGAAATTTGACAACTCCTGTTGAACCATTAAGAGGAAAGCGGACAATTTGAGAAAAAAACAAAATGTACATGTCCGAAACAGCAATGTGGCGGTGTAAATAAAAAATCAGCGATGAGAGCGCCCTCGAGCGGGTTATGACGGATTTCTTGGGGGAGCTCCTAGTCATATATGATATGCGTGCTTGCTATCACAACTGCTGCAAACAAAAACAAATTTGATCCTCCTATTCCTATTACACTCAATCATTGTAGACACACTGGACCTTCGACACCTGTGAAATTATTTCGATATCTCAACATTCTGATATCGTACGGCAAGCCATGTCGAATGACACCCACATAATGCAAATTGAAGCCATAGCGACGAAACGCGAGGATTTTGGAAAACAAGCTAACCTTTCACCTTGAGGCTCGATCTGACATGTCCCGGGTTGAAATGTTGCTCGAGGATTGCCCACGGGCTATCTCTTGATGCCAAACATGGGTAGCTTTGGGGAAAAAAACCGAAGAAACGCGGGGCGACCGAAGAAATGAGCTCGACCATTGATTTGGAAAATTAATGTGATTTCAGAACAGTTTGCTAGAGTACCTCACGGCACGTCGAATGACTCCACTTGATGAAATTGAAGACATAGCGACGAGGTGCGAGGACTTCGAGCAATTTAAGCTATCCTTCGATCTTGTGGTTTGAAATTTCCAAGTTCCAGTTTGAAATGTTACTCGAGGTGCATCACGGGCTATTGCTTGATACTAGATGTAGGTAGGTTAGGGCGATACAAAATACGAGGCGACCAAAGAAATCGGTTCGACCTTCACCTTTGAAATTGGTTCGATTTGGTAACATTATAATACGGCACAAGCCGCGTCAAATGAGACCCACTTGATGCAAATTGAACCCCTAGCGACGAATCGCGAGGACTTCGAAAAAATTCAAACTAGCCTTTGACCTTGAGGTATGACCTTGATATATCCCGGCTTCAAAATGTTAATCGATGGTTCACCATGGGCTATCGCTTGATAGTGAATCTGGGTGGGCTTGGGCGACCCCCCCCCCCCAAAAAAAAATGTGAGGCGACCGAAGAAATCAGCTTGAATTTTGACCCGTCGAGATGATTTCGAATTATCAACTTTCTTATACCACACAACAAGCGACGTCGAATGATGTCCATTTTCTGCAAACTGAAGCCATAGCGACGAAATGCGAGGTCATCGAATAACTCAATCAAATGTTTGACCTTGACATGTCCCGGTTTGAAATGTTACTCGAGTGTTCACCACTGGTTATTGCTTGATACCAGATTTGGATGGGTTTGAGCGAAAACGAAAGAAAATTGAGCGGACCGGATGATCAGCTTTGCCTTTGTCCTTGAAAAATAATTCGATTGCTTAGCTTTCTGATACCGCATAACAAGCCACGTCGAATGACGCCCATTTTATGGAAATCGAAGCGATAGCAATCGAACCTCGCGTTCGGTCGATATCGCTTCAATATTGCCATCTAATAAGTCAAGCTAACCTTTGACCTAGAAGTTTGCCCCTGACATGTGCCGGTTCGAAATGTTACACGATGTTTCACCACAGGTTATGGATACCAGATACCAGATTTGGGCAGATTTGAGTGAAAACGAAAACAGGGAGCCAACCGAAGAAACCGGCTTGCGTTGGACCTTGACCGTTAAGGTGATAATGCGAGACCTATGTAGTTGCATCCATCGTGTTCAGTGCAATCAGGAGCATTTGTGGTAATTGATTCGAACGATCATAAACCCGTCGCTGAATGCCGATGCCAATACAAATACGCCTCTGGCGAACACGTCGCTGAATACGAATACATTAACTTGACGTACTTGCTTAAGGCTGCCCTCCATGGTCTTGAAGATACCCAAGGACACCCAGAGTAACGTTTGTTCAAGATATATCAATATATGAACATGGGAATGCAGCCTAAGACTATAATACAGTCTTGCGATAATGCAAATTTGTTGCGTGGCAAAGCACAATTTTCCACCGAAGCGAAAACACAAGATGGCCGAGGTTCATGTTATTCAAGAAGGGTCAGGAAGCAAACATTTATAACGTTTGCTGATTTACCATTCGGAGATTTCGTGACGACAGATAGCCTGTGAAGCCCGTTGATTGGCTTGATCAGTTTCTAGTATTTTTGGTGATTCTCTGGTGTATATATATATATATATATATATATATATATATATATATATATATATATATATATATATACATATATATATATATATATTCACTTTATAAATGACCAAGTATAATTTTGCGGCCATCATACTCAGGTAGATGAGGCTTGGGGACACGGAAAAAATTGAAGGATTCAAATCGCCACTTTTCAGAAATTGGGGGAGGGGGACATGTCCCCCCAGTGGTTACACCCATGTGCGTGTGTGTATATGCATGTGTGCGTGTGAATGTGCGTGCGTTCGTGTGTGCATACGTGTGTTCGTGTGTGCATGCGCGCGTGTTTATCCTCGGTTATCGCATCGGTCCTCAGTATTCAGTTTTACTTTGATGGCCTACCATGCTGTATTTCTCCACAAACAAACACATGGCCAGACATGCACGACTACTTCCATGCCAAGTCTGAGCATTGTCAGCTGATGCCTTCACATGGTCCTCGGCAGTCGGTATTCGGTCAGTCCTCGCTTTGCACGCCTTACACGTATTGTGTGTGTGTGCGTGTAGGCGTGTGTGTGTGTAATTTGGATTGGGGAGGGGGGGAGTTAGCTGCTTAGGCTATATTGCGTCCAGAACTAAAAACTGTTTGGCGCGAATCATTTATTTATTTATTCACTTGTGACGAGAATACTATGCGAGTTTAAGTCAACAAACTATTTTGATTGCGAAGAGTTCGAACATTTCATGTTTCGTAGCAGCGAATTAGGCGTAATTGATTGCCACAGAAAGTGAAGCCGATGTATGCTACAAGGTATTGCTCCAAATTACAGGCGCCTGAGGGTCGACATCACTACCTGCCGCTAAACGTACGCAGTAGTAATTTTCCGCAAGGCAAAAATGCACTGATACAACTCCAGTACTGTCACTTAAGCGCTTCAAGCGCCGATTTCATTCCGTAGCCCATAGCTCTTTCATCGACCGTTTTTCCTCTACACGTTGGATGCGCTGCGGTGTTGATGAAACCGGCAGCACAGACACAAGTCCGCCGGAGGCACTACTAGACGAGCAGTCCACTCCAAATGATCGACTGCACGAATAAATGAGAAAACGCACGTGGAATTGGGTGTATTCTCCCGGCTGGAAACCGATTCACATGAACAGCATGTGCGTCCATGGATATGTAGCTCTGGTAGTGCCAACTGAAGTTCGGGCAAAGAATGCCGAACACCCAGCGTCCGCCGCTCGCGGGCCAGTCGACGTCGCAGCCCAGCCCACGGCAAGCCGTCCAACGCACGCTGGCGCAATCCGTAGACAATCACCACCAGCATAATTAGCCATCAGTACTTGGGGGGAAAGACCATTGCAACGGAAGAGATATTGTGTCTGCGACACGGCGGTGTCCAACACAGAGCGACGTCTAACATACACAGCGGCGTCTGAGACGGTTACAGCGATGACTAAGACGGACAGTGCAGCGTCCGCGGCAGCTCCGGCGACGCTCGAGACGCAGAAGCAACTCACTCCGATACCAAAACATCAGTGTCTGAAGAGAAAAACAACGCTTGGAGACGAAAATAACTGCACCTTAAGACGGACATCACCCGGAGGCGAAATCAACGGAACGAAATGAAATCCGATGATCACCACAAAGCATGGCCATTGTCACCAAATCGCCACCTCCCTCCAATCCCTACAAAAAATCTCAGCCAAACCAGCTAGGACACTGGCAACCCTATTTTCCGTTGTCCCCAAGCTGGGCACACAAACGGACGATCCGGAACGTACTGCTGGTGATTCGGATACTAAATTACTTCAAGAATCACCTGTTACCGCAGTCATCGCGGGTCCAGGTGGAATCCATTTAGAAGCATGATCAAGTCGTCCCTTCCCATCCCGGTGCAGCAACTGCACACAGCTCAGCAGCATCAGCCAAATGTGCTGCACGATTGCACATAATGTATCAGCAAATCAGCGTGCCGACAACACCACCAGTCACTGCCCTAAATGCATCGCACCCCGTGTGTGTGTGTGTGAGTGCAGTTTCGTGTCGTGCGAGAACACGTCCGACCACTCGCCCGCCATCTAGCGTCGCTTCACTCACTTTCAGATTCACGCGACGACCACCGTCGCACAAGTCACAAACTGGAAACGGATCCCCGATAGGAAAACAGCACAGCCACTATTGATCCGCCATTGGTTTTAGCTCCTTGATCTGCTTTATAAGATAGGCCTTCTCGTCGTTGAACTGTTCGTCCTCACTTCGGTCCGTGTGGAAGCGCGTGAGGAAGTCAACTAGTCGATCTTGATTACGTATCAAAATATCCAGGATCGGCTTCGGCTTGTTGGGATTTGCCACGAACACCTGCGGAGGTTCTTTGCTTGTTATTTTGACTCGCATACACGCCAACTACATTCACATTACAGCCAGCGGAGGCGACGGTGACATCGGCTCGGTTCGTTGATTGATTGATTATTTGGGCTTAAGGGCGCGCCGACGACTCGGTCATTTGGCGCCCATCGGCTCGGTTCGTAACAGTCTCGACCTGAGCGTAGGCATCATCACCATTCAAGCCGTTGGGTCATGAGAACATCTCGTCTAATGTTCGCCCAGGGATTCCCAGGAAACTGGACGTCTTTCGCGGGAACATGAAGGCCTGGGAAGATGTTAATGCATTGTGCAACGTGTGCTGCACTGTGTTCTGCGGGAGACAGAAATTGGCATGCACCTATCATAAGCGGAAGTCCCGAATAAGCCTTCCTCCTCCCCCAGAACTAAGCTAAAGCTGCTGACATCACTGACGTGGGGTCTATTTTCAGATTACTAAATCGCGCATGCCTGCAATTTGACAATATTATGAGCACGTGTTATACCAGGAAACTAAAAGGACAGGCAAACATTCCGAGCTCCAAATTATCTGCACATTGCTGCGAGAATATCTTTTCCGCCAATGCTGAAGTGATAAAGCATGCTTAACCCCAATTAGGCCTCATCTGGTCCGGTCGTGGCGGACTATTGGCTTTGATCCGGTAAATAATTTGCTATTAGGATGAACAGAGCCTCGATCATGAGCTCCGCGCTCCACATGTTTAACAATTTGACATTAAGTATGGGAAAAAGAAAATGCGTGGTAATCGGTTGCGAAGAGGGAAGATGGAAAGAGATGCGTGTGCTTCGTGGGCTCCGCACTTAGCCACGACGTCGGCCAACTTGTTTCCCGAATTCCAACATGGCTCGGAATTCAGCACAATTTGACAGTTCTGTCAGCTTCCTTGAGTGCAGTCGGACGGAAAGAATATTTCGCACAGCGAGTCGCATGGATAGAAATTGATCCGTGGTAACAGACTGCTAGGAGTCTGTGAATGCAACAGGCCGTGAGATACTTCGGCAACACATGGATGCTTCATAATTGCAGTCAGCTGGCATGTGGCATTTGCTGTGTGTGGCAGCTGGCAGCTGGCATGTGAAATTTGCATAGAGACAACAGAAATTTAGTGCTGACCCGGAAGGCGGAAAGCGCGGAAGTCATTCTCACACACAGTCACTCCATGTGTCGCTCTTCGACCCCCCCCAGCAAAAACGAGTATGCATCTTTGGTACGAAGACATGTGCTGCAGAGACCCGGAGCGAGATATCTGAACGGACAGGTCGCGTTCAGCACTTATGATAGTAACAATTTCGGGTCCATCAAAATCATTCCCATCCAGAAATCCGAAGCCTGACCGGCGACCCATGGCTGGTGATCTGCACGGCGGTCTGGACCTCACTCACCCCAAGCAAGATAATTCACCGGTTTCAGGATATGTTGTTTGCATTCACTGTTGAGCCGCTCAACTCGTCAAAAGCACGCCAACCGTGACAGCGGCCCGCCACGACCAACACCGGGCACTGTAGTCACCGCCACCCACCAGCACGTGCAACCTCACCTTGAACACGTGGAACGCCTCGAACTGGATATTTCTGGAGCGCTCCTTGAGCATGTTCATCATGAGCTTGAGGTTGTCGGGGCTGGAGATGTAGTTGGTCATGACGGTGAAGTTGTGTCGGTCCAGCAGCAGCTCGCCCAGCAGCTTGAGCGACTGCCGCCGCGTGACGTAGTTCTCGGAGTGCAGCAGCTGCTTGTAGTTCTGCTCAAACACCCGCTCGTAGTTTGTCTCGAGGAACTCGGAGCACAGCATCTTGTGCTTGGTTAACAGCTCCTGCCGGAAACAAGCCGCTCATCAGTGGATATCGCCCCGCAGTGGTGTCAGCCATCGATACTAGGCTGGCTAGGAAATGGCACTCATCGGGTTCCCACAGCATCAACGACAAGAGGTGTGGATTGATTATTTGGGCTTGAGGGCCCATCAACTGCTACTGGCTATGTAGCGCCAATATGTGCTTCTTTTACATTACAATTGACTTCATGTATCTATTTTTGGAATAGATACATTACATCGAACTGAGCAGCCGATGTATACCAACATATTCCACCTGCCGGAACGATCTCCGAATTGTCACCTAAAACATCCCAGTATGACGTTCGGTAAAAGTTGCAACCAGAGTGACGCCTTCGCACCACTCGAAAGCTGGGGCAAGAAAACAGCATGTGCCGAACTGCCATAGGTGCACCACATCGGGGACAGACAGAGTCGCCTCGTCTCCCTTCTCAAAAGGTATCCGTGTGTAGCATGTGTGCCATGTTCGCAAGCATACCAAAATCATCCCTTCCCTCCTACAACTCTTCAGCGACGACAGCCATGGTGCCAGGACTTCTTCACAGATCGGAGTTTGTTTTGAGTCTGGGATTTCCAGCTTGCTTGCCACTTTATTTGGAGAGAAGCAGTTACTTCTGAGTAGGAGGGGCAAAGCTAGAGTCCTACGCGCCTGCGTGGCACGCTTGTCGGCAGCGTCGACCAGCTCGTTGCCCATGATACCGATATGGCTCGGTACCCAACAGTGGGCAACCCGCCGGATCGAGAAAGCGCCATGGAACAAAGCCTGCCAACACCTGCGAACGTCATCGGATCAAAGCGCGGTGCTGCTGTGTATCACCGGAGAACGTTACAGCTGATCAGCTGAACGAATATTTCGTTTCAGCTGGGTCGTCAACGAGAGACGCTGCCCGTCGAACTTCCAACGTTCGGAGCGGCCTCGTCTCAATGTGTGAATAGCGGAGCATTGGACGCTATATGATCAACATGGTCGATGCGTCCTAAAGCCAAAATAACAAACAACGACAACAACGAATAGCAGAGCATTGAACCTGGTACCCCTCACACTTCACGTCTTCCTCGTAATCCCATCACACTTTACCGGCGCCGTGCGACATTGTTTAGCATGCCCAACAAAGTGTCGTGTATCGATTGTGACATTCCCGTGCCTGTCCTCAGCATTTGCTTTCCATTGTTTCCGACTGAAAGTATTTCTTCAAGGTATTTACCCCACGTAGGCGAGTCGAAGGCCAATCTCGGCCACCTGTATCAAAGGCTGACAAGTCTTAAATGGGTCCCTCACCAAAACCGCTTCGGTTGAGCACTCCACCAGTGGTGGGGTCGGTCGGACTCGTTTGCGCCAAGAAGGGCGTGCTGCTCTGGACGACACTGCCTCCTGAGGGGGTTCGCTGCTCTCTTGCCGTGCTGCTCTGGACGACACTGCCTCCTGAGGGGGTTCGCTGGCTTCTTGCCGTGCTGCTCTGGACGACACTGCCTCCTGAGGGGGTTCGCTGCCTTCTTGCCGTGCTGCTCTGGACGACACTGCCTCCTGAGGGGGTTCGCTGCTCTCTTGCCGTGCTGCTCTGGACGACACTGCCTCCTGAGGGGGTTCGCTGGCTTCTTGCCGTGCTGCTCTGGACGACACTGCCTCCTGAGGGGGTTCGCTGCCTTCTTGCCACATGACAGCGTCTCCCCGTGCCCACACGAGGAGTCAATTGAAATAACGTACAGACGGCAGTCCAAATCTTCAAGCTGAAACTCATTCTTAAACTAGTGTCAGAAAAAACATAACTCACTCCTGGTCAACCACCGAAATTCCACATTTAGCCTTACAGCGGAACATGCATGGTATTAGGGCCAATTTCATCGGCGTTCAGGCCGTTTCATCCCGGCGAAACTTCGTAGCTGTCTGTCTGCAAGAGACTAAGATGTCACCTGGAGTCTATTGGGCAATAAATTGGTACTTCTTACTTAATAAACTGCTACTTGGTGCTATTTCCAGATGGAGACGACGGGATGTCTGTGCCTTTCTGCATTAGGATTCAGTTTCTCTTCCAGGAATTACATAATATTGCCTGATGTGTTGCCTGCGTAATTCCCCCCCTCCAATAAAAAAACTTCCTGGAGGCCGGCCTCTCCAGATTAAACACCGTATCGCTGTCATGACTGAGGAGAGGAGCTGCATGACCACTGCAGTCGATGCGCCCCTAAACCCCAAGACTGAGGACAGATGACGTCATTCCCCAAGCAATTACACTAAGAGCACTAGAATTCATATCATCATGCCGGACCCAAACGCCGACCTATATGAATAGTTCGAAGACAAACACTGGCGTTTGTAGTTCCTTTGTGGCGGACAATGCAACTCGGAACGTCTTCTCTGCCGGCGTATGCATCAGTGTAGACAGACGAGCTACCCGCCATCCGAGCTACCCGCCATCGATAAAGCTCCAGAGTTTTATTGAGGTTGTGTGTGATGCATTGCATGTCATCTTTCGTGACTCGCTCAGTGGTCTATTGGTGCTAAGAGGGTCTTACCCATCGAACGAAATTGCACACGTCTTTTTATCTCGGCTCACGACTTCACCATGAAAGTTAGAAAGGAGGTATTCTGATGGCTTCCAAGTCACGTGAACATTTGTGGGAACCAGGCCGCTGATGCTGCAGTTAAGCGCGCTGCTCAATGTCCACACACACGATGCCTTCCTCCCCATGCTATAGACTTCTTTCCAGATATTAGGAGTGTCGCCTTTAAGAAATGGTAGGACGGATGAGAGTTCATAACGGACAATAAGTTGAAGGGAATTAAACCCCGTCTCGGTGAGTGGTTCTCACCACCACATAGAACTAGACGCAATGAGGTGGCATTATGCAGCTTGCGAAAAGGCAACACCTACAGCATCTACTGCTACCTTTTCGGTGGTGGCCAAAGACCGCTGTGCCGGAGGTGCCATTCTCCACTATCAGTTCAACATATAATGATTGCATACTCCCGACTCGCTCGTAAGCAAAGACGTCACTTTGGACGTACTTAAGTCTTGCTGCGGGACGCATTGGAAATGAACTGCGCTGTGCGCAATCGAGACAGCCATTCCACTAACGTTCAGAAATCAAGTTGTATATAGCGTATGCGCCTTCTTAATGCGATGTGAGGTGTGTGATAAAGTCAGGATGGTTCTACTGTATGCCTCATAAACATAACACATAAAAGGTTGGTTGGTTGCGACTTTACGACGCATCCAGCAACTGAGGCCATATGGTGCCGCATGTCTCCCACCCTGTCAGGAAGGGCGGACACTGTAGAGAAGCGAACCCTGCGCCTCTGGCACGCCAGACGCTCAGCTTAACCACTGAGCTACCGAAGCCGCAACATAACGGGTTCGATAATATGACATCTACTACGTCATGTCGATTAGGTTTCGCTTGGATATCTGTGAATGACTGACGATTTAATATGCGCTGGATGACTGATATAGTTCATGTTATAGGCGCTGGATGACCGACGTAGTCGATGTTATAGGCGCTGGATGACCGATGTAGTCGATGTTAGAGGCGCTGGATGGCCGATGTTGTTGTTATTGGGGTTTAGGGGCGCATCAACTGCCTAGGTTATACAGCGCCCATGGATGGCCGATGTAGTCGATGTTATAGGCGCTGGATGACCGATGTAGTCGATGTTAGAGGCGCTGGATGACCGATGTAGTCGATGTTAGAGGCGCTGGATGACCGATGTAGTCGATGTTATAGGCGCTGGATGACCGATGTAGTCGATGTTAGAGGCGCTGGATGACCGATGTAGTCGATGTTAGAGGCGCTGGATGACCGATGTAGTCGATGTTAGAGGCGCTGGATGACCGATGCAGTCGATGTTATAGGCGCTGGATGACCGATGTAGTCGATGTTATAGGCGCTGGATGACCGATGTAGTCGATGTTAGAGGCGCTGGATGACCGATGTAGTCGATGTTAGAGGCGCTGGATGACCGATGTAGTCGATGTGAGAGGCGCTGGATGACCGATGTAGTCGATGTTAGAGGCGCTGGATGACCGATGTAGTCGATGCGCCACAATACTGATCAGTGGCTAGGGACGGCTGACCGGAGGTTGTCAAAATTAAACTCACTTTGATGTTTAAAGTAGATTTTTGGCTTACTGCCTCCAGCAAGAGGCGTTAATTTGAAGTTACGAAAGACGCAAGTAAGAAAAGCAGCATGTGACCAGATGTAAACGTGTTCCTTGACATGTGCTCTTTTCCACCAAAACATCTGGATTTAGAAACGCTGACTGGCCCACCACGTCAAGTACTGATGGTTTGAGAGATTGTTGGGCTCGCACCTAAATGTTAGTTCTGACCGCCCAAGATTGGCAACAGGGTTGCACAGATAGACCGATGGGGCATAGAACGTCCAGAACCCCGGACAAGCGATGATTTTTTTTAAACAAGCAGCATGCGAGATGTACAATTCCATTTCAAGGGACTGAAATTAATCTACAGATCACCTTTTGGAAGCCGCACCCCTCCGCACACACGCACACACAACACAGATATTGGATAAGTTTCTGACTTGTTGGCCGCGAACAAGTCACCGTTGGACCCACGATCGGCAATGCGGCACTAGATTGTGGACACAGATCCATCAAAGCACCCCAAGTGGGTTGCGGATCGGTCAGCGGATCACGGACCGGTCAGTAGGTATCCAGGATAAACCGAAATTGGAATGGCTGTGTGTTGGAGCCCGCGTTTACCGGTCTGCGATTATATCGCACGACGCAATTGTGCCACCAGAAAGACGTCGGCAGTAATAAACGCGTGCCGACGCCGCATGGTCTCCGCGTCTCCACAGTCGACGCAACTGATGACAGCCTCAGGCAATACAAGCTTCCTGGAGATCTGCTCAAACACGTCGGCAGTAGTAAACGCGTGCCGACACCGCATGGCCCCTTCAACGCAATGATGACAACCTAAGTCAATTCCTGCGATCTCCACACGTCGGCGTAGTAAACGCGTGCCGACACTGATGACAGCCTCAGGCAATACAAGCTTCCTGGAGATCTGTTCAAGGTGACCATACCAGGAGCTTAATAATACTGCAGCTGCCACTAGGTTTGCAAATTGCGTGTTCTCACATGTTGCCTGGTGAACACCATTCTCAACGATGGTATGCAACCCACGATACATTCTAACTTATACTACAGCCAGCCACTCAGAGTAGATACCTTGAAAGTGGAGAAGGCGTCCGACGCAATGTCGAAGTTGGAGACTTCCACGTATGCGAAAAAACTGTAAAACTCCTCCGAATGCAGCATGATCTTGGCTAGCGGCTCGTACCTGCAGCACTCCCGCAGCATCGAGCCGCAATGTAGTGCCACCTCCTGGTGCTCATATCTAGCGACAGGGCGACGTGAGGATAATGGAGCATCACCACCTCCCGGAGACACTTTGCGACAACGTGACAGATCACAACAGTGTCACAGCATAGCGCCACATTTCGGTGCTTAGAACTAGACATGGACACGGGGCAGCGAGAAGAGGAATGGTAAGCCAGGACACAACAATGTGCAAGTTTCGGACATGGCAGTGACTGAGAAAAGGACAGCATGACCGAGGTTAGCCGACACCCGAAAACAAACCGGTCATCAATATTCATTATCCATATCATCAATATCATAATCCATATCATTATCAATATTCGATATTCATATGGACATTTTAAAAACAAATGTTATAGCACGTATCCTAACAATCATATAGAACGAGCAAGAAGAGCTTAGTTACGATAAAACATATTCGTGTGATTTTGAGAACTAATTAAAGGACAATATGTCGCTGAATAACACAGCCACATAACGCAAAGTACTGAAGTGTTCGGCGATGGTGGTCTTCATCAGGTACCCTGATGAAGGCTTTCGGTTTATCCTTGATACCCACTGACCAGTCCCTGATATTGGCTGTGATTGTCGTATGATTTTGAAAACTACCTAAAGGTGCGGAAAATATGTCGCTGAATAACACAGCCAAATAACACAAAGTACTGAAGTGCTCTGCGATAGTGGTCTTCATCATGTACCTTGATGTTGACTGAAGTCTCAAATTACAATATCAGGAGTATGTTTCCTATGCCTGGACCAATTAGCTATACCAAGTTATGATATGATAACTTTATAACGTGTGATGATTGGACCCAACACCGACTTAACCAAGAACTCAATATTATCCGATTTCAGTCATACAACGGCACAAAATGCAGCACCAAATCACTTTCCGACCAAATGCCAGTGCTAAAGCATGAAGAAAAGTGTCTGTTCGCAAAAGTAATTACAGCCCTCATGTGGTGAACCATAGGTTCCCAACAGGCAGGAGTGTGGTTTCATGAAAACCTGTGCGTGGGGTACATCGCGTTCATTTCAGAAAAAAATAAAGTGCGAATCAGGTCATTGCAATGTGTAGTACTCGTCCTGCCTGCGGGAAGACCTTTTGAAGGGGACGGGATGTTGCGCGATCTAATTTTTCGGGCTCAATTTTGTGTAGGCACAACCTTACACTCGAGGGGCACGTGCCCTCTCAATGAATACAAGACCACACCGTACGAAAAGGAGGAAAGGAACCACCAACGCTGATTGGTGAAGTCCGCCAATTTCGTATAGGCATACTATATACTTATTTGCCATGTGACTGACAGGACCACTTAATCAGCGTGCACACAACAGCGATACGAGCACGATTGACTTGTGGGGCCAGGCCGATCGAACGGCGCGGCGGGGTCGGACGACCGCGGCGCGGCGCTCACCCTTTCATCAGCGTGAAGAGGATCTCGGTCCTGGTGCAGATGTACTCGACGGTGGGCGAGCGGGTGCCGATCTGCCGCCGCAGGATGTTGTTGAAGATTTGAGTCACGTCCTTCTTGCCCTGTCCAGCCAAACGGAGCAGGTTACGCCCGCACGGATGGCGGGCGGAAGGGGTGCCGACAGCAGTAGGAGCAAATCAATCCAGAGCTTTAACACGTGAATCTTGATCTGCGATTGGGAAATAGCATGGCGACACTTTGCACAACGTTGCAAGACTGCCTCACCGCACACGTTGCATGTGCTGGCAGATTAGGTACATGCTGCCAGATTACCGTATCCGTTGCATGTAACAGCAGATTTGAGAGCGGGAATGCAGACCATGACTTTTCAAACCGACAAAGTTCAACCAAAACTTTGAGATTTCCTTGCAAACACAACACACCCTACGGCAATATGTATGTCTTAATGGGCTTCTCAGACATTACACACACCTCGTGCACAGAGGCATTGCATTAAAATCTGCAAAAGGCACAATTATCCCCAAGGGCTAACTGACTCCACAAACAGGTAATGTTGGCAATCCCAAACGAGGTAGATGAATATGCCAACGACAACACGGATCACAGACATGAGCTGACCTCGAAGTCGATTTTGGCGAGATTTCTGATGAGCAGGAAGAGCAGGTTGGTGTTGTACATCTCCTGCGCTAGACTAGCCAGGTGGTAATCAGACTGAGCGTCCTGCTCGGTAGATCCAAACAGCATCGTCTTGGCATAGCCCAGGTTCTTGCTGACATCCTCCAAAGCCTGCACAAATGTGGATGCAAAAACGTTACCTTGCAACCAGTGGCGTTGCCAACATAGATAAATGCATCGAGCATTGAAAAACGGACTCGAGTTCGCTTCAAATATACCATAAAAATATTCATTCATTGGAGCTGATAACATTAATCATCATGTACCTTGCAACGTTTGCACATTTTTTCACTTCTTGACTAGATAGAAGCATTCATGCCCAAACACACTTTTTTTGCCAGCAGGATGTTAATATTTTGTTTCCATTGCACTAATCAAGTACGCGATTAGAATGTATACGATCAAGCAGGCCTCTTGAAATTAGAACATTTAATATCATGCTTAACCGGCTCTGGTATCATTTAGTGTCTCACCTGATGTTGGTTAATCACTACTGTGGTTATTACATACCCAGGACATACCTTTTCTGTTTTCTTTTCGCCTTTTTCCAACACAACAAGTCCGTCTCTGATGGCCTTGACCACATCGGTGGGATTCTTCTGGGATTTGCCCCAAAGTGGCATATTTGGCACCAGCTATAGAAGCCCGCTGTGGAAAAGCAAATACAATTAATCAGTTGGTTCCTAAACCCAGCGAAATGAGGAACTGAAGTGAGCCATAGAATAGGCAGAAAATACCATGCAAATCCTCTTTGATTGGGTAGTCAAAGAAGAGGAGCCTTGGGTTCTTTTACGACGCATTCAACCGCTAGGTCATATAGCGTCGCCAACCTCTCACGCCGATTGGTCGCGGGTGGACTCGGTAATGCCGTCGGTTGTGAGATTCGAACCCACGATCTTGCGATCAAGAGTCCGACGCTCTACCAACTGACCTACCGCGGCCGATTTGGTAGTCAAATAAATTGAAATTATCTATCAGATATATATATATATATATTTATACATGTGTGAACAAATTCAATGATAAACCTATGCGACTGCATAAGCGCGATCTGCACTAATGCAGACATGGAATGCAGACATGGGACATGGAATGCAGACATGGGAAATGCAATGCAGACATGGGACTGAACTTGGAATTCTACGACGTTGAGCTCGTACAAACTGACATCCCTACCACGGTGCGAAATATCATGACTTTTGACTAGTTCGTTGGTCATTGGAGTTTCAATGGGTTGAACCTAAATGAACATTGGTTCGACCGGTCACATAACGCCCTAACAGGTTTTGGCTAAATTTAGCTAATTTTGATGCAATTTCAGCATCATTCGGGACATCCATGCCCACAGACAGCTAAGGCCACGGACGCTAAGGCTACAGCTAAGGCCACGGACGCTAAGGCATGAACGAAGGGCGAGGAGGCCACGACGAAGGTAGCTAAGGCGGAACGAAAGGAGGGAAGAAGAAAAGGAAGGGTAAGAAAACACAAGGAAGATAACTTTCATGAAAGACTTCTTCCGCCGCAATTTTCCCAAGAGCGCCCGTCCGTTGGATTTTTTTAGCTCCATGGCTCATTCGATGTTTGCTACCAGCTTTGCAGAGCATCACTCACGGACGACGTTCACTATCAATGCCTTAAGTGAAATCCTATTCCAAGTCACTACCAGCACAAATAATGGTGTAGACTTCTTAGCTCACAACAGTCATGACATCAGTTGATATGCCAGGCAATGACCATTAAACAGTGGAGATAAAAAAAACATGTCAATTTCTCATGCCAGCATAAGACTGCTTCTTAGGACCATTTGGTGGGCGAAGGAACGATCAATGATCCAAAAGCAAAGATTGGAGTAATACTCCCAGGTCAGAGAGAAAAAGCCATCACCTTAGTTTCTCAACTCAAAATACCCACAGTAGGTCATAATTAGCATTCAGCTGCACCTCACTAACGTTATTCAAATCTGACCTGAACGGGATCTGCCAGATTTAGCCAACAAATCCGGCCAGATTGAAGACCATTCTAAAACCTGCATACCCACCACTCAGTGTCAATACGATTATCAGGCTGGTCTCCATGTGTCCATAAATGCAGATACTCAAGTTTCATGAACCTTAATCCCCCACATGGCTTGTTAGATAAATTCGGTAAAAGGCATGGGCGAGGGCGGAACCCCACGAAATCCTTGGAGGTGTACTGTATGGAGGAAATTTGACTGGCAGAATCGGTTGGAGGTCACCACATATCGTCCCAAGTTACAAATTTGATATATTGGCACACTCCAGATTTCAGGGCCTAGGCCTCTCCAAAAGTACATAACCTCCACGCCTGGATGCCAGTCAAGTGACCTCGCAGCGACTAATACGTCTTTGCGGCTACTGCTTGTTCAGACAGCATTAATTACATTGCAAAATTTTGGCAAGAGACTACTTGCTCTGGCTAGGGAAACATATCCAGGTGTGGAAAAATACTGCGACACACGACATTTTGATTCACGTGTTTAACAAAGCAGCACAAAGCAATCAGCTAGCAAACAAATTATACAGAAAACAGTTCGGTGGTCGACAGCGCGCCGCACGACCTGTAGTGTTTAGTCTCCACCTACGGAATCCGTACAGCGAGCCCTGCCACCGATAGTGTTCAGTCTATATCTGTAGAATCCATGCAGCACGCTGTGCCACCAATAGTGGCCCCATGTTTAGTATCCACGTGTAGAACTCCTACAGCGCGCCACGCTAACTAGTAGTGTTTAGTCTCCTCCGGTACAGATCGTACAGCGCGCTACGCTACCTAGTAGTGTTTAGTCTCCTCCTGTACAGATCGTACAACGCGCCACGCTACCTAGTAGTGTTTAGTCTCCATCTGTACAGATCGTACAGCGCGCCACGCTACCTAGTAGTGTTTAGTCTCCATCTGTACAGATCGTACAGCGCGCCACGCTACCTAGTAGTGCTTAGTCTTCACCTGTACAGATCGCACAGCGCACCACGTTACCTAGTAGTGTTTAGTCTCCTCCTGTACAGATCGCACAGAGTGCCGAGCCAAAATTAGTGGCCCTATGTTTAGTCGCCATCCATAGAATCCGTACAGCGCACCGAGCCACCTATAACCCAGTGTTTCGTCTCCATCTGCAGAGCCCGTACAGCGCTCCGAGTCACCTATATTGACTTCATGTTTAGTCTCCACCTGTAGAACCCGCACAGCGAGCCAAGCCACCCATAGTGTTTAGTCTCCACGTGTAGAGCCCGTACAGCGCGCCGAGCCACCTATGGTGACACGGTGTTTAGTCTCCACGTCTAGAGCCACCTATATTGACTCCATGTTTAGTCTCCACCTGTAGAACCCGTACAGTGAGCCGAGCCACCTATAGTGGCCCTGTGTATAGTCTCCACCTGTAGAACCCGTACAGTGAGCCGAGCCACCCATAGTGGCCCTGTGTATAGTCTCCACCTGTAGAACCCGTACAGTGAGCCGAGCCACCCATAGTGGCCCTGTGTATAGTCTCCACCTGTAGAGCCCGTACAGCGCGCCGAGCCACCTATGGTGACACGGTGTTTAGTCTCCACCTGTAGAGCCCGTACAGCGCGCCGAGCCACCTATGGTGACACGGTGTTTAGTCTCCACGTCTAGAGCTGTACAGCGTGCCGTGCCACCTATGGTGACACGGTGTTTAGTCTCCACGTCTAGAGCTGTACAGCGTGCCGTGCCACCTATGGTGACACGGTGTTTAGTCTCCACCTGTAGAGCCCGTACAGCGCGCCGAGCCACCTATGGTGACACGGTGTTTAGTCTCCACGTCTAGAGCTGTACAGCGTGCCGTGCCACCTATGGTGACACGGTGTTTAGTCTCCACGTCTAGAGCTGTACAGCGTGCCGTGCCACCTATGGTGACACGGTGTTTAGTCTCCACGTCTAGAGCTGTACAGCGTGCCGTGCCACCTATGGTGACACGGTGTTTAGTCTCCACGTCTAGAGCCGTACAGCGTGCCGTGCCACCTATGGTGACACGGTGTTTAGTCTCCACCTGTAGAGCCCGTACAGCGCGCCGAGCCACCTATGGTGACACGGTGTTTAGTCTCCACGTCTAGAGCTGTGGTGCCGTGCCACCTATGGTGACACGGTGTTTAGTCTCCACGTCTAGGCTGTACAGCGTGCCGTGCCACCTATGGTGACACGGTGTTTAGTCTCCACGTCTAGAGCCGTACAGCGTGCCGTGCCACCTATGGTGACACGGTGTTTAGTCTCCACCTGTAGAGCCGTACAGTGAGCCGAGCCACCCATAGTGGCCCCGTGTTTAGTCTCCACCTGTAGAGCCCGTACAGCGCGCCGAGCCACCTATGGTGACACGGTGTTTAGTCTCCACGTCTAGAGCTGTACAGCGTGCCGTGCCACCTATGGTGACACGGTGTTTAGTCTCCACGTCTAGAGCCGTACAGCGTGCCGTGCCACCTATGGTGACACGGTGTTTAGTCTCCACGTCTAGGCCGTACAGCGTGCCGTGCCACCTATGGTGACACGGTGTTTAGTCTCCACGTCTAGAGCCGTACAGCGTGCCGTGCCACCTATGGTGACACGGTGTTTAGTTCCACGTCTAGAGCCGTACAGCGTGCCGTGCCACCTATGGTGACACGGTGTTTAGTCTCCACGTCTTGAGCCGTACAGCGTGCCGTGCCACCTATGGTGACACGGTGTTTAGTCTCCACGTCTAGAGCCGTACAGCGTGCCGTGCCACCTATGGTGACACGGTGTTTAGTCTCCACGTCTAGAGCCGTACAGCGTGCCGTGCCACCTATGGTGACACGGCGTTTAGTCTCCACGTCTAGAGCCGTACAGCGTGCCGTGCCACCTATGGTGACACGGTGTTTAGTCTCCACGTCTAGAGCCGTACAGCGTGCCGTGCCACCTATGGTGACACGGTGTTTAGTCTCCACGTCTAGAGCCGTACGGCGTGCCGTGCCACCTATGGTGACACGGTGTTTAGTCTCCACGTCTAGAGCCGTACAGCGTGCCGTGCCACCTATGGTGACACGGTGTTTAGTCTCCACGTCTAGAGCCGTACAGCGCGCCGAGCCACCTATGGTGACACGGCGTTTAGTCTCCGTCTAGAGCCGTACAGCGTGCCGTGCCACCTATGGTGACACGGTGTTTAGTCTCCACGTCTTGGCCGTACAGCGTGCCGTGCCACCTATGGTGACACGGTGTTTAGTCTCCACGTCTAGAGCCGTACAGCGTGCCGTGCCACCTATGGTGACACGGTGTTTAGTCTCCACGTCTAGAGCCGTACAGCGTGCCGTGCCACCTATGGTGACACGGTGTTTAGTCTCCACGTCTAGAGCCGTACAGCGTGCCGTGCCACCTATGGTGACACGGTGTTTAGTCTCCACGTCTAGAGCCGTACAGCGTGCCGTGCCACCTATGGTGACACGGTGTTTAGTCTCCACGTCTAGAGCCGTACAGCGCGCCGAGCCACCTATGGTGACACGGCGTTTAGTCTCCACGTCTAGAGCCGTACAGCGTGCCGTGCCACCTATGGTGACACGGTGTTTAGTCTCCACGTCTTGAGCCGTACAGCGTGCCGTGCCACCTATGGTGACACGGTGTTTAGTCTCCACGTCTAGAGCCGTACAGCGTGCCGTGCCACCTATGGTGACACGGTGTTTAGTCTCCACGTCTAGAGCTGTACAGCGTGCCGTGCCACCTATGGTGACACGGTGTTTAGTCTCCACGTCTAGAGCCGTACAGCGTGCCGTGCCACCTATGGTGACACGGTGTTTAGTCTCCACGTCTAGAGCTGTACAGCGTGCCGTGCCACCTATGGTGACACGGTGTTTAGTCTCCACGTCTAGAGCCGTACAGCGTGCCGTGCCACCTATGGTGACACGGTGTTTAGTCTCCACGTCTAGAGCTGTACAGCGTGCCGTGCCACCTATGGTGACACGGTGTTTAGTCTCCACGTCTAGAGCCGTACAGCGTGCCGTGCCACCTATGGTGACACGGTGTTTAGTCTCCACGTCTAGAGCTGTACAGCGTGCCGTGCCACCTATGGTGACACGGTGTTTAGTCTCCACGTCTAGAGCTGTACAGCGTGCCGTGCCACCTATGGTGACACGGTGTTTAGTCTCCACGTCTAGGCTGTACAGCGTGCCGTGCCACCTATGGTGACACGGTGTTTAGTCTCCACGTCTTGAGCCGTACAGCGTGCCGTGCCACCTATGGTGACACGGTGTTTAGTTCCACGTCCAGAGCCGTACAGCGTGCCGTGCCACCTATGGTGACACGGTGTTTAGTCTCCACGTCTAGAGCTGTACAGCGCGCCGTGCCACCTATGGTGACACGGTGTTTAGTCTCCACGTCTAGAGCCGTACAGCGTGCCGTGCCACCTATGGTGACACGGTGTTTAGTCTCCACGTCTAGAGCCGTACAGCGTGCCGTGCCACCTATGGTGACACGGTGTTTAGTCTCCACGTCTAGAGCTGTACAGCGTGCCGTGCCACCTATGGTGACACGGTGTTTAGTCTCCACGTCTAGAGCCGTACAGCGTGCCGTGCCACGTTGCACCTTGGGCATGTGGCCAATACACCACCAATAATTCCTGAGGGCTAAGTATCAGATAAAGATATTTACATGTAGGGAAATTATTCACAGGTCAGTCTGGCAGCACTAATATCTTTGAAAGCCTCCCTTATTTTGCCGAAAAACACGACGGCATATCTGAGTGACACCAATTGGCGTTGTGTGCAACACGGACGCAGCCTGGCGAAATTCCTTGGCAAAATATTGTTTGCAGCCTGGGTTGACAGTGCCATTTGAGTGATAAACGCTACCAATATGGTCAGTCAGCACTTGTGGAATCATGTCACGATCAATTTTTAGTAAAATATATGCATGTCGGTTTATCATATCAAAAGACTAAATTTAACTGTTGTCTCTCAGCATGACATTAATTCAATGTCAAGTTTCCAAGCAGCAGAGAACCCAGATGGAAGGAGCTCTGGATGCACTTAGGTGTTTGTGATAGGAATGGTTTCAGACTGAATGTAAACCACAATGTATCATGCCCACTCTCCAGAGTTAGTTACAATTAATTTTGGAGGGTGGTCCCCCCCCCCCCCAGTCAAGGAAAGACACCCCTCTGGGAATGCCTGAGTACCTCTCCCCACATTTTTTTCAGTCAGAGGAACCCCAGAAGGAAAAAACGTCCATCCAGGCACTTTCACAATGGCACCCCTCTATAGACAAGTGGCCCCATAGCAATTCCTGGATTCACTCCTGCTACATTGTGCTACTCATCATTGTTATCATAAGGAGCAAACTGCATTCCTTAGACTCCTGAACAGCAGATTACAAAGCCTAGAAATGTCCCTGTGGACCATCATGTTCACCATTAATTCATCTATCCAGTGACATCATGCTAATGTTGAACAAAAAATGCATTTATTTTGTATGTTGTACGTATACCAAGGTACCTAGGTACCAAGCATACTGTGTATTACTGCCAAGGCTACACACCATACACATGCATAACTTCCAGGGTTACACACCATATGGATGGTATATAGCATATTGAGGTATAAGTACTTCAAATTGATTTACTTTCATTCAAAAGTTTCATTCACAAAAGAAACTAACATTAAATTCAATGAAATCACACCAGAAACTGCCAGAAGATAAATGTTTCACAAAACTTGACTGGCATATATTTACCATACCTTTCCTGATGTGCACTCAAGGGCTTCCTCAATATCAATACCAAATAGTGAATATCTCACTTACATGTAATTTCTCCAAAAAATGGCAGATGAAGACATTGCTATGTAAGCTTGAAGAAGTACCTACAGCCCATTCATTTTTTTCTGCAATTTGTGCTCAGGGGTTTCTATAAAGAATACCATAAGATTACCTGAGCCAGTTTATATCATCTCTAACTGATGGGTAAGAGGCAGAAAAGGATTGTATGGGTAAATGTGAGCTGCAAAGTGTGCTATGAATTCTTGGATTTTTTTTTCAACACCATTTATCAACATCAATAAAATGATGTGGTCACTCATTTTCTCTGCAAATGCCACTGATCTGTTGGGAAGCAAAATAAAAAAAAAAATATTTTGGACTTAGTTAACACGCGCCCTGGAGGGCCTCTGAGAATTACGCGCACTGGAGGGGGGCGGATTCCGCCCCTAAGATCTCGGCTCCTGGTAAAGCTGGAGGAACGAAATTCGCGGGGTGGATGGGCACGGTAGTGAACTCTATTGTGTGATTTTCGTGACCTTAGGTCAATATCTTCAAGGTCAAATGAGGTCAGATTGGCAAAATTTTCCGGTTTTGCGTGGCTTGGCTTGTCATCGTTATGGATCGCTGTGATTGTGTTTAAATGCTCAAAAATGGGCATGAATGATGTCTTGGACATTACTAATGATGCAATGCGAAGCTAGACCCAACATTTGACCTCAGGTCACCTATATTGCACCACTTTATCAGGTCAGTTACCTGTTCCAGTTACCGGAACCGGCCGCCCGCCCGACTGCTCCGTCGGGCAGCTCGGAGCAATCGGCTTCGTGAAGAAGGGAGTGAAGTACATGAATAAAGTATGGAAACGCAATGACAAACAGTACAAATGACAACCAGTAGTGCATTTATGGCAACATTCCAGTTGATCAAGTTTGGTTCCATTAACCTGTCATGACTTGACCTGACTTCACCTTGGTGACCTAACATGACCTTGAAACTATACAGCATATCAATATGCATCAAACAAGTCGCTAGTGTTGCCTAGAACACTTCCCTTTGTCAGTATACTGGAGCGCATCGCGCCGATTTTGGTGGTCTGGCGCTAAAACTTTTTGACTTTAGCGGCCCCTAACTTAAAAATTTTCGGCCGATTTCAATTTGTCTTGCTTTAAACGACGTGCCGTTCATTTCTAGGCAGGTACACCGAAAATTGCGTATATCGACCGGTAAATCTGCAGTTATTTGCGAAAACAGGAGGGGTGGGCGGATTTCCCCCCTCGTGTGTTAATACAGCACACAGGCACATTTTCTTCAAGTGTAAAATAAAATAACCTAACCAAGCCTGATCTCCCTTCTAAGCAAAAATAAATCATTAACAAAAATAGGAAAAATTTAAACAATTTGTCTATTTAAAAAAAATCCAACTAAAAACCAAAACTAACCAAGCATCACATAATCTGCTCTTGAATACAAATAATTTCCTATTTTGAAGAAGTCCATAAAATAAGAATTTTCAACCTTAAAAACCCTAACCTAACCTCACAAAGCCTAACCCTTTTGCTTGCTTCATAGAGGTAAAATGTGTGTAAAACTTGCCTTGTGAACACCTTAAAGCACAATAATACCATTTTGGGTATCTAGGTACATAGACAAAAACCAGCTCAGGCATTGGTTCGAATAGTAAAGGCCACAGATCCAGATAACATTTTGGTTCCCTCAAAACAAATGGCACATGCTGCTTGCTTTGGCCATTGCCATGGGTAGGTAGGTACCAAGGCGGGTAGGCACCAAGGTACCTAGGTAGTTACCTACATTGGTAGGTGGTAGGTACAAAGGTAAGCCAGACTTCAAAGCACAGCACTTTCAATGAGATCGTGTCAGCATGGGGTGGGCCGCCAGCAGTGCAGCTAGTGTGGCTGTGGTGTAGCTATTGGTACATGGCCAGGTACCTGGTGCAGGCAGGCAGATAATCCACTGACACTTCACAGATGACATAAAATTATAAGAACAAGGAAAAATGGAAAAGAACTGCAGAAATAAACAGAATGCACCAGAATTGGTTTAATTTGCAGTTTAAGGTAATTTCTGATTTCTTGGAATTTCTTTTTTTAATGCAATGTTTATGAAAGTGCTAAACATTATGTGACTATTCATTTCCTCTGCAAATGCATACCTTTCAGTTGGAAGGCAAAATGGCATCCAAAAATGGGCTTGGGGTTGGGGAACATACTAGTACAATCAACTTCATTGGAGATAATCAAGGAAATAAACACCTCCTCGGGAGGCATGCTCTTCATCTCGTATTCGGACCATGCCATGTCGACGATTGGCGCAGTTGGTTAGGGCATCCACTTTCTGCACAGATGGTGGTGGGTTCGAATCTTGGTTGGTTGGTTATTGGTTTTACGACACGTCAACCGCTGAGTCATGTAGCGTCGCCAATCTCTCACGCTGATTGGTTGCTGGCAGAGTAGCGACAGGTGAGACTCGAACCCACAACCTTTTGATTGTGAGACGAGCATCTTACCCCTAGACCACTCGTCCCCAGGTTCAAATCTTGGTGCGATACATTTTTAACCGGATCACACAGTCATTAGCGGTCAGGACCATTGGTTAATGCTGCACTTCAGATTACTTTACACTATCATATGAGTTGCTTGATGTAATAATACTTGTCCATGAAAGTAAAGAGTGAAATACTGAATTAAAGCCTACTCATGCAATGAATGTCCAATTTGACCATTTGGAATTGTCATCGTGGAACTTTGTCTCTTGAAGGGTGCTTCTGGCTGAAAAGTTTTAGGGGGCATTCAGGCACACCGAAGGTCAGACTTCTTTCAATGTGCAACTCTGGCCAAAAACCTGAGGGGACACTGGGGACACATGCCCCCAGCACCCCTTGTATCTGCCCCTGTCCCAGAAACAATTGAAAGGGATTCTGATGAACTGGAGCCACTGAGATGGTTCCATGGCAGCTTCACACTGCCCCATGGTAAGACCTCTCACCTTCTGCAGGCATTCAACTTTGTGTATCTTCGAACCAGTTCGCAGTCTGATAGATAGGCAAGCTGCAAGCTTCTCCAGGCGGTCTAGATTCTAGCTGGAAGGGGTGCAAGCTGACATCGTTGCAAGGAATACTCAACCAGACTGGACTGGACACCTGCACCACTTGTAACCTGGTTGGTAAACCCTAATTGCCTGAGTAAACATGCCCAGAGGGCAGAGGTGGCGTGGACGAGGAGGTGGTGCCCGTGGTGCAGCTCAGTCATCCCAGAGTAGTAGTACTAACCCTACTACTAATGATGGGACAACCTATGCAAATGTGGTGACAGGTGGTAATGATTCAGCTAGCACAAAGTGCTCTACTTGTGATGTCACAGTCACCATGGATGCCATAGGATGCGACAGGTGTAGCTGCTGGTTTCACCCTTCAACAATGTGCCTTGGTTTAGCTGAGGCAGTGGTCCAGGCAATTATTGAACATGGAGGTGATGGCATTGCATTTATTTGTACTGACTGCCGAGCTTCCAGTTCCTCAGGAGGGACGGGGGTAGGTCCTGGAGCATTTGGGCAGCTGCACCAGACAGTGAAAACATTGTGCAAGGCTGTTGAGGCACTGACTGCGCAGGTGCAGGCGTTGATGTCTGGGGGGTCTGGCGTGGCAACTCAGGCTCGTATATCTGAAACCAGCCCTGAGAAGCTCAGAGTAGAAATAAGAGAGGAGTTGAGAGAGATGGAGGAGCGGAAGAAAAGAAAGGACTCTATAATTATCCGTGGATCTGGAGCTAGATCCCTACCTGAAGTTCAACAAAAAGTAAAGGCAGCAGCACAAATGATCATGAGCACTGAGGTTGTCCTGACAGATATTGTCTGCATTAGCCAGGAAAATGATATTTATAGGGCTAAGATAGCTGATAGTGATAAAAGAAAATTGCTTCTAGAAAAGGCCCGAGAAATGGCTAAACATGACGATTTAAAGTCTCTTTACATTCATAGGGATCTATCATACACCCAACGACAAGAGTTTTACAGACGCAGGCATGGAAACACGGAGGAGCAAAAACCTTTAAACTAACAAGGAGGGCTACCTGGAATGATATCAGGCAAGTTTTGTACTTCTCTAGACTTTGCATATCCTTAGTGAACCTTAATTGCTTACAAAACAAAGTTCGGTACACATCTGCCTTTCTCTCAGATAGAAAAATTGACATACTGGCAGTTAATGAAACTTGGTTGTTGCCAACAGTTCCTAGCTCGTTTGTAGACATAGCAGGTTATGAGATAGTGAGAACTGATACAACTGGTCCCATTCCCAAGCATGGTGTTTGTTTATATGTGAAACATGGAATTAAGTTTGAATGAATCAGGGTCTCCACTCCCAATGTTCATGCAATTTTTCTGAAGGATTTCTGTCTATACATAGTGTGTGTTTACCGCCCTCCCTCAAACTCTGATTGCCGGAACCAGGCACTTGTAAACTTTTTTGACTGATTTTTGTGATGGTAAAGAGATAATTATTATAGGTGATTTCAACTTATCATTAGTGCACTGGCCAGATGGTGTTGCTGACACAGTGGGTATTACTCACACAGATACATTTTTTGTTGACTGTTTTCATATGCTTGGCCTAAATCAATGGATTCACCAGCCTACCTTTGTAAATTCTGGAAACACGCTAGACTTAATTTTAACATCCGAAGTAGACAGGGTTGGACTGGTAGAGATCTTGCCCCCCTTTCCCCAATGCCAGCACTGCCCTGTTCTAATTGACTATTATGTACAGGCAAACAAACCAGCCATATCTAACAACACATCACTGAAAAGGTCTTGGTACAGAGGGAACTACTCAGCTATCAAGGAACGTCTGTCCGAATATGACTGGAACATTGAATTTCAGTATTTAGACACTAATGGAATGTACAAAAGGTTCCTAGAAATATTAGCAGCCCTTACAAATTTATATATACCCAGAGTTGTGCTGAAGGTGCATCCTCCATGGCCAACCAGACCTCCTCAAAGTCTTTTAAGCAGGAGAAAAGATGCATGGATAAAGTACAAACAGGATAGAAACCAATTTGGGAGACAGTCAACACAGGCAGGTCTTTCACTGAGATCATCCCAAGATTTAAACAGACAGTATAGAAACTTCAGTATACATTCCCAGGTCAAGTATGAATTGTCATTACTTCGCAAACCATCTTCCAAGGATCATTTGTATCATATCATTTGTATCATTTGTACATACGACACCAGAAAATCGGCAGAACATCCCTGGGGCCATTGAGGGTGAATCCAACTGATGGACTAACAAGTGACTGCCAGGAAATGGCTGAAATATTTGCAGGGGCATTTTCCTCAGTTTACTGCAAGGGAAGACTAGAAAACCCAGCCCCACACCAAACCACTGAAACAGTGCTGCAGAGCATTGATATTACTGAAGCTGAGGTGCTCAGAATTTTGAGTCAGGTTGATGGATCCTCCAGCATGGGCTCTGATGGGGTCCACCCTCAGTTAATTGTATCTTGCTGTGAGGAGCTTGTAAAACCATTTTTCATAATTTTTAACTCATCTCTTTCTACTGGACGTCTTCCTGATAGCTGGAAAACTTCACAAGTTATTCCCATTTTTAAAAAGGGTTCAAGGCATGATCCACTAAATTATTGCCCAGTGAGTCTTACTTCTGTCCCATGTAAAATCCTGGAATGTGTAATTGTTGAGAAGCTTACAGAATATTTGGAGGCCCATCACTTGCTGGACCAAGGACAATTTGGCTTCCGCCGTGGACGTTCCGTAGAGGATCAACTGCTAACATATGAGACTGTCTCTACCTGGCTAGATGAGGGCTATATGGTGGATGTAATTTTCTTTGATTTTTCAAAGGCATTTGATGTTGTTAATCATGTGCTGCTACTAACAAAACTGAGAGCTTTGGGAATTTCAGAGATAATCCTCACCTGGATCTAAAATGTTATCTGTGGGAGGGAAATGAAAGTGCTTGTCTCTGGCTCTTCCAGCAAACCAAAGAATGTTCTAAGTGGAGTACCTCAGGGCTCTGTACTAGGTCCTGTGTTATTCTTGATTTATGTGAATTATGTACCTCATGGAATACACTTCCAGTTCAAGGTTTTTGCAGATGACCTAAAGATATACATAAATCTGAAGTACAAATCTGTCACAGAACTGCTGGCAGGCATTTCACAGGGTCAAAAAGACATTGATACACTGGTTAGTACTGCCAAGTCATGGGGACTAGCAATGAACTCCAAGAAATGTGCAGTTCTCAAAGCACACCATGGCTCATATGACTGGAAAACTCTTGGCCCTTATGCACATTATTACCTAGATGGATTTCAGGTAAGCTTTGTTGAGATGCATACTGACCTATGTATCACAGTAGATAAAACTTGCATTTCCATCAACACATTGCTGGTATAGTACAGAAAGCTGGAAGTCTGGCCAGCAACCTACTAAGTTCTTCTTTATGTCGTTCTCCTGAATTTATGAAAACCCTGTACATTACTCATGTCAGGCCTCTTTTGGAGTTTGCATCGTGTGTTTGGAATACAGGTTACATAGGCGATTTAAGGTGACTAGAATCAGTACAGAGAAGGTGGACATGAAACATAGAGGGGATGGAAGGTCTGGATTATGGTGCCAGATTACGGAAACTAGGTCTGTACTCGGTGCAAGGTAGACTGATTCGAGCAGACATTATAGAATGTTGGAAGATTGTTCATGGCCATTCTGCCATTAAGATCCCTGACATGTTTGTGCTGGCACCATTGGTGAACACACGTGGACACTCACCGAAATTGGCTCACAGGTGTGCATCAGGGGATTGTAGGAAGACATTTTTTAGCCTCAGATGCTGTGCCACTTGGAACTCATGGCCTGATATGTAGTAGCCTTAACAGACCTGGGTGCATTTAAAGCTGCATTGCACTCAAATCTCTGCACATTGTTATATGAATTTACTGAATAGATTAACCATGATAATATACTAATCAAACTTGAAGAGTAGCTATACTTCTCTGTATTCAGAATATAGAGATCTCTATATATCTCTACATTCAATCTCTGTATTAAATCTCTGTATTCAATCTGTATATTCCATCTCTGTATTCAATCTCTATATTCAATCTCTATATTCTCTTTTTCAGAAATCTTGACTGACAACAAAATATTAGCAGATGTAGTGGCTACTCTAAGCATACAAATTTTGCTTAAGGTACACTTTCCAGTTCCTGTGTCTTGCCCTGACTATCAGATAACCATATTTTCTTTAATCTAGGGGACTGGCGTACCTGCAGATACGGGCTCCCCTCATTGGGCACGGAACTCATCTCTGGGTGAGTGATGCTCGAGTATATGGGGAGCCAACCAGGTGAGAGAACCAGGTGAGAGTGGTCATACACCTACCTCACAGTGAGGGTTCGTGACCCCATGAAATATTGCATACATATCCAGTTCAAGTTGTTTATTTCAACAGCCTGGTTCCGTATGCACCACATTCAGTTACATTTTGAGTGCAAGCAATGCTACCGTAGGAAGTGCAGAAGATCCTGGTCAACATGCCTCTCCCATAACATTCACTGGTGGGGGGGGGAGTTGGCCACCTAAGATCTGAAACTAGAAGCACACAATTTGGAGGAATTACAGTTGTATTGAACTTGCTGCAGTATACATCTCAGGACCCCAGGTCAATGTCTTCAGGATCAAATAAGGCCACAATCGGCCTCCACTTGATAAATTTGGGGATCAAGGTAAATTTGGATTTTTTTAAATTGTGTAATGTATGCCTGTAAATTTGAACGCATGCCTTCTGACGTGATGAAGATGATGTGATAACTCATTTTCACTGCAAATGATTACTTTTAAGTAAATGGCAGTTGATACAATTGATGACCCCATGAGCACAAGTAACCTAACCTAACCTAACCTAGACCAAGATAATGTAGCATAATATATCAAATGTATCATAGCATAATCTAACCTAACCTAACCTAACCCAACTGGAAAACCAGAATCCTCTGAAGCAAATTTTTAGGCCATGACGTCATCAAATATATATGAGATTGCATAGGCAACTTTATCACGTCTATGACACACCAGGTACGGATAATTATACGCTATGTGCTATATTTGTAAAGTGAATATTTTGATAGCTTACTTCTTTGCCAACTGAAAAGTAATCATTTGCAGATGAAATTAGTGGCTGCATCGTCATTTCTACGTTAAAATATCATGTATGTAAAATATATATTCAAAATAAAAATTCAAAAGAATCAAAATTTACCTTGATCTCCAATTATACCCTCCACTCCACCCCAGCCGGCATTTGGTAGGTACTTATGTGGGTAGGTAGGTACATAGGTACTTACCTACCTTGGTAGGTGTCTAGGTAGGTACGTAGGTACGTAGGTACCTACCTATCTTGGTAGATGCATAGATAGGTGCCTAGATAGACACCTACACAGGTAATTAAGAGTCAAGAGCATACTCCTGAACAACTGACTTAACAACAAATACCTGCCTTTGCGTTCTGCAGCACCACAGAGCTTATCTCGCTCCCCTTCTTCACTGCTTCACAGCAGCACAATCAGAACCTCGCACAATACGACTTTAACGACCTTAACTACAGTCAAAGACCGCTTGCTTATAGGGCGTTCAGTTAGAAAACATTGCTCAAGATTCCTTTACTAGAAGGTAGATCGAAGTTTTCCATCAAGCCCGCATGACGTCATCCGAAGGTTTTTAAATATGGTTGCAGAAAACTTTTCTCAAATCATACGCAATGGTTAATTTTATTCTGCTTCCTCTACAAGCAAATATATTTATCTTCCGCTGACTGAGTTATTAACTTTGTCCTGTTCTTTCCAGTGAACATTTGTTCCGACACATATTTTTATCATGCATAGGATTGGTTGGATTTGTGCATCTTGCATATTGAGAGGAATATTTTGTAGTCATCCAGTATGGAGAATATTTGTGTTCAAACCTTATGCATCGAAACTCAATTTGCACCCCCTTTCGGTGAATTTTGAGCACTTTTACTTGATCACAGCAGCTCATTGTCAAACTTAGGAGGTAACTTAGGGTATTCAACCTCCAGATGAGAAAACAAGAAACAATTTTCTCGAGAGGATAGTGTTCTGGATTCCAAAAATCCAGGAGCAGCCTATTTTTGCAAACATGTACATATCTACCTACATTGACATACAACAGTCGTTGAAAACATAGCTTTTTCTAGGCCAGCTAGACCCAGGGCATGGTGCATTATTCCTTGATTAATTTGCATTGATTATTGACGATACATGCATAATTGAACATTTACGTACAATACATCATCATGCCTTCCTGAAGCTTTCCATGAGTTACAGTCTGATTTCCGGTAGTATGAATTGAGCATCTAGATATAATGTTTACATGTAACCCATCTCTGTTTCAGGTGTCATGCTTTACTGTGTAGTACCAGAGCATAGAGGTGGCACTGGGGAGGCAACTCTAATAAAGAAGAAATCTGGTTACACCATTTTCATCAGGATCCTGCCTTAGCAAAATCTCTTAGCATACAATAGAACATGTTCTCAAATGTTGGGGAACCAAGAGTATGCTCCAAGCATTTCAAAGAAATTGATAAGAGAAGAAACCTGAAGAAAGAACTGCTCAACCCTGCCTCTGCAGAGAAGCAAATGTCTCCTACCATCAGCTATTCCCACCATAATATTCCCACCAGCCAAATTCAGGGTAATCCGGAAACGTTTTGTATTATTGATGTTTACATCATTTGCAAGATTATTTTGTTGTGTTTTGCTGCTTTGTTTGCATGTTGACAATGTTTTTTTACATAATGGACAAAGAATGATACCAGGTGACAAATGTATCCATTATATACATTTACATTTGAACAAGTTTTTTCTCCTATATAGTGGGCTGGATATCAAATATTTCAACCAGTTTGTACATTTATTCTGCTGTATCACACAACTTAGTTTGGAATACAAGCATAATCCTTTTTGTTGAAAAAATAGCATAGTTCTTGTCATAGGAACACATGTTCAACTTTATTGACAACAAGTATCACGTCTTTTGGAATGGCATTATATAGGCTTTGTTTAGGTGATTGGAGCACGAATGCTCGATGTCCTGACCTGTGTAATTTAAGTATATGTCTCAAACGTAGCATAAAGGAGAGGTTATCATGAGATAACAAGTGAGTGATGCCTATACTTAGGTTGATTCTTTCCATCAACAATTATAGGATTTGTGTAAAATGCCGCCACAAGCCACTGTCTTCACTGCGGAGTCGATGGCCATCAGCAAAACTTGCATATATGGAGGTTGACGAAGATATTTGATATGTTATTTTGACTGATTCTCTGAGCAGTCTTGCGGCGTTGCGCAGTTTTAACCAGCAACATGTCATCGTACGAGACATTTTATGGCACCTTACTTCGCTGCATCGCATGGGAAAACGGGTCATACTTTGCTGGATTCCAGCACATGTCGGAATCAGTGGTAACGAACTGGCCGACAGGGCTGCAAGGCGTGCAGCACAAGCGCCAAGGAGTCGCGTTCTCCCACTTCCTGCCAGTGACTACTACCCAATTATCTCATCATTCATTATCAGACAGTGGCAGGGCAAATGGGACCAAGTGGAGTTCAACAAATTAAAGCAAATCAAACCATACTTAGCTCCGTGGCCCTCGTCCTCCAGCCAAACTAGAAGGGACGAGGTAGCCATCTGTCGTCTCAGAATTGGTCACACTCTAGCAACACATAGGTATGTATTGTGCGGGGACGACAGGCCGAAATGTGTTAGGTGTAATGCCGCGCTGACTGTGCACCATGTACTGATGGCGTGCCAAGCATATGTAGTCGCTGGGTCCGAACAATGCAGTCGCCGGGTCCGAACCGCAGACACGCATGACAGATTTCAGTCCAACCCGCACGGGCGGACCGCACGTCCGCCCGCGGCCAGCTTTATTCTCACACTCCTCGCGGCCGGGATCTTTTGGCGCGGAAGCAACAAGCCAATCGGAAGGCACGCGTCGCCTTGGCGACGCGCGGGACCATGACGTCACCCGTCTGCACTCTATAAACCTTGAAAAAAGGAGTGCCCACGCACCCAACACTCACGACCAAGACATGACACCGGAGCGAAATGGCACACGATGTTTCGCCACGCTGTTCGAACTATCGCCACAAGTGGTCGTCAGCAGTATGGCAACGGGTTTATCCGCAACACAAAGACTGATGTCACGACTGCGCAAGACCGTCGCAAGTCTTAGTAGGGTACGCATTGGATTTCAGCACAAGGCATCTAGCACTCGCCATTGGCGCCCCAACAAGCGTTCCACAATCCGCACAGACATTACACAGTTTCACAATGTGGTGTAGACCCGAAACAAACCGCCCATCCACTAACGCATCCCCGGCGGGATCCTCATTTCCGCCCAACGCTAGTTATAACAATTGGCACACTAGCATCTTATTCTAACATCGCGCAACCAGGTGCTCACATCACACACGTTTTACACTGTAGCCAGCGATTGTTCTAACAACAATCGTACGCTAGAATCTTAATCTAACATCGCGCAACCTCACATCATACACGCGTTTACACTGTAACTAACGACTATTCTAACAACACCCAACCAGGAGCTCGCTTAACCCGACTCGATCGTGGCAACAAAGTTGGCGGTACACTCGGGGGAAGTCCAGGCCCGGGTCTCTGACCCCACTCCCTCCACGGATGGGACAACATCAGGGCTTTCTATTCCTAAGCTAACCGTAGTGCCCGTCAACGCCGATTCTCTCCTGACAACGGGGCACCCATCCCCTTCTTCCCTCTGAACGGAAGTTGCTTGGGTGGGACCCAGATCGCCGCTGTTACTGTCGTCACCACCAGCCGCTAACGCATCCGCGCCGAGATCCCCACTTTCCTCAACGACGCGAGTTCCGAGAGCGGTGCTTCCAGAGGAAGGATGTGAACCCCCTTTCGCCTCCAGATTCCAGCACGCCAGGTCGGAATATGCCACATCGAACGGGTGGTGCGGGTGACCCAGCCCCGGACACCGGGGCAAGCGCCTCCCGAAGCCCTGCCTCGCATCAACCACACTCAAGTCGCGTCCTGCTGGCGTGTCTGTTACGCCAGCTGTACATCCAGGCACTGCATCCCTAGTCACCTGAGTCCAGTCCGGACTCGGAGCTATAGTTCGGCTATCCTCTTCTCTAACCGAGCAACAGCTGACGCTTCAGGCTGCCCCCCGCCCCCTCCCCCCCTGCAGCCATCTGGCGCACCGGCTGCATCACGTGCCGAGCGGCACTGCACACGTGACGTACTTTTGCCACTGCATCCTCAAAAGTACTCGCTCCCGACGCGACAACAGGCGAGTACAGGTCGCCTGGTAGTGCCGACAGGAAATGTTTGTATAGCAGACCCTCCAATGCCTGTCCTGGGAATGCTTGAGACACCATCTTCTTAAGCCGTATCACAAACGCAACTAGCGACTGGGAAGGGTCGTACCTGAGATCCATAAGGGCTACATGGTGGTCCACAGAGCTACCACTGCTGAAACTCCCCTTCAGGCCGAGCTCAACTTCACTATAAGACTCGTTCTGTCGGGCACCAAGGGCATCGAACACATCCCTTGCATTTCCTGTTAGACACAATGGCAACATATCCAACTTCCGGCTCTCGTCCCAATCATGAAGCCTACTGAACCTCTCATAGTCGTCCAAAAATATCTGCACCGAGCCACCTCCGTCGAAGCTTGGCATACCAACCATAGCAAACCTTGGCTCCATTCTGCTAGTTCCAATGGGCTTTAACTACAGACTTGTGAACACGGCTTATACTCGTCACTCGACACTTCCAATATCCAAACGCGTCTGGCTCGACTGAATCACGCCACACACCTCATTAAACCGACATATATGCCTCGCCTTGACAAGGCACTCGCGGTTCAGACGCTGAGAATCGCACGCAGGAGTTGCGAGTCAGTCCTTCTGCGTAGGGCCTTAGCCGTGTCCTCGAGATGCCACGTTGCTACGCGGAGTCGTTACGTCATCTCAATCAGCTGGCGCGCAGACGAGTGCTGGAGGCGCCTGCTAGTCTGCCGTTGCTAGGCGACAACAGCACTCTCACCAGAACCTGTATCTGGCAAGGCCGCCATCTTGCAATCGCCGTACATCTTGCTCACGACCCCCAAACTCATCACTTGTACGCAATCCTTCTGCGTAAATGGCTGCACTCACGCGCCACACCGAGCCAAGTCATAAGTCACGACACACCGTTACGACAGGATTCCGACGACGCGAATCCTCCGCTCCTCAGTTCTCAGTCCGCCACAACACTCAATCGAGTCATCTGGCTTCCGTCGTGCGAGTCAGACGATCCGAAAGCTGTCAATCCGACCGCTGCCACCAATGTAGTCGCTGGGTCCGAACAATGCAGTCGCCGGGTCCGAACCGCAAACACGCATGACAGCTTTCAGTCCACCCCGCACGGGCGGACCGCACGTCCGCCCGCGGCCAGCTTTATTCTCACACTCCTCGCGGCCGGGGCCTTTGGCACGAAAGCAACAAGCCAATCGGAAGGCACGCGTCGCCTTGGCGACGCGCGGGACCATGACGTGACCGGTCTACACATACACAGAAGAACGTAGGCTTCACTTCGAATATGATGCGAATGCTCTGAGGTTGTAGGACTTATTGGGAGATTATTCCCGATTTATACACAATGGAGCAGTTTTGTGCTTCTTTGCGGAGATGTGATTTGACGTAATATATGCACCTGCCTAGCTGATTATTTGTTTCCCCAGATCTTATATCAAGCGCTTTAATAGCTACCGATGTTTTATATTCGTTTGTGACAGTCTGACGCGTGTTTAGGCAACCTTGTTATGGGTCCAATATAACCCAATGAGGTTGACGCACCCTAAAATCCCAATAGTCATCGTTAAAATGGCAAACATGCATAAGAAGTCCCTTGGCCATTTTTGATTAAAATGTTGTTTTTCTTGTGTTTTCTCATTTGACACTCATTCCTTTGGAAAATAAATACTTCAAAGATATAAGCACTTTAAGATCAAGTACTTCTATCTAAGAAATCAGTGAAAGAAAAGAATATCAAAAACATTGAAATAACTTTATAAAAGCAATACAAAATTGACTACATATATCTGCTATCCCACCTCAACAACATATGGGAAGTGTGGGAAAAGGGTTTTGGGTGTGGTTATATATAATGCAAAATAACATACAATTATCAATACAAATTAATGCAACCTAACCTAGCCTACTGATGCTTGACGGCCTACTCCCTGGAAAACAGAAAAAGCAAGCCCCTATTCTTATAATGATTGTCTATGCCGTTTTTAAAGATGTTCAGTGTGTTGCTACTGACAATTGTTCCTGGCAGCTGGTTCCAGTGTTCTACTACCCTGTTGGTGAAGAAAGACTGTCTTAACCTTGTCCTGCCATGATTAACTTTGATTTTGAATTGATGACCTCTAATTGCATCACTTCTGTTAAATTCAGACATTTCCCTGAGATATCCCTGTTCCTTACCATGAACAAATTTAAACACCTCCATGAGATCTCGTCTGAGCCTTCTATATCTAAGTGAAAACATATTCAATTTCTTCAATCCTTCCTCATATGCCAGGTTGCTTATACCACTAATCATTTTTGTTGCACTCTTTTGTACTCCCTCTAAAAGCCAACAATCTTTTTCATAACTAGGGTACCAAGCTTGGACACAGTATTCCAAATGTGGCCTCGCATATGCACAGTAAAGCTTCCTGATGACTTCCTGACTTTTGTATGATACATTCCTATGTATTGCCCCTAAGCATTCTTAGTGCCTTCTTCCTGGCTTCTTTGGTCTGTTCTAATGCCCCAATTTTGTGTTCAAAATTACACCTAATTCCTTCTCCTGCTGAGTCTCAGATAGTACTTGGCCACCCATCAAGTATGGAGCCTTCATATGCTGCCTACCTACATGCATGATTTTGCACTTATCAAAATTAAATTTCATTTACCATTTTTCTGACCACTTCACAAGCTCGTCTAAGTCTTTCCGCAGCGAGAACTGCTCATTGTGTCCTGTTATTGCCCTAAGGAACTTCAAATCATTAGCAAATTTCAAAACCTTACTGCTTAGACCACTTTCAATGTTATTTACAAATATAATGAACAACAGTGGCCCCAGTACTGACCCCTGGGGGCTCCACTAAGAACATTTTGCCATGATGACTGTACCATTTAGCATCACTCTCTGCTGTCTATCTAAAAGCCACAACTCTATCCATTTTAGGATGCTACCTGCAATACCATGGATCGGAATCTGTATCATTAACCGTCTATGGGGTACCTTGTCAAAGGCCTTACTAAAGTAAATATATGCTACATCTACCTGATTTACCTGATCAAATTGTTCTGTAGCAAAATTCAGAAAGTCCAAGAATTTTGTGAGACATGATTGCCCTTTTCTAAACCCATGTTGAGTACCTCGAATCAATTTGTTTCCTTCCAGAAAACTAACTATTCTATCCATGATAATCGATTCGAATACCTTGCAGAGTAGAGATGTGAGGCTTACTGGCCTATAGTTTTCAACTTTCCCTCTTTCTCTTTTCTTAAAAATATGAACTACATTTGCCCTCTTCCAATCTGTTGGAATTTCATTTTGTGAAGCTGATCTACAAAATATTATGCTATGTGGAATTGCCAGTCCCTTTTCAGCTTCCCACAATACTCTAGCATAATTTCCATCAAGTCCTGCTGCCTTGTTTGGCTTTATTTTCCTGATATGATTGAAAACAACATCACTATCAATGAAATCAACATCATTCATCCGATCTCCTGTGACTGAACTGTGGTGTACGAGTGGCAGATTAGTCACATCTTCCAATGTAAACACTGATTTAAACCACTTGTTCAGCTCCTCAACCATCTTATCATCCTCACTCAACATAGTCCCATTTACTTCCAGTGGACAAATTGTGCTTGAAACTTTACTGAGCTTGTACAAACTAAGTAACTTCTTACTGTCCCCATTACAGTTCCTAGCCAAATCCAATTCTTTTGCTCGCTTTGCTGCTCTGGTTTTCTGCTTTACAGCGTCTTTAGGTTTTTGATACGACCTTAAATTTCCGATACTTAAAGCTTCCTTAAACACTAAATGCATCTTTCTTAGCCTTAATTGCTTTTATCCAAACCGGCGTAAGCCATGCTGGCTTTCCTACCCTTCTTTTGCGCCTTTGCTTTTGGGGGACATGTCCAGTCTGAACTTCCCTCAAGTAAGATTTGAACTTTTCCCACATTTCACAGACATTTAAAGTGGAGAACTCTTCTTTCCATCCTATGGCACTTAAAGCTGCTCTCATGCAGTCAGTCTGGCCTGTTAAAATTTGGAACGTTTGCCAAATTATCCTTGATTGTGCCCTCTACTTGTGCCTTGAATCTCACTATGTTATGTTCACTTCTCCCCTGAGTTTATCCTACAGTCAAGTCTTGAACTAAATCACTTAAATCTGAGAAGACAAGGTCCAAGAACGAGCCCTGCCTAGTTGGTTCTGTTACAAACTGATGTAAGAACAGGTCCTCTTGAAGGCATTTCCTGAACAATTTGCATGATGTGGAGCCAACACCAACATTTTCATATCCTTTTAGATTAAAGTCACCAAGAATAAGGCATTTCCTCTGAAAGTTTCTCCCTGATTTCCTCGCAAATCACCTTATCAAGCTCCAGTTGCTGATAATGCGGCAAGGTTCCTGATCGGTACAAAGCTCCTATCCTCAGTGTATTGCTGTCGCCTTTTCCCACGGCAACATCAAGCCAAATGGACTCCACAGACAAGTCTGCAAGGTACTCGGAATCAGTTATCAAGGACAGAATAGTTAGTTTTCTGGAAGGAAACAGATTGATTCAAGGTACTCAACATGGGCTTAGAAGAGGGCGATCTTGTTTCACAAATCTCTTGGACTTTTTTTAAATTTCGGTACAGAACAATTTGATCAGGGAAATCAGGTTGATGTAGCATATCTTGACTTTAGTAAGGCCTTTGACAAGGTACCCCATAAACGTTAATGATGCAGCTTCAGGTCCATGGTATTGCAGGTAGCATCCTAAAATGGATAGAGTTGTGGCTTTCAGATAGACAGCAGAGAGTGATGCTAAATGGTACAAAGTCATCATGGCAAAATGTTCTTAGTGGAGCCCCCAGGGGTCAGTACTGGGGCCAGTATTCTTCATTATATTTGTAAATAACATTGAAAGTGGCCTAAGCAGTATGGTGTTGAAATTTGCGGATGATTTAAAGATCTTTAGGGCAATAACAGGACACAATGAGGTCTTGCTGCAGAAAGACTTAGACGAACTTGTGAAGTGGTCTGAAAAATTGCAAATGAAATTTAATTTTGACAAGTGCAAAATCATGCATGTAGGTAGGCAGCATATGAGGGCTCCATACTTGATGGGTGGCGAAGTACTATCTGTGACTCGGCAGGAGAAGGACTTAGGTGTTATTTTGAACACAAAATTGGGGGCATCCGAACAGATCAAAGAAGCCCGGAAGAAGGCACTAAGAATGCTTGGTGCAATAAATAGGAATGTATCGTACAGAAGTGAGGAAGTCATCAGGAAGCTTTACTGCGCATATGGCAGGCCACATTTGGAATACTGTGTCCAATCTTGGTACCCTAGTTATGAAAAAAATTGTTGGCTTTTAGAAAGAGTACAAAAGAGGGCAACATAAGTTGTTAATGGGATATGCACCTGGCATATGAGTAAAGATTGAAGAAATTTGATATGTTTTCACTTAGACATAGAAGGCTGAGAGGAGATCTCATCGAGGTCTTTAAGTTTGTTCATGGTCAGGAACAGGGATATCTCAGGGAAAGGTTTGAATTTAACAGAAATGATGCAATTAGAGGTCATCAATTCAAAATTAAAGTGAATCACAGCAGGACAAGGTTAAGACACTCTTTCTTCACCCACAGGGTAGTAGAACATTGGAACCAGCTGCCAGAAACCATTGTCAGTAGCAGCACACTGAACATCTTTAAAAACAGCATAAACTATCGTAAGAATAGAGGGGTTGATTTTGGTATTCCATGGTCTCTATTGTGTGCATATTTCATGACCTTAGGTGAATATCTGCAAGGTCAAATGAGGTCACATGTCAAAATTTGCTTGTTTTGCGTGGCTTGGCTTGTCATTGTTATGGGTCGCTGTGATTGTGTTTAAATGCTCCAAAATAGGCATCAATGATGTTTTGGACATTACGAATGATGCAATACAGATGCTAGACCTGACATTTGACCTTAGGTCACCTATATAGCAGCACTTCATCAGGTCAGTTACCTGTTCCAGTTACCGGAACTGGGTCGCCCGCCCGACTGATTCGTCGGGCGGCTCGGCGCAATCGGCTTCGCGAAGAAAGGAGTGAAGTACATGAATAAAGTATGGAAACGCTTAGGTACACAATAACAAACTGTAGTTTTCAGGATGTGTAGGGAGTAACATGCAAAGTGACATCAATCGCAAGACAGTCATTTGCATTTCTGACAACATTCCAGTTGACCAAGTTTGGTTCCATTAACTTGTTATGAACTTAACCTGACTTGAACTCGGTGACCTAACATGACCTTGAAACTATATAGCATAACAATGTACATCAAACAAGTCGCCAGTGTTGCCAAGAACACTTCCCTTTTGCCAACATACGGGAAGCGCATCAGCACCGATTCTTGTGGTTTGGCGCTACGAAATGTGTTGATTTGAACGGCCTCTAACTCGAAAAATGCTGGGCCGATTTCCGTTTTTCTCTTCCTTTAAACGACGCGCCGAACATTCCTAAGCAGGTACGCGAAAAATGACGTATATAGACCGGTAAAATCTGAAGTTATGTACGAAAGACCGGAGGGGTGGGGGGATTTCGACCCACCCGCCCCTCCAGAGCGCGTGTTAGACATCTAGTTTTGTCTCTCATCCCTGCAATGTTGAAGTCCCCCAACAATACAGTTTTCCCATGGACTCTCAGGGGACGAGTGGTCTAGGGGTAAGATGCTCGTCTCACACTCAAAAGATTGTGGGTTCGAGTCTCACCTGTCGCTACTCTTCGCCCGCGACCAATCGGCGTGAGAGATTGGCGACGCTATATGACTGAACGGTCGACGTGTCGTAAAAACCAATAACAAACCAACCCATGCACTCTCCTACTTATCTCTTCCTGCATCAACCTGTCAGTGCTTTCATTTTGGTCTGGTGGCCTATATAATGTCCCAATCCTAAATCTTGTTCGTTTCTTCAGAATGATATGTAACCACAAATATTATACCCCTTCACTATGCTCTATGAAATGACATTTCATTACTTGCCTCAAATACAGGGGTATCCCACCTCCTATCCTTGCCTTTCTTTGATAAGCATGCATGCTGTAGCCAGTCAATTATAATTCTTGAAAGTTGGAACATTTCAGCCGTCCCCCAAAATTTCCACACATATCCAAGAACTTCACCCCAAGCTCCTCACAAATCTTAGCTACCCTGCTATTCAGTCTGATGGTCCGTGAATACCATTCTACACTTGCACCTACCATAGGGAGGATGGATGTTACCACTCCTCTCTTCCTACTTCCTGGTAACCTACATGTCAAATCCCTGTACTCTTTTATTGCTTCCTTAGTTTTACGTCTTCCTACATCATTCACACCAACATGTACAAGTACCGTTGCACCCTCTCCACTTCCCTTCATTACTCATAACCTATCCCCAACATCCTCTACTAGGGCATCTGGGAAGCAAACTTGAGTCCTACTCGAGTTCCAACTACAAAATGAATGATCAGTATACCTAACTCTGGAGTCCTCTATTACCAAAACCTCCCTCTTTCGCTCTCTTCATCACTCGCATCTCCATCCAGAGCAGCATTACTCTCCCCCTCTTGCAACACCTTAAACCCATTCTCAATTTCAAAGCCTGTGTTTACTTTCCTTAGAGTTATTCTAGTACTCTAACATCTTGTTACTGTCTACCCTCGACTTTCCTGGGTTTCACTACCACCATCTCTACCACTCCTCGAATCATGCACCTGGCTTGCTCGACTCTCCTTACCTATGATTGCCCCTGTCACTAAACACATCAGGCACTCCATCTCCCTTGTCAGCATATCTACCCTACTACTGAAGTCCCCAATGACCCCCCTGCACTGACATTTTCCAGTCACCTTTCATGTTTTTGTGCTTTTGTTTTTATGTTTTTTAATGCTTTTAATTGGTCAGGTGGCGGCCCACAGTTTGCGCCCACCTGTCTTAAGAATTCCCACTCAGGTGTGAATTTGACCATGGCGTTTCCTTTCCACACTTCCCACGATTCAGTAGTCGAGCAGAAGCAGCTATGAAGTATACAGTAAAACTAATCCGTCGCTGCTAGCTCGACCGAGCGACATAAATCGATGCAGACGAGTGAGTACATGGTGTACTTCAGCACCGCAACACACATGTTCTGATGGGCCATCACCGGCTGACATCCCGTTCGGATATCTGACCGTCGACATGGTCTTAACTCATCGCAGAGGTGTTGATGCTCGGTGGCAACGATCCGTTACAAAAGTGAAGCATCCACCGCTGCTCACGCCGAGCAAGTGAAAACTGCTTGCAACCAGCACGCTAGAAACCTGCACTGTTCACGTTCAAAATTGACAGCCAGGTCGCCACACAAAGCCCAGACACCGAACGTTGTACAGAAGTAGGGTAGCACCAATGCCACTACGTCAAGCTGTCAAGCAGTCGCGTTTTCACTAGAAACCAACGTCACTTCCAACAGCGGTACGCACGCGCCACGGTGTTGTCGGATCTCCGAAGTCAATATTTGACGCTCCTCAGCGAACTACTGCACCCTCTCAGACCTGACTGACATGCCGACGGCCAGCACGCCATCGACGCCACCCTGAGGGACTCATTGAGAGGATGTCGGCTGATATTTTATGTGAACTGGTGTTTGACATAAACTGATGTATGCTGTAATCTGATATTTGATGTCAGCTAATGTTTGATATCAGCCAATGTTTGATGATAACTGATGTTTGATTTAAGCTGTCAGTTTCTGCTGGATGCTGGGGTTCACGGGATGGAAGTATGTGGGCGATGTGTGGATTTGGAAGGGCAATGCAGTATGCCACCATACTTCACAGCGTGTGTTGGTCGGATCGAACTTGAGCAGTGGGAGCTGGTTTTAGCTGGTCAAACCCAATGCTGGCATGGTCTTTCTTTTTTTTTATCATCCCAATGAAATCATGTTGGTGACTAACGTTTCATTTGCGACATTTCCAGGTGTATCGGCCCAGTCTTTCATACAAAGCTGTACACTTGTTCATTCCACGTTTGGAGTCCAGCTGGCAACGCCTGGGGTAAATATGGATTAGGGTACCTTTGCTGATCCAGGTATCATTCTACTACTTAGGCTAGAGTTTGTGTCGCATGCGTTGACGTGGAGGCTAGGCTTCCATCGCGTATGCATAACGTCCCGATAAAGTGTTAGCATCAGATATAGCTGTTCCTGAAATATTTGCAGTAGAAAGTCTGCTCTGTATAAGTTGCATGGCATAGAACCTATTGTAGATTGTAGAATTATCGCGCGGAATTGCAGTCGATGGGATTTTCATAGGACATTTGTGGCTTTATTTCTTCTAGGCTTCCTGACGCTTTATCTTGGTTTTTGTTTTTCAACTTTTCGCCTTTGTTTTCGTTCGCTCAAAAGCAATACTGCTGGATATTTCGGTTTTTAAGCGTTTTAACTTCCCCCATGTTCTGTACTTGCATTTAGCAGATCTCTCGCTGATTAGATAAAGCTGATGGTAGAACAACTTCTGCATTCACTTAGAATGGTAAAATATGCCCTGCATCTTAATTATTCCCACATCTTAATATTGTTTGGTGTGTCATTCACAGGGCAAATATCCAGAATACCTGCATTCTGGCGACTCTACAACCAAATGGATGGACGATTTCAAGACCAAATCGATGGCAGTTCCAATGAATATTTCAATAGTTGATGGTAAGCCATTCAGAGGCGGCCAGCAGGCGAAATGTTAATTTCCAATGTAATTGTGGCTCAGTGGGTTGCTGGGGCAGCTTTGCATCGTTGCGCTCCAAATTCCTAGCATATGCATGACGTACCATAAAGTAATGATCATACTGGGCAGAATCAACGTGACGCGGCAAGGCGGACGCACATATTTAACACTGCAGCCTGCAGCTATGGGTGGCTCGGTTGATTGCGCTGTCTGTCGAGACACATATGTGTTTGTGCACACCTCCGTCTGTCCATGGGCAGACGCGTCAGTGTTCGTCAGTCACCGTGCGAATGAAGTCGAGGAATTCCAACACCCCCGATGAGGCACCACCTTTACGTGGTGGGGTGGGGGGGGGGGGGGTTGAGTGCCCTAAGGACCCGGAATCGCAGTCCATCGGTGAGCCAGCGAGGGGCCAGACTAGGAGTGCCTCACTCGTCCTTCCATCCGTACGCTCCCATTCCAATGCCCATCTCATCCCAATATCCATATCCTTCACCTGGCCCTGCAACACCAACTATCCCTACTATGAGTAGGCATGACAGTTTCCCCGATCATGCCCTCCAGCTCAGTTTTATCGGGGTAGCCGCGCCCCCTCGGCCCGTCTCCCGGGGTTGACGGAGTCCTGGAGGCTGAGGTCCCCCGTCGCACGGTGCTAGTTGTGACGGGGGACCAACACGCCTCTTTGGTCCTGATATCCCGGAGGGGCGGGCGGGCCCGTAGGGCCCCATACGGGTCAAGTGGCCGGTCGCCTCGGGCCGGGGACCTGGGATTTTTCCCAGTGTCTGCCGGCCCGGCCGGCTGGGGTCAAGGGGTGGGCGGCGCTGGATCCTGGTCGGGGTGGTGAGTCTCTCTCTCCCGGCCGGGCGAAGGCGCCGCCTGCCCCGTATAGCTCCTCGGGCGCCTGGCGTCCTCCCGTCCGCGGGACCCAGGCGTCCCCCCCCCCCGTAGGGCCCTTTTGTGGTGGGGCGCCTGGGGAGCTGACACCAAACATTATATGGCAACCACACACACAAAAAGCAACTCTCCTGTTCCCTCTAGTAGGGGACAGACCAGTCGGAATGTCAGTCTTTCTGCGCCTCGTATCCTTATTATCAAGTCCGTAGAAGAAGGTAAAATTCTGTCATCGCTTGCACCATTTCAAAGAAAAGAGGCGTGTGACAGGATGGGCGTGGTACTGAGATGTCAAAAACTTAGAGACGGTGGCCTGGAGGTGGAATTTAACACTACAGATGACGCAAGGAGGGCGATGGAAGCAACGGAAATAAAATACACTACGAAATGAACTTAGTAGACGAACAATCACCGTTAATATTGAAGTTGTCCCACACAACACGAAAAATTACTCTAAAGGGGTCATCAACTGCTATGACCTGAGAGATGTGTCGGACGCAGACATTGTGGATGGCTTGGCAGAGTGGGGAGTGGTAGAGGCTCGAAGGATTACTATTAGGAAAGGGCAAGAAACTCAGCGAACCGACAATTTTATACTAACATTCTGCACGACGGATCTCCCCGAGTTCATCACCGTTGGATACGTCCGTGTAAAGGTTCGTGTATTTGTTCCTAACCCGATGAGATGTTTCCGATGTTCCCGTTTTGGACACACTTCTCAGCATTGTAGAAATCGCGAAACATGTGGAAGATGTGGTTCAACGGAGCATGTTAGGGACTCATGCGAAGCGGAGAGCCCAAATTGCTCTAACTGTGGTCCCAACCAAAAACCATACACTGCTTATGACCGTTGTTGCCCAATTTTTCAGAAAGAGAAGGAGATGGTTGCGATTAAATTTTCTAAAAAGATGACATTTAGGGAGGCGCGCGAGTTTTATGAGGCAGCTCACCCAAGGGTGTCGTATGCAGCAAAGGCACAACCTAACTCCATAACTACACAACATACTCGCAATAAATCTCTGGTAGGTCCCGAACTCACACAGCCCGACATGGCCTCTGAGCTCATAGCTCAGATGATGACCCTGCTGCGGTCTTTTGGGGTGTCCCTGTCGTCGCATGAAAAGCAAGTGCAGCCAACTCGACACGTTGACGAGGCGACCGAGGTCCCACCCTCCACGAGTGGAGGCCCAGTTCGCCCATCTGAGGCCCCTTCCAGATAAATCCTCGAGGGTGGGGAGTGGACTCTGGTCCAACGGTCCAAGAGGCCTCCTCGATCCTTTCAACCCAATCCGAGGTATTCCCCGCTTACCTCATCACTTACCTCGAAATCCCCACCTCCGCCCCCCCCAACGTCCCCTCGTCTCCCACATTCCCCAGCACCACCCCCAAATCCCTCCTCTCCACTTCCTCCCTACCTGAACCTTCTCCACTTCCCGTGAGCCAGGCCTCACCCCCACCCTCGACTTCCACTTCCCCACCTACATCTCCGTCCCGACAACCAATCAAAATCCCGGATATCAACCTCCACTACCAAGAAGCCGAGAGACGCGCCCGCGAGGCAAAGCGAGCGCGGCTTGTTCAGATGGAAAGGGCCCGGGAGAAGAGTTACCAAGGAGCTGAGAAGGCTCCTCCTCGGAGGTCGGCCACCCATCGCCACGACGGCGAGTGGAGGGACCGGCTCCATCTGTCAGTGAGATGGGCCCTCCCATGCCCCCGCCCCGTCTGGGGCCCCAGAAGCGAGACCTACCACTATCAGGCTCTCCACCAGGGGATGGGTCACCAAGTTCCCGCCCGAGGACTCAGTCCCTAGGGCCGGGTCAGGCTGAAACTTCCGGCTTGCCAGCGGTTCCCTCTCTCGGGAGGAGGACGGAGCCAGCGCTTTAATTTTGTTTAAATATCAAAACCACTCTTAGTTCTCGCACTGTAGTCAAGTCTGGTCCACGGGGACGAGTGGTCTAGGGGTAAGATGGTCTTCTCACAATCGAAAGATTGTGGGTTCGAGTCTCACCTGTCGCCACTCTTCGCCCGCGACCAATCGGCGTGAGAGATTGGCGACGCTACATGACTCAACAGTCGACGTGTCGTAAAACCAATAACCAACCAAGTCTGGTCCACCACGGCACTTTTGCCTTTTAATCTGTTTTAGTAACTAACGTGATGACTCCATTCATTTTACAATGGAACTGCAGGGGAATTCGTTCCAATATTGCGGAACTGGAAGTAGTTTTAAGGACTCAATGTCCAACTGCCATATGCCTCCAGGAGACAAAGCTACCTCTTCACTTTTCATTTGGTCTGAAAGGCTACACTGTGCTGACTAAAAGCATGCCATCGGATACAGTCGCACACGGAGGTGTTATGTTGGCTGTGAGCCATTGCGCCCCATGCGAGGTCACCCTTAACACTCCTCTTCAAGCCGTTGCTGCTAGAGTTGGCGTTGGCCACCATACAATTACACTGTGTTCAGTATATCTCTCGCCGGCAATTACGTTCCCTTCCGTCGAGCTGAGACGGCTAGCTTTGGAACTCCCTCCTCCCCTTATGCTTCTTGGCGATTTTAACGCACACCACGTAGCTTGGGGATGCGACAGTACCAACCTTCGAGGCCGCGCTATGGTGAGTTTTACTAACGACGAATCCCTCTGTTTCTTAAATACCGGCGCTGCCACTCATTTTGCACTTCCTTCCGGTGCCACATCTGCGATCGACCTTAGCCTTGCAAGCCCACATTTGTCTCAATGTTTTACCTGGACAGTGCATGGCGATTCTTTGGGCAGTGACCATTTTCCGGTGCTGCTCGAGTATGGGGATCGGACTGTGCTTGGTTTGATACCTCAGAGGTGGAATTTTAAGAAGGCTGACTGGGAGAAGTTTGAAACAAAGGTGCAAGCGGTCTTTGGAGACGATGCCGATGACACCACTCTGTCAATAGAACAAATATCTTCCCTGCTCTTGCAGTCAGACTTGTGCTCGACTCGAGTTGAATCAAGAATCGACTCATGAATCAATCGTTTATGGATGAGTCGTGAGTTGAATCGATTCTTTTCCCAAAAACATATCTTGAGTCGCGAGTTGAATCACATCTTTCTTTTTTAAATGAGTTGAATCACGAGTCAATCATTTGAATCACAATGAGTCATTTGAGTCTTGCGACTCAAATGCAAGTTATGAACAAATGATATAAAGCATGTATCTTTGTAAATAATATGCCATGACACAAGGTAGGGAGTAAAAACACAGTATAATTATTAATGGACTCAATTTTAAGGGATTTCGAGGTAAGTGATGAGGTAAGCGGGGAATACCTCGGATTGGGTTGAAAGGATCGAGGAGGCCTCTTGGACCGTTGGACCAGAGCCCACTCCCCACCCTCGAGGATTTATCTGGAAGGGGCCTCAGATGGGCGAACTGGGCATTACAATTGTCAACTTATCAGCTGCCAGTGAGTAAGAATGAGGTGTACTTAAGATATTTACCAAAAACGGTAACAATAACTACAAAAAAAAGTATTAATGCTAAGCTTGGTATTCACAATCAGTACCATGCATGAGTTAATTCTAGTGCCAGAAACACAACACAGAAATGGGATGTGATTGTGAAAAATAATAGGGAACTGAAACGACCATGCACTTTTTTTGGGAACAGCCACTTGCACTGAATAAATTGCGTCGGTTTGTGTGACAAATAACAAACTCAAGCTACCTTTACAAGAAGGTAGATCAAAATTTTCCTTCAAGCCCGCATGACGTCATTCGAATAAAAAAAATATGGTAGAAATTTGGTTGCAGAACTTTTCTCAAATCATATGCAATGGTCACTTTAATTTGCTTCCTAGCAAATATATTTGTATTACGCTCATCAGGTGAGTTATAATCTTTTCCCATTCTTTCCAGTGAGCATTTGTTCTGACACATTGTATTATCATGCATAGACAAGATCGGATTTGTGCATTGTAATCCGGCGTTTGAAGAGGAATATTTTATAGTCATCCAGTATGGAGAATATTTGTATTCAAACCTTATGCATGGTAACTCAACTTGCACACATTTCAGTGCATTTTGAGCACTTTTCCTTGATCACAGCAGTTAGTTGTCAAAAGTTAATAACTTAGAACTTCAACTTCCAGATAAAAAAAACAACAAATAATTTTCTGGAAAGGATAATGTTCAGGATCCCCAAAATCTAGGATCGCCTATTTTTCCCAAACATTTACCTACCTACCTACATTGACATACAGCAGTTGTTGAAAACAGTTTTTCCAGGCCAGCTAGACCCAGGGCATGATGCATTCTTCCTTGGTGAATCCTTGCATGGATTGTTGATGATACATGCATAATTGAACATTTATGTACAACACCATTGTGATCTAGGAATGCCCTCCTGAAACTTGCAACTCAACTGAAACTCTCCTGCCAATGGGGAGAAGAGGCTATGGAGCACTTAGCGCCGCCTTGACTGTCCTTTTTTCGCTCTTGAACGAGGGTGACAACTTGAACATGTAAAATGGATGGTAGAGGGAGCCTACCAATATCAGGAGTTAGTTATTAGGGCTTTAGGGCGCATCGACTACATCGGACCAATATCAGGAACAAGCCCTTTATTTTGGAGGCACTTGATGGTGAGCCTGCCGGAAATGGCACATTGTTGGCCAGGACGATTATTACTGGGTCATTTAGGATACCCTTTGATGAAGCTAAAGAATAGGTCTTTCAATTAGAATATGTCAAAGTACCCTATATTGCCATAAAATATGCAAGATAGCGTAGAGAAAGTCGGTAAAATTGGGTGTAAACCAATGGTGAAGGGAAACCTTCAAGCCTGCTACCAAACAAACTTCGTGGGGGCAACAGACCAACGCAATCATATTCTGTGCAGATACCTATTGCAGTGCAGAACCTGGATGCCATGTTGCAGTTAGGTGATGTGTGTCAGGTATATGATTAAGGTTGTGTGTGCATCATGCTGATGTGGATTGAGGTATTATGTACTCATTACTTTGCATATGCATTGACAACCATTCATCTCGTTAATCTGTTTCAGTCAATTATTTTATGCACATGCATGTTCATTTATCTGTATATTTATCCTATATATCAACCAGTACAGTGCATGACGAATGATAAATAATGTGAGGTGAGAACAAAGTTATAGCAAAAATAATATATCCAACAGATGTTTCGATGTTGGAGCATCTTCGTTAGTGTGAATAAATACTGATTCCCTTCTTTAAGTAGACAGATGAATATGAATTGACATCAAACTGTCTGTCAAATAAATTATTTTTGCTATAACTGTTTTCACCTCATATATATATATATACATATATATATATATATATATATATATATATATATATATATATATATATATATATATATATATATATATATATATTTAAATATATATATATATATATATATATATATATATATATATATATATATATATATATATATATATATATATATATATATATAATATATATATATATATATATATATATATATATATATATATATATATAAATATATATATTATATTATATAAATATATATATATATATATATATATATATATATATATATATATATAAATATATATATTATATTATATTTTTATATATATATATATATTATATATATATATATATATATAGTGTGTGAGCAGTGCACACAAAATCATACGGCTTATGAGTCTGATATCATTGAGTCGGATCTGAATCGATTCAAATTTATGTTTGAGTCGTGAGTTGAATCGGATCTCTGTAGCTCTGAGTCTGAATTGAGTCGAATCAAATAATTTTGACCTGCTGTGAATCATGAGTTGAATCGGATCTCAAGATCTATGTGTCAAATGTGAGCCGATTCAAAAAATTTGAGTCGAGCACAAGTCTGCTTGCAGTCGGCCGATACGTGCATCCCGTGGACGTCTGGAGCTCCAAGCCGCACCCCAGTACCATGGTGGTCCGTGGCATGTCGGGACGCCATACGCGAACGCAAACGAGCTTTAAGAAAATTTAACATTAATTGCCCTTCGGCCAACTTGGTAGCTTTTCAAAAGTCGAGAGCCTCTGCGCGACGAACAATTAGGCAGGCTAAGCGCACATCGTGGAGGGAGTATCTGGCCACGCTGAACCGATCCACTCCAATGGTACAAGTGTGGTCTCGAGTGAAACGTATAGCCGGTAAATTTAATTCCGTCCCTCTCCCAGTGCTCAGAGTGGCTGGTGCAGAGATCAATCATCCTGCCGATGTGGCAAACTCAATCGGTCGAGCGATGGTAACACGCGGCCAAGCAGGAAGTCTCCACCCGAAGTTCCGCCGTCGGAAGGCCCGCTTAGAAAGCCAGGCGGTCAACTTTTCCACGTCCGAGCACTTCTCTTACAACAAGCGATTCACCACAGCAGAACTATGGTCGGCAATAAGGAGCCTGAAAAGTGTGGCAGACCGCATCCACCTGACCTGACCGCATCCACAATGAGATGCTAAAGCATCTCCCAACACGAGTACTACGAGCACTCCTCACAACTTTCAATATGCTATGGCAGGAAGGTCAATTTCCAGCAACATGGCGGGAAGCCACAGTGATCCCGGTCTTGAAGCCAGGCAGGAGTGGGCTCGATCCGCTGCACTACCGTCCCATCGCCCTTACCTCGTGCTTGTGTAAATTATTGGAAAAAATGGTAAATGTGCGACTGATATGGTTTTTAGAAACACATGACCTTTTTACAAACGCCCAGTGCGGTCTTAGAAAACATCGTGGGACAACGGATCATCTCCTAACACTTGACACTGCCATACGTGTAGCATTTAAGCAGGGGCGACACACTGGAGCCATCTTTTTCGATCTCGAAGGAGCATATGACACCACCTGGCGCCACGGTATTTTGATGAAGGCTCGAGAGCCTGGAATCCGTGGGCATCTGGGCACTTTCATTCACAACTTTTTGACCGAACGTTTCTTTCGCGTCCGGGTGGGACACGAGCCATCTGAATGGTTCCAGCAAACCAGTGGTGTCCAGCAGGGCAGTGTCCTCAGCGTTACCCTGTTCGCCATGATGATTAATGATATTGACGCTGATGTACCACCGAACATGGGACGCTCACTATTTGTCGATGATTTCGCCATCTGGTCGTCTGCCTCAAATACTACAACAATTACATGACAGTTGCAGCTTGCGGTGAACAAGCTCCAGAGCTGGAGCATTAAAAATGGTTTCCGATTTTCCACCGACAAAACCGCTGCAATCCATTTCTGCCGCCGACGATGTATCCAGGAACTGGACGTTGGGCTGTACAGCGAGCTTATCCCAGTGAGACCAACCGTGAAGTTTCTGGGAGTACAATTTGACAGTCGTTTTACATACAAACACCACATCAAGACACTTAGAGAAAAAAGTTTTAAATATCTCAACCTACTGAAATGTATTGCTAAAATGTCTTACGGCGCGGACCGCAAGACCCTGATGATACTTTACAAGTCATTTATTTATCCAGTCCAAACTAGACTATGCGTGCTACGTGTATGATGGCGCTTGCGCCAGCAACAAGCGCACTTTGGATACAGTGCACCACTTAGCACTGCGTATTATTACTGGGGGCTTCAGAACCTCACCGGCTGCGAGCTTGACAGCAGAGGCCAATGAACCTCCGCTGGCACTGAGGCGTGAAATGTTGGGCCTGCGATATGCGTGTAGACTGCGGCAGTTTCCCACGCACCCCACTTACAACCCAGTTTTCTCCCGCCGCATTTTGACACTTTTTTCCAATGGGCAAAATCAGAGGACATTACCATTCTGTACGCGGATGCAGAACTTTTTTAAAAATAGTAGAACGAGAGTGCGTCGAGTGATGCGAGTACAAAAACTACCAATACCACCCTGGGAACTGGTTTCGCCTCCAATTGACGTGTTTCTATCAGGCATGCACAAAGGAGATATGCCGTCGGAATTGTGTCGGTTGAGAACGATTGAGCACCTGGACTCTTACCGAGGACACACAAGGACTTTTACTGATGGTTCCAAGAGTACCACAGGAGCAGGGTGTGCTTTTGTGTGCGGTACTACTGTACGTTCGTTCAGCCTGCCTGTGTATGTCTCGGTTTATAGCTCTGAACTCATTGCGATCGTGAAGGCATTGTCATTTATAGAAGTCTCTCAGGAAACATTATATGTGATTCTATCTGACTCCCTTAGTAGCCTTTTGGCACTGACTGCATTTTATCCCTCAGACCCTTTACTAATTGACATTCTCATAAGAATTACTACGTTGGAAAAAGAGGGAATAACCGTTCGCTTGTGCTGGATCCCTAGCGACCTCGGGGTGTGGGGAAACGAGCGCGCGGACACTGCGGCGAATGGGCAGCTCAGAACCCCCGCCCACGGATATGCCCACTTCCTGCTAGGGACCACTTCTCAAGGATTACACATTTCATACTTGGTAAATGGCAAAAATCATGGGACAGAGAACGCAACAATAAGTTACATGCAGTCAAGCAACATCTAGGACCTTGGGAGTCATGCCTTCGTAGGTCCAGACAAGAGGAGGTCACACTTTGCAGGATGCGCATCGGGCACGCCTACTCTACCCATCGCTACCTCTTGTGTGGGAAAGAGAGACCGCCCCCCCTCCCCGACGATGCACCACCTTTCCGTGGTGGGGGGGGGGGGGGATGGCGTGCCCCAATGATTCGGCGACCATCTTACCGGCGAGTGGTGAGACTAAGAGTGCCTCACTCGTCCTTCCATCCATACGCTCCCATTCCAATGCCCATCTCATTTAAACATCCATGTCCTTCACCTGGCCCTGTAACACCAACTCTCCCTATCATGAGCAGGTAGGACAACTTCCCCGGTCATGCCCTCCAGCTCAGTTTTATCGGGGTAGCCGCGCCCCCTCGGCCCGCCCCCCGGGGTTGACGGAGTCCTGGAGGTTGAGGTCCCCCGTCGCACGGTGTTAGTTCTGACGGGGGACCAACACACCTCTTTGGTCCCGATATCCCGGTGGGGCGGGCGGGCCCGTGGGGCCTCACGCGGGCCAAGTGGCTGGTCGCCTCGGGCTGGGGGCCTGGGGTTCTCAGTGCCTGCCGGCTCGGCCGGCTGGGGTCAAGGGGTGGGCGGCGCTGGATCCCGGTCGGGGTGGTGAGTCTCTCTCTCCCGACCGGGCGAAGGCGCCGCCTTCCCCGTATAACTCCTCGGGCGCCTGGCGTCCTCCCGTCCGCGGGACCCAGGCGTCCCCCCCCCGTTGGGCCCCCTCTGTGGTGGGGCGCCCGAGGAGCCGAAACAAAACATAGCAACCATTGCACAAAACAACACATGAACACATGGCAACCATTGCACAAAACAACACCCCTGGTATCTCCCGTGGAGACCAGACAAAACACTATTCTACCCCACGTGTACTTATATTTGGAGGAAAATCGATATGTCTCGCCTCATTATCACCCTTTCACAGGCGAGACGGGTGTGACCGGTTTGGGAAAATTGTACGCTGCGAAAAATTGAAGGATGGCGCATTGGAGATAGAATTTGCACGGGCAGGAGAGGCAGAGAGGGCATTAAAAATGTCCGAGTGTAGATACAGCGTCCGGAAAAATCAAAGTAGATTCGATGAGATTATTCCAATCACCATTGAACCCCACAAAAAAAAGTTTCACTAGGCATTATCAACTGCTTCGACTTGAGGGAAGTGCCGGAGGAGGAGATTGTGGATGGCTTGTCGGAGTTTGGAGTGACTGATGCAAGGAAGATGAAAACAAGGAGAGGCTCTGAAATGATCACAACAAACAACGTGATTTTAACATTTAACACCACAGACATTCCCCCTGAAATACGTATAGGTTACGTCCGTGTAAAAGTCCGTGTGTTTCTCCCGAATTCCATGAGATATTTCAAGTGCCAAAAATTCGGCCATACCAACAAATTCTGCCGGAATCGCCCCGCGTGTGCCAACTGCGCCTCCCACGAACATGCCAGCGAAAACTGCACCTCGGAGACCCCCTATTGTGCGAACTGTGGCGCAGGTCAGGATCCGCATACTTCTTTCGACCGAACTTGCCCGACTTACATCAGAGAGAAGGAAATAATTTATATCAAACATACACAAAAAGTATCGTTTCGCGAAGCAAGTGATCATTACGAACAGACTCACCCCAAAATATCTTACGCATCCAAAGTTAAAAATAGCATGTATGTTTCACAACACGCACAGCCCGACAGAGCATCTGAGCTGATTGCACAATTAACAGCCCTCCTTCGCTCCTTTGGAGTGCCCCCTGCGTCGCAAGCTAGTCAAGGCCACCCAAGCCAATGCCACACTGATGCGACCGAGGTTCCACCGTCCACGAGTGACGCCGTTCCACCATCAGATGCCCCCTCCCGACCAACACCCGAGGGTGGGGCGTGGACGCTGGTCCAACGGTCAAAGAGGCTCCCCGGTCCTTTCCGCCCAGTCCCAGCCCCTCCCAATCTACCTCGAAATCCCCACCTCCTATCCCCCATCCGCCCTCCAACCTACCCCCACCTTCCACACGCCCCACCACTACCTCCAAACCCAGCCGCTCCACCTCCTCCCTGCCTGATGCTCCCCTTCCCTCAATCCTATCCACCGATACCCAATCCATCTCCAACCTTTCCACACTCACATCCCCCTCCAATCTGAAATCCTCACGTTCCACAGTACCATCCAATGTACCAAAATCCTTATCCATGCCTCCCACCTCGAACACAACCATTACCAACACATCCTCTTGCCAACCCTCAGCATCCAAGTTCACCTCCCGCTCTCTCCCCCAGACCTCCATACACCCAATGACAGCCGCACTCACGACCCGACCATCTGGAGTCGCGGTACACCCTGGAGCCCCTGACCTGGGAGCACGAGGACGCACAACCCGACGTGATTCCGCTCGCTCAAGTCATGAATCTAGAACCCCACGTCCAACCGCAACCCCTCCACTATCACCACCAGTCTCGACCGTGATGGGGCGCCTGTCACCCCCCCACGTCGAGCTGCTCACCCCCCGATTTACTCCCCAGCTTCGAATCGCGCGACGAAGCGAGCTCTCCCGGGAACGGTGTCCCCTTCCGAGATTGGCTGCCCCCGGTCACGGCCGTGTAACCAAGCACCTGAGGAAGTTAGGTCGGGAACGGATAATATTTAACTCGTCCTTGTCTCCTGTGTTTTAGCTCACAACTCGCACCATTATACATTTAACGTATGAGTTTTATTCTCCAATGGAATTGCAGAGGTTTGAGAACCAGCCTCAACGACCTCCAAACTATTTTACACTCACGAGTACCGCTAGCGGTTTGTCTCCAAGAGACAAAACTTTCTCCTAATGCACATTTCCACCTGAAAAACTACTCTGTGTTGCGTAGGGATATTGCTTCTCGCACTGTGGCGCACGGCGGAGTACTCATTGCCGTGCACAGCTCTGTTCCCTTTCACGAAATATCTATCTCTTCGAATATTCAGTGTGTTGCTGCTCGTATAAAAATACATCGCCACGCCATAACCATATGCAGCATATATTTACCACCGGGAGAAATGTTTCCACTTTCTGAGCTGTCCCAAATGGTGGGGCGGCTCACACCACCGGTGATGGTGTGCGGAAATTTTAACGCCTATCATCCTCTTTGGGGCTCAAGCATGACGACGAGCCGTGGACGTGCAATGGAACGTTTTATACGAGATTTCCCACTCTGCGTCCTTAACACAGGAAAGCCAACGCATTTTACATTGCCCCCGGGACAAACCTCCGTGCTGGATGTCACCCTCTGCAGCCCAGAAATTGCACCGGTTTTAGAATGGACCGTGGATGGCGACCCGTGCAACAGTGACCATTTCCCTGTTTGGTCTCGTTTTATTAACCATGTTTTTGTAAGCCGACGACCCCCCAAGTGGATATTTAACAGAGCCGACTGGGATTCATTGCAAGCAAGTCTTGAGTGTACGCCTCGGGCCGTATCGCCTCGGGCCGTGGACCTGGGACTCTTCCCAGTGTCCGCCGGCCCGGCCGGCTGGGGTCAAGGGGTGGGCGGTGCTGCTGGATCCCGGTCGGGGTGGTGAGTCTCTCTCTCTCCCGGCTGGGCGAAGGCGCCGCCTGCCCCGTATAACTCCGCGGGCGTCTGATGTCTTCCCGCTTGCGGGGCTCAGGCGTCCCCCCAGTAGGGCCCCAGTGTGGTGGGACGTCCGCGGGGCCGAACTTAAAGACAAACATATGGCATCCAAAAACAATAAAACCCTCCCTGGTCCACGTCACAGCGGCCAGAATACGAATTCGATCATTGCCGAACAGGTGTACCGATCTGCGAACGGTGGAGCCAACAGGGCTTCTTCTCCCCGCATTCTTGTCTTTCAAGCCCCTGAAGGGACAAAGCAATTGGCCTCTCTCTCTCCCTTTCCAACGACGGGATGGCTGTGCCAGTTTTGGTCAGATCAGACGATGCAAATAAATTAGAGATGGCGGTTTGGAAGTATAATTTGAACGCACCGAGGAGGCCAAAAGAGCGCTGCTGGCAAACGAATTTGTTTGCTCAGCGAGAGACCAGCAGGGCAGAAGTATGGTGACAATACCCATAACTGTGAAAATGCACGCAACAAAGAACCACTGGAAGGGCCAGGAGAAAGGGCCAGGAGGTACAGGCCACAAACAATATAATCTTGACTTTCAGCTCTATTGAATTACCTGAATCAGTCCGTGTTGGGTACATCATGGTGAAGGTCACGAGGTTAATTCCCAATCCCATGCGATGCTTCAGATGTCAGAGGTATGGCCACACAACCAAATTCTGTCGTAACCGCCCAGCGTGTGGACGATGCGGATCGTCCGAGAACGCCACGGAACAGTGCAGTGCTGAATCGCCTTGGTGCGTAAATTGTGGGGAGGGCCAGAGTGCACATAGCGCATTCGATAGGACATGCCCTGTATATAGGAAGGAAAAGGAACTAATTTCGATCAAATGTACCCAAAATGTTTTGTTTAGAGAGGCTCGTGATCAGTTGATGCGCCCTAAAACCCAAATAACTAACTAAGAGGCTCGTGATCTGTATGATAAGGTCCATCCCAAGGATACCTATGCAGCAAAGGTGGCTGGTCGCCAAACTAAAACTACACTGCTAGACACACAACACGCACAGCCCAACAACGTTTCTGACCTTATTGCACAACTCACGACTCTTCTTCGATCTTTCGGAGTGCCCCTTGCTTCGCCCGCGAGACCAGGGCAGCCAACACAACACGGCGCCGAGGCGACCAAGGTCCCAACCGGTACGAGTGTACGCCCTACTCGCTCATCCGAGACCCCCTCCAATTCAGTCCCCGAGGGTGGGGAATGGACTCTGGTCCAACGGTCCAAGAGGCCTCCTCGGTCCTTTCCTCCCAATCCCAGCCCCTCCTCACTCTCCTCGTCACCTACCCCGAAGTCACCACCTTCCACAACCCACCCACCCTCAAACCTCTCGCCTCCCACACGCCCCATCACCAGCTCCAAGGCCATCCTCTCCACCTCCTCCCTACCTGATCCTTCTCCCCTTCGCGTGAGCCAGGCCTCACCCCCACCCTCAACCTCTGCTTCCGCACCGGCATCGCCGTCCCGAAATCCGTATCGCCCCAGTCAGATCCCTGACATCAACCTGCAATATCAGGAAGCCGAGAGGCGCGCCCGCGATGCGAAGCGGGCGCGGCTTGCACAGACGGAGAGGGCACGGGCGAAGGCCCGGCAAGCCTCCGACAGAGCTCCTCATCCAAGGCCTGCCACCCCATCGCCGCGAAGGCGAGTTGAGGGACCGGCGGGAGCGCAGACTAACAAGATGGGCCCTCCCCCGCCTCCCCAGGCTGGGCCCCCAGAAGTGAGGCATGCCGTCGTCTGGCTCTCCGCCGGGCCATGGATCGCCGAGCTCCCGCCCCAGGACCCAGTCCGCAGGAGATATGTCCTCTGAGTCATCGGCAATCCCCTCGCTCGGGGAAGGACGGAGATGAAGTTTAAAAACGCACGTTATCCATCATAGTCATTGCTAATCCTCTAGCGATTTCATCCATCTTCTATGTTTGTACGTTTCCATACTTTGACTCTTTACTGCTACTAACCTAGTCAAGCCTAGTCAAAAAGCGAAATGCCCTCGCTATTTTTACAGTGGAATATGCGTGGTTTTAGGTCAAATTGTACTGACCTACAAATAATTATATCCTGTCGCAACCCCATTGTAGTATGTCTCCAGGAGACCAAGCTGTCTGCAAGCGTCCAATGTACCATTAAGGGATACTATGTCTTTCGGAAGGATCTTCTGCCCGCTGACACAATTGCACATGGTGGCGTCATGTTAGCTGTGCACCACAGTTTCCAGCGCAGCTCCTGCCGCTACAGACATCGCTCCAGGCTGTTGCTGCACGTGTGAGCGTCAGCCGCCGCAAAACAGCAATTGTTTCACTGTACGTGCCACCGGGGTATACCTTCCCCTCGGCACAGCTCAGCCTCTTAATGCTGGAGCTCCCTCCACCTGTTTTGCTCCTTGGAGACTTTAACTGCCACCACACAGTGTGGGGATGTGACTCCAAGAACACGCGTGGACGTTTGTTGGAACGTTTTATCGATGCCGAGTCTTTGTGCCTCTTAAATAACGATTCGCCAACCCACTTAACTCTTCCCTCCGGGAGTACATCAGTTCTTGACCTGAGTCTCTGTAGTCCGCAGATATCCCAGTGCATAAATTGGTCCGTGGTGGACGATCCGCTTGGAAGTGATCATTTTCCGGTCTGGTTGGAGGCGTGAGCCTAAGCAAGGGGGCAGTGAGTGGCAGGTGGTAGGTGGTAGGAGTGGGAAAAAAACCTAGCGAAGCAGCTCAACAGGCAGGAGTAGTAACAACATCCAACAGGTTCCAGGCATTGGAGGACTGCCCCCAGGATAGTGATAGTGATAGTGATAGCAGCAAGGAGAAAGTGCTAGTCGTAGGAGACTCTCGTGTGCGGCATTTGGATAGGGTATTCTGTAAAGGTCGGAAAGGTAGGAGGTGCATCACCAGGCCTGGCGCCAAAGTTAGAGACCTGGTCCAAGTGGTCGCACAGGCCACCAGCGAAAACCAGTTCAGTACAGTTATAGTGCAGGTAGGAGTGAACAACATAGGTCCTGCTAGGAGTGAGGAGCTGATGCAGGACTACAGGGCCCTTCTGGCCACCCTGAAGCAAAGCAATAGCAGAGTTATTGTGACAGCTATTCTGCCTAGGGCTGGAGTCTCCCCTGAGTGGAGCTCTAGGGCACTGGCAGCCAATGCCAGGGTAGGTAGGCTTTGCAATGAGTTAGGTTTGACTTTTGTTGACAAGTGGTGCAGGTTTTATGGCTCATCTGACCTCTATCAGAGGGATGGCTTGCACTTCTCTGAGGAGGGGGTGCAAGTGTTAGGCAAAGTATACGAACATGTCCTTCAGGGAAACTAGATAATGGGGTGGGGAGGGAAGAATTGGCATTGCCATCTCAGGGATATGTCAATAGTGACAGCATAGGCAATAGAACCTCACAGTCAGCAAATAGGGGTAGCAGTAGATCAAGGGGGCAGAGTGGTGGCTCATCCAGAGATGATAGAGCTACTCAACATAAAAAAGCCAAAGATGGTCATGGAACTTTTGTTAAGTGTATGATGCTTAATGCTCAGAGCATTCGATCCAAATTTGATGAGTTCAAGTGTTATGTTGCTGAGGAGAAACCAGATTTTGTTTGCATTACTGAGGCATGGGTCAGTGAGGGATATTTTGGGGATAACTTGCAGGACTATGAGATCCAGGGATACAATATGTTTTCATGCAATAGGGGTCCAGCAGTGAAAGGGGGTGGTGTAATGCTCTATGTGAATAGCTTATACAGTTCTCAAAAAGTAGTAGATGGGGTGAAAAATGTGTCTGTGGAGTCCATTTGGCTTGATGTTGCTGTGGGAAAAGGCAACAACAATAAACTGAGGATAGGAGCTTTGTATCGATCAGGAACCTTGCCACATTCTCAGCAACTGGAGCTTGATAAGGTGATTTGTGAGGAAATCAGTAGAAACTTTCAGAGGAAATGCCTTATTCTTGGTGACTTTAATCTAAAAGGATATGAAGATGTTGGTGTTGGCTCCCCATCATGTAAACTGTTTAGGAAATGCCTTGAAGAGGACTTGTTCTTACACCAGTTTGTAATGGAACCAACCAGGCAGGGCTCATTCTTGGACCTTGTCTTCTCAGATTTAAGTGATTTAGTTCAAGACTTGACTGTAGGAGAAACTCTGGGAAGAAGTGACCATAACATAGTGAGATTCAAGGCACAGGTATCAGGGACAATCAAGGATAATTTGGCAAAGATTCCAAATTTTAACAGGGCAGACTTTGCCTGCATGAGAGAGGCTTTAAGTGCCATAAAATGGGAAGAAGAATTCTTTGATTTAAATGCCTGTGAAATGTGGGAAAAGTTCAAATCCTACTTGAGGGAAATTCAGATTAGACATGTCCCCCAAAAGCAAAGGCGCAAAAGAAGGGTAGGAAAGCCAGCATGGCTTACACCAGATGTGATGAAAGCAATTAAGGCTAAGAAAGGAGCATTTAGAGTATTTAAGGAGGCTTCAAATATCGTAAATCTAAGGTCGTATCAAAAATCTAGAGATGCTGTGAAGCAGAAAATTAGAGCAGCAAAGCGAGCAAAAGAATTGGATTTGGCTAGGAACTGTAATGGGGACAGTAAAAAGTTCTTTAGTTTCTACAAGCTAAGTAAAGTTTCAAGCACAATTGGTCCACTGGATGTAAATGGGACTATATTGAGTGAGGATAGCGAGATGGTTGAGGAGCTGAGCAAGCAGTTTAAATCAGTGTTTACAGTGGAGGATGTGACTAATCTGCCAACCGTGAACCACAGTTCAGTGACAGGTGATCAGATACACGATGTTGATTTCATTGATAGTGATATTGTTTTCAATTATATCAGAAAAATAAAGACAAACAAGGCAGCAGGACCCGATGGAATTTATGCTAGGGTATTGCGGGAAGCTGAAAAGGAAGTGGCAATTCCACTTAGTATAATATTTTGTAGATCAGTTTCGCAAAATGAAATTCCAACAGATTGGAAAAGGGCAAATGTAGTTCCTATTTTCAAGAAAGGAGAAAGAGGGAAAGTTGAAAACTATAGGCCAGTAAGCCTCACATCCCTAGTCTGCAAGGTACTCGAATCAATTATCAAGGATAGAATAGTTAGTTTTCTGGAAGGAAACAAATTGATTCAAGATACTCAACATGGGTTTAGAAAAGGGCGATCGTGCCTCACAAATCTCTTGGACTTTTTGAATTTTGCTACAGAACAATTTGATCAGGGAAATCAGGTTGATGTAGCATATCTTGACTTTAGTAAGGCCTTTGACAAGGTACCCCATAAACGGTTAATGAGACTTCCATTTGTCGATGACCAACTATGTCGACAGGTAAACGCAGCCATCCGTTCGTCTCATCTAAACCATGTTAGGGTAGCCTGGACTAGCGGACCTACGCTGAAATCTTACCTGGTCCGCTCAGCCCTGGAAATTCCGCCATGCCCTGCTGGTAGAAGAACGTGCCACACCTGCATCAACGGGCTCAAAGGTAGATGCACGCGAAAAAACGTAGTTTATAAAATAACGTGCAACCGCTGTCTTGGAATATTTTATGTCGGTGAAACCAAACGTAGTATCAGGGATAGGTACAATGAGCACTTGGGAGATGCCAGACTTCGAAGAGCATACACACCTTTAGGCGAACACATGATCGACAAACATTATAACATGGAACACAGCGACACTAACACAAACTTCAAAGTAGAAATTCTAGCAACAGCCAGGGACAACGCTGATCTAAAGGTCCTCGAATCTCTACACATACGTAATCTACGGCCGCAACTAAACACGCAAACGACGTCTTGGTATATCACTTAAATTACATAAACATAAATTATATTCTATGTATTACGCGTTATATTGGATCTATGTCTATATATGTGCGTGAGTGTATGTATCGATATGTATGTGGACCATCGGCTCGGGCTTCCTCAGAGGATTCTATCTTGACCTAGTTTGTTTCTGGTTTGGAGTTTCTTTAAGTGTCTGCACCACTGAGGAGGCTTTTCTGCATTCCACGTGTCTTTGCACGCTTTTTTTCTCGCGTGCTTTTTTTTTTTCAATTGCTTAACTTGACATTTTTATATCACTCCTGACGATGGCCCCTGGCCGAAACGTTGAGTACCTAATAAAGTATAATCCTTAACGTTACTTTTGATGTCAACTCAGCACCTCCTGGTATATTGAAGGTCGTATGCTTTCTTTACACGCAACGGTTAATGATGCAGCTTCAGGTCCATGGTATTGCAGGTAGCATCCTAAAATGGATAGAGTTGTGGCTTTCAGATAGACAGCAGAGAGTGATGCTAAATGGTACAAAGTCATCATGGCAAAATGTTCTTAGTGGAGTCCCCCAGGGGTCGGTACTGGGGCCACTATTGTTCATTATATATGTGAATAGCATTGAATGTGGCCTAAGCAGTAAGGTTTTGAAATTTGCGGATGATTTGAAGATCTTTAGGGCAATAACAGGGCAAAATGAGCAGGTTTTGCTGCAGAAAGACTTAGACGAGCTAGTGAAGTGGTCCGAAAAATGGCAAATGAAGTTTAATTTTGATAAGTGCAAAGTCATGCATGTAGGTAGGCAGCATATGAAGGCTCCATACTTGATGGGTGGCCAAGTACTATCTGTGACTGAGCAGGAGAAGGACTTAGGTGTTATTTTGAACACAAAATTGGGGGCATCAGAACAGACCAAAGAAGCCAGGAAGAAGGCACTAAGAATGCTTGGGGCAATACAGAGGAATGTGTCATACAAAAGTGAGGAGGTCATCAGGAAGCTTTACTGTGCATATGTCAGGCCACATTTGGAATACTGTGTCCAAGCTTGGTCCCCTAGTTATGAGAAAGATTGTTGGCTTTTAGAGAGAGTACAAAAGAGGGCAACAAAAATGGTTAATGGTATAGGCAACCTGGAATATGAGGAAAGACTGAAGAAATTGAACATGTTTTCACTTAGATATAGAAGGCTGAGAGGAGATCTCATCGAGGTTTTTAAATTTGTTCATGGTCAGGAACAGGGATATCTCAGGGAAATGTTTGAATTTAACAGAAATGATGCAATTAGAGGTCATCAATTCAAAATTAAAGTTAATCACAGCAGGACAAGGTTAAGACAGTCTTTCTTCACCAACAGGGTAGTAGAACACTGGAACCAGCTGCCAGGAACCATTGTCAGTAGCAACACACTGAACATCTTTAAAAACGGCATAGACAATCATTATAAGAATAGGGGATTGTTTTTCTGTATTCCAGGGAAGGTTGATCGACAGGGAGGAGTGGGAGTTGGGAGGAGTTTGTAATTGTTGACTGTGTTATGGAATAGCAAGTGAGTCTCTTATTAAGTCTAAATGCTTTATAACTTTATATAGGGTGTACCTAGCAGTGGATTCAGCACCTTCCTTCGGGATGTGATACTGATGAGATTGTCTATGGTAGCACAATGTGTATGATGGGAGGAGTTTGTAATTGTTGAGTGTATTATGCAATAGCACGTGAGTCTCTTATTAAGTCTGAACGCTTTATGAATTTCTGTGGGATGTGCCTAGCAGTGGATTCGGCACCTTCCTTCGGGATGTGATGCTGATGAGGTTGTCTATGGTGGCACGATGGGTGTGATGGGAGGAGCTTGTGATTATTGAGGGTGTTAGGCGGTAGCAAGTGAGTGGTGTTAGATGGGCTGGGATATATAGCTTCCTCGGAACTTGGGATAAGGGATTGATTGGGGTGGGAGTATGTACATTCTAGTACCTTTTCTAGATAGGCTTAACCCAGATGGGCCCCTGTGGCTCTTATTAAGCCTTAATACTTTATGACTTTATGACTTTATGGTTGGAATACCAAATTGAAACAGTTCTTGGCACTAGGCCACAGCGGTGGCACCTTACCAAAGCCAGCTGGAGTGAGTTCGAGGCCAATTTGAATAACAAACTCACCGTTTCCCCGGACAGCCATCCACACTCATTGCCCCTGACAGATGTCTGGTCTCGAATCAAAAGAATATCCGGGTGCTACTGCTCGTCCCCCCTGCCGGTATTACAGATACGCGGAGAAACTATCATGCACCCTTTGGCAGTGGCCAACGAAATTGGACAAGCGCTCGCGGAACGCAGCAAAGGCGGCAACACCAAACCGGATTTCCTGCGACATCGCCTCCGCAGCGAAAGGGTAATGGTGGACTTCTCCACCTCGGAGCAGCTGAATTATAATGAGCGATTCTCCATGGCCGAGTTGTCATCAATTCGCTCCCTGAGGAATGTCTCCGAGGGTCCGGACTTAATACACAACCAAATGCTCCAACATCTTCCACCATGTGCACGAGATAGCCTGCAACTACTTTTAACTCTCTGTGGGAGAACGGCGAGTTCCCCGAGGCTTGGCACGAAGCCATCATACCTGTTTTGAAGCCGGGAAAGAGTGGGCTCGAGACGCTGCATTATCGCCCCATATCTTTAACTTCATCCTTGTGCAAGCTGATGGAACGAATGGTGAATGTTCGGCTGTGTTGGTGTCTGGAGGATAGAAACATTTTATCAAATGCTCAGTGTGGTTTTATAAAAAAAAAACCGAAGCACCATTGATCACCTCGTCACAATTAACACCGCCATTCGGGCAGCTTTCTCACCGCACCGTCATGTTGGGGCTGTGTTCTTCGACATAGAGGGCGCTTTCGACACCACATGGCGACATGGCATTCGTATGAAGTTACGCGAGTATGGCCTGAGAGGTTCCATGGGTGTCTTTCTCGAAAACTTTCTGACAAACCGTCGGTTTCGTGTCCGTGTTGGTTATGAACTTTCGCGATGGTTCCAACAGGTTAACGGCATTCCCCAGGGCTGTGTACTAAGTGTGGCCCTATTCGCCATTATGATTAACTATGTCGGCTCCGTTATGTGGACATCAATATCCCGCACATTGTTCGTTGACGACTTCACAATCTGGACGTCGAGCACCTCATCACCAATAATGCAAAGACAATTGCAGCTTGCTGTCACCAGGCTTGAACGCTGGACAAGGGTAAACATCTTCCGCTTCTCCACAACAAAGATGGTCGCCATGCATTTTTTCCGGCGTCGAAACTGCTCGTACATGAAGATCAGGTTGTATGGCTCGGAGATTCCTACGGAGAAGGTGGTCAAATTTATCGGCGTTCTTCTCGACAGCCGACTAACATATAGGCATCATTTTAAAATGCTTAGAGAAGGGTGTTTAAAGTCCATGAATGTGTTGAAGGTCGTTGCACGAACCTCATATGGTGCCGACAGATCAACACTGCCGCGGTTATATCGCTCCCTGATTCGGTCCAGACTCGATTATGCATGTTTTGTCTACGACAGCGCAGCTTTGACCACAAAAAGAACACTGGACACAATACATCATACGGCGCTTCGTATTATCACTGGTACCTTTCGCACCTCACCAACTGTCAGTCTGTTGGTGGACGCCAACGAACCGACCCTCTCTATGCGTCGGGAACTGCTCAGCATGCGCTATGCACTTAAGTTGCGTCAGTTCCCAAATCATCCAACATACCGCTCAGTGTTTTCGCGAAGCACTCTGGCTGTGTTCAGAAGAAGACGGCCTGCTAGCTCTGCTCCCTTCTGTGCTAGAATTCGTGCTCTGTTGGAGGACAGCGATATAAGATTACGCGGTGTGATCCGCATCGGATCTATGCAAGTCCCTCCCTGGACTCTCACCTCACCCGATATTGACGTATCACTGTCCAGTCTCAAAAGTGCGAAGTGGTTCCTGAGGAATTTAGACTTCGGGCGCTCGAATTGATGTCTTCGTACCGTCATTTTACAGACACTTACACAGACGGGTAGAAGACAGAGTCTAGACAAGGCACTGAGTTTAATTGAAACATGTGATGAAATACTGCGTATAATCTACGCCGATTCACTCAGTACCCTTACCACTCTAAGTGCGTTTTACCCATCGAACCCACTTGCGCAAGATATTTTATGTTAACGGCACCCATCGGTACCTTCTGAGTGGTGGCGGAAAGCCGTTGTGTCAAAGGACCCGTGCTCTCATATCAGTGCAACACATATCGGTTGCGTGCCCAAGACTTGCCCCTGAGCGAAGACGTCACATATCGGGAGCAGTACAGTCTCGCTACGGGAAGTATTAGGGGATGAATCTCCATGTATACAATCGGGACAGCTATTCCGCTTCCTTGCAGAGGTCAAGTTTCCTGTGGTATATACGCCCCAATAATACGACGACAGGTATATGGTACAACCAGGATGGTTATGCTGTACGTCATGACAATGGATTGGATAATGAGTCGCATTGAGTAGTTTTGATCAGTTTCGGTTTACAACTTGATATGATTGACGATGCTATGGGCGCTGCATGACCTTTGCAGTCGATGCGCCTCTAAACCCCAATAGCCAACCAACCACGGTCAGCATACCGGCAGGTTCCCATGAGTCGCCATTCAGCATGAGACGAGAAATTCTGGGACCTCGCTACGCATGCAATATGCGTCAGTTTCCGACACACCCATCTTATAAGGTTTTTTTTACCGTGATATACATGCAATCCTTCGTGGCCACGGAGGAGGGGAACAGCTTACTGTGTGAGAATGAGGACACTCCTGAGATAGACTAGAATTCGACTGCAAGGAATCAGGCAGTGTGAACGAATAACAACTTCCCCGTGGGAGCTGATCTCCCCCTTCATCGACATCGTTCTCACTGCCGAGAGAAAAGGGGATATTACCAAAGAGGAGTTACTATCATGTTCATCAGAACACATTTCCTCAGCATACCGTGGCTTCATTATCACATACACAGATGGCTCGAAGATTGACACCGGTGTAGGTAGCACTTTCGTGAGAGGATCCATTACGAGATCCTTCCCCATGCCTTCACATGCCACTGTCTTCACAGCCGAGTTAATAGCCATTAGCAAAGCACTTGCATACATCGAGGTCGACGACGAGGATTGTCATGTTATTCTGACGGATTCTCTGAGCAGTCTTTGGTCATTGCGTAGTTCTAGCCAACAACATGTCATTGTACGATACATTTTATATCAACTTACTTCGCTACATCGTATGGGCAAACAAGTAACACTTTGCTGGATCCAAGCACATGTCGGAATCCGTGGCAATGAGCTCGCCGATCACGCTGCAAGGCGTGCAGCACAAGCACCATGTAGTGGCGTGCTTCCTTATCTTAATGAGTAACGACCGAATCAAACACTTCTTCGCCAATATGGCAATAAATTATTAGTGAAATATGGTGGAAAATAACACTTACTGGATATCTAGAGCGTCTCTCTTTTACCTTCTAAACATCTTTCATCGAAGATTAATCGCTATCTTGATTTGTATGTGTGTTTGTGAGGTTTCAGTTTCTGCCTCGTCTCTAACGTCCACCGACGAGGCACCCCCTTTTCGTGGCGGCGGGGGGGGGGTGCGTTCCCCAATGATCCCGCGACCTAGTCCACTGATCAGGGGCCAGACTAAGAGTGCCTCACTAAGAGTCCTTCCATCCATACGCTCCCATTCCAATGTCCATTCCATCTCAACGTCCATGTCCTTCACCTGTCCCTGGAACACCAACTCTCCCTACTATAAGCAGGTAGGACAACTTACCCGGTCCTGCACGCCAGCTCAATTGTATCGGGGTAGTCGCGCCCCTCGGCCTGTCCCCTGGGGTTGACTGAGTCCTGGAGGCTGAGGTCCCCTGTCGTACGGTGCTAGTTGAGACGGGGAAACAACATCCCTCATTGGTTCTGATATCCCGGAGTGGCGGGCGGGATCGTATGACCCCATACGGACCAAATGGCTTGTCGCCTCGGTTCGCGGGCGTGGGCTTCGTCCCGGTGCCTGCTGGCCTGGCTGGCAGGGGTCAAGGGGTGGGTGGTGCTTGATCCCGGTCGGGGTGGTGAGTCCATCTCTTCCGGTCGGGTATGGCATGACCTGGCCAGTATCGCTCGTTGGGTATCTGTCATCCTCCTGATATCCGGATACCGGTGACACCCCCCTCCTCGTGGCACCCCACCCTTGTGTGGTGGGGTGCCACGAGGAGTCGAAAATGCGTACAATTCCATGGACGATTCAAATAAGCAAACCCACCCTGGACCTTCCAGAAAGGGCCAGAATACCGGCCTTGCTTCTGAAAGCCATTTGGCCGACGCGACACCTGCAGAGGCGTACCTCCGTGCATGTCCCCTTCCTGCACCATAGTCTCTATCACTTCTCCGCATAGTGGATGTTTAGCCGGAATTAAAAGTTGGGAATCCAGGTCACCTTCTTCACGAGTACTCGTATTAAAATCTAGTGAGCCTGGAAAGAGTCTTGTCTGCACTTTCGCCCTTTGAGAGGAAGCGCGGGTGCGATAAACTGGGTGACGTAGTGAGATGTGAGAAGTTGCGAGATGGATCAATCGAGGTTGAGTTTCGAAGTGCAGACGACGCTAAGAGGACCCTCGAGATAACTGAATTACAATACTGCGTAAGAGAACAGGGTAAAACGAAGGAAGTTTCTGTGGTCGAGCCCCATAGGACAAAAAAACACTCAAAAGTCGTTATAAACTTTTGATCTCCGGGATATAAACTTTTAATTCGTCAGATCTCCCCTCTACAGTATGCGTTGGCTAGGTAACTGTAAAGGTACGCGTTTTCATCACTGACCCCATGAGATGTTTTAGGTGCCAGCGTTACGGACACACTACACAATATTGCCGCGCCCGCCCGCCCGCCCGTAGGTGCAGCACTTCAGAAAACAACGACGGAAAGCACGAATCAGAACACCTGTGTTGTGTCAATGGAGAAGTTTCATGTAATGGGTTTTTGGTTGCGAAAAACGGTTGTAATACTTCGTAGACAAAACTGAAGTATTTTATCACAGGAGAAGTAGTTCCGGCATAATTTAATAATTTCACTTAAGGGCTGGCATCCATTTTATAACCTTGTAACAATGACGTCACACATGCGGGGATTCTACTAAATCGGAGATGCAATATAAATGTTCATGTGTATTGTGATAGTTTGGCAGATGTCACAGCATACGTTCAAGCAATATTGTGATGGAACAGAGTGGATTAGATGACTGTTCCAATTACTGTAATCTATTGATGATGTCCCCCCTTCCGACGAGGCGCCGCCTTTCCGTGGTAGGGGTCGGGGTGGAGGAATTGCGTGCCTCAGTGACCCTGCTGGCCAGTCCACCGATCCACCGTTGATGGGCCAAACTAGGAGTGTCTCACTCGTCATTCCATCCATATGCTCCCATTCAATTGTCCATCCCATTTCAACATCCATGTCCTTCACCTGGTCCTGCAACACCAACTCTCCCTACTATGGGCAGGTAGGACAACTTCCCTGGTCCTGCCCGCCAGCTCAGTTTTATCGGGGTAGTCGCGCCCTCTCGGCATCCCTTGAGTTTGACGGAGTCCTGGGGGCTGAGGTCCTCCGTTGTACGGTGCTAGTTAGTTATTAAGTTTTTTGGGCGCATCAACTGCATTGGCTATACAGCGCCCCGTAGGGTGCTAGTTGCGACGGGGGAACAACACGCCGTTTTGGTCCTGATATTCCGGAAGGGCGGGCGAGTTCGTATGGCCCCATACGGACCAAGTGGCTTGTCGCCTCGAGTCGGGGACCTGGGCTTCGTCCCTGTGCCTGCTGGCCTGGCCGGCAGGGGTCAAGGGGTGGGTGGTACTGGATGCCGGTCGGGGCGGTGAATCCCTCTCTCGGTCGGGGATGGCATCGCCTGGCCCGTATTGCTTTTTGGGTATCTATCATCCTCCCGATATCCGGATACAGTTTCCCTCCCCCCCCCCTCCTGATAGAGCCCTTGTGTGGTGGGGTGCTAGGAGTAGCCGAAATTACGTACGATTCCATGGATGACTTAAGCAAGCAAACTCGCCCTGGACCTTCCAAAAAGGCCAGAATTCCGGCCTTCATTCTGAAAGTCCTTTCACCGACCCGACTCCAGCAGAGGCATACCGCCCTCCATGTCCATCTTCCTGCACCATAGTCTCTGCCACTGCTCCTCATAGTGAAAGATTAGCCGGGAACAAACGTTGGTAATCCAGGCCACCTTCTCCACGAGTACTAGTATTAACATCTAGTGAGCCTGGAAAGAGTGCCCGCACTTTCGCCCTTTGAGCGGAAGCGCGGGTGTGATTGACTGGGTGACGTATCGAGATGTGAGAAGCTGCGAGATGGATTAATCGAGGCTGAGTTTCGAAATGCAGAAGACGCTAAGAGGACCCTCGAGGTAACCGAATTCAGATACTGCGCAAGAGAACAGGGTAAGACGAAGGATGTTTCTATGCCTATTGTTGTCGAGCCCCATAGGACAAAACACTACTCAAAAGGAGTTATACACCGATTTGATCTTAGGGATGTATCGGATTCAGAAATCGTCGATGGGCTGTTTGAGTACGGTGTCGTGGAAGCGCTCAGAATCAAGGTGACAAGAAGGAGTGATATGCAAGCAACACACAATATTGTTTTAACTTTTAACTCGACAGATCTCCCCGCTACAATATGCGTTGGTTACGTAAAGGTAAAGGTACGCCTTTTGATCTCTAACCCTATGATATGTTTTAGATGCCAGCGTTACAGACACACTACACAATATTGGCGCGGCCGCCGACCAGTGGTAGATGCGGCACTTCAGAACACACGGACGGAAAGTACGAATCAGAACACCTGTTGTGTGTCAATTGCGGCCAGGGCCAAGTTCCACACACTGCCTTTGACAAAGCCTGCCCAGCACACCTGAAAGAAAGATAAATCCTAACTTTAAAATGTTCCAGGAACTTATCTTTTCGACAGGCCAGAGTATATCACGGAGGGGCAGGCGGGTCCGTAGGGCCCCATACGGGTCAAGTGACAAGTCTCTGTGGCTGGGGGCCTGGGTCTTCCCAGTGTCTGCCGGCCCGGCCGGCTGGGGTCAAATGGTGGTCGGCGCTGGATCCTGGTCGGGGTGGTGAGTCTCTCTCCGGGCGGGGTGATGGCGTCGTCTGCCCCGTATAGCCCGCGGACGTCTGGCGTCCTCTCGTTCTTGGGACACAGGCGTCGCCCCAGTAGGGCCCCAGTGTGGTGGGGCGTCTGCGGAGCCGAAACGCAAACACATATGGCAACTACACTAAACCAAACCACCCCTGGTCCCTCCCGTAGGGGCCAGACCAGCCTCCCACCCATGGCGGGTAGGGTCTTCCCTAACACAGACAGCAGTTTGGAAAACATTCCCCTAATCCTCGTATCCTTGTTTTCATAGGACTGACGAGGAGACTTTCCTCTTTGTCTCCATTCTAGCAAAGAAATTGGTGTGACAGGTTTGGAAAGATTGGTAGATGCGAGACGTTGAAGGATGGTGTTTTGGAGGTAGAGTTTGTGGTGGCCAAGGATGCTGAGAACGCCATGAAGACATCAGAATTCGTATACAGTGTAAGGAAAGGTGACAGGAGAGTAGATAAGAGCATTTAAATAAAAGTCGAACCCCATCAGACAAAAAAACACATCAAGGGGAATAATTAACTGTTATGACCTAAGCAACGTGCCAGAGGACGATATGGTGGATGGACTGTCGGAGTTCGGAGTCACGGGAGCGAGAAGGATGAGGATGAGTATAGGCACGAAAACAATCGCGACAAATCATGTAATTTTGACATTTAACAGAACCGACATACATCAGAAATACGTGTGGGTTACGTGCGAGTGAAAGTGCGTGTTTTCCTCCCCAACCCAATGTGGCGTTTTAGGTGCCAGAGGTACTGGCATACGATTCAATTCTGTCGAAATCGCCCAGCCTGTGGTAAGTGTGCTTCCATGAGCATATCTCAGGGCAGTGTAATTCTTTGACCCATCACTGTGTGAACTATGCAGGAGAACAAAATCGCCATACTTCTTTCGATCGAACATGTCCGTCTTATTTGAAAGAATAAGAAATCATCTCAATCAAATATACACAAAAAGTAACCTTTCGGAAAGCAAAATACGTATATGACGAAATTCACCATAAAATGTCTGATGTTTCCAAAGTGAAAAATACTACACCATGTCCTACTGACATCCCAACAACACATACAGCCCGAAAAGGCGTCGGACTTCATTGAGCAATTAACGGCCCTTCTGCGAGCCTTCGGTGTGCCATTTGTGTCGCCAGGGAGGCAGGGGCGGCCCACACAAAGCGTCGCCGAGGAAACTGAAACAACACCCACCACCAGTGGAAGTGCTGCCGACCCGTCCGAGGCCTCATCCCGACCAACATCTGTGGGTGAGGAGTGGACTCAGGTCCAGCGATATAGGAGGCCTGCTCGGTCCCCTCCACCCAAGCCCAGCCTCTCCCCATCCACCACCAAGTGGATGGGGAGCCTCTCACCTCCCGTCCGTCCTCCAAGCTCCCCTCGCCTCCCCCACGTACCGGCTCCACCTCCAAATCTGTACTCTCCACGTCCCTTCCTGAACCCTCCCCCTTCCCGGGAGTCAGACCTCGCCTTCGCACTCAGCCTCTACTTCCGCACCTCCATCGCCGTCTCGTGGCACACATCGCCCAATCAAAACCTCCGAGACTAGCTTCACTTACCAAGAAGCCGAATGGCGGGCCCGCGAAGCAAAGCGAGCGTGGCTTGTCGAGATGGAGAAGGCCCGAGCGAAGAGCCACCAAGGGGCTGACAAGGCTCCACCTCCCGCCCTAGAACTCGGTCCATTGGAACGAGTGGCGGTTAGTCCTCAAAATTATACACGCCTTCCCTCTCGTCCCAGTAGAGTAAGGCGGGGTACGATGTCCTGTAAAATTTGTTCTTGGGGGTTAAAACCTTCCAGTGCCAAGAGGCTGCTCATTGAGTCAGATAAGATAACGCAGGAGTTGCATTCACTGACTTCGATGAAACAGAGCGCTTTGAGGATCGCCACGAGCTCTGAGGTGTATACAGACGCATTCGGTGGAAGCGAAAAGCCTCTAGTGACCGGTCCGGAAACGAACGCACATCCGACACCCTGATTTGTTTCTGAGCCGTCAGTGTATGTCAGGGTGTATCCATTGTATGTGGCGATACGCTCCAATGAGTTTGCCCGGAATAGTACGGTGGGGACATCACTCTTCTTGGAAGTACAGAGATATATGAGTATTTCCGGTGATACTAGTTCCCAGGGCGGTGTTTGCACTTGGTCGGCTATGCGAATTCCGCGTGTGCGGATACATGAGAGGACATGAGAGTCAGAGCACCTGAATGGGTGCTCTGACTCTCATGCAGAATGGATCTGTGGTTGTATTCCGTCCTCCACGGAATAGCGTGAGTAAACGGCGAGAAAACACTGCGTCATATGTAGGGTGTTGGGGATACTGCCTCAGCTTAAGCGCATACCGGAGGCCTAGCTTCAGTCGTCTTAGTGCCAGTTGTGGTTCGCGGGCCTCTACCTGGAGGCTTGCCACCGGCGAGGTTCGGAATGCTCCCGTCGCAATGCGCAAGGCCGTGTGGTGAACGGTGTCAAGCACACGCTTCCTGGAAGAGCTAGCACCATCATACACGAAACAACAGCAATAAAGTTTGGAACGGATGAGCTGGCGGTACATATTTAAAAGGGTTGTACGGTCTGATCCGTATGTCGTGCGTGCCACATATTTCATAGTATCCAAAGCTTTGAAACAGCGCTGGCGCAGAGATTTAAGATGTTCAGCTTAAGTCAATCTCCTGTCGAAAATGACGCCGAGAAACTTACCGGAAGGTCGCAGTGGGAATACTTTCCCATACAGCTTGAGTGCCGGTTCGGGATAACAAGACCTAACCTTTCGAAGAGGCGCAGTTCTAGGCACGCGGCCGCCGCGCTGGAATCTTAAGAAAGCAGACTGGACTAGGTTTGAATCAGATGTACATGCTGTTCTTATGAGCTGAAAGTCATTGCACCCACATCGATTATTTTACAGCACGACTCCTCCAGTGCGTCCATGTATGCATCCCACGCACTTCTGGTACCCCGCGCTGCACCCCGGTCCCTGGTGGACCGACGAGTGTGCGTCAGCTATCCGCGCGCGTAAGAGGGCCCTCAAGCTGTTCAGGAACCACAGTACTACCGCGAACATGCTAGCATTCAAACAGTCTAGAGCTGTCGCCAGGCGCACGATAAGGGCAGCGAAGAGAATCTCCTGGAGAGAGTATATAGGCGGAATGAACCGTTTTACCCCCACTTCACAGGTGTGGGCTCGAATAAAACGTATCTCTGGTCAGCTTTCCTCCAGTCCACTACCTGTGTTGCAGATTCAAGGTCGAATCTTCGCTCATCCACTTGACGTTGCCAACGAGATCGCCAATGCCCTAACGGAGCGGAGACAAGACGGCAGAGCCAACCCTAGATTCCTACAACATACTCTTCGCCCGCGACCAATCGGCGTGAGAGATTGGCGACGCTATATGACTCAACGGTCGACGTGTCGTGAAACCAATAACCAGATTCCTACAACATAAACGTAGATGCGAGGCAACCCCTATCGACTTTTCCACCACACTACAACACCCTTATAACGAACCATTTACTATGGCGGAACTAAAACACGCAATTAATACGTTCAGATGTGTCTCTGAGGGACCGGACGCCATACACAACGACATGCTAAAGCATCTTCCTTCAAGTGCTATTGATGTTCTCTTGGCATCCTTTAATGACATATTGGGAAAAGGAAGTTTCCCGTGCACTTGGCGCGAGGCCACAGTGATCCCGATCTTGAACCCTGGGAAAAGTGGTCTGGAAGCACTCCACCACAGACCCATCTCGCTGACATCGTCGCTATGTAAATTAATGGAAAAAATGGTAGATATTCGTCTAACATGGTTTTTAGAGCAACAGGACTTCTTCTGAAATGCCCAGTGCGGTTTCCGGAAAAACCTATCCACAGTGGACCATGTTTTAGCTTTGGACACCGCTGTCCGTGCTGGTTTTAAGGATCACAAGCACGTAGGTGCCGTGTTTTTCGACGTGGAGGCCGCCTATGACACCGCCTGGCGGCACGGCATTTTGATGAAGTTGTGGGACTGTGGCGTTAGAGGACCCATGGGAGTCTTCATCAAAAACTTCCTAGCGAATCGGTGCTTCCGCGTTCGACTTGGTGACCAGTTATCAGGAAAATGCGTGCCTACGAACGGAGTTCCGCAAGGAAGCGTGCTCAGTGTATCCCTGTTTGGAGTGTTCATCAACGATATTGGAAAGAGACTACCAGATAATATTGGACGCTCACTCTTCGTGGATGACCTCGCAATTTGGCTCTCCGCTTCTCGTACACCATCTTTGAACCGGCAGTTACAGCTGGCCATACATCATCTTGAAGACTGGAGCTACCGAAACGGGCTTCGATTTTCCGCAGAAAAAAACAGTCGCTGTACACTTCTGTCGCCGACGGTCGTGCTGCTCTGAACTATCACTCCAACTATATGGAAAACCAATCCCGCTGCGACCCTTCGCGAAGTTCCTTCGCGTCTCTCTCGACAGCCGTTTGACATACGGTGACCACCTTAAATCTCTGCCCCAGCGCTGTTTTAAAGCTCTTAATGTCATGCAATGTGTGGCACGAACAACATACGGAGCAGACCGTGCAACACTTTTACAGATGTACCGACAACTCATCCGCTCTAAGCTTGACTATTGTTGTTTGGTGTATGATGGTGCCAGCATCCCTAGAAAGTGCATACTTGATACGATTCACAATACAGCTTTACGCATTGCAACCGGCGCATTCAGAACTTCGCCAATAGCAAGCCTCCAAGTGGAAGCCCACGAGCTGCACCTGGCATTGAGTCGTGATAAGCTTGGCCTTCGCTATGCGTGTAAACTGAGGAAATATCATCTACGCCCATCGTATGACGCGGTGTTTTCTCGCCGTCTGTTAGCACTGTTCCAAGTAGGACGGAAGGCAACCTCTGAACTCATAAATTCGAACAAGTGGTATCCGTATACGTGGAATTCGTATTCCGACCGATCGCAGATACCACCCTGGGAATTAGTGTCGACAGAAATAGACCTGACCCTCTGCACGTCCAAGAAGGGTGATGTCCCCACCGAACTGTTCCGGCTAAATGCACTGGAGCGCATAGCTACGTACGGCGGACGCACCCTGATATATACAGACGGCTCAAAAGGAAAGCAGGATGTCGGATGCGCGTTCGTCACCGGATCCGTCACGATGTCCTTCGCACTTCCGTCAAACGCATCCGTTTATGCATCGGAACTGGTTGCGATCCTCAAGGCGCTATGCTTCATTGAAGTCAGTGAGTACTACTCATGTGTTGTCCTGTCCGATTTTTTTAGCAGCCTTTCGGCACTGGAATGTTTCAACCCCCAGGAAGGTCTCCTGCGGGACATCTTATATCGACTTACCCTACTGAAACGAGGAGGGAGATTCGTTTCCTTCTGCTGGATCCCGAGCCACGTTGGCATTAGGGGAATGAACTCGCCGACGCGGCGGCGAAACGAGCGGCACAGAAACCATACACTCGCACCCTCCCTCTCCCTTCACGGGATGTTTACCCCTTGATCTCAGAATACATGCATTGTTCAGGGCTTTCGTTCGAAAAATCATCTAGGCAATGCATGTCTGTATTTCTCCGCTTCGAGTCGAGAACTGCCGCGCTGTGCTGGCCGGGAAGCGGGTGCGCCTTCCCCGAAGTATCACATATCGCATTTCCTGCTCGACTGTATCCACGATTGATATACGATTAGCGAATTAACACGGATTTGGCAATAGTACACTTGAACGAATACATCTAGGTCATGAAAGCTAGTAACGTTCTGTATAATATTGCACCGATGCCACGTGCACAATTTTCTTGTCATCTGTCGGGGGCGAGAGCGTGGGACGCTGACACGACACATAAATTCCGGAGCAGCGATGCACAATTCTGAAACCGATGTCAGTTTGTTCGGAACATGCATGAGAAATGGCAATGCAGCTGGGACGCCCTGGGCACAAACAAACTCCAAGAAATCAAACCACGAATAGGGTACCGGCCCTCGTCTTCCAGGAAAGTACGAGCGGACGAGGTGGCGTTGGGACGACTCAGAATCGGACACATACACCACACACCGCCACCTCCTCATGAATGAAGACAAGCCAGTATGCCCACGATGCAACTCAACTAACGGTACATCACATTCTCACATGTCAGCACTACGCACAAGAGAGAGCCCAGTACCTTGGAACCAACAGGACATTCCCCAGTCTCCTTCGATACGACTCGGACTGCTTAGGAAAGGTGTGTTGATACTTTAGGAAAATAGGGTTTTTGATAATATATTCAGGTCAGTAAAAACTAGTCGTCCAACCACAACACTAAGACATGGCTCTAAATAAGTAGTTATCTGTTCTGTTATGGGCGCTAAATGATCTACCACCCCCCGACGAAGCACCACCTTTCCGTAGTGGGGGGATTGCGTGCCCCAATGACCCGGCGACCATCTTACCGGCGAGGGGTGAGACTAAGAGTGCCTCACTCGTCCTTCCATCCATACGCTCCCATTCCAATGCCCATCTCATCTCAACATCCATCTCCTTCACCCGACCATGCAACACCAACTCTCCCTATCATGGGCAGGTAGGACAACTTCCCCGGTCCTGCCCTCCAGCTCAGTTTTATCGGGGTAGCCGCGCCCCCTCGGCCCGTCCCCCGGGGTTGACGGAGTCCTGGAGGTTGAGGTCCCCCGTACCACGGTGCTAATTGTGACGAGGGGACCAACACATCTCTTCGGTCCCAATATCCCGGAGGGGCTGGCGGCCCCGTGGGGCCTCACGCGGGCCAAGTGGCCGGTCGCCTCGGGCCGGGGACCTGGGATGCTTCCCAGTGTCTCCCGGCCTGGCCGGCTGGGGTCAAGGGGTGGGCGGCGCTGGATCTCGGTCGGGGTGGTGAGTCTCTCCCTCCCGGCCGGATGATGGCGTCGCCCGCCCCGTATAGCTTCGCGGACGTCTGGCGTCCTCCCATTCCCGGGACCCAGGCGTCCCTTCAGTTGGGTCCCAGCGTGGTGGGACGTCCGCGAGGCAGAAACCAAAACACACTACATGGCAACCAGAATAACCAAAAACGCCCCTGGCCCCTCTCGTAGGGGCCAGACCAGCCCCCCACCCGCGACGTGTGGGGGCTCCCCTAACACAGACAGCGGTGCTAACGTTCCCCCTACACCTTGTGTCCTCATTTTCAGAGGACTAACGAGGAGTCTTGCCTCTCTATCTCCATTTCAACGACGAAACGGATATGACAGGTTTGGGAAAATTGCTAGATGTGAGAGGTTGAAGGGTGGTGCTTTGGAGGTGGAGTTTGTGGTGGCCAAGGAGGCGGAGATTGCCTTGAGGGTATCTGAGTTTGTATACAGTGTGCGGAGAGGTGACACGAGAGTGGATGAAAGTATTGGAATTCAAGTAGAACCCTATCAAACAAAAAACACATCTCGAGGAATAATAAACTGCTATGACCTGAGCGGCGTACCGGAGGACGAGATAGTTGATGGACTGTCCGAGTTTCGAGTCACGGAAGCGAGAAGGATGAGGGTGAGAAGAGGTGCGGATACAGTCCCGACAAATAACATAATTTTGACTGTTAACAGAACAGACATACCATCAGAAATACGTGCGTGGTACGTGCGTGTGAAGGTACGTCTCTTCCTCCCAACCCAATGCGTTGTTTTAGGGGCCAGAGATATGGGCATACGACTCAATTTTGTAGAAATCGCCCAGCGTGAGGTAAGTGTGCCTCGAATGACCATATTTTCGAGCATTGTACTTCCTCGACCCCCCATTGTGTGCACTGTGGGAGAGAACAAAGCCACCACACTTCTCCTGACCGAACTTGCCCGTCCTACTTGAAAGAAAAATAAATCATAGCAATCAAACACACAAAAATAACCTTTCGGGAAGCAAGACCAATCGCATCCCAAAACGTCCTACGCTTCGAAATTAAAATATACACCAAGCCTTAGTCTGACACCTCCGCAACACATACAGCCCGAAAAGGCCTCGGATCTCATCTTTCAACTGACTGCCCTCCTTCGAGCCTGTGGTGTGCCTCTTGCGTTTCCGGTGAGGAAGGGGCGGTCAACGCAAAGCGTTGCCGAGGGAACCATATCCCCACCCACCACCAGTGAAGACGCTGACGAACCGTCTGAGGCCTCATCCAACAACACCTAGGGGTGGGGAGTGGACACAGGTCCAGCGGTCAAAGAGATCTGCTAGATCCCCTCCACCCAAGCCCAGCCCCTGCCCATCCACCACGAATCCCCCGCCTCCCACTCCACGTCCTCCCTCAAATCCCCCCTCGCCTCCCCCATGTACCCTCACCACCTCCAAATCCCTCCTCTCCACTTCCTCCCTCCCTGAACCCTCCCCCCTTCCCCCGAGTCAGCGCTCGCCCTCACACTCAACCTCTACTTCCGCACCCCCATCGCCGTCTCGTAGTACAAACCGACCCTTTCAAATACCCGAGGCTAGATTTACTCATGAAGAAGCAGAAAGGCGAGCTCGTGAAGCGAAGCGAGCGCGGCTCATCGATATGGAGAAGGCCCGAGCGATGAGCCGCCAAGGGGCCGACAAGGCTCCACCCCAAAGGCCGGCCTCCCCGTCGCCACGACGGCGAGTGGAGGGACCGGCTTCCTACAGCATGGGTCCTCCCCCACCCCCACCCCGACTAGGCTCCCAGAAGCGAGGCCTGCCGACGTCTGGCTCTCCACCGGACCAAGGATCGCCGAGCTCCCGCCCCAGGACCCAGTCCCTTGGACCCAGTGCCGGTGTGCCCTCTGATGCACCGGCTAGTTCGTGGGCTCCGTTAAGCTCGTCGTGAACTGTCGTCGTGAACGTTGTCAACCCATGGACTCACTGTTTCTACAATGGACCCTTAGGTCTGTGGAATTGTTATGTGGTAGTAATTATGATATCTCTACATTCCTACTCTAACTCGTTTTAAATGGATCAGCCTCGGTCGATTTTACAGTGGAACTGTAGGGGGTTGAGGACCAGCATCGAAGAGCTGCAGGCGCTTTTAAATCGCCACTCTCCGGTGGCCATCTGCCTGCAGGAAACAAAGGTGGAACCAGACTACTTGTTCAACCTCAAATGCTACTCTGTTTTTCGAAAAGATACTCCCTCCGACACAATTGCACACGGTGGTGTGCTGCTGGCTGTCCACCACAGCGTCGCAGCGCGGAGCTTAGTGCTCCACGCCAAGTTGCAGGCCGTTGCAGCAAGAGTACATTTTAACCACCGGGTTATATCTATTTGCTCGCTTTATCTGCCGCCCGGTTCTAGGTTCCCATCCGGTGAGCTTCGACACCTGATGCTTGAGCTCCCCCCACCGGTCTTACTGCTAGGCAACTTCAACGCCCACCACACGGCATGGGGATGTGATGACATTAATACACGTGGACAGCTATCATAATAATTGATGCATGATGAATCATTATGCATTTTAAATACCGGAACCCCGACCCATTTTACCCTGCCCTCCGGCCGTACCTCGGCGTTGGACCTGATTCTATGCAGTCCACAACTCACCTAACTTTTTGAATGGACCGTGGCCGATGACCCCCTCGGCAGTGACCATTTCCCACTGTGGTTGAACTACGAAGATGGTGTTTTACTTGGAACGCGACCACGCCGATGGAGTTTTAGGAAGGCCGACTGGTCAAAATATGAAACACAACTGGAGGAAATTTTTTCCGTATCGCCTGGCGATGCACCTGTGTCGATGGAGGAATTTACGAACGTTCTGGTCCAAGCCGCCACTGACTCCATTCCTCTTACTTCTGGCGCTCCTCGTCGCACACCCGTCCCGTGGTGGACGGAGGAGTGTCGTAAGGCAATCAGGGCAAGACGCCGCGCCTTCAGAGCTTTTGACAAGTCTTGTAACACGGTCAACCTCGTCGCCTTCCGGCAGGCTAGGGCCTTCGCACGGCGAACTATTCGAGAGGCAAAGCGTACCTCGTGGAGGGACTACGTTAGCACGCTAAATCGCACCACACCCGTCTCAAAAGTGTGGTCTAGAATCAAGCGAATCGCTGGCAAATTCAGCTCTTCCTCTCTGCCAGCACTACGGGTTGGCGGTCGGGACGCCACCAACTCGGTCGACGTGATTCTTCGCCCGCGACCAATCGGCGTGAGAGATTGGCGACGCTATATGACTCAACGGTCGACGTGTCGTAAAACCAATAACCAACCAACCAACCAACCAGCCAATGAGATGGCCCGCACAATATCTAGTCGATGTCGGTGCAACAGTGGAAACGATGTATTCGCACGCCGCAAAGCAGACTGTGAGAGAAAGCCATTGCACTTTTCCACTCCTGAAAGGTTATGCTATAACGAACCATTCACCATGGATGAGTTGCTTTCTGCCATTAGAACCCTTCGAAGCGTTTCTGAAGGTCCCGACCAAATACATAACGACATGCTGAAGCACATTCCATCACGTGCACTTACTACTCTGCTGAAGACCCTGAACTTCCTCTGGGTCAATGGCGACTTTCCACCAACCAGGCGTGAAGCTATTATGATCCCAATCTTAAATCCCGGCAAGGATAGCCTAGACCTGACGAGCTACCGACCAATATCATTAACATCCTCACTCTGCAAACTGATGGAGAAAATGGTTAATGTGCGTCTGACGTGGTTTCTGGAACGATATGGCATTTTAAATAATGCACAGTGTGGTTTTAGGAAAAACCGCAGTACTGTCGACCATCTTTTAACTCTTGACACCGTGGTACGAGCAGCCTTCCATCAAAATCGTCACGTTGGTGCAGTGCTCTTTGATATTCAAGGAGCATATGACACCACTTGGCGCTGCGGCATTCTCATGAAAGCATTCAGGTATGGAATCCGTGGCTCCATGGGACTCTTCCTCCAAAACTTTCTGTCAAGACGAGTTTTCCGTGTGCGTATTGGAAACCACCTGTCCGAGAGATATCCGCCGACGGAGGGGGTACCCCAGGGCAGTGTACTAAGTGTTGCACTGTTTGCCATCATGATTAATGATATATGCGAGTCCCTTCCTCGACAGATTGGCAGGTCACTTTTCGTGGATGATGTTGCAATTTGGTGCTGCACATCCAGTGCACCATCGATGGCCCGGCAGTTGCAGCTAGCAGTAACCCACTTCGAAAACTGGAGCTCTGAGAACGGGTTTCGGTTCTCGATTGAAAAAAACGTTGGGATACATTTTTGTCGGCGTCGTCGAAGCTGTCCAGACCCAACTATCCAGCTGTTTGGGGAACCCATTCCCTTCCAGCGCGTTGCCCGGTTTTTAGGAGTAATTTTTGACACTCGTCTTACTTACAAGGAACATTTTAAAGCACTTCAGGAAAAGTGCTTTAAATCGCTAAACCTACTGAAGATGGTTGCACGCACGTCCTACGGAGGAGACAGAAAAACCATGCTGCTGTTGTATCGTTCCCTCATCCCAGCAAAACTGGACTATGCATGTTTTGTATATGACAGTGCATGTACAACAAGCAAACGCACACTGGACACTGTACACCACTCGTCCCTCCGCATTGTGACCGGCGCTTTTCGCACTTCGCCTTCTGTAAGCGTTTTGGCTGAAGCTCACGAACCGCCACTCTCGCTCCGACGTGAAATGCTCGGGATGCGCTACGCTTGTAATCTGCGTCAATTCCCCGACCATCCTACATATGCGCACGTTTTCTCTCGTCGCCTAATCTCATTCTATCGAGGACGTATTATGCATTCCACCCCCTTTTGCGTTAGGATACGTAGGATCTGTGAGGACAGTGGAATTCGACTGAAGGGAATCATGCAGTCTAATCTTACGCAGACACCGCCATGGCAAGTGACCGCTCCGATAATAGACATGTCGCTCTCTTCGGTAAGGAAGGAGGATGCTACACCACAAGACCGTCTGTCAAGTGCCCTAGAACATATAGCCTCATTCGAGGGATACGTCCCGATATATACAGACGGATCTAAGACTAACGCTGGTGTGGACAGTGCATTTGTTTCGGGGTCTATGTCAAGATCTTTCTCCCTACCACCACATGCGATGGTCTACACATCCGAGCTGGTTGCCATCACGAAGGCCCTCAGTTTTATCGAAGTGGGGCGGGAGGCCTCGCATGTCATTTTTACCGATTCCTCAGCAGTCTCTGGGCGCTAAGACAGTTCAACCCACCTGACCCCATTGTACAAGATGTTTTACGACGTCTTAGACTGCTGGCTCAAGCCGGAAAGGCTGCTGTCTTCTGTTGGATCCCGAGCCATGTCGGCATCGTGGGGAACGAGGCAGCAGATGCTGCTGCGAAGCGAGCAGCCCAATCCCCATACCTACGAGCTATGCCGCTCCCAGCGAGAGAATATTACTGCTCTATCGTGACCTTTGTTTTTAAAAAATGGCAGTTAAACTGGGATACGTTGCAGGACAACAAATTACGAGCAATCAAGCCATGTCTTGGAGAGTGGCCCTCGTCCTACCTTAGGACGAGGCGAGACGAGGTTTTACTCTGCCGCCTTCGGCTGGGGCACACCCACCCAACACACCACCATCTGCTTTGTGGGGAGGACAGGCCGAGCTGTCCTCGATGTCATGCACCGCTGTCAGTGCGTCACGTTCTTATTTCATGCCCCCTGCTTGCAAATGATCGAAGACGTATTTTTTGGAGCAATGCAGTCGATGTCACTCCGCGATCTCCTGGGTGACCAATCGCCCATGGTAACTTCAGGACAACTTTTTCGCCTTATCTGTGATGTGGACTTCAGAGCAATTTTCACCCCCCACTGACATACAATACTAGAAGCTGTCTCCCGTGACGCATGAAATGATCTGCTTTTATTGTGAAGGCTCGTGTGTTACTGTTACTGTCGGAACCAATCCTCTCAAGCTGCTCATCTTATATTGTTATGGGCGCTGTATGACCAACGCAGTCGATGCGCCTCTAAACCCAAATAACCAACCAACTAAATGATCTACCATGGTGGTCGATGCGCCCTAAAACACAAATCTCCCCCGACGAGGCACCACCTTTCCGTGGTGGGGGGGGGGGATTGCGTGCCCCAATGACCCGGCGACCATCTTACCGGCGAGGGGTGAGACTAAGAGTGCCTCACTCGTCCTTCCATCCATACGCCCCCATTCCAATGCCCATCTCATCTCAACATCCATGTCATTCACCTGGCCCTGTAACACCAACTATCCCTACTATGAGCAGGTAGGACAACTTCCCCGGTCCTGCCCTCCAGCTCAGTTTTACCGGGGTAGCCGCGCCCCCTCGGCCCGTCCCCCGGGGTTGACGGAGTCCTGGAGGTTGAGGTCCCCCGTCGCACGGTGCTAGTTGTGACGGGGGGCCAACACACCTCTTTGGTCCCAATATCCCGGAGGGGCGGGCGGGCCCGTGGGGCCTCACGCGGGCCAAGTGGCCGGTCGCCTCGGGCCGGGGACCTGGGATCCTTCCCAGTGTCTGCCGGCCCGGCCGGCTGGGGTCAAGTGGTGGGCGGCGCTGGATCCCGGTCGGGGTGGTGAGTCTCTCTCTCCCGGCCGGGCGAAGGCGCCGCCTGCCCCGTATAGCTCCTCGGGCGCCTGGCGTCCTCCCGTTCGCGGGGCCCAGGCGTCCCCCCCGTAGGGCCCCTGTGTGGTGGGACGCCCGAGGAGCAGAAACCAATCACACTCCATGGCATCCTCAAACATAAATAATTCACCTGCCCCCTCTAGTAGGGGACAGACAAGCCGACACCTCAGAAATCCAAGCGTGACGCGTATAGGGACCAGTCCCTTGGCTTGTGTTTCCGCCCCTCGTATCCTCGTCGTGAGGTCATTGGATGAGGAAAGGAGTCTTTCGCGGCTCACACCGTTTCAGAGAAAGGAAGCATGCGACAGGTTGGGAGCGGTACTCAGGTGCGAGAAGCTTAGGGATGGTGGAATAGAAATAGAGTTTAGAAATACTGATGATGCAAGCAGAGCGATGGGCGCAACCGAACTAAATTACAGTGTACGACATGAAACTGGCAAACGAATGGTTACTGTACCGATCGACGTTCGACCTCACAATACCAAAAACTACTCGAAGGGGGTCATCAATTGTTATGATTTGAGAGACGTGTCCGATGATGAGATTGTGGATGGCCTGGCAGAATGGGGAGTGGTAGGTTCGAGAAGGATCACTATTAGAAAGGGCCAAGAAACTCAACCCACGAACAACTTCATATTAACATTTAGCTCCACTGACCTTCCCGAATTCATATTCGTTGGCTACGTTCGCGTGAAGGTGCGTGTGTATGTCCCAAATCCCATGCGGTGTTTTCGATGTTCCAGATTTGGACACACGACACGACACTGCCGAAATCGCGGGACATGCGGTAGATGTGGGTCGATGGACCATGCGGGAGGAAAATGTGAGACTGAATGTCCAAAATGTTCAAACTGCGGCCCTGATCAGAAACCCCATGCGGCCTACGATCGCTCATGTCCAATCTTCTTGAAAGAGAAAGAAATAGTTACTCTAAAATGCACAAACAAGATCACATTTCGGGAGGCCCGTGAACCCTATGAAAGTACTCACCCAAAAATATCCTACGCAGCAGCGGCAAAACTGAACCACGCAATGGCAAAACACACTCAAAGGGAACCTCTGATAGGCTCCCAACACACACAACCGAACATTTCCGAACTAATCTCCCAACTCATAACACTGCTCCGATCTTTTGGTGTGCCCCTTGCGTCGCCCAAGGGACCAGGACAGCCTGTACAAGACGTCGCCGAAGCGGCGGAAGCACCACCTGCAACTAGTGGATGCGGTGTTTTCTCACCAGATGCATCGCCCCGACCAACGTCGAATGGGGGAGAGTGGACCCAAGTTCATCGCCCTAAGAGGTCTGCTCGGCCCTCTCCACCCAACCCTAGCCCCTCTCCGTCTACCACAATCCCCACCTTGAAATCCCCGTCTCCAACTTCCCGTCCTTCTTCCAACCTCCCTTCACCTACACGCACCGCAACCACCTCCAAATCCCTCCTCTCCACACCCTCCCTGCCTGACCCCTCTCCCCTTCCCGTGATCCACCCCTCACGTTCAACCACTACTTCCGCACCTCTCCCACCCCCTCACCCTCAGCTTCCACGTCCGTTGCTGCATCGCCGTCCGGTAACTCCCGACGAATTCCAATCTCCGACATCAGCTTGCAACATCAGGAAGCTGAAAGGCGCGCCCGCGAGGCGAAGAGGGCCCGACTGGCTCAAGTCGAAAAGACACGGGCGAAGGACAAAGGTGTGGAAGGTGCCCCTCCCGCAAAGGCGGGCACGCCAACGCCTCGAAGGCGAGTGGAGGGACCACTGGGAGAACCAGTTGTGCCGCACGGTATGGGTCCTCCCCCGCCCCCGCCGCAGCTGAGCGCCCCTCAAAAGCGAGGGCTACCATGGTCAGGAACCCTTTCTGGGGACGGCTCGCCGCGGTCGCGACCGAGAACGACCTCACTGGGCAACTCTATGAGTAACCTGGAACCCTCCGGGGAGCACTCTTAGACACTTCCAGTTTTAACTTGACCCACCATCATATCGCCTTTAGTTTTACAGTGGAACATGCGTGGTTTTAGAGCGAATTTTACTGACCTGCAGAGGGTTTTATCTCATAAACGACCTATTGCTGTAGGGCTTCAGGAAACAAAGCTGTCAACTGGTATCCAGTGTTCCATTAAAGGATATAATGTATTCCGGAAAGATAATACAAATATTGATACCATTGCACACGGTGGGGTAATGTTGGCTGTACACCATGGAACGCCTTGTCGAGAAATCGCATTGCAGTCAACACTACAGGCTGTAGCCATTCGTATTAATATTCACCATCTTGTTATATCATTATGTTCAATCTATCTTCCCCCAGGAGTAGCATTCCCCTCTGCTGAGCTCAGGAGTCTTATGCTGGAACTTCCTCCTCCCGTTTTACTCTTGGGCGATTTTAACTCATCATACCCTGTGGGGTTCTGTCACCTCAAACACACGTGGTAGACATATGGAAGCCTTTTTAATCGACGAATCGCTGTGTTTACTAAACACAGGTTCTCCGACACATGTAACGCTACCCTCCGGAAACAAATCAGTGTTAGATCTTACCTTGTGCAGTCCCCAGATCAGTCATCGCTGTGTTTGGTCAGTAGACGATGACCCGCTCGGAAGCGACCATTTTCCAATTTGGTTGGAATTTCGCTGCGATGCTATTTTGGGATCAAGGCCACCGCGATGGAATATCCGCAAGGCTAACTGGCGTCAGTTTGAGGAAATGGTACAGTGGCGCAACCAGGATTTCAGTTCGGGGGGGGGGGCCACGGTTGGAGAGCGGGCCCCCTCGCAAGCGGGCCCCCCTCATGTTTTTAAAAAGTCTGCGGAAAACATGCACTTACTTTTGAGCGGGCCCCTATGTTTGTAAAAACTAAAACGAGGCGGGCCCCAGGTAAAAGCGGGCCCCTGGTTCTAAGCGGGCTATTGGTTCAATGCGGGCCCCTGGATCAAAGTGGGCCCGGTTCGAAGCGGGCCCCTGGTTCCAGAGAGCCCCTGGTTCAAGACAGGGCCCCAGGTTGAAGCGGGCCCCTGGTTCTAAGCGGGCTATTGGTTCAATGCGGACCCCTGAATCAAAATGGGCCCCGGTTCGAGGCGGGCCCTGGTTAAAACGGGCCCCCAGATTTTCAGTTGGTTCAAAGGGCCCCTGATTCGAGCCACAGATCCGCTTCGCGGGCCCCTAGCCAGGGCTCTGAGTAGGGTGGCCCACTCCGAGCCAGGGGCCCGCGAAGCGGGCCCCTGGCTCGGACCGGGCCCCAAAAAATTTCGGGGGGGGCCATGGCCCCTTGGCCCCCCCCTGGTTGCGCTAGTGAAATGGTACAACATAAATTGTCATACGATACTCGGAATCAATCTAGTCCGTCACTTTCCGTGGATAATTTTACATCACTTATCATCGACACGGCCTCTCAATGCATACCCAGGACATCCAGAACACCCCACCGTGCTCCTGTGCCGTGGTGGACTGAGGAGTGCCAGAATGTTATACGTGCTCGAAAACGTGCATTCAGGGTTTTTGACCGTCACAGTACGACGGCAAATCTGATTTTATTTCGGAAGGCCAGGGCGCACGCTCGGCGCACAATTCTCGAGGCAAAGAGAACGTCCTGGAGAGCATACATTAGTAATCTTAATCGATTCACACCAACAGGACAGATCTGGTCCCAAATAAAGCGTATCTCCGGTCAGTACTCGTCAGTTCCTCTTCCCACCTTGAGCGTTGGGAGCATTGATGTTGCCCATCCGTCAGATGTCGCGAATGAGATGGGCAGTTTTATCTCTGAACGCAGTTGTGGCGGAAGCACCAATCCGGAGTTTTTGCGTTTTAGGGCGCATTGCGAGAGGAAACCTATTGATTTTACCACTTCACAATCACTCGACTACAATGACCCATTTACAATGACTGAATTAACATCCGCGATTAGAGCTCTGAGAATTGTTGCCGAAGGACCAGATCAGATTCACAATGTCATGCTAAAGAGACTTCCTCCCCAGGGACTGGAAGCCTTGCTGGCCACCTTCAACCGCGTATGGGAAGCAGGCGCTTTCCCGGAAGGTTGGCGCGAAGCAATCATAGTTCCAATCAGAAAACCCACGAAGAACGGATTACATCCATCGCATTACCGACCCATATCACTTACATCTTCCCTCGGAAAGCTGATGGAGAAAATGGTAAACGTTAGGCTGACGTGGTATTTAGAAAGTACAATTTTTTTCGCAAACGAACAGTGTGGTTTCAGAAGAAACAGAAGTACCGTGGACCATATCTTACTATTGGATACCTCGATTCGTGCAGCTTTTAGACAGAAACAACATCTTAATGCTGTGTTTTTTGACATTGAAGCGGCGTATGACACGACCTGGCGCTATGGTATTCTTTTAAAGCTTCAAAGAAGTGGAATCCGCGGTCGTATGGGCACCTTCTTACAAAACTTTCTAGCGGACCGTTTCTTTCGTGTTCGCATAGGTGACTATCAATCTGCACGCTTTCAACTCATAAATGGAATTCCGCAGGGCGGTGTGCTGAGTGTTGCTCTCTTCGCTATCATGATTAATGACGTTTTTGCTGGGCTTCCGTCAAGCATTGGTCGATCTTTGTTCGTTGACGATATAGCCATTTGGTCCTCATCTTCAAGAGCATCGACTTCATCCAGGCAACTTCAGCTGGCGACAAACCATCTCCAGAGGTGGAGCACTATGAATGGTTTTACGTTATCAACCACAAAAACAGCAGCAATGCATTTCTGTCGCCGTCGTTGCACCCGTGATCTTACACTGAAACTGTATGGTGAACCCATTCAACTACACCCTGTATTTAAGTTCTTAGGAATGTATTTTGACAGCCGTCTACTTTACCGGGAACATCTTAGAATTATCCGTGACAAATGTATTACATCTCTGAATATCTTAAAATGTGTCTCACGAACATCTTACGGAAGTGACAGACAAACTCTGCTACTTCTATATCGATCTCTTATTCGCTCCAAGCTGGACTACGCTTGCTTCGTTTATGACGGTGCCTGTGCATCCGGGAAACGTGTTCTTGACACCGTTCATCATACCGCTCTTAGGATTGTGACTGGGGCATTTCGGACCTCGCCAATCGCGAGCTTGCTGGCTGAAACCAATGAGCCACCACTTTCCCTTAGGAGACAGATGCTCGGGATGCGCTACGCGTGTAAATTGCGCAGTTTCCCGCAGCATCCAGCTTATCAAGCGGTGTACTCGCGTCGCATCCTATCAATTTTTGCACATGGTGGCGCCCGTATATATAGACCTATGTGCACTAGAATGCGAGACCTTTTCTCTGAAAGCGAACTGGAGGTGCGCAGGGTGAAGCGCGCCCCGCAGCTATCCACACCCCCGTGGCGACTTCTGTCACTAAGCCCTAGAATAGACCTCGTATTGGCCGACATACGCAAAGGGGATGTTCTCCCGGACGAATTTCGTGCACGTGCTCTGGAGCATATATCGACATTTTATAACAGCTACGCAAAAACTTTTACCGATGGATCAAAGACTGACACCGGGGTTGGAAGCGCTTTTGTATGCGACACAGCCGCCAGATCGTTTACACTACCGAAACATGCGTCCGTGTACACATCTGAGTTGGCGGCAATTGAAAAAGCACTGGCTTTTATAGAAGTCGGTGACGAAGAAAGTCATGTAATTTTATCTGACTCGTTGAACAGCCTTTTGGCGTTGAAGCGTTTTAATCCAACGGACGCTTTTGTACATGATATCCTCCGTCGCTTGACGTTATTAGATCAGACCGGAAAAGTTGTACACTTCTGCTGGATTCCAAGCCACATGGGTATCGTAGGAAACGAGAAAGCGGACAGCACTGCAAGGCGCGCAGCACAGGCCCCCTTGCGCAGGGAATTCCCAATCCCTGCCAGAGATTACTACCCAGGGATCTCTGCTTTTCTGGCAAGCAAGTGGCAGATGAGCTGGGACGAGCTTGGTTCGAACAAGTTACGGATAATAAAGCCATCCCTCGGTCAGTGGCCCTCTTGCTCGGGCAGAACAAGGCGAGACGAAGTGACGCTGTGTCGATTACGCATAGGACATACTTACGCCACCCATATTCACTTACTCAATGGTGAGAATGATCCATTGTGTCCGAGATGTGGTGCCGTGATCACAGTTAGCCACGTTCTGATTTCATGCCCTGGGCTTAGGCTGGAACGTCGACGTCATTTTGGGAGTGACCAGGCTCACTCCCTCCTCGCAGTTTTAGGTGACAAATCTCAGGTTGTGGAATCCGGAAGGCTCTTTAGGTTCCTATCTGATGTGAAGTTTTATGCTATTTACCCGGGGCGTTAACATCAAGATGCACAAGGAAAGAAATTACCCATAGTAAAAGGTACGACCTATAGAGACTGGTGAACAATTAATAGTTATGGGCGCTAAATGACCTCGTAGTCGGCGCGCCCTTAAGCCCAAACAACTAACTAACTAAAACACAAATCACCTAAAAAATCAGATCTACGATGGTCGATGCGCCCTAAAACCCTAATCACACACGTACAGGGTCGATTAACACAATTGCCGAAGGGCCTCTCAACACGCACAACACATTCGGCCCCTGCCCCGAAGATTCCGGAAACTACTGACACAATTTGGAGGGTAGATTGTGGACGTAGTGATCTCGCTTCAGTAAAAATTTCATGACCCTAGGCTTTTAAAGTCAAATGAAGTCGTGATCGGCTGCCTCACCACACTGCCGCTCCACCGTACCGACGAAGTCTTTGTGACCTTGAACGCTCGCCGGCCGCCTCCTGGTCGGCTGATTTGGCACCCCGGCAATTCCTATATGTGCAGACGGATTTCTATTTTGTGATGCATAGATGGGCTTATCAATTTTTTATCTCACAAAGTCACAATATTGCATAACAATATCGCCGCCCGTTTGTAAATGATGTAAAAAAACATAATGTACAAATGTAATGTATATGTAAAGATAACGTAATGTAAAATATGATGTAAAATATAATATAATGTCCGAGAATGTAAAAAAAGAAAAATCCGAGAATGTAGAATGTCCGCCCGATAATGTAAAAAACAGACGCGGTCGGACCGAGACACCGAGACAGCACCACCACAAACCTTATAATGTTCCGGAAATCCAGGGCTCATGCACGGCGCGTCGTACGCGACGCCAAGCGAACATCCTGGATTAACTACGTTGGACAACTCAACCGCTCCACTCCCCTCACAGATATCTGGTCTCGAATCAAAAGAATATCCGGGCGCTACTGCTCGTCCCCTCTGCCGGTATTACAGACACGCGGAGAAACTATCATGGACCCTTTGGCAGTGGCCAACGAAATTGGACAAGCCCTCGCAGCACGCAGCAAAGGCGGCAACACCGACCCGGATTTCTCCGGACTTCTCCACCTCGGAGCAGCTGAATTATAATGAGCGATTCTCCATGGCCGAGTTGTCGTCATCAATTCGCTCCCTGAGGAATGTCTCCGAGGGTCCGGATTTAATACACAACCAAATGCTCCAACATCTTCCACCATGTGCACGAGATAGTCTGCTAAGGACTTTCAACTCTCTGTGGGAGAACGGCGAGTTCCCCGAGGCGCGAAGCCACCATCATACCTGTTTTGAAGCCGGGAAAGAGTGGGCTCGAGCCGCTGCATTATCGCCCCATATCTTTAACTTCATCCATGTGTAAGCTGATGGAACGAATGGTGAATGTTCGGCTGTGTTGGTATCTGGAGGATAGAAACATTTTATCAAATGCTCAGTGTGGTTTTAGAAGAAAAAAAACGAAGCACCATTGATCACCTCGTCACAATTGACACCGCCATTCGGGCAGCTTTCTCACAGCACCGTCATGTTGGGCCTGTGTTCTTCGACACAGAGGGCGCTTTCTACACCACATGGCGGCATGGCATTCTGATGAAGTTACGCGAGTATGGCCTGAGAGGATGTATGGCTATCTTCCTGCAAAATTTCCTGGCAAACCGTCGGTTTCGGGTCCGTGTTGATGAACGACTCTCGCGATGGTTAAACCAGGATAACGGCATTCCCCAAGGCAGTGTGCTTAGTGTCGCCCTGTTCGCCATTATCATCAACGATATTGGATCAGTTCTGTCGCCGTCGATATCCCGCTCACTGTTCGTGGACGATTTTACTATCTGGACGACCAGCACTTCATCACCAATATTGCAGCGGCAGTTGCAGCTCGCTGTCGCCAGGCTGGAGCGCTGGACGAAAGCGAACGGGTTTCGTTTCTCGACAGCAAAAACGATCGCCGTGCACTTCTGCCGGCGGCGAAACTGTCAGGATATGAAAATCAGACTATATGGTTCGCAGATTCCAACGGAGCCCACTGTCAAATTCCTCGGCGTCGTCCTAGACAACCGACTTACGTACAGGCATTACTTTAGGTTGCTTAGAGATAGGTGTTTTAAGTCTATGAATGTTCTGAAAGTGGTTGCGCGTACATCGTATGGGGCCGATAGATCAACCCTGCTGCAGCTATATCGCTCCCTGATTCGGTCAAAATTAGACTACGCATGTTTTGTCTACGACGGCGCAGCTCTGACTACAAGACGAACATTAGACACGGTACACCACTTAGCACTCCGTATCTGCACCGGCGCCTTTCGCACCACACCGATTTCTAGTCTATTGGTAGAGTCTAACGAGCCAGCGCTCCCTATGCGTCGGGAACTGCTCGGTATGCGTTCTGCCTGCAAGCTGAGACAGTTCCCTAATCACCCAACGTACCGTTCCGTGTTTTCGCGAAGCGTTCTGGCTCTCTTCAGAAGACGACAGTCTATGAGCTCTGTTCCCTTCTGTGTCAGGATTCGCACACTATTCGAGGACAGCGGAATAATATTACGCGGAGTGATGCGCGTCAGAACGATAAATTTCCCTCCCTGGACACTGGCATCTCCAGAAATTGACATTTCGCTGTCATATCTCAAAAGGTGCGAAGTCGTTTCAGAAGAATTCAGACTAAGGGCACTAGAGTTGATGGCATCTTACAGCCATTTTACAGACACCTACACAGATGGATCCAAGACCGAGTCTGGTGTTGGGTGTGCGTTTGTAATGGGTACAGTCGTCAGGACGTTTTCGCTTCCACCACATGCATCTGTATATACATCTGAGTTGGTTGCCTTAGACAAGGCATTGAGTTTCATTGAGACATGTGATGACACGCGGCATATAATTTACACCGATTCTCTTAGCAGTCTCATGACTATAAATGCGTTTTGTCCGTCGAACCCACTTGCACAAGATATTTTACGTAGGCTTACATTGCTGACCTGCGCTGGAAAGACGGTTATTCTATGTTGGATTCCGAGCCATGTGGGAATCCGTGGGAACGAGGCCGCAGATGCTGCGGCGAAGCGAGGTGTACGGGCCCCGTGCACACGTTCCCTGCCCCTCCCTGCGAGGGACTTTTACTCGGATGTGAAGGGATTTATTCTCAGTAAGTGGCAGGCAAGCTGGGACTCCCTAGCTAGCAAGAAGTTGAAAACTGTAAAGCCCTGTATTGGTGACTGGGCTTCATCCTCTCAGCGAAACAGACGTCACGAGGTTTCTCTGTGTCGTCTGCGCGTAGGACATACCTATGCAACACACCGATATCTTCTGGGTGGTGGCGAGACGCCACTGTGCCCGAAATGCACGGCACCATTGTCTGTGCGACACATTTTAGTTTAATGTCCCCGGCTTGCCCACGAACGGAGACGTCACTTCGGACGTTCCCCTGTCGCGCTTCGGGAAGTATTGGGGGACGAGTCTGACGCTGTTCACTCGGGACCACTTTTCAAATTCCTCTTGGAAATTAGATTTTCCGTGATTTACACCGGCCATTAGCATACTGATACAACTGATGGTTAGCTACCAGTTTTATCATGAACAGATTCGACATGGTCTTAACTTGTCCGAAATGGCGTTCACGCGCTTTTATGTATAAATGACTGAGTTGTGGGCGCTATATGACCTGTGCAGTCGATGCGCCCGTAAACCACAATAACAATAACAACAAGAGGAAGGGGATCTTCATAGGCATATTATAAACTGCGACCCAGCTCAGCGTAAAGGGCATTGGATGACGTGATCAGTGGTGCACGAAGAGTGGTGCCTGCTTAGCGTCTCGTACATGTAATTTAGTTAGCTTTTCAGGTTTATCACCACGTAAAATATCACTAACATGCCAAAAACCTGATGTTTTGACCCCACGTTCATTTCTCATCAGGTGGCATCCGTTTTTGTATGGTGGCTTTGTTTCTGTTTACCTCATTTACCTAGCTTCTGCTTGTTGTGGCGTGATTGCACCGGCGCTATTCAGGGATACATGCGTAGCTAGATTAAAACTTTCTCGCGAATCATTCACTTGAGACTATGTAACGATCGTGCAGTTTCGGGGAATTCGTGAGAGCATTGGATGATAGGGTACGCTACTGAAGTGAAGTACAAAATAATTATGTTAGTAAAAATGCATTTTTATGTTGTCCTGTCCTCAAATTAAATGTTTAGTTGTGTCATTTAGACGTCGCAGTATCAGAAAATCAATTTGACCCCTCACGTGTTGTTTTGTAGGATAACTCATCAATCGTTTAAGATACCGCTTTGAAATTAAGCACACCCTCCAACAATTGGTGGGTACATATTGTGCAAAATAATGGTCATGCTTGTTATGATTGGGAGCCAGGCTAGGCTAAAATCAGGTAATGACCTCGTGTTAATACGGTTGTTACACGTACATTGAGACATTTAGCATGAACAAACCGTACGACATACATTCAAAGCGTATGCATGCAAAATATCTAAGACGAATACAAATATGCGACACAATGACCAAATTGCATCACCTGGTTAAGCTGATATTTATGCTTAATGCCTCGTTTCCTGATGTTTTTCATTACCTGGGTAAAGCGAACTGACAAATTATGTCCTCTGATGATGTTCCAAGTTTCAGGTCAACCGGGGTCATTTTGCATGCCGATTTATTTATGATGTGGTTGCAGGCCACAGCATTTTAGTTCATAATCTTTGATTAAAAAGTGAGTGAATTTCCATTATTTGGCGTTTGAATTTTTATCTCAGTCAGTGGTGCAGCCATGATTTTCCTAAGGTAGGATCCCGACCCAAAACAAAGGCGATAAGACAAATAAACCTTCCCGGCGCGCGAAGCGCGTCGAACATTTAGGGTTTTGCGTGGTAAACATGTTCCGTTCTCGTTTGATCTAGTATATTTTTAGGTGCTAAGGTGGTGTGGAGAGAACCGGGTGGGCTAGAGGGGTGCCTCTGGCCCCCTTGGCTGCGCCTCTTTTCTCATTGCCCTTGTTTGCTTCGGGCGGTCGTCAGCTTCAACAATTCATCACATAAATATTCATACTTGGCCTCGACCTGATGGGTGACCTAAACTATTCCATGTGTCAAGGTTTTAGACAACTAAGGCTTCAGCTTGCATATTATCGATGTTGAAGCACGGCATCGCATTGTTTTCACGACCATAGTCGGAAAACTACGACAAAGACTGGGCGACTGACTACGTCCCAACATTGATCTACTTGGCCTGATCTGCAGGAGATCAACAAAAAGAGACATGGAAACATTCAAGGAACTCTGATGATCGAACGTCTCGAACAATCGAACGATCGAACGATCGAATGTCTGCCTGCATTGCGCTCCTCTGTCTTAGGAAGACAGAGGTCGATTCGCTACACACGCTCGCATTTAGCCCCCAGCTGACAGGTTCTCGGTTCAGTTAGCGGCAGATTCTCAAGAAAAGGTTATCTGATGTTCGCTAACGGGCTATGCACCATATCCGGTGTTTTTGACTGTCGGATCTGGGAGGAATCTTCATTGCAGGGAGTTAATTTGCATCTCGAGTATTTATTCGCAATGCGTGTGTTTGCTTGCAGGTTTGCAGTGTTTGTTATCACATATGTGTATCGATCATTTCATTTTGAAGATATCGCGCGTGCCCACGATCTCACTTGTCTAGCTCTTCGTTTTCAATGTACCTATGCATGTGTCAGAAAGTAATCGCCACGCCGTAGGTGTCACTTAGACGGAAATACAATGAGGCGTTTTTGAACCTACTGTGTCAAATTACTCTACATGTATGTGTTTCTTAGTGAACGAGTTTCACATGTAGGCCACATATAATTTGCCTTCAACCTGTCCACCTCCCCTCTCCAACATTCCTCCCCAAAACGGTTCTCTGAATAGTACATGCCTGCGAACGTACCAAGAATATGTCTTGTGGCATGTGAAATGCTAAATATCCTCTGAAACCCGTGCGTGCCCACGTATCTGGCTGAGCCTGCAGGCACTGCACTATTTGGTGGCGTCACACTCGTGCCGTGGCTTCATCGCGTTGTGTATGTGTGTGTCGCCAGCCAGCCGGTACTCGTGCCTGCTCATCCCGCACTGTCCGGGCGCGCCGTACGACCTGGCCAACAGCAACGAAGTGGCACTCATTGTGGCGCACTTCATGCAGCACGCTAGTGAGTGTCGCCACTGTCAACTGTGCGGCCACACAGGACACCACTATTCCGCTCATGTCTGGGCGGGCGTGGTGGGACACGCTCCGAAATATTGACCGTTATGCTCCGTGGAAAATCACGCGAATATTGTATTGTGGTAGTGCGTGCTCGAGGAGACATGTAGTCTATGACGCTGTGCTACCTACCCCGGATTGTGACTCTATGTATTGTGATAGTGCGTGCTCGTGGAGTCAGGTAGTTTGTGATGCTGTGCTACCTGCCCCTGATTGTGACGATATGTATTGTGATAGTGCGTGCTCGGGGAGTCAGGCGGTCTGTGACGCGGTGCTATCTACCCCTGATTGTGATGCTATATATGGTGATAGTGCGTGCTCGTGCGGGGAGGGTGTCAGGTGGACTGTGACGCTGTGCCACCTGTCCCTGATTATGACGCTATGTATTGTGATAGTACGTGCTCGCGGGGGTGGGGGGGGAGTCGGGTGGTCTGTGACGCCGTGCTATCTACCCCGGATTGTGACGCCATGTATCGTGATAGTGCGTGTTCGTGGGGGGGGGGAGGGGTCAGGTGGTCTGTGGTCTGTGATGCTGTGCTATCTGTCCCTAATTATGATGCTATGCTGTCTACCCGTGGATATGGCGCAGTGCCATCGTCATTGCCCATGATACCGTGTCGTCCATCGCTGGCTTTGGCACGGTGCCGTCCGTCCCTGGTTGTGACGCTGTGCCACCTGCCCCTGGTTGTGACGCTGTGCCGACCGCCCTCGGCTGTGACGTGCCGTCTGTCACCGGCTGTGACGTTGTGCAGTCTGCCTCTGGGTGTGACGCTGTGCCGTCTGCTCCTGGCTGTGACGTGCCGTCTGTCACCGGCTGTGACGTTGTGCCGTCTGTCCCTGGTTGTGACGCTGTGCCGTCTGTCACCGGCTGTGACGTTGTGCAGTCTGCCTCTGGGTGTGACGCTGTGCCGTCTGCTCCTGGCTGTGACGTGCCGTCTGTCACCGGCTGTGACGTTGTGCCGTCTGCCCCTGGTTGTGACGCTGTGCCGTATGCTCCTGGCTGTGACGTGCCGTCTGTCACCGGCTGTGACGTTGTGCCGTCTGTCACCGGCTGTGACGTGCTGTCTGTCCCTGGTTGTGACGCTGTGTCGTCTGCTCCTGGCTGTGACGTGCCGTCTGTCACCGGCTGTGATGTGCTGTCTGCCCCTGGTTGTGACGTTGTGCCGTCTGCCCCTGGTTGTGACACTGTGCCGTCTGTCACCGACTGTGACGTGCCGTCTGCCCCTGGTTGTGACGCTGTGCCATCTGCTCCTGGCTGTGACGTGCCGTCTGTCACCGGCTGTGACCTGCCGTCTGCCCTGGTTGTGACGCTGTACCGTCTGCTCCTGGTTGTGACGTGCCGTTTGTCACCGGCTGTGATGTGCTGTCTGCCCCTAGTTGTAACGTTGTGCCGTCTGGCCCTGGCTGTGACGCTGTACCGGATGTCCCCAGAGCCCATCTGCGCCATCGGCCATGGCGTGGCCGCTCTTCTGGCCGAGCCGAGCAGCCGGTGCAGCTGGCCCTTGAAGGACGTCTGCATGACGGCGGTACTCAGCTGGCCATCAGCGATGAAATCAATTTGTAGAATGAAAATCTGATTTGCAAACAAAACAAAATTACTTTGGTGATGTTGAGCTCAGCCATATTAGTTTTCCTTCCCGTGCGTAATATATTTATTTAATTTAGTCACCTTCATTTCCTTGATACATATTAGGATATAAAGTGGATTTCATGTCTCCGACATTTGCTGCTCTTCATGTCCATCATAAATATCAATATAGCTAATGCTAGATGACGATATTGTTTTGCTGTGCAAAATTACTGCAAGTACTATGTATCGAATGACGGAAAAGTTATTTCGTTTCCATCCTTTGCCTTCTGCAACGTCCTGGGGTTTTCATTCGCCACACATCAGCTTTGAAGTTAAGTGTCAGGTGTCTAAGTACATCGCTGGGTTTTGTTTTCACATCCTCAACCTACATCCCTGCGTCACTTCGTTATCGCCAGTCTTGACTGCTTACAGTTGCCAACGAGCTAATGTGAGTGGAGTTTGTTGATGTCCACAGAATATATGGGCAGCTCTCAGGCCGAGTAGAGGCGCGTGAGAAAAGTTGGGTGCAATTATTTCATGTGTGTCTAGTGTAAAGGTTAGTGGGATGTTGCCGTATGCATTTTCTATTGATATTCCGAATACGGTATTGTCTATAGTTAGATGCATGGTGCTTCACATATTTTGGGTATTTCGACAGAAGGGTCAGATAAATACTGAAAGCTATGTAGAAAAGGTGTTCGGTATCAATTTGCACTCAAATCGCGGAAATTGGTGCCACTGTTGGGATAAAAATGAGGACGTTAATGTTTTATTTGGGAGATTCTTCCCCGGTCCACTTCCTAGCACGTTTGTGCAATTTTAAGGCTCGGATGGATGAACCTCACGATGGTTCATTTGCTTTATCCTGCAAGGTAAACGGACGCTGAGTTTTCCAGATCTCGGGGCGGAATATGTCCCTCACAGAGGAATTCGGATTGTTTCTTATTGCTTACATGCGACCGTAAAGTATATCCAAAAAAGAACCAGGCCCGAAGTGAAGCAGGCATGTACGTGAACTTGGAGCGCGAATGTGCGAACAACGAGGAACCAGTTGCGAAGTTCCGTTCGCTGCCATGAGGTGGCAACGCGTCTCCGATTTGTCACCAGCACGTAAACCGTTGTTGGCGCTGCCATATTTCACATCGAATATATAACAGTGTAAGGCATCTATTTAGGGCCACCAACCGAGCGAGGGCAGGTGTTGACAGCACAGTACAGTCGCGTCTCCGTGTATATCTGTCGGGGGGCGCATTGCATCGAATGTTTATACAGCCACGCGCACTCAAGCTTGTATTTAAAACTAAAGTGACTTCGTGTGGAATTCGCTCACCAAATAGCATTGCCAAAGGCAGAAATGGAAATCCCTCCGTGGGACTGAACTCGAGACCCAAGGATACAAACCAAGCACTTTGAATTGCTATTGCCTTCACCATTTGCCCAGCAAACCCCTTTCTGTGGACAAGGATTGAGATTACTTTTGGATGATTATTGTGGGTGCCGCAGTCGTTAGGGAGTTGGATTCATGGTAGTAAGATCGTGGATTCGAATCCCGCAACCGGCGGGATTACCGAGACCACCAGCAACCAACCGGCGTGACAGGTTGGCGACGCTATATGACCCAGCAGTCGGATGCGTCGTAAAAGAATCAAAGTACTTATCTAGGATAATTGTTGTGATGTAGGATGTTAAATCACAAAATGAAAACATCAGGTGTGAAACATTTGAGTGAAACATTTGAGCTTTAAATGCTGTGTAGTAACGTGAAGCGCTGTTGAAAGTTGCCCTCAGGCGGAAATGGCGTCGCAAACCTCTTTCTTCCAACAACGCTTAAGAGTATGTCATGAAGAATACTGAGATACTATATGGTAAAATTGAACCTAAAAAGGTTCATCTAACTCTGAGGGAAGAACTTAGAATGTGAAGCGTTGCAACAAAACGTATTCCGACTTCACAAGCGTCACGGCAGGGCCGGGTCCCTGAGCTGGAATTTTGTGCCACATACGGTGGTAAGCTTGCTTGAGCTTCGTCCTCTGTTGTAATCATATGCATATACAATCGTATGTCGATTATAAGACCATTTCCAGTAATTTAATATCTTAGTGTCCATTGCTGCCATTGTGATGTAGAGCACAACACTCCCTGGAACGCACGAAATCATTTATCACGCCACTATGTCAGGACCATTCTATGTCACCATACGCACATTGACTGGGAAATGGGAAACAGGAAATAGCTGTAGCATAATGATTATGGACCAGGATTGTGTGTCGTCCAGGTGTCAACGTGTGTGTTCCCACGGCGCGTTCCACCGAGTAGTGCCGCTTATGTTTCAGCCGACGCTGTACGAGCAGAGTCTGGAGCGGGACTTTGCACAGTGTCCGGCGCTGATGGAGGACGGTCTGCGGGAGCGCGGAGCTCATTACACGGGCGCGCCGCCAGGCGGCGTCCATGTGGTAGTCGACCGGAACGTGGTGACTGGCCAGAACGAGGCTTCCACGCTCACCGCCGTCCAGAACCTGGTGCTCGTCTGCAATCAGCACAAGTGAGCACTGCACGCTATGTCCTGCCTCGGGACGGTGCGTGTGCAGAAGGGACAGCAAGCATGATATGCAGGCATATTAACACATGCTTCTCATATCAGGTATGTGAAGTATGACATGTCATGTGGTTGGAGATAGATGGGCAATACTTTTGTTTGTGACGCATTCCCTGCTGCATAGTCGTAGTCTACGAGAGTATCAAACACCTCGCCGAACCTTCGGTCGGCCGTCATTTGAATTTGCGGTACACAAGCTGCAGTCTGGCAAGCTGTGAGGCTTGTGTGACAAAATCCATGCCACGTGACGGATCGCGTGACGCGCCCATATTCGGAGCAGAAAGCTCTCCCTACACCAATACAGCATAAATAGCTAGTACATGAAACGAGCGTAGATATTGCTCGACCCGGGACAGCGTCCCACATTCCTGTGGATTGCGTGGGTCACGCGGTGACTATCAGAGACACGGGCAGATATGTAAGTAAACAGCCGTACAGTGAAGTTGTGAAACATCTCAGCCGTCGCCTGCCCCAACACAATAGCGACTGAATAATAGTAACCCACTCACATGAGTGGCCGTGAAGAAGTGAAATCCCCACACTTCAGCAACTTTGCGTATATAGCGACCGACTCCAGAGCGACTCCCCTCAGCTCGTCAGGCGGGGTGACACGTCGGGCGCTGGTATGTCGCTGGTATGCCCCAGTTGTTCTGGCGCTGGCGCCACCCATCACAAGCAGCTCAGACTGCGGGCCGTTGAACCGGGCACACTTTCCAGCGCCACCGCCGACAGCGGTCAGGATGGGTGACACCACGGCAGCGGTCAGGATGGGTGACACCACGGCAGCGGTCAGGGTAGGCGACACCACGGAGCGGTCAGGGTAGACGACACCACGGCAGGAGCTAGACTAGGTAGTTCTGCGGCGGGGGCTGCCTGCGGAAGCTCAGAGTCGACCGCCGTCCGACCGGTTGCGCCGACACCTAGCATCACAGCAGTGATATGGGGACACTCGGCAATGAAAGTTCCCTATTTATATTGAACTGCAAGGGTGCGAAGACCAGCCTGGAGGAACTCCCAAGTTATGATGAATGAGCACATTCCGGTAGATATATGTCTGCAGGAGACGAAGCTTTTAGCTCGAACCTCGTTTTATTTAAGAGGTTATCAGGTTTTTCGTAATGACAACCAAACAGGCATATGGCGGTGTCCTGTTTGCTGTACGCCACAGTATTCCTGTGTTTTCGCTTACCGTGCGTACTAACCTGCAGGGGTGGTTGCACAAGTATCCATCGGACACAGAAACATAGTAGTATGTGCGCTATGCCTCCCCCTGGCGGATCTTTATTACCATCCGTAGAACTCGGACAACGTTTAGTCTAGCTTCCTCCTCCTGTTTTACTTCTAGAAGATTTTAACGCCCATCACAAACTCTGGGGAGACCGACGCAGTCGATGCGCCCCTAAACTCCAATAACTAACTAACTAACTAACAAACTCTGGGGATGCGCAGATAGCAATATACGCGGACGACAACTCGACAAGATTTTCTGGACGAATCGCTATGTGTACTAGACACAGTACACGCATTCAGATTGTATTCCCATTTGGAAGCACGTCTGCACTGGACTAATGTATTCTGCGGGCGTGGCCAGCCCGCAGCTGATGCAATCTTTAAATTGGTCCGTTGGCACTGATCATAGGGGTAGCGACCATTTTCCGGTCTGGCTTCAGTGTTTGAATGAAGCCATCCTTGGCACAAGGTTACAACGCTGGAACTTTATGAAGGCTGATTGGCCGGATTTTCTACCTAGGCTTGAGGACATTTTTAACACAAACGGGTATAGTTCCGCAACATCTATAGAGGATTTTACCTCCCTAGTCTTAGATTGTTCTGCAAGCTGTATCCCCCGCACATCCAGTAAACCTCAACGTGCGCCTGTGCCGTGGTGGACGGAGCAATGTCGGGATAGTATTCGCGCCCGTCGACATGCCTTCCGAAAGTTTGACCAAAACAACACCTTGGCAAACCTGGTCGCCTTCCAGCAAGCCAGGGCGGCCGCCCGGCGAACAATCCGGGAAGCCAAAAGGGCGTCATGGAGAGAGTATGTGAACAAGTTGAACCGTTTCATCCCTACCACGCAGATATGGTCCCAACTAAAACGAATATCCGGACATTCGCGATCCACAACACTACCAGTCCTGCACATCGCTGGCGATATAGTCACAACCTCGAGACATGGCGAACATTATTGCTCGAACCCTGTCGGCCCGAAGCCTGAACTGCGACTTCAATGCTGGTTTCCATGAATATAGGGCCCGATGCGAAGCATCGATGGCTGATTTTGCCCGCGCCGGGAAACTTTATTATAATGAGCACTTCACAATGGTCGAATTAATATCACAAATTGCCGTGCTGCGTCCGGTGTCCGATGGACCGGGCAACATCCATAATGTGATGCTCCGGCACCTCCACAGAAATGCACTTGAAGTACTTCTGGCATGCTTTAACACTCTTTTGACGAGCGGCAGATTCCCGCCATCTTGGCGGGAAGCGACTGTCATCCATATATTGAGGCCCAACAACACCAGTTCTGACCCTCTTCACTACCGACCGATTTCCCTGACTTCTTCCCTGTGCAAACTCATGGAGAAGATGGTCAGTGTGCGCCTCACGTGGTTCCTGGAACAACACAACTTTTTAGCCACGCACAGTCTGGTGTTAGGAAGAACCGGTCCACGCTTGACCATGTATTAATATCGGACACTGCGATTCGTACCAGTTTTGGAGAAAAGCGACATAGGAGCAGTGTTTTTTTTTTTACATTGAGGGCGCCTACGATACGACGTGGAAACAAAGCATTCTTTAGAGCTTTGGAGGTGTGGTGTGCGTGATTTTATGAGATTTTCCTTCATAATTTTCGTACTAATCGAACATTCCCTGTCCGTGTAGGAAGCGCAATGTCTGATCGGTTGAAACAGGTTAACAGTGTTCCCCAAGGAAGTGTCCTTAGTGTGGCTTTATTTGCGCTAATGATTAATGATATCGGAGATGGTCTGCCATGTGGTGTCGGGAAGTCCCTTTTTGTTGATGATGTTGCAATTTAGTGTTGAGCATCACGTTCATCCGCTATGGACAGGCAGCTGCAGCACGCTACTTCTCACCTTGAGAAACCTAGTAACTTGAACGGTTTCCGATTTTCTACCCACAAAGCTATTGGAGTGCATTTTGTCGCCGCAGTAATTGCCAGGACCCGAGCATCCAGCTCTATGCAGAGCAGATTCCTTTCCAGCCGGCAGCTAAGTTCCTGGGCATCATGTTTGATCGCCGTTTAATATACAAGGACCACCTAAAAACGTTGCGGGAGAAGTGTTCCAGGTCCCTAAACATTATGATGTTTGTTGCCCGCACTGCCTACGGGGCAGATAGATCTACGCTTTTACTTCTGTACCGATCACTCATTCGCTCGAAACTCGACTATGGCTGTTTTATTCATGGCTGTGCCAGTGCTTCTAACAAACTCTACTTCTAACAAGCTCTTCGTCGGCGCAAGGACCCTTCTTAGCGGTCTAAGGTCGCTTCTGTCAAGCCGGAGGCCCTCTTTTAACAGCTTGAGTCCCCTCACCCCGCAGTGGGGTCAGCCTCGTTGCTCGGCTGGCTAGAGAAATGGCGCTCTCTCGGGTTACCACAACCTCACTCGTCCTTCCATCCATGCGCTCCCATTTCAATGCCCATCTCATCTCAACATCCATGTCCTTCACCTGACCCTGCAATGCCAACTCTCCCTATCATGAGCAGGTAGACAACTTCTCCGGTCCAGCCCACCAGCTCAGTTTTATCGGGGTAGCCGCGCCCCCTCGGCCCGCCCCCCGGGGTTGACGGAGTCCTGGAGGCTGAGGTCCCCCGTCGCACGGTGTTAGCTGTGACGGGGGACCAACATGCCTCTTTGGTCCTAATATCCCGGGGGGGCGGGCGGGCCCGTAGGACCCCATACGGGTCAAGTGGCCGGTCGCCTCGGGCCGGGGACCTGGGATTCTTTCCAGTGTCTGCCGGCCCGGCCGGCTGGGGTCCAGGGGTGAGCGGCGCTGGATCCCGGTCGGGGTGGTGAGTCTCTCTCTCCCGGCCGGGTGATGGCGTCGCCTGCCCCGTATAGCTCGCGTGAACGTTTGGCGTCCTCCCGCTTTCGGGACACAGGCGTCCCCCCTGTAGGGCCCCAGTGTGGTGGAACGTCCGTGGGGCAGAAACCAAGCAAACTTCATGGATACTCCTAACACTCAATCTCCACCTGGGTCCTTGACCAGAGACCCAAGCCACGGCTACCCAAGAGGTAGTCGGGACACCGATCCAACACCCGCGGAGGCGTACCGTCGCGCGCCTCCCCCATCCCGTACCACATCAACAACGCGTGGTCGGAATCCCCAGAACCAACCAAATGTCCAGTTTTGTACTCCAGAACCGAGGCCACGATCCCCTCGTGTTCTGGCCTTGACCTCAAAGGAATCTGGGAAGACACTCTCCTCACTGTCACCCTTTCAACGCAAACGCGGTTGTGACCCCCTTGAAGATATCGTAAGATGCCAACCCTTGCGTGATGGAGGATTGGAAGTTGAGTTCCGTAACGTGGAGGACGCAAGGAATGCTCTAGGGATTAGCGAGTTTAAATATACCATTAGAGACCAGAGTGGACGACATGAAATTACTATTCCGATTACAGTGCAACCGCACCGGACGAAAAACACTCGAAGGGTGTTATTAACTGTTATGACCTGAGGGATGTCTCCGAAGAGGAAATAGTGGATGGTTTGTCTGAGTACGGTGTAGTAGAGGCCCACAGGATCAAGGCACGTCGTGGAAGCGTTTTGACACCAACTAACAGCATCATTTTAACTTTTAACTCGACAGACCTGCCAACCACCATATCTGTTGGCTACAAACGAGTTAAGGTGAGGATGTTTGTCCCAAACCCTATGCGCTGCTACCGACGCCAGCGGTACGGCCACACCACACAGCATTGTAGAGGTCGCCCAGCGTGTGGGAAATGCGGTTCGCCAGAGCATACTGGCGACAATTGTAGTTCGAGAAACACGAGGTGTGTTAACTGTGATAATCGTCAGGTGCCGCATCCATCATACGACCGATCTTGTCCAGCATATGTTAGAGAGAAAGAAATACTAGTCACCAAGAGCACCAGACACCTTTCTTTTCGTCAAGCCCGGGAGGCGTATGACGAAACCCACCCAAACTCTCGTATGCAGCGGCAGTGAGATATATTCCCAGGACCACCACAATAAGACAGCATACGAAGACCACCCAGCTACTTGCGCAGCTCAGTGCCCTGTTGAACACATTTGGCATCACCTGCATACCAGCGACAGATACAGGAAATCAGGCCTCTGGCCAGTGTTGTTCATAAGATACGGACAACCCGCCCAGGGATGATATTCCCTCGGTGGCATCAGAGATGGTGCAGATAGCGACCGAAAGTGTCACCTCGAAGTGTGAGTGGACACAGGTACAAAGGACTAAGAAACCAGCGAAGCCCCCCCCCAACCAAGCCCAACTCCCCCTCGCCTCCAGTCTCCAGTGCCACCATGTCATCTCTTCCCACCACCTCCCGCTCAAGATCCCCTTCACCTCCGGCTAACTTGCCGAGAAGCACGACCTCTGCACCAACGTTGCCGGCTGCCAACACTATTAGGCCACTACCGATACCAGACGTGAGCCTCCAGAGGCAGGAGTCCGAGAGACGCGCCCGTGAGGCGAAGCGAATGCGACTAGCGGAAATTGAGAGAGTCCGGGCAGCAAGCCGCCAAGGAGTGGACAAGCCAGTCCCTCCAAGATCAGCTATTCCCCCGCCGCGACGGCGGGTGGAAAGCCCTTCTGGACCCTCAGCTGTGGGGAAGAGCCCACCCAAAATGCGCCCTCCCCCTCCTCCCCGCGTGAACGCTCCCCAAAAAGGGTATCACCTTGGGCCAGCTCCCTGCCGGATGGAGAAGCGTCTCCACGCTCTCGCTCGAGAACCCATTCACTTGGGACAGGGCCGATTGGTCGCCTCGATTCTGCGCCCGGTCGTATCAACTTTTATACCGTACCCCCCCCCCACGCACACACACACACTTCTCTAGTCACTACTAGTCAACATATCATTTGTTCTACAATGGAACTGTAGAGGCATCAGGACCAGTCTCCAGGAGCTACAGATTTTACTACATAACAGGAACCCCGTTGTCGCATGTATACAGGAGACGAAGCTGTCACCCGACACTCCGTTATACTTAAGTAACTACCAGATTTGTTCGCAAGGACCGCAACACTGATACTGTTCCACATGGAGGCGTCATGCTGGCGGTGCACAACAGTGCTCCCGCTCAACATCTTCCTCTAAGTACGTCTCTCCAGGCGGTGGCCGCAAAAATCGTATTCTGTCGCCTCTAGATCAGCATATGCTCATTATATATCCCTCCCTGATCCGCGTTGCCTTCTGCAGCACTCCGACGACTGCTAGCCGAGCTCCCTCCACCAATTTTGCTTTTGGCCGATTTTAACGCCCACCACAGCCTTGACACTTTCGTGTTAGAAGAGTCTCTAAGTATTTTGAACACTGGCGCACAAACTTATTTATCATTGCCATCTGGGAGTACTTCTGCGCTGGACCTAAGTATCGTTAGCCCGCAGATTGCAAAATATCTCGACTGGTTCGCTGACGAAGATCTCGACGGTAGCGACCACTTCCCCGTTTGGCTGGAATTCCTGAAAGGAGCAGTTCTGGGGCCCAGGCCACAGCGGTGGAAGTTTAGAAAGATTGAGTGGTCGGTCTTTGCAGCTCGGCTGCACGCATGTTTTAGCGAATACGACACTTCTTATGCAATGTCTGTGCAGACTTTTACCTCCATACTTTTGCAGTGCGCTTTCGAATGCATACCTCGCACTACTGGCTATCCGCGACGTTCACCCGTCCCGTGGTGGACTGAGGAGTGCGGAGTGGCGATTGGGAAGCGGCGCCGTGTCCTGAAGCAGTTTAGCCGAAATAGCACCAACGATAATCTATTAGCTTTTCGGAAAGCGATGGCTGCTGCACGTCGAACGATCCGCGAGGCAAAGAAGGCGTCATGGAGGGCGTAAGTCAGCAAGCTGAACCGCTCTGTGCCATCGCCGCAAGTGTGGTCACAAATAGAGCGTATCTCGGGGAAATTTCGGTTACCTCTACTGCCAACCCTACATGTGGGTGGCCGCGTCATTACGGAGCCACTCCATGTCGCAAACAAAATCGCTGGCGCCCTCGCAGAACGCATTATGAATCGCAACAGTAGCTCCAATTTTAGGCGGCATCAAGCCTACTGTGAAGCTACGCCTGTTGATTTTGAAACCCTGGACCAGCACTCGTACAACTTACCCTTTACAATGGCTGAGTTGATTTCAGTAACTGATTCCTTACGCTGTGTGTCCGAGGGACCAGACAATGTGCAAAATGAGATGCTTCGCCACCTCCCCTCAAACGCGCTTGAAATTATCCTCAGGACTTTTAATGATGTTTGGAATGGAGGTGAGTTTCCTGCCGCTTGGCGAGAAGCTACCGTTGTCCCACTGTTGAAACCGGGCAAGAGCGGTTTGGAACCCTTACATTATCCACCGATTTCACTCACCTCATGTCTATGTAAATTGAAGGAATCTTTTTCCCTATCTTTTTCGACATCGAGGGCGCCTATGGTACCACATAGAGGCACGGCATACTTCTGAAACTGGAATGCTGGCGTTCGCGGCCATATGGGCACCTTTTTGAAGAAGTTTCTGGCGGATAGGACGTTTCGTGTACGGATTGGGAACGTCTTGTCCGATACTTTTACTCAGGTGGACGGTGTTCCTCATGGAAGTATTTTGAGCGTCGCGCTGTTCGCAGTCATGATCAATGACATTGGAGATGGTCTGCCACGTGGAATTTGTAAATCGCTGTTTGTCGATGACGTCGGAACTTGGTACTCGGCATCACGTACAACATCCATGTCGAGACAGATGCAGATTGCGGTTTCGCATATGGAAAGGTGGAGTATTGTAAATGGTTTCCGTTTCTCCAAGAAAAAGATGGTAGCTATGCAGTTTTGCCGTCGTCGAAATTGCTACAATCCAAAAGTCCAGCTTTACGGACAAAACATACCCCAGTCTCTTGGTGGAAGCTCATGAGCCGCCATTATCAATGAGAAGAGCAAAACTCGGACTGCGCTACGCTTGTAGGTTAAAGCAATTCCCCACGCACCCAGCTTATGAGTCCGTGTTTTCTTCTCGCATACAGGAGATATTCCAGCAGCGACGAGGCACCAGTTCGAACCCATTTTGTCTCCGCGTTCGGGAGTTGCTGCAGAAGAGCAGCATTCGCCTGCGCAGCATTATGAGGGTGGAGTTAATACCAACTCCGCCTTGGGAACTGACTCCTATGATAGACATCCACTTGGCGGACACTCGCAAAGCGAAGATGATTCCAGAACTCTTTCGCGTGAAAGCCCAAGAGCACCTGGAAACTTATCATGGGTGTGTTTTTACTTATACCGACGGCTCAAGGACAGCAAGTGGTGTGGGCTGTGCTTTCGTGAGTGGGTCCAACACAAGGACATTTACACTGCCTGCACACTCGTCCGTGTATACCGCAGAATTGATGGCCATTCAAAAAGCGCTATGCTTCATTGAAGTGGGGCATGCAAGTACTCATGTTGTTGTCTCAGATTCGTTGAGCAGTCTTTTGGCTCTGAAGTCCTTTTATCCGCGTGATCGCCTTTTACAGGACATCGCGATTCGTCTTCATACTCTCAGCCAGTCTGGGAAAAGCGTCACGTTGTGCTGGGTCCCTAGCCATGTGGGCATTACCGGAAACGACATGGCTGATGCGGCGGCAAAGAGGGCAGCCTTCTACCCATGTACTTCCCCTTCCTGCCACAAATCTCAACCAGGTCATCAACGCATTCTTGGAGCTCAAATGGCAGAAAGCGTGGGACTCCATTGGTAATAACAAGCTCAAAACATTGAAAAGCCGCATAATGTTATGGAAATCATCCGTAAGAAAATCCCGGAGGAAAGAAATAATACTGTCTACGCTGAGGATAGGGCACATATACGCCACCAATATTTACTTGCTGATGAACGAGTCGAGGCCGATCTGCAAGCATTGTGATGTACCCCTCACAGTGCGTCATGTCCTGTTGTCATGTCCCCGCTTTCGAGTGCAACGAAGACGGCATTTTGAACAACCAGTAGACTCGCTTACTCTTGCTGACATTTTAGGTGACGATTCGCGTTTTATCCACGCGGACAAATTATTTGAATATATCTCAGACATCAAGCTCCATGTCATCTGTCCATCACTGTAGTGTGCTTTTATCGTGCACGTATACTTGTGACTTAGGCGTGTGAAACTGTGTACTTCGGAACAAGGTCTTACACGTCCAACCCCCCCGACGAGGCACCACCTTTCGTGGTGGGGGGGATTGCGTGCCCCAATGACCCGGCGACCATCTTACCGGCGAGGGGTGAGACTAAGAGTGCCTCACTCGTCCTTCCATCCATACGCTCCCATTCCAATGCCCATCTCATCCCAACATCCATGTCCTTCACCTGGCCCTGCAACACCAACTCTCCCTATCATGAGCAGGTAGGACAACTTCCCCGGTCCTGCCCTCCAGCTCAGTTTTATCGGGGTAGCCGCGCCCCCTCGGCCCGCCCCCCCCCGGGGTTGACGGAGTCCTGGAGGTTGAGGTCCCCCGTTGCACGGTGCTAGTTGTGACGGGGGACCAACACACCTCTTTGGTCCCGATTTCCCGGAGGGGCGGGCGGGCCCGTGGGGCCTCACGCGGGCCAAGTGGCCGGTCGCCTCGGGCCGGGACCTGGGATTCGTTCCAGTGTCTGCCGGCCCGGCCGGTTGGGGTCAAGTGGTGGGGGGCGCTGGATCCCGGTCGGGGTGGTGAGTCTCTCTCTCCTGGCCTGGTGATGGCGTCGCCCGCCCCGTATAGCTTCGCGGACGTCTGGCGTCCTCCCATTCCCGGGACCCAGGCGTCCCCCCAGTTGGGCCCCAGCGTGGTGGGACGTCCGCGAGGCAGAAACCAAAACACACTACATGGCAACCAGAATAACCAAAAACGCCCCTGGCCCCTCTCGTAAGGGCCAGACCAGCCCCCCACTCGCGACGGGTGAGGGCTCCCCTAACACAGACAGCGGTGCTAACGTTTCCCCTGCACCTCGTGTCCTCATTTTCAGAGGACTAACGAAGAGTCTTGCCTCCCTATCTCCATTTCAACGACGAAACGGATGTGACAGGTTTGGGAAGATTGCTAGATGTGAGAGGTTGAAGGATGGTGCTTTGGAGGTGGAGTTTGTGGTGTCCAAGGAGGCGGAGATTGCCTTTAGGGTATCTGAGTTTGTGTACAGTGTACGGAGAGGTGACACGAGAGTGGATGAGAGTATTGGAATTAAAGTAGAACCCCATCAAACAAAAAACACATCTCAAGGAATAATAAACTGCTATGACCTGAGCGGCGTACCAGAGGACGAGATAGTTGATGGACTGTCCGAGTTCGGAGTCACGGAAGCGAGAAGGATGAGGGTGAGAAGAGGTGCGGATACAGTTCCGACAAATAACATAATTTTGACTTTTAACAGAACAGACATACCATCAGAAATACGTGCGGGGTACGTGCGTGTGAAGGTGCGTCTCTTCCTCCCCAACCAAATACGTTGTTTTAAGTGCCAGAGATATGGGCATACGACACAATTTGTAGAAATCGCCCAGCGTGTGGTAAGTGTGCCTCGAATGACCATATTTTCGAGCATTGTACTTCTTCGGACCCCCATTGTGTGAACTGTGGGAGAGAACAAAGCCACCACACTTCTTCTGACCGATCTTGCCCGTCCTACTTGAAAGAAAAAGAAATCATAGCAATCAAACACACACAAAAATAACCTTTCGGGAAGCAAGAGACTTATACGACCAATCCCATCCCAAAACGTCCTACGCTTCCAACTTAAAATATACACCAGGCCTTAGTCTGACACCTCCGCAACACTTACAGCCCGAAAAGGCCTCGGATCTCATCTTTCAACTGACTGCCCTCCTTCGAGCCTTTGGTGTGCCTCTTGCGTCTCCGGTGAGGCAGGGGCGGTCCACCCAAAGCGTTGCCGAGGGAACCATAGCGCCACCGACCACCAGTGAAGGCGCTGACGAACCGTCTGAGGCCTCATCCCGAACAACACCTAGGGGTGGGGAGTGGACACAGGTCCAGCGGTCTAAGAGACCTGCTAGATCCCCTCCACCCATGCCCAGCCCCTGCCCATCCATCACGAATCCCCCGCCTCCCACTCCACGTCCTCCCTTCAATCCCCCCTCGCCTCTCCCACGTACCGACACCACCTCAAAATCCCTCCTCTCTACCTCCTCCCTCCCTGAACCCTCCGCCCTTCCCCCGAGTCAGACCTCGCCCTCACACTCAACCTTTACTTCCGAACCTCCATCGCCGTCTCGTAGTACATACCGACCCTTTGAAATACCCGAGGCTAGGCTTACTCATCAAGAAGCTGAAAGGCGAGCTCGTGAAGCGAAGCGAGCGCGGCTCATCGATATGGAGAAGGCCCGATGGGTCCTCCCCCACCCCCACCCCGACTGGGCTCCCAGAAGCGAGGCATGCCGACGTCTGGCTCTCCGCCGGACCAAGGATCGCCGAGCTCCCGCCCTAGGACCCAGTCCCTTGGACCGAGTGCCGGTGTACCCTCTAATGCACCGGCTAGTTCGTGGGCTCCGTTAAGCTCGTCGTGAACTGTCCTGTTTACCTCCCTTTTTGAAATACACACAACATTTTATATACGCTACACGTTGTCAACCCATGCACTCACTGTTGCTACAATGGACCCTTAGGTCTGTGCGATTGTTCTGTGATAGTAACTGTGATATCTCTACATACCTACTCTAACTCGTTTTACATGGATCCGCCTCGGTCCATTTTACAGTGGAACTGTAGGGGGTGAGGACCAGCATCGAAGAGCTGCAGGCGCTTTTAAATCGCCACTCTCCGGCGGCTATCTGCCTGCAGGAAACGAAGGTGACACCAGACTACTTGTTCAACCTCAAATGCTACTCTGTTTTTCGAAAAGATACTCCCTCCAACACAATTGCACACGGTGGTGTGCTGCTGGCTGTCCACCACAGCGTTGCAGCACGGGGCTTAGTGCTCCACGCCAAATTGCAGGCCGTTGCAGCAAGAGTGCATTTTAACCACCGGGTTATATCTATTTGCTCGCTTTATCTGCCGCCGGGTTCTAGATTCCCATCCAGTGAGCTTCGACACCTGATGTCTGAGCTCCCCCCACCGGTCTTACTGCTAGGTGATTTCAACGCCCACCACACGGCATGGGGATGTCATGACATTAATACACGTGGACAGCTATTAGAATCATTGATGCATGATGAATCGTTATGCATTTTAAATACCGGAACCCCGACCCATTTTATCCTGCCCTCCGGCCGTACCTCGGCGTTGGACCTGAGTCTATGCAGTCCACAACTCACCCAACTTTTTGACTGGACCGTGGCCGAGGACCCCCTCGGCAGCGATCATTTCCCACTGTGTTTGAACTACGAAGATGGTGTTGTACTTGGAACGCGACCACGCCGATGGAACTTTAGGAAGGCTGACTGGTTAAAATATGAAACACAACTGGAGGATATTTTTTCCGTATCGCCTGGCGATGCACCTGTGTCGATGGAGGAATTTACGAACGTTCTGGTCCAAACCGCCACTGACTCCATTCCTCTTACTTCTGGCGCTCCTCGTCGCACACGCGTCCCGTGGTGGACGGAGGAGTGTCGCAAGGCAATCAGGGCAAGACGCCGCGCCTTCAGAGCTTTTGACAAGTCTTGTAACACGGTCAACCTCATCGCCTTCCGGCAGGCTAGGGCCTTCGCACGGCGAACTATTCGAGAGGCAAAGCGTATCTCGTGGAGGGACTACGTTAGCACGCTAAATCGCACCACACCGGTCTCAAAAGTGTGGTCTAGAATGAAGCGAATCGCTGGCAAATTCAGCTCTTCCCCTCTGCCAGCACTACGGGTTGGCGGTCGTGACGTCACCAACGCGGTCGACGGGCCGATGAGATGGCCCACACAATATCTAGTCGATGTCGGCGTAACAGTGGACACGATGTATTCGCACGCCGCAAAGCAGACTGTGAGAGAAAGCCATTGAACTTTTCCACTCCTAAAAGGTTATACTATAAAGAACCATTCACCATGGATGAGTTGCTTTCTGCCATTAGAACCCTTCGAAGCGTTTCTGAAGGTCCCGACCGAATACATAACGACATGCTGAAGCACATTCCATCACGTGCACTTACTACTCTGCTGAAGACCCTGAACTCCCTCTGGGTCAATGGCGACTTTCCACCAACCTGGCGTGAAGCTATTATGATCCCAATCTTAAAGCCCGGCAAGGATAGCCTAGACCCGATGAGCTACCGACCAATATCATTAGCATCCTCACTCTGCAAACTGATGGAGAAAATGGTTAATGTGCGTCTGACGTGGTTTCTGGAACGATATGGCATTTTAAATAATGCACAGTGTGGTTTTAGAAAAAACCGCAGAACTGTCGACCATCTTCTAACTCTTGACACCGTGGTACGAGCAGCCTTTCATCAAAATCGTCACGTTGGTGCAGTGCTCTTTGATATTCAAGGAGCATATGACACCACTTGGCGCTGCGGCATTCTCATGAAAGCATTCAGGTATGGAATCCGTGGCTCCATGGGACTCTTCCTCCAAAACGTTCTGTGAAGACGAGTTTTCCGTGTACGTATTGGAAACCACCTGTCGGAGAAATATCCGCAGACGGAGGGGGTGGCCCAGGGCAGTGTACTAAGTGTTGCACTGTTTGCCATCATGATTAATGATATATGCGAGTCCCTTCCTCGACAGATTGGCAGGTCTCTTTTCGTGGATGATGTTACAATTTGGTGCTGCACATCCAGTGCACCATCGATGGCCCGGCAGTTGCAGCTAGCAGTAACCCACTTAGAAAACTGGAGCTCTGAGAACGGGTTTCGGTTCTCGGTCGAAAAAACCGTTGGGATACATTTTTGTCGGCGCCGTCGAAGCTGTCCAAACCCAACTATCCAGCTGTATGGGGAACCCATTCCCTTCCAGCGCGCTGCCCGGTTTTTAGGAGTCATTTTTGACACTCGTCTTACTTACAAGGAACATTTTAAAGTACTTCGGGAGAAGCGCTTTACATCGCTAAACCTACTGAAGATGGTTGCACGCACGTCCTACGGAGGAGACAGAAAAACCATGCTGCTGTTATATCGTTCCCTCATCCGAGCAAAACCGGACTATGCATGTTTTGTATATGACAGTGCATGTACAACAAGCGAACGCACACTGGACACTGTACGCCACTCGTCCCTCCGCATTGTGACCGGTGCTTTTCGCACTTCGCCTTCTGTAAGCCTTCTGGCTGAAGCTCATGAACCGCCACTCTCGCTCCGACGTGAAATTCTCGGGATGCGCTACGCTTGCAAGCTGCGTCAATTCCCCGACCATCCTACATATGCGCACGTTTTCTCTCGTCGCCTAATCTCATCATTCTATCGAGGACGTACTATGCATTCCACCCCCTTTTGTGTTAGGATACGTAGGATCTGTGAGGACAGTGGAATTCGACTGAATGGAATCATGCAGTCCAATTTTACGCAGACGCCGCCATGGCAAGCGACTGCTCCGATAATAGACATGTCGCTATCTTCGGTAAAGAAGGCGGATGCTACACCACAAGACCGTCTGTCACGTGCCCTAGAACATATAGCCTCATTCGAGGGATACGTCCCGATATATACAGACGGATCTAAGACTGACGCTGGTGTGGGCAGTGCATTTGTTTCGGGGTCTCTGTCAAGATCTTTTTCCCTACCACCACATGCGACGGTCTACACATCCGAGCTGGTTCCCATCACGATGGCCCTCAGTTATATCGAAGTGGGGCGGGAGGCCTCGCATGTCATTTTTACCGATTCCCTCAGCAGTTTCTGGGCGCTAAGACAGTTCAACCCATCTGACCCCATTGTACAAGATGTTTTACGACGTCTTAGACTGCTGGCTCAAGCCGGAAAGGCTGCTGTCTTCTGTTGGATCCCGAGCCATGTCGGCATCGTGGGGAATGAGGCAGCAGATGCTGCTGCGAAGCGAGCAGCCCAAGCCCCATACGTACGATCTATGCCGCTCCCAGCGAGAGAATATTACCGCTCTGTCGTGACCTTTGTTTTAAAAAAATGGCAGTTAAACTGGGATACGTTGCAGGACAACAAATTACGAGAAATCAAGCCATGTCTTGGAGAGTGGCCCTCGTCCTACCGTAGGACGAGGCGAGACGAGGTTGTACTCTGCCGCCTTCGGCTGGGGCACACCCACCCAACACACCACCATCTGCTTTGTGGGGAGGACAGGCCAAGCTGTCCTCGATGTCATGCACCGCTGTCAGTGCGCCACGTTCTTATTTCATGCCCCATGCTTGCAAATGATCGAAGACGTATTTTTGGAGGAATGCAGTCGATGTCACTCCGCGATGTCCTGGGTGACAAATCGCCCATGGTAACTTCAGGATAACTTTTTCGCTTTATCTCTGATGTCGACTTCAGAGCAATTTACACCCCCCACTGACATGCAATACTAGAAGTTGTCTCACGTGACACATGAAATGATCTGCTTTTATTGTGAAGGCTCGTGTGTTGCCGTTACTGTCGGAATCAATCCTCTCAAGCTGCTCATCTAATATCGTTATGGGCGTTGTATGACCAACGCAGTCGATGCGCCTCTAAACCCAAATAACCAACCAATCTTACACGTCCACGAGGGCCCTTACTGGCCGCCTCCGACCATCCAGGGAGCGGCTGCTCCCTTCGCCCCCTCCCTTTGGCTATGATACTGGTCCAGGGGCCATTCACATTGGTCCAGAGGCCCTTCATGTCGGTCAAGGACTCTTCACTTCCGCCTAAGAACCATTCACGTCGGTCCAAGGACACTTCACATCGGCCCAGGGACCATTCACGTCTGTCAAGGGGTCCTTCGCGTCGGCCGAAGGACTTTTAACGTTTGTCCAAGGGGGCCCACGGGTACTTCACGTTGGCCCGGGGCCCTTGCGGGCCCAGTGGGCCTGCACGATGAGGGGTCCTGCGGGCCCTTCGAACCCTCCATGGGGGCTGACCCCTTCGCCCCCGCCCTGGCTACGCCACTGTGCAAACGCAGCTGATATCAAGTGGAGGTGCGAAATATAGCAATCCCCTCCCACTCCTATATGGATCCATCTGCAGTGATACATTTTTTCGTGGAATTGAATGGAGAATGCTTGAATACCACTTGTCGAATACTGGCCATTTTAATATCCTGTTTATATATGGGTGTTTCAGGCAGTCGTCATTTGGTGTTTGAAAGTGTTGTGTTTACAACTTCAAAACTATCATGTGTACTCGGTCTGCCTCTGGCTCATCATTGTAGATAAACCCACACCGCATGATGCAATTTCAAATACTGTGACTTCCTGGAGTGCGATCCGTCATACAATTACCCTAGACACAGCGAAAACATGCTGTCAGAAGTATCCGATTTGTTTTCATTGAGTTTCCAGGAGTTTGAAGAAAAAAAAATTGTAAATGGCATACCTAGTTCATGGCGAATTTCGGCATCCTAGTGCGCTCTTTTTAACATCGCACACCCGATGGAAACTCATTTTACCCTGTCCCTCAGTCATTCAAAATCTACACAAAAATAATATCCAGCAGTGTGTTGTAAGTCGTAACCGTTCTTATTGCCCAAACATCATTATTAAATTCGCGAGTGTGATCCGGATTGTGGTGCTCAGTCCCTTCACAATCTGCCGATGGAAGACGTATGGATCTGTTTGTTCACATCATCAATTACTGCCAACTCCATCCAGTGCTTTGTTGGTTCTCGACACCAAAAGTTGTTATGATTTACAGCTTATTTTTCTTGTTTCAGAAAGTCTGGATGAATCTCCGACGATGGTGGGCGGTCGTAATGGTGAGCAATCGGCTGACCGGAGGCTGGTGCAGCTGCAGCATCGCAGCTGTTCTGCGTATGCGGTGTGGTCGAGACTGCTGGATATCGCGCAGAATGCACGTTTCGGTGCTGGTATTCCAGTGCGCTTCATGATTGATTGCTATTGCGTACCGTTTGACACGAGCCCAGTAATATGGCTGAGCACTCTGGGGCGGTCGCTGGCCTCCAGGGAAAGATCCAGTAGTTTTGAGCGGGGGAGGCACGTGTTCTGGAGGTGCGCCATTTATCTGAAAGGTCCGCCTTTTCAACTTTGAAGGGCACCATCGACTGAAAAACTCGTTTGACAGGGGTGGGGGTGCACTGGAACGTCCTGCAGGGTCGCATTTTTCAGTTGAATGGGCGCCACATCTCCATCGGTCAGGGGGGGGTGCACATGCTCCCAGGTTCCCCCGGACTCGCCAGTGTCTCACTCCGGTCACTCTGCACTCGTTTCCTTGTTGTCCGTCGGACAACTATGTGTACTATCTGTGAATGTAGCAACCTTATGACAATATATATGTATGTACCTTAAAACACCGGAAGGTCTTAAAAAAGCACAACGGAGGCCGTCAAAGCACACTGGGACTATGAGACCGCATGGGGCCTACAAAAATAGGCTGGTGCCCTCAAAAAGAGACATGGTCCCAAAAAGGGATCAAAATGACCGCGCACTAAATAAACACATCGGGTCTTCGAACATGCGCCGATACCTCGAAAATATTGTCGATGTACAAAAAGCAACAAGACTGAAAAGAGCAGGGATCTTAAAAATGTGCCGGGTCCCTACAAAAAAATATTGGTGGAGCCCCAAAGCACATCCGGAGACGAAGAAAAACGCAACTGATCCAAAAAGGAACACGGCTAAGGCTTCGGTTCGGTAGCCAATCTGGGAGCATATTTAAGATATTTTAGCATAGCATATTTAAGAGATGAGGTGCAGCAAAGCTGAGCGGGTCTCCAGATTGCTTAACGACCAGAAAATGTGGCAAGAAAAGAACTAATAATCTAATTGAATTAATTGCATTTCCCAGTAAACCTCATACGAAGCGTTCCACACGGCAAATATGGCACAAGACTATCATGTGCCAGCAATTAACAAGACGTGGGACGCCTTATATACAGACTACAATGGAATAAGATGGTATATGTCACATTTATATTATTCCCACATATTGATGAGATTGCCACGTTTTCTGGTGGTTAGGAAATCATTGTAGTCTGTATTTTACTTGTCCAATTAACTAATAACAGTGGGAGGCCTAGCAGAATCTATAAAATCGCATGAAGTGGAGCGAATGCGCCGAATGCGCTAGGCGGTTGCACGCGAACGTTGGCGTTTTGGCGACCGGGCGTTATTAACTGAAATCCCTGAAATTGGAAAACTACATTTTTTGGTGATTGTACAAGTGTAATTTCAGCAGTGTGAGGTGACTTATCAAGGACTTCCAAAAAACAAACCTTGGAACAGGATGGGGGAGTTAGGGTTGAAATCCGGTAACTCAGAAACGATGGTGGTAGATTGGGCCCCCTCCACATGACAACTACGTTGGTCGCTAATTGTTTGATTTAAAAAGGTCCCCTTTGGTGCAATAGTGGTCGAAATCTGGGGACTTTTTTTAAGCCGGTTATGTGGCCCCCTCCAAATCTACTTCCCCTTCCTGGCGCGAATCCTAGGTACGCCACTGGAAGGTGTCTGGTGCTCATCCCCGAGCAGTGTGCTCACCGACAGCGGAAGTTTTTTTTGTCGCGAAGTAAGCAGAAATGGGGTGACGTTGCAAATTATGCATGGGGCATATATGTAAATGTTAGATGTAATAACATACATCACATACGCAACAAAGTGAAACTAGGCGACTTCGGTGGAAGAGGTAATCATGTGTGAGGATGATGTGGCCTAGCCGTAAACGGGAGATGACCATCTTTTCTATGCGTGAGTGTTCATGTGATGAGTACCACATGGGGGGGGGGACAAGTTTAATATTGTGTAAGTCTGATGTGTTGTCGGTTCGGCATGATCATGGAGGTTTCGTGATGAGTGCGAAACGAAACACCGTGTATCACGCTTATTTTACAACGTTTGAAGATTAGTTTTGATAGTTAGGTACATCTACAAATAGTAATGCAAGAGATTGCTCAGGTTGCTATTTATGATACTCCACATCTTAAAGAAAATCTTGAAATACAGCTAGTAAGATTTGTAGAATGTTCCTGGTATAGAAGCACCTTGGAGACGCAAACACGCTTCTCCCCGTTCGAAACCGGCTGCAGTTATTGATAGCTGGTTTATGGTCGTCTGCAAACCTTCATGACATTTATATTTATAAATTTTTGATTGATAATTGATTGATAATTGATGGATAGTTGATTGATTGATAATTGATAATTGATTGATAGGTGATTTATAAAATTATTCGGGTGTGGGCACCATAAATGGGGGCAATGGGTGGGTCCAAAATTATTGGAGGCATACCCCATAGGGTCCCATGTCCAGGGGTGTCGATTTTTGAAAAACATTGGTAGGGCCGAAGTGTCAACGTACTAGACTCCCCCCCCCCCCCACCCCACCCCACCCCCCTCCCAACAAAAAACTCATCGGATTTCGCCCACTATATTTTCAGACGTCAATAATTCTGATTTTTTATGACGATGCGTATGTTTATGTTTATTCAGCATCCTCGCCAACGGGCAAAATCGTCCAGTAACAGTTGAAGTCACATAAGCAAAAGAGCAGTACACAGTACATGTCAACATAACAACTTTGAGTCATAGCATGCGACTACAGAGTCATACAGTGGACTCGGGTCCATCGTCATCGTCAACGTTACCGTCACCCTCCTCTCACTCTACACACCAACAAACACACCGGCTTAAGTAAAATATTTGTGCGCCCATATGCAGGCTAAAACACACCGGCCTTGATGGAGCATCGGAGCACAGCAGGCCTGAACTATGATGACGATGGGTGAAAGTATTTCCTTGGTGCCTAGCATTGGGGAGGGGCGAAGCCAAAGTTTTGGTGGGGCGAATTCAGGGTCGGGAGGGGGCACAGCCTCCACAGAAGCATAGAAATAGAAAACAAGGTAACTCTGATTAAACATGTGCATTGATGTAGTCATCGTGATCGCCGAGTCTAGTCAGTTACCACACACGACACCAAGCAAACTAAAATGCACAACGGATCATAGACATCAATCAGCGCAATCGTCCTACTACTTGTTTTACAACAGTCTAAAAACTCCACCCGTACCCAATGGTGCAGCCAAGAGCAAGAGTAGGACACACTGGGTACATGCCTCACCGGTCACGGCCAAGGAGTCCGAAAAGGTCAGCCCAGGAGATTGCCAGAAGTGCCATCCGACGTTTTCGAAATAATGGATATGTCGGCTCGAATCATTTCTTTGCTAGAGTCGGAAATAGAAAGTATAAAACTTCGGAAAGTGGGAATGATGGCAGAATTCAAAGCAGTTTTCAAATCGGCGGAATTGGAATGATCCCCGCACCAGATGTGTCGCAAGAGGGGCATTTTCACTGCAACCCTGTTAGTACTTGTAATCCTTTCCTTCCAAAAGGTCAAGTGCGGAGTTTTCTATATCTTCGGTGGTGCTTGGATCCCACCATATTTCTCTTCTTGACCTCATTCACCAATTTGATTTATAATTCCCCTTGAAATTGACTTGGGACGGATCAAGGAGAGTAATATTCCCAAATCTCCAAAATGCCGAGATTCGCAGTAGTTGCAGCATAGCAACACCAAATCCAGATCATGCTGTGCTTTCATCAAATCAAATAACTCTGCTGTCCCAAAATTTTAATCAAGGCCAAGGTTACTAAACGGAGGTCAGGTCAAATTATCTCTTCTTATCGCAGTAAGGGGAAAACCTTTCGTGCAGAACGTGATGAAATAATGATATAAACATTGGGCTTTGAAATATGTGACAAGGTCAATGGCGTTAGGTCACGTCAAGTATTATGCATATTCTACACTGCCGTCTTGTGTGTGGAGTTGGGATTTTTGTGTGCGTCAGCTGCGTTGGCGGCATTGCGCCCGCCATGTCGTCTTATGCCGAATGCTACTGTTCCTTGTGAATTGAAATTTTAATTCGGTTTTAGAGCCACCGAAGTAGTACACCATGACATTGTGTAAACAATGATCCGAGATGACCCGACTTCGTGTGACCGGACCTTATCATATAAAGCAAATATAGAGTATATAAAGGGAAAATATCAAGAGATGCAAAATATCGGATAGTAGGAACACATGGCAGACGTAAGGAGTCTTCATATAGGTGCGAGAGACACGAATAAGGTCACAAGGGTGTCGCACCCAAAAGCATTTCTGGGCGCGCTGCTGTCAGTACCTGTAATCATTACCCTAGTGGAAGTAAGGTCAGTCACGCTGCTGACATAATTTGCTTTTCTGATGGCATCAATATTCATCGCTCGAAATGCACAACAAGAACAGTTCTGCCTTAAGCAGATTCAATGGCTGCGACGAATTGGGAAATATTAATGCATGGGTGACATTGGTACCTATTAATGGTAAGGTGAACGGTAGAATGCGGAGAAAGTGATAACTAATGCACACAAAACGATTCTAGGACAAATGTACGTAAGGACAATTGTACGTATGGCAGATGTACGTACGCAAATGTACGTAAGCAAATGTACGTAAGCGCAGATGTACGTATGGCAATTGTACGTAAGCGCAGATGTACGTATGGCTAATGTACGTAAGCGCAAATGTACGTATGGAAAATGTCCGTATGCGCAAATGTGCGTATGCGCAAATGTACGTAAGCGCAAATGTACGTATGCGCAAAAGTACGTACGCGCGAATGTACGTAAGCGCAAATGTACGTATGCGCAAATGTACGTATGCGCAAATGTACGTAAGCGCAAATGTACGTATGCGCAAAAGTACGTATGCGCAAATGTACGTAAGCGCAACTATACGTATGCGCAGAAGTATGTTTGCGCAAATGTACGTAAGCGCAAATGTACGTAAGCTCAAAAGTACGTATGCGCAAATGTACGTAACCGCAAAAGTACGTCAGGGCAAATGTACGCAAATACAGCTTTACGTAATCGAAGTGTATGAAAGCGCAGGTGTACGTATCTATACATTTACGTATGTGTAAATGTACTTGAGCGCAAATGTACGTATTCGCAAAAGTATGTATAGGCAAATGCCCGTATGCGCAATTGTACATAACCGCAAATTTACGTGACAGCAATTATATGGAAATACAGCTTCAGGTTACCCAAATGTCTGAAAGCGCACGTGTACGTAAGCGCAAATGTACGTAAGCGCGAATGTACGTATGCGCAAAAGTACGTATGCGCAAATGTACGTAAGCGCAAATGTACGTATGCGCAAAAGTACGTATCCGCAAATGTACCTAAGCGCAAATGTACGTATGCGCAAAAGTACGTATGCGTAAATGTACGTAAGTGCAGATGTACGTATGCGCAAAAGTACGTATGTGTAAATGTACGTAAGCGCAAATGTACATATGCGCAAATGTACGTATGCGCACAAGTACGTATGCGCAAATGCACGTAAGCGCAAATGTACGTATGCCCAAAAATACGTATCCGCAAATGAACGTAAGCGCAAATGTACGTATGCGCAAAAGTACGTATGCGTAAATGTACGAAAGCGCAAGTGTACGTAAGCGCAAACGTACCTAAGCGCAAATGTACGCAAGCGCAAATGCACGTATGCGCAAAAGTACGGAAGCGCAAATGTAAGTAAGCTCAAAAGTACGTATGCGCAAATGTACGTAACCGCAAAAGTACGTAAGGGCAAATGTACGCAAATACAGCTTTACGTAATCGAAGTGTATGAAAGCGCACGTGTACGTATGTGTACATGTACGTATGTGTAAATGTACTTGAGCGCAAATGTACGTAAGTGCAAATGTACGTCTTCGCAAAAGTATGTATAGGCAACTGCCCGTATGCCCAATTGTACGTAACCGCAAATTTACGTCATAGCAAATATATGGAAATACATCTTTAGGTAACCCAAATGTCTGAAAGCGCACGTGTACGTAAGCGCAAATGTACGTAAGCGCGAATGTACGTAATCGCAAAAGTACGTAAGCGCAAATGTACGTATGCGAAAATGTACGTAGGCGCAAATGTACGTATGCGCAAATGTACGTAAGCGCAAAAGTACGTAAGGGCAAATGTACGTATGCGCAAATGTACGTAAGCGCAAATGTACGTATGCAGAAATGTGCGTAAGCGCAAGTGTACTTGTGGCAAATGTACCTAACCGCAAAGGTACGTATGCGCCAAGGTACGTAAGCGTAAAAGTACGTATGCGCAAATGTACGTAACCGCAAAAGTAAGGAAGGGCAAATGTATGTAAATACAGCTTTACGTAATCGAAGTGTATGAAAGCTCACGTGTACGTATGTGTACATGTACGTATGTGTAAATGTACTTGAGCGCAAATGTACGTTAGTGCAAATGTACGTATTCGCAAAAGTATGTATAGGCAAATGCCCGTATGCGCAAATGTACGTATGCGCAAAAGTACGTATGCGTAAATGTACGTAAGCGCAAATGTACGTATGCGCAAAAGTGTGTAATCGCAAATGTACGTCAGCGCAAAAATACGTATGAGCAAATGTACGAAAGCGCAAATGTATGTATGCGCAAAAGTACGTATGCGCAAATGTACGTAAGCGCAAATGTACGTATGCGCAAAAGTACGAAAGCGCAAATGTACGTAAGCGCAAAAATACGTATGCGCAAATGCACGTAAGCGCAACTGTACTTATGCGCAAAAGTACGTAAGCGTAAATGTACGTATGCGCAAAAGTACGTAAGCGCAAAAGTACGTAAGCGCAAATGTACGAATGCGCAAATGTACGTAAGCGCAAATGTACGTAAGCGCAAATGTACGTATGCACAAGTGTACTTTGTCGCAAAAGAACGTATGCACAAATGTACGTATGCGCAAATGTACGTAACCGCTAAAGTACGTACATGCAAAAGTATGTCAGTACAGCTTTACGTAACCCAAGTGTATGAAAGCGCACGTTTACGTATGCGCATATGTAGGTATGCGCAAATGTACGTAAGCGTAAATGTACGTAAGCGCAAAAGTACGTAAGCGCAAATGTACGTAAGTGCAAATGTACATGTGCGCAAATGTACGAAAGCGCAAATTTACGGATGCGCAAATGCGCGCAAGCGCACATGTACCGAAGCGCAAATGTACGTGTGCGCAAATGTACGTATGCGTAAATGTACGTAAATGCAAATGTACGCAAGCGCAAATGTACGCATGCGCAAAAGTACGTAAGCGCAAATGTCCGTATGTGTAAAAGTACGTAAGCGGAAAAGTACGTATCATAATCATTCGCTAGCACGTCTACGCAATCGGATAAAAGAAGGGAAGCGCACGCCACGTACGGAGCACAGAGCGATCACGAGACGAATGACCGCCTACTGCTCGGAGAAACACCGAAGACCGCGGCAAGCGCACCTGGAGCCGAGGAAGACGCCAACAGCCAACTGCCACCTGCCACCTGCCACTTGCCACACCACCATACACCATACACCTACTTACACACGGCCCACACACCTCGCACATCAGCCCCCTCCCACCTCCCACACACCACCACTACCTTTCCATCTTCCATCTCTCAGACCTCAGCTCAACCTCCCAAACCTTCAAGACCGACCTTTGCGACATCTTCAAGACAGCTTTACTCTTCACGCCTTCTACATCTACTATCACCAGTGACAGTGCTTCATCTTCGGACCAGTGCCCAGCTCTCCGCTTCAACGACGTCTTTACTCTCAACGGTCAGTCCGGCGGTGCTGCCACTCACTCCCACCCTGGGCTCCCTCCACCCCACCCCCCGATTTTCCCTCTAGTGCCTTCTGCACGATCTTTATCTGATCTTTTCTGAACGAGCTTACTTCACCTACAGTTTCTGATTTCTTTGCGTTCTCTTCCTTTTTATCTGCCCCCTACTGTTACACCTATCGGGCTCTCTTCACGCTCTTCCGAACCCTCCGCCAAACTATACTGTAACTGTGTACTGCGCCACTCACCTGCCACTTATCACCCTTTATTCAACGCCACATACAAACCAAACGCATACAACTCCACTAACGACTTGACCAAAAACATGCACTCCACAAACCAGCCAACCGGCGATTTCTTCCTTTGCCGCCGGGGAACGGGGAGCCCATGGGCTCCATCGACCCCTGGTTGGTGGAGGAGGAGATCGCCAAATACACAGGAGTGCCCTACACTCCAAGCAAATCAGATCAAGGGCACTCCTGATACAAGCACACTCCGACATCGACAGCAAAATGTTCCCCACCATACACATGACACACCAGACACCCATCACCATCACTCCAGCCACGAAACTCAACACCTCTCAAGGAACAATACACGCACGAGAACTTATCGGTATCGCGGTGGAGACCCTGGTCTCCAGACTTGGGAGTCAGGGTGTCTCTGCCGCATACCGGCCGTCTCAAACACCTGGACGACCACACACCGACATTATCATCTTAACATTCAGCACCCGGATCCCACCCAAATACCTCAAAGCCGGATACCTAAGATACAACGTCACTCCACATGCATCCCTCCCTCGGCGCTGCAAAAAGTGCCAGCGATACGGCCACTCTGAGGGTGCCACTCCAACACCTACACATGCGGAAAATGCGCTGGACCCCATAACACCACGACATGCCCAGGTGGCGGGCCTTGCTGCGCCGCCTGCGGGGGAAGCACGAGGCCGGGGACAGCTCCTGCCCTCGGTGGACGGCGGAGAAGGAATTTCTCCGCCTGATCCACCTGGAGGGCATGGAGCTGTCCCTGGCCAGGAGGGCGTTGGCCGACCCGCCGGCGGCGTGGCCGACCCGCCGGCGGCGTGGCCGACCCGCCGCACAGAGCCGGGTTAGAGACCCCCACCACCACCACTAAACCACACAGAGTACCCGGCTCTGCCCACACCCACCACCACCCGACACAAGCACAACACAAACACCTACCCACAAACAAATCAAACGCGACCGCAACCCACACCAACACCCACCACCAGCGCACGTAAAACGCGAGCACCAACACCAGCATGCAACTCAGTACAGCGCCCGACACACCAACCACCACCACCACCAACCCGCCAACCGACACCGACCCCCCCAACGTCCACCGCCACCACCCCAACGGCCAACAGCCTCACCATATCCACAGACCTCTCCCTCAACAGACGGGTCACCAACACACACAATCCGCACATAGACAGACCAGGACACAGATACAGAGGAACATGCTGACATAGAACACTCTTCAACAGACACAGAGCGGACACTCCCCCCACAACAGAGACCACCCCCCGCCCACAAACCACCAAAGACAATGAAAAAACACCAAGACCGACCTCACCTAAAATACCACTTACGCGCCCCAACACACGAACAATGAACACAATCATACAATGGAACACACGGCCTCATTAGACATTGGAACGAATTCAAACATTACGCATTACAAACAAATCACACAGCGCTATGCCTACAGGAAACACACTTCAAACCTCACGACCCATATCAATTTAACATTCCTCACTACACACTACACACACAAGACACACACAACATACACAGATCAGGCGGAGTGTGCACATACATTAGGAACAGAACCCCGCACCGCCTGATACAATTCAACACCACAGCAGACATACTACTCACTGGAATCTACGTACACAGCACAGCTTACACACTCATTAACGTATACGACACCCCCTCGCGAAACACAGAAACCCTCTCGGAATTAAACAAGACACTTGATCAAATTCACACCCCTGTCATACTCACAGGAGATTTCAACACACACCACCCACTATGGGACACTCGCACAGCACAACCCGATCACAGAGCACTCACACTCATCACACGGGCTACACAGCATAACCTCACAATACTCAACACCTGCTCACCAACATACCTCGTCCCAATTAGTTCCCTTCTTCCTACCACCCCAGACATAACACTAACTTCCTCACGCATAGCCCTCACCCTATCCTGGACAGCCGACTCCGATCCCCACTTTAGCGACCACGCACCCATCACCATTACCTTCCACCAAATCCCGACCACCGGGCATCCTGGGCCCCCTTTTCAGAATCCCTAGCAGCACAAACAGCACACAACCCACAATACTCACCAGAACAATACGCCGACATGCTTCCCACCACAGCACACCAACACATACCACAAACAAAACCACGACACCAACACAAACCTCGCGCGGTTCCCTGGTGGAGCGAAGAGTGCCACCGTGCGATCCGCGCGAGGAACCACGCACGACACAGATATGAAAGACACCGCACACCGGAAACACTCACAGCATACAAACAAAACAGAGCACTATGCAAACGCACCACCAGACAAGCCAAAAAGACCTGGAATAAATTTTGCAATCAATTTAATAGATTCACCCCTCTCGGCGAAATTTGGAAACTCCTTAAAACATTTCAACACCGACGAAGACCACCAGACAAAGCCATAATATTCAGACACAACAACAACAGCATTACAGACCCACAAACAATAGCTAGCATCTTCGCACAAAATTACCAACTTAGTTCATCCACTCTCCCGCGCAATCCCCCAGCCCCCATCAGACACACACGTCCACATCTTTACAACACTAGGTTCACACTCACAGAACTACAACTGGCAATTGCACAAACAAGAAACACAAGCGTAGGACCAGACAATATACACTATTCATTCTTCAAACACCTACCAACACAAGCATTACACACATTACTTGACACCTACAACATCGCATGGACAACACACACATACCCACAATCTTGGCTACACGCTTTGCTCATTCCTATCTCTAAACCAAACATTGACTCAACTCTATACGACTCCTACCGGCCTATCGCACCAACCAGCTGTGTTCACAAACTCTTCGAACGCCTTGCCAAAAAACGCCTTCTCTGCATTATTCAACCACAAAAACTAATCTCTCCTATACAATCAGTCTTTCTCCCTAACCGCTCATGTCTTGATAACCTCACCTATCTCATCACTCACATCCAGGAGCGGCGGCGAAGAAACGATCCACGATCGCCGTCTTCCTGGATCTTAAACAAGCCTATGACACTATCAACATAACACCACTCTTACAACACTTATACAACTTAGACATACAGGGCAGACTCTTACACTACCTCCATTTCTACCTACTAAACCGATCATTTCAAGTCAAAATTGGATTTCACACTTCAGACACTAAACTCCCTACACTGTAAAAAATGATTAGCACTTTTGCTGCTAATTGCATGCTAAGTGATTGCTTCAAACAACGCTTTTCCCTTAGGATGCTAGTAACAAGCATAAGGATGCTAGCAACAAGCACCATGTGTGCTATTCGGCTGGAGGCGGCTAATTCTAGCCTGCAGATGCTAGACGGCAAGAATGAGGATGCTTGATCTTAGCAGCCATGAGTGTTGTGCCAAGCAGTCGAGAATAATGCAACTGCTTATATCTAGCACTAGTCGGTTTTACAGCGGCAACTTGCTCTCCCGTCTAGTCGCTTTTCATCCTCCAAGTCAATCCTTGCTTCACCTAAACATTCCAGACATGAACTAAAAAAGTACATCGAAGAACATTTATCATTAACAAGAATTGATTTCACTCAATTTTCTCAGCTTTTTCATTGACAAAACTTGTTTCTTGGTGGTGAGAATAAAACGATTTTAGACTGATTGGTTTAGTATAATTTTCCTTAAACCATTTTATATTCCGAAACCTATATCCCAGTACACGGCAGGCAACAAATCAGTCGGTGCACGAGCGTCCTACTCGTTGGGTGTGTTGTGAATATTTATTAGTTGTGCGGCGTGAGCATGTCGGCAGTATCAGGTATGGATTTATAAACTTGGTTGACATCGATGAAGTGTAATTTTGTTATCATTTTCTCTACCGTTGCTCAGGAAGTTGGCTTATAACCGCATCTTTCGCTAATTTAACCACAGCGCCAATCTGTCATCTGGCAGTCATCCGTCGGCTGCCAGATACCGTAGAGCTGAGTGCAGTCTCGACGTAAATTATAAAGCGTATTGCAATTTGCTGATACTCGTAAGTTTATTTCTACTTATTTCAGCAGCGTTAATACTAAAACCGATTTCGTTATTAAAACTTATGTGAGAATTAGATTTGGTGGTCGCTTTTGATTTATGCAGATCACTATGCCGGGTCTTCTCCCTCTATCTTGTGCCTGAGACCACGTGACCTGGGAGCAAATTTCCGCTGTAAAACCGACTTCTGTTACGGTCCGTGTTTTTGGCGGGAGTTTGACCACTCTATGGCTGCTTACATTTAGCAGTTGGGTAGTTAATATAAGCAGCGTATAAAAATGGCGGGAATATTAGCACCTTAACGCTGCTTAACGAAAAAACCGTGAACATTCGGCCATTTTGGTTTGAGATTCGATGGCGTGCGGATCGGTGCAATCGTGCGGCAAGATTAAAACGAAGAAGAGAAGTCTCTCTGGGATCAAGAGAACCTCTGGATCCAGAATCACATGCCTGACATAGTCTGCACAAGGTGGGTGTGTCTTCACAGCAAATGTGTTTCCACATCCCTGGTATCAATATGATTATGTCAGCATCTTGCCAACCTCGCTGCATACACCCCTGAAATTACGGGCGCTGGATGACTTTCGCAGTTGATCCAACCTCAAGCTACAATCACTAACATACCTGAGCTTGACAACACATAGTACCTGGCATGCTTAGCAAGGCATATGCGTTATTGCCATGGGACAAACAAGCTGAAATGTAATTTTTGGCATCATTATTCATCTATGGACCCTGAGAAGCTGAGTGGGCTATGCCAGTTGCAGCCTATTCTGTGGGCCCCCAAACAAATTATTTCTCAGACAATGGCTTTTGGGTGGTTTATTGTGCTGCTCAGAATTTATTAGCTGAAAGAAAGCTAGCCTGGATTATCCTGAATATAACAGAGGCTGGACTATCACCACCAATTGTTGCTACCAGATCATTTTATAGGCTTAACCGAGATGGGCCACTGGGGCTCTTTTTATGTTTTAACACGTTATGACTGCATAGCATTATTATGGATTGTATTTGTTCATAATTATGTAGCCATGGAGCCAGTGGATCTGCTCTTGACGTCACCATTTGTTCATGACTGGCACTGTGCCATGTAAGACTGAACTGTGATAAATGTGGAGCTTGCATACAAAAATAAAATAAATTGTCTGGGTTAGGTTTCGCTGGTTTATTTGGTATTATTGTCATTTAAGGTGTCCATGATGAAAGTCTTACACACATTTTCCTTCATTAAGCAATCAACTGTGTTAGGATACATCAGATTAGGTTGCTTAGTTACAAAATTTGAGATTGTAATTAAGGAAACGTCTAATATTTTTCCTGTTCATGTATTTCATTGTAATACATACTAATATTTACTATATATATATATATATATATATATATATATATATATATATATATATGCATGTCCTCCTTTGCATTGCTATTTGCATACGAATGCATTAAAAGGGTATATCGCCTGTAAGCATCCTGATTCCTGTTCGCTGTAATATTTAAGATGGGTATCGGACGTTAGCATGTAGCAAAAGAAGTACTCCGTCCGTATCAATACCGTAAGTCAGCAACACCCGTACGCTACTATCAAGGAGTCCAATTTCAGTTTTAGCACCCAATGGGTGCTAAATATGCTAGCACCATAGGCGAACCGTACCCAGGAGGTGCTGGTTTTTGGCGTGAGAAAAAACTAGCACCCTGGGGGTGCTAAAGCGCACGCACCCCATGGGTGCTCACTTCAAATACCATGCTACTAAATATAGCCGAATAAAGAGGTGCTAGATATAAGCACCATGCTTATATTTAGCACTTGAAATTTTGCGATGTGATGCCAACTACAACAAGATGCTTAATTCATGCAGCCCTGTGGAGCTGGAATTTGACATTTGAAATAGCACCAAAGGGGTGCTAATCTTTTTTTACAGTGTACAACCGGTCTAATGCAAGGTTCGTTTCTTAGTCCCCTTCTCTTTATTTTAGGTCTAAATTCAGTCATCACCGACAACTTTCCGGCCAAAATTGTAATCTATGCAGACGATATAGTAATCTGGACATCACAAGAAACACCAAATCACGCACTAACAATACTACAAATGCACTAACTGAACTACACAACAAACTCGCCTTACTAAATATACACATAGCACCACACATATCCAAATGTATGTTTTTCGGTTACCACAAACACACAGATGAACATCCACTAAAAATAGACCAGACACCCATACCATTCGTTACCAGAGCAAAATTTCTAGGCATCACATTAGGCCCACGACTCTCCTTTCTGCCACACATCTTAGACATTCAAAAACGCGCATCGAAAAGAATAAACCTCCTCCGAGCACTTTCTGCCACAAGCTGGGGATCTGATCGAAACACACTTCGAACTCTCTACAAATCACTCATTCGGCCAATTTTGGAATACGGATCCCCACTCTTCGAAAACGCTGCTAAATCAAACCTCAAAATTCTAGACACAGTGCAACATCAATGTCTAAAAATAGCCACAGGAGTTTCCACCACCTCACCTTACCTCGCTCTCCACATATACAACCACATGCCAGAACTACAGCACAGACGCACAGAAGCACTATTAAGACATCACTACAAAACGCAACTCATTATACAACACCCATGCACCCAGGCACTAAAACTCCGCACCACACGTGTACACCAACTCATGGCAACAACACCACTCAAAGCTACAATAGGCTGCCGCATCCACCAACACGCAAATAGACTACATATTACACTACCCACATCCAAACCACTACCACCACCCACTGCCTGGTGGAAACACGAAACACCCACGACAAACCTCCTTATAGACAATCCAAAGCACACATACACAGACGCAGAAATACATCAACTCTTCTTCCAGTTCACATCACAATATACAAATCACATGATCTACACAGACGGCTCCAAATCACATACACAGCAGACGGGCACAGCGGCGGTGCTGTACTCCAATGCAGCACCGCCGCGGGTCATCCTTCGTGCCCGTCTGCACGACACAGTATCCACGTACACAGCAGAATTATACGTAATCTTCTCGGCTTACTCCACCATTTACAACACTAAAATTGAACACAACATCATAGCCACTGACGCAACATCAGCACGACAAAGCATCACACCCTACACCAAACACAAACACCCCCTCATCCCCAAAATACTGCACATACATAAACAACACATTGCACGACAAAGACCACTACTCCTATGGATCCCGAGCCACACAAACATACATGGCAACGAACACGCAGACACTGAAGCAAACCTAGCCACAACATTACAACAAACCACACCATGCCCACTTTCACAATCTGACTACTACCCCACAATACATCAGGCACTCAACAAACACATCCAACAAACATGGGACACAGCAATAACGCAACTCCACGAAATTCACCCCAAACACGAACACTGGCACACTATTAATCGACACACCAGATTTAAAAAACGAACACTAACACGACTACGGCTCGGAAACACAGCACTTACACACTCCTACCTCATACTACAACGCCAACGACCACAATGCACAACATGCCAACGAACATTCACCATCAAACACATACTCATTCACTGCACTAAATACAACAACCAAAGACAACACATCACAAATTACTGCAACACACACAACATCCCACTAAGCCTCACTACACTCCTCAACGACGACCATCCAGCACTACACGAACTTCTCTTCCACTTTCTCGATATCACACGTCTAATTGATCAATTGTGAAGAAAAAAGGAAGACAAAAATCCGGAAACAGACAATAAGATCCGCTAAAAAAGGAAGGAAAAAACTAATCAAACTCCGGAAAAAACAACAACAATAACAAAACAAAACTACGCCCAACCATGGTACCCAAAACAAGATGTTCTAGAAATGTTAACAACGTGGCGATGACCCGACCCCCAACCCACCCACTACACCCCATACCCCAAACTGGCACCGTCCAGACTGACAGCTTTCTCGACTACTTCATCTCCGGCTCTCAAACAACTCTGCTCTGCCATCTCTACATCTTCAAGCTACCAGGACCGACTCAACTCTTCAAGACGCCTCCGACTCTACTGCAACATCGCTCAACAAAACAAGTAATCTATCCACCCTCCATCTAATCCTCCTACCATTTTCTACTCACACTCACACCGGAAACAGCCGACATCACCTACAGGTGGCAGGCTGGCCAAACACAACGACACACACACACACAAAGTACGTATGCGCAAAGGTACGTAAGCGTAAAAGTACGTATGCGCAGATGTACGTAACCGCAAAAGTACGTAAGGGCAAATGTATGTAAATACAGCTTTACGTAATCGAAGTGTATGAAAGCTCACGTGTACGCATGTGTACATTTACGTATGTGTAAATGTACTTGAGCGCAAATGTACGTAAGTGCAAATGTACGTATTGGCAAAAGTATGTATAGGCCCGTATGCGCAATTGTACGTGACTGCAAATTTACGTGATACCAAATATATGGAAATACAGCTATAGGTAACCCAAATGTCTGAAAGCGCACGTGTACGCAAGCGCAAAAGTACGTATGCGCAAATGTACGTAACAGCAAAATTCGTAAAGGCAAATGTATGTAAATAAAGCTTTACGTATTCGAAGTGTATGAAAGCACACGTGCACGTACGCGTACATGGACGTATGTGCAAATGTACTTGAGCGCAAATGTACGTAAGTGCAAATGTACGTATTCGCAAAAGTATGTATAGGCAAATGCCCGGATGTGCAATCGTACGTAACCGCAAATTTACGTAATACCAAATATATGGAACTTCAGCTTTAGGTAACCCAAATGTCTGAAAGCGCACGTGTACGCATGAGTAAATGTACGTAAGCGCAAATGTACTGATACGCAAATGTACCCAAGCGCAAATGTACATACAATGTAAGACTATGTAAGCACAAATGCACGCATGCGCAAATGTATATATGCACAAATGTACGTAAGCGGAATGGATGTACGCAACAACAAAATTACATGAAAAAAAATGTATGCATATTCAGTTATACGTAACCCAAATGTATGAAAACGCAAGTATAAGTAAGCACAAAGGCACGTATGCTCAAATGTAGGCAAGCGCAAATGAGTCCATGATATTGCAGGTAGCATCCTAAAATGGATAGAGTTGTGGCTTTCAGATAGACAGCAGAGAGTGATGCTAAATGGTACAAAGTCATCATGGCAAAATGTTCTTAGTGGAGTCCCCCAGGGGTCGGTACTGGGGCCGCTATTGTTCATTATATATGTGAATAGCATTGAATGTGGCCTTAGCAGTGAGGTTTTGAAATTTGCTGATGATTTGAAGATCTTTAGGGCAATAACAGGGCACAATGAGCAGGTTTTGCTGCAGAAAGACTTAGACGAGCAAGTGAAGTGGTCCGAAAAATGGCAAATGAAGTTTAATTTTGATAAGTGCAAAGTCATGCATGTAGGTAGGCAGCATATGAAGGCCCCATACTTGATGGGTGGCCAAGTACTATGTGTGACTCAGCAGGAGAAGGACTTAGGTGTTATTTTGAACACAAAATTGGGGGCATCAGAACAGACCAAAGAAGCCAGGAAGAAGGCACTAAGAATGCTTGGGGCAATACCGAGGAATGTGTCATACAAAAGTGAGGAGGTCATCAGGAAGCTTTACTGTGCATATGTCAGGCCACATTTGGAATACTGTGTACAAGCTTGGTCCCCTAGTTATGAGAAAGATTGCTGGCTTTTAGGGAGAGTACAAAAGAGGGCAACAAAAATGGTTAATGGTATAGGCAACCTGGCATATGAGGAAAGACTGAAGAAATTGAATATGTTTTCACATAGATATAGAAGGCTGAGAGGAGGTCTCATCGAGGTTTTTAAATTTGTTCATGGTCAGGAACAGGGATATCTCAGGGAAATGTTTGAATTTAACAGAAATGATGCAATTAGAGGTCATCAATTCAAAATTAAAGTTAATCACAGCAGGACAAGGTTAAGACAGTCTTTCTTCACCAACAGGGTAGTAGAACACTGGAACCAGCTGCCAGGAACCATTGTCAGTAGCAACACACTGACCATCTTTAAAACCGGCATAGACAATCATTATCAGACTAGGGGGATTGTTTTTCTGTATTCCAGGGAGGGTTGATCAACAGAGAGGAGTTGGGAGTTGGGAGGAGTTTGTATTTGTTGAGTGTGTTATGCAATAGCAAGTGAGTCTCTTATTAAGTCTAAGCGCTTTATAACTTTATATAGGGTGTACCTAGCAGTGGATTCAGGGACCTTCCTTCGGGATGTGATACTGATGAGATTGTCTATGGTGGCACAATGGGTATGATGGGAGGAGTTTGTAATTGTTCAGTGTATTATGCAATAGCAAGTGAGTCTCTTATTAAGTCTGAACGCTTTATGAATTTGTGTGGGATGTGCCTAGCAGTGGATTCGGCACCTTCCTTCGGGATATGATGCTGATAAGATTGTCTATGGTGGCACGATGGGTATGATGGGAGGAGCTTGTGATTGTTGAGGGTGTTATGCGGTAGCAAGTGAGTGGTGCTAGATAGACTGGGATATATAGCTTCCTGGGAACTTTGGATAAGGTATTGATTGGGGTGGGAGTATGTACATTTCTAGTACCTTTTCTCGATAGGCTTAACCCAGATGGGCCCCTGTGGCTCTTATTAAGCCTTAATACTTTATGACTTTATGACTTTATGTCCTAGGATAAAACTAGCCACGTATGCAGCAGCACGTTAGTAACCGGCGTAAATCACGGATAACTTAAGTTCTAAGAGGAAGTTAAAAAGTTGTCCCGAGTGAACAACGTCCGACTCATGTCCTAATACGTCCCAAAGCGACACAGAGGAACGTCCAAAGTGACGTCTCCGTTCGTGGGCAAGCCGGGGACATGATACTAGAACGTGTCGTACTGACATTGGCGCGGTGCACCTCGGGCACAGCGGCGCCTCGTCACCACCCAGAAGATACCGGTGCGTCGCATAGGTGTGTCCCACACGCAGGCGACACAGAGACACCTCGTGGCGTCTGTTTCGGTGCGAGGATGAAGTCCACTCACCAATATAGGGCTTGACATTTATCAGCTTGTTGTTTGTTAACGAGTCCCAGCTTGCCTGCCACTTCCTCAGAATGAATCCCTTCACATCCGAGTAAAAGTCCCTAGCAGGAAGGGTTGGTTGGTTGGTTATTGGTTTTACGACACGTCGACCGTTGAGTCATGTAGCGTCGCCAATCTCTCACGCCGATTGGTCGCGGGCGAAGAGTAGCGACAGGTGAGACTCGAACCCACAACCTTTCGATTGTGAGACGAGCATCATACCCCTAGACCACTCGTCCCCCCATAGCAGGAAGGGGGAGGGAGCATATGCACGGAGCCCGTGCACCTCGTTTCGCTGCAGCATCTGCGGCCTCGTTTCTACAGATTCCCACGTGGCTCGGTATCCAACATAGGACAATCGTTTTCCCAGCGCAGGTCAGAGAGGAAAGCCTACATAAAATATCTTGCGCAAGTGGGTTCGATGGGTAAAACGCACTTAGAGTGGTAAGACTACTGAGTGAATCGGTGTAGATTATATGCAGAATTTCATCACATGTTTCCATAAAACTCAGTGCCTTGTCTTGGGCAACCAACTCAGATGTATACACTGATGAGTGTGCCGGCAAGGAGAAAGTCCTGACAGCTGTGCCCATCACAAACGCACACCCAACACCAGACTCTGTCTTCGACTCGTCTGTGTAAGTGTCTGTAAAATGACGGTACGAAGACATCAATTCCAGCGCCCGAAGTCTAAATTCCCCAGGAACCACTTCGCACTTTTTGAGACTGGACAGTGACACGTCAATATCGGGTGAGGTGAGAGTCCAGGGAGGGACTTGCATACATCCGATGCGCATCACACCGCGTAATCTTATATCGCTGTCCTCAACAGAGCACGAATTCTAGCACAGAAGGGAGCAGAGCTAACAGGCCGTCTTCTTCTGAACATAGCCAGAGTGCTTCGCGAAAACACTGAACGGTATGTTGGATGATTTGGAAACTGACGCAACTTAAGTGCATAGCGCATGCCGAGCAGTTCCCGACGCATAGAGAGGCACAGTTCGTTGGCGTCCACCAACAGACTGACAGTTGGTGAGTTGCGAAAGGCACCAGTGATAATACGAAGCGCCGTATGATGTATTGTGTCCAGTGTTCTTTTTGTGGTCGAAGCTGCGCCGTCGTAGACAAAACATGCATAATCGAGTCTGGACCGAATCAGGGAGCGATATAACTGCAGCAGTGTTGATCTGTCGGCACCATATGAGGTTCGTGCACCCACCTTCAACATATTTATGGGCTTAAAACACCCTTCTCTAAACATTTTAAAATGATGCCTATATGTTAGTCGGCTGTCAAGAAGAACGCCGAGAAATTTGACCACCTTCGCCGTAGGAATCTCCGAGCCATACAACCTGATCTTCATGTCCGAGTAGTTTTGACGCCGGCAAAAATGCATGGCGACCGTCTTTGTTGTAGAGAAGCGGAAGCCGTTTACTCTTGTCCAGCATTGAAGCCTGGTGACAGCAAGCTGCAATTGTCTCTGAATTATTGGTGTTGAGGTGCTCGACGTCCAGATTGTGAAGTCGTCAACGAACAATGTGCGGGATATTGATGGCGACAGAACAGAGCCGATATCGTTTATGCTGACCGTGGGAGAGGTGCGAAATGCTCCGACAATTATTCGCAATGCAGCGTGGTGTATTGGGTCTAAAATATGTTTTGTGGTAGCACACGCTCCGTCGTATATAAAACATGCATAGTCCAGTTTGGAACGAATTAGACTGCGATAAAGCAAGTGCAGTGTCCTTCTATCAGCCCCACACGACGTTCGATAAACACACTTCATTATATTCATGGTTTTAAAGCACTTGTCTCGGAGCGTTTTGATGTGTTCTCTGTATGAGACGATTGTCAAATTGCACACTGAGAAAGCGAGCCGATGATACAGATGGAACGTCTTGCCCGTAAAGTCTTAACTTCATGTCCGGACAGTGGCGGCGACGACGACAGAAATGTTATTCGCAAGATAAAATCTGAAACCATTCAGGCGTCCCCACTTTTCGAGGTGATAAATTGCAAGTTGCAGCTGTCGTTCCATGAGGGGTTGAAGAGCTGCACGTCTAGATGGTAAAATCGTCAGCGAAAAGTGATCGTCCGATTGATGAAGGTAGTGAGCTGCCGATGTCATTTATTATGAGCGAAAACAGGGAAGTGCTCAAGACGCTGCCTTGAGGAACTCCCTCAACTTGGAGTAGCCGACTTGAAAACTGGGTGTCGACGCGGACACAAAACTCTCGATTTGTCATAAAGTTTTTCAAGAACGTGCCCAGGGTTCCACGGATTCCATACTGATGAAACTTCCGCAGAATGCCGTGTCTCCAAGCAGTGTCAAAAGCGCTCTCAATATCGAAAAACAGGGCTCCCAAGTGTCTATGCTTCGCAAAAGCTGTTCGAACTTCGGTGTCGAGCCGTAAATCATGATCTATAGTGCTGCGGTTTTTTTCTAAAGCCGCACTGGTCGTTGGATAAGACGTTCTGGTTCTCTAAGAACCACGTAAGTCGGAGGCTAACCATTTTCTCCATTAACTTACTCAATGATGACGTCAGTGATATTGGGCGATAATCAATGGGGTCATCGCCATTTTTACCGGGCTTTAACAATGGTATTATGATTGCTTTCCGCCAGGTCGGTGGAAAGTATCCCTTATCCCAAATTATATTGAAAATCGTAAGAAGTGTATATTTTGCGCATGTTGGTAAGTGCTTCAACATTTCGTTGTGGACTTCATCTGGTCCTTCGGACACACTCTTCAATCCACTAATTACAGAGTTCAGTTCGGCTTCAGTAATCGGTAATTTGTAGACAAGTTGTTCTGATGTAATGAAACTGATTTCTTTCCTCTGACACCGGGCACGGTGTTGTAGGAAAGTTGGGTCAGTAGGTTCACTGCGCTTTGCTATGACATGTGCAATATGATTGGCTACATCGCCCGGATCCGTTATTACATTTCCTCCAACTCGAAGAACTGCCAGTGGGACCGAGGGGAACTTTCCTGAAATCCTTTTAATGCGGGACCACACTTCGGATGCCGATGCAGTTCGACTCAGTCCGCCTATGTATGCTCGCCAGGACGTGCGTTTCGCGGCACGTATGGTGCGTCGGGATAGTGCTCGGGCCTGTTGGAACTCTAGCATGTTAGTCATATTGCCATGCTTACTTAATTTTATAAGGGCTCGCTTGCGAGCGCGGATAGCCTTTCCGAATTCCTCAGTCCACCAGGGGACTGGAATGCGGCATGGGGTTCCAGAGGTACGTGGAATGCATATATCAGCGCACTGGAGTATCCGTGATGTAAAATCCTCGACGTTAGCATAGTGATTCTCAATGTCAGGTGTAAAAGCTGTCTGTATCTCAGATTCAAAATGAGCCCAGTCTGCCTTTCTTAAATTCCAGCGTGGTGGCCGTGTTCCCAAAACCACGCCTTTCCGAAACGTTAGCCACACCGGATAGTGGTCACTTCCGAGGCAATCGTCGTCAACTGACCACTCGAACTGATGGGTCAATTGGGGGCTGGCTAGGCTTAGGTCTAAAGCCGACGTCCGGCCCGATGGCAGAGTAATATGTGTATGTGCACCTGTGTTTAAAACGCATAGCGGCTCCTGTATGATTAACTCCCCCAGTATTCGAACCTGTGTGTTGATGTCCGAGCAGCCCCAAACGGTGTGGTGAGCGTTAAAATCACCCACTAGTAGCAATGGTGGTGGAGGCTCAGCAAGTAGATGCTTCAGCTCCACAACAGGAAACGTGGCTCCACAGATATAGGGAGCACAGGCTAATGTGGGTGTCGCAAAGCGTTACCTGCGCTGCGGTTGCCTAAAGAGTGGTTCGTAGAGGCAGCTCGCTTGTTGGTACACTGTGGTGAACAGCAAGCAAGACACCTCCATGTGAGTTATTTTCAGGGCGAACATCGCTGCGGAACACAGTGTAGCCTTTAACCTTGACGGTGTCCATTGGTGTGAGCTCAGTCTCCTGAAGGCAAATGGCTACCGGACTGTGTCGATTTAAAACGGTCACAAGGTCAAGCATCGAGATATTTAGACCCCGGCAGTTCCATTGTAAAATAGCCGTAAAAAGAGCCATGTAAAACGAGTTAAAACGATACAGTGACTAACTGAATAGCCACTGCGTATAAAAAGATATCACAGTTTATGTTGTACTTGGATTTCCACTCAGATCCGTGGATGCTGAGTCAGCACGAGGCCGATATCTCGGGATCCCTCCATCTGGTGGTGATATGGACCATGGTGAGATCCGCTTGCGCCCCGCCGCGGGAGACCAGTGGGCTGACTTCCCGCCTGCATGAGAACGCGTGGAACGATGTCAGAAGAGCCATGAGTTGTGCCAGGACTTGCGCGGCGCTGCATACCTCCGACTGCTGTTGTACTGTCGGGCATGTTGGTTGAGCAAGGGGAGAGGGGAGCTGCGAAGTACTGGTTGAGCCAGGGTGATTGGTAGTGTGTAGAGTGTTCCGTACCTTCTCTGCGTACGAGATCTTGGGGTGTGTCTCTGCGTAGACCTCCCTGGTCTGCCGAACATATAGGTTCTGGAGCATTTCAGAGTTATGATTTATCTTTCCTTCAGGTATGCTGGACAGGTTCTGTCAACGGCAGTATGTGAAACTTGGCCCTGTCCGCAATTGACACACCACATGTGTTCTGATTCACACTTCCCGTCGGGGTGTTCTGACATGCCGCACCTACCACAGGTCGGGCGACCGCGGCAATATTGAGTAGTGTGTCCATAACGTTGGCACCTAAAATATCTCATCGGGTTCGGGACGAAAAGCGTACCTTTACCCTCACATATCCAACGCATACTGTAGCTGGGAGGTCTGTCGAATTAAAAGTTAAGACAATGTTGTTTGTTGCTTGCAGGTCACTCCCTCTCCTTACCTTGATTATACGTGCTTCCACGACACCGTACTCAGAGAGGCCATCGACGATTTGTGAATCAGGTATGTCCCTAAGATCGAAACGGTTGATAACTCCATTTGAATAGTTCTTTGTCTTGTGGGGCTCGACCACAATTGGTATAGTATCATCCATCGTGCTACCCTTTTCTCTTACGCAGTATTTAAATTAAGTTACCTGGAGGGTCCTCTTCACGTCGTCTGCACTTCGAAACTCTACCTCTATTGACCCATCTCGCAGCTTATCGCATCGCACTACGTCACGCAATTTATCGCATCCGCGTTTACGCTCGAAGGGCGGAAGTGCAGATAGGCTCTTCCCAGGCTCACTAGATTTTAATACAAGTATTCGTGGAGAAGATGACCTGGCTTCCCAACTTTTGTTCACAGCTATATTTCCTCTATGAGAAGCGGTGGTTGGGACTATGGTACGGGACGGCGAACACGCAGGGCGGTACGCCTCTGCAGGTGTCGAGTCAGTGATACGACTTCCGGAAGAGCGAGTGGTATGGTCACCACGAGACGGACCAGGAGTGTTTTTTTTGTTGTGTTGTGGATGCCATGCAGTGCTCATTGGTTTCGATTTATTCAATTCAATGATTAGTTCTTTTCTTCCCATATTTTCTGGTGACTAAGAAATCCGGATACCCACTGAGGTTTGATGCACTTCACATGTTTGGTTAAATATGCTCCCAGATTGGCTATGGAACCGATTCCCTGGCTCGGTGTTCATTTTTTTACCCATCGGGGTCTTCTCGGTCTAAATATGTGTTTCAGGGCTGCAGTCAATTTTTGTTAGGGGACCGGCATATTTCTGAGATCCCGGCTCTTGTTACTGTTTTCTTGCTTTTTGTACACCGATGCAGCTTGTTAGGCACCGGTGCGTTTTCGAATACGCCAATGTGTTTATTTAGTGCCCGGGCTTTTTGCTCTTTTTTTAGGAAGATGTCGCTTCTTGTGAGCTTCAGCTTGTTTGTTAAACCCTTATGCGGTCTCATTTCCTCGGTGTGCTTTGAGGGCAACCGGTGTGTTTCTATGGCCCCCAGTGTGTTGATTTGTGGATGCAACATATGTTTGAAGGCCCTGCTACTTTTCGCGAAAGTCGCGAAAGCTTAGTAGGGCCGATTCCTATTCGGCCTCCCGTTGTGCTCCTAGGATCCTGCTCCGTTTATTTGGGGTTCCTGACGCACATTTCATCCCCAACACGACTTTGGGATCCCGGCACACCTTTTTTTACCCAGGCGTGTGGTTCTGGGGACCCGACGCCAATTTTCTGCGCTGGACGCGATTTTGGAGACATCTTCTAAATGTGTTTAAGGTTGAAATCTCGGCCTCATTTTTTTGGACACTCGCTGCCATATCGCTGTGCACGCAGCGATTTTTCGATCTCCCATGCGTTTTTTTCGGGGCCTTACGCGATTTTTGAAGGCATCTGGTGCTATATTTGGGACCCCAGAGCCACTTTCCTGGCTCGGACGTTATTTATTTTGGAATCTCATCTTATTTTGGTGGGCTCCGGCTGGATCATTTTTTTTTCGGGTCCCGATGCGATTTTTCTGACCACGCTGTACTTATTTTGGGCCCCCGACGCCAATTTTTGGAAGTTCGACCGGAGTATTTGATGCTCCGACACAATTTTTTTGGGACTACCGCCGGAAATTTTGGGTCCCGAGCACGATATTTTTGGTGGAAGGGGAGTTCGCCGGAAGTTCACCGGGTGCATTGTACTTAGCTGGGGTATCATCGCGATTTGGCGGACCCCGGATAAATTTCTGGACCCCGGCGAGTGTATTCCTTGGCCCGCTCTACTTATTTCGAGCCCCTTACGCGAATTCTGAGGGCCCTGATGCGAATTTTTGGGGCCCAGAGATAATTTTTGGGACCCCGGCACGATTCTTGGGGGTCCATCTCTCTCAGGATTGAGGGGGGGGGGGATTTTCTAATTTGGTACGCAACTTCGGCTGTTCAACGAGTTTTTTTTTCAGCCGATAGCACCCTCAGGGTAGAAAGTTTCTTCGGATAATTTTCTTTCGGTTAGTTAGTTAGTTAGTTATTTTGGTTTTAGGGCGCCTCGACTACTGGTCATTTTGCGCTCATAACTCACGGTGTTATCAAAGTGCGGTCCAGAATGACATCAGAATGAGCAAATCCACGTTAGCACAAATGTATATACATGCAAAGGTGCGCAAGCACAGATGTAAGTACCCACAAATGTGCCTATGTGTAAAGGTACGCATGCGCACCTGTCGCCTACGCCGCTCACGTGCCCTCACCACGCCTGCCGACCTTTGTCACCTCAAGACGGCCTTGAGTCATCTCAACATGCCCGACTTTAACCGGGCCGTCGCCTGGTTCGCCGTCACCATTGGCTTGTTCGGGCCCTCCGTGCACCTGAATATCTCAACCCCACAGAACACCAGTGGGATCCCGGGGATCCTGTCAGAACCAGCACCTTACGGTCCACAGATGTTACTTGGCCCTCGCCATCCTCTGGCCTCTGGCCAGGCGGAGTGGCGTATTCCTCAGTATTCCTCGCACCCATCGCCACTTCTCAAGGACTCTCTTAGCTCTCATGGGCCCCGATCCTTCAGGTGCTCATCCTAAGGCTCAGGCACACCCCAGTGCAGTTCTATCTGGCTCTCTGAGGACCTATTCAACCGTCAGGAGCTCTCCTCAACTTGCATGGGCCATTTCCAGTCCTCGATCAACCTGCATAGCTTTCAGGGGAATCCTGCCCACCTCAGAGACAGGCCTCACACTCTCTCGCAAATATCGCCAGCTCTCGGAACTCTCCTAAGCTCTTACCTGGTTCTGTTCATCCCTCAGTGTTCCTCCCACGCATCAGGAGCATCACAGTCTCATCCGCTCTAGCTCACAGGGAACCTTCCCAGTCCTCGACAGCATGTCGGCATGCAGCATGAGGCTCTCAGTATTCCTCATAACCATGGCTAGCCATTAAGGGCTCTCTTCAGATCTCAGGATGTCCTGTTCTTTTCATAGGGACCCCTTCCAAGCCTCTTGGACATCCCAGTCCAGTCCTCTATAGCTTTCAGTGATTATTTGCAATCGGCATTGGTTCTCTCCATCTGCCAGCGGCCATTCCCAGTATTTGACAATATTTCTAGCTGCAAGGTCTTTCTAGCTCTGGCACTGGCTCTCAGAATTCCTCACAACCATCGTAAACCTTAGGGACTCTCCTTAACTCTCAGGGTGCTCTGTTGGCCATCGGGGGCCCTCTCAAGCTGCTAGGGACCCTTCCTAGTAATCGACAGCTCTTTAAATTTGTAATCTCACAAGGGACCTTGTTCATCCATTAGAGGCCGCTCTCAACCTCGGAAGAATCCCATTCCAGTCCTCCATTACTCTCACGAGATCCTCTCCATCGCTCGGTACCATTTCCTGCTTTTAGGGACCCATCACAGTCCTGAATGGTTTCGTCTAGCTCTCGTCTCGGGGGAATTTCAGATCTGAGATGGACCCTCACTTGTCCTCTTCAGCTCTTAGGGGTCCTGTCCATCCCTCAGGGGCCCTTCCAACCCAAAAGAGCATCCCTGCCCTCTCTAGCTCTCAGGCGCCCTGTGTGCTCCTAAGCTACGAGCCCACTCCACCTGAGACTCCTCTTCCCAGCTGCCACGGGCATTCCAGCTCTAGGGCGGGCTCTCTCTGGTCTTCACGGCCCTTGTCAGCTCTCAGGGTGAACGTATTCAGGTATCGAGGGCCATTTCCACACAAGCTGTTAGATGCGTTTGCATTTGTCCTCGGTTATATCTCTGCCCCTCAGGGCGATCGCCTGGAGAGCCCCATCGGACTAACCAGGGGGCAGGTGCCCTTTCACCCCTTGGAAACGTCACTGCTTTTTAACGGCTCGGGGCTTGGGCTTAGCGGGCCTTTGCGTAGCAACGGGATCCCACCGCTCCGGCCCGGCTCGTCCCCTAGCTCGGGGGCCTCGTTATCGGCCTGAGGCCCACTGTCAGCTTTGGGCCCCTCTTCATCAGCGTGAGCCAAAGCCGAAGGCTCTGCACGTCCGGCCCGGGACCCCATCCGTCGGCTCAGGGATCCTCTTCCACGGTCAGGACACTCCGTCCGGCCGGAGTACCCTCTTCAAAAGTTTGGTTCTTCTTTATCACGCAAGGGGCCCTCCGTGCAGCTTCGGCCCCAGCGGTCCAGAGGCCGTTCATACCGGCTCTGGTCCCTCTCCGACGGCCAAGAGCATCTTACGGCGGTAGGGATCTATCCGTCGGCACAGTAGCCCTCCTTGGTGATCCAGAGTCTCCTCTGTCAGGCCGGAGCCCCTCTTTCAACAGCTTGCCCCCCCCCCCCCATCAGGACAGGGACCTTTGCACCGCTTGGGCCCCATCTATCGACCCAAGTGCCCGTTCTGACTGTCTGAGGTCCTCATCCCTTACGTACACTTGTGCTTACGTACATTTGCGCTTACGTACTTTTGTAGTAACTCGTGCTCTGACAGCACAAGCGTGTGACGCGCCGAACATTGTTATGCGCCTGCGCAGAGACGCCCGGCAACTGGCCGCTCGCCAGTATCGCCCGTGACCTCGCTCAGGTCATTGCGCATGCGCAAGGGCCGCGCCTGCCGAACCGCACTCGGACACGTCCGCAGTTACTGTATATAACGTGACATGGAAACTGCTCGTTCTGGTACTCTCGGATTCGCACTCTCGCACTCTGGTTCTCGCTGTCGCCGCCCGATATACGTACTGACAAGTTATGGATCTTTCGAGTTCGCCAACGGACACGTCTTAAGAAAACGTAGCCATACAAGCCGCTACATTTGGTGACCCCGACGTGATCCCAGACAACGGCCTGTCATCAAGCATGGACAGAGGAATCGGTGAGGCTTCATCTGCGGCAGCTGAGCAGTCGGAGCCCCGACCATCGTCCGGCCCACAGTTTGCGGCGTTCAGATTGCCGCCATTCTCCGGCGAAGAGACCGACCTGTGGCTAGCCCAGGTCGACTGTGCATACCGCGTGGCTGGCATCAACGACGAGGCAGTAAAGTTTGACCTGCTGGTGGCCAACCTCCCGCTACCGGTCGCCACACAGGTGAGAGATATCATCACCACTCAGCCTACAAGCTACTGTGCGCTAACGGCGGCCCTGCGAAACCGGTTGGCGCACTCCCGGGCCACCAGCCTGGAGGCTCTCCTGCGGCATCGGCATCTGGGCGACCAGAAGCCATCGCAGCTGCTTCTGAGGATGCGCTCTGAGCTGGGCGCCGCAGGGGATGGACCGCAGGACAGCGAGCTGCTCAGGACGTTGTTCCTGCAGCGGCTGCCACAAGTGGCCCGAGCAGCGCTGGCCCTCCTCCCGGAAGACACGCCTTTAAGTACGCTGGCCACAGCCGCAGACAGGTTTCTGGAGGCTTCTGCTCCCAGCTTGGTGGCAACAGTCGGCGCAACCTGCCCGCCTGTTCCGCCTGCTCCGGCCACGGCGATGTCATCAGACGCCAGCACGCTGACTGCTCTCCAAGGCATGGTGACTGTGCTGACTGCCGCCGTCGGTCGCCTGGAGACAGCTCTCAGCGACCGACCGGGAGCAAGGATGGATGACTGTCGCTCCTGGTCTCGCCAACGAACCAGCGTTCCCGATCACGACCACGACAACAACAGGCGCAGCACCGTCAGCTGTGCTACTATCATCGGCGATTCGGCGCGGATGCTCGTCGATGCGAAGCACCCTGCGCCTGGCCGACGGAAAACGGGACGGCCTGAGGGAGCAGGCGCCGCCCACAGGCCCAGCGCGCTTGGCGCCACTCCTGCACGTTGCCGACGCAGACCTCACTCTCATGGTCGACACAGGGGCACAGGTCAGCGTGCTGCCCCCAGCCCAACTGCCTGCGGGTTGCAAGGTGGACGCGGCAGCTGCTCCACGCCTGACAGCCGCCAACGGCAGCGGTATCACGACGCTGGGGTACGCCGACTACACCGTGGTGCTGTCAGGTCGCCACTACCCGTGACGGTTCCTCGTGGCAGAAGTCATCTCTCCCATCTTGGGGGCAGACTTCCTTGGCCACTACCGGCTAGCGGTTGACATGGGCTGTCACGCCCTGCGTACGGCCACCGGTCAGGTGTGTGCGACCGGTACCGCCCCACCCGCCGCGGACGCAGCCAGCCTGCGCAGCCTGGCTCTGACCACTGGAGCCTTCGCCGAGTTGTGGGAGGAGTTTCCCGGCGTCACGCGGCGTCCGCTCGACGGCACCGCCGTGCCTCACAACGTGACGCACCACATACAGACCCGCGGGCCCCCGTGCTTCGCCCGGCCTCGACGTCTTGCTCCCGACCGACTGTGGATCGCCCGGCAAGAGTTTGAGCACCTGCTTAAACAAGGCATCATCCGACCCTCCCAGAGCAATTGGGCGGCACCGCTCCACCTGGTGGAAAAGTCTATACCAGGCGAGTGGCGTCCATGTGGCGACTACCGCGCCCTGAACAAGGTGACTGTGCCGGACCGCTACCCACTGCCCTACCTGCAAGACTTCGCGGCCAACCTCCATGGATGCCAGGTGTTTTCGAAGCTGGACCTTGTCCGCGCATACACGCACATTCCAGTGGAGCCGAACGACGTACACAAGACTAACATCACGACTCCATTCGGAGCGTACGAGTCCATCCGTATGCCGTTCGGCCTGAATAATGCCGCACAAACGTTCCAGAGGTTTATGGACCAGGTGCTGCGAGGTCTCCCGGCTTGTTTTGTCTATATTGGCGACATCCTCGTGGCCAGCCAGACACACAGCGACCATCGCAAACACTTGCGGCTCGTCTTCAAGCGGCTACAGGAATACGGGCTGGTCGTCCACCGCCAGAAGTCTGTGCTGGGCGCTCCCCGGATTCGTTTCCTGGGGCACGAGGTGTCGGCAGACGGCATCGCACCACTGTCTGACAAGGTGGTTGCGATCCTAGACTTCCCGCCGCCGCAGACCACCGACCAGCTGCGCCGATTCCTGGGCATGGCGGCATACTATCATCGGTTCATCCCGGACGCCGCCACCATCATGCAGCCCCTGCACCGGCTGTTGAGCAAGTGCCCCGGGAGCAAACGTGGTCGAGCACTGGCCGTCGGTCGCCGTCGGTCCCTTGGGCAGCCGAGGCCTCAGCCGCCTTTCAACATGTCAAGGCTGCACTGGGAGACGCCGTTCGCCTGGCACATCCGGTCCCCCACGCCCCGCTCAGTGTTCAGGTGGACGCCTCCAGCACTGGCCTTTGAGCGGTACTACAGCAGCACGTCAACGGCGAGTGGCAGCTCCTGGCGTTTCACTCGCGCACACTGACCCCGGCGGAAACGCGCTACAGCACGTTCGGCAGGGAGCTCCTGGCGATCTACGCGGCACTTCACAAGTTCCGCCACGCCGTGGAAGGTCGGTCACTCATAGTGTTCACCGATCACAAGCCTTTAGTGCACGCTGTTGGGACAGCTACGGCCCCGCCAGTCACCGAGAGAGACTCGCCACCTGGATTTCATCGCCCAGTTCACAACCGACGTGCGCCATGTTCCCGGCCGTCACAACACGGCGGCCGACGCGCTGTCGCGAACGGTGGCGATCATCTCGCTCCCCCAGCCCCCGCTGGATGACTTCAACGCCATGGCTGACGCCCAGCGCGAGGACCCAGATCTGCCAGCATTCCGCAAGTCTGAACACTCTCTCCAGCTGCGAGACGCCCGTCTCGCCACGGGGCGAACCATGCTGGTCGATGTGTCGACTGGCGTGACCCGGCCATGGGTGCCGACACCCCTGCGCCGCCACGTGTTCCGGCTCCTGCACAACCTGGTGCACCCTGGTGTTCGCGCCACGCTGGAACTAGTCACCCGTCGATTCGTGTGGCCCAACATGCGCAAGGACATCCGCGCATGGACGCAAACCTGCATCCGCTGCCAGCGCTCCAAGGTGCACCAGCACACTAAGGCACCGGTAGCCGCGTTCAGGACACCCGACGAACGGTTCAGCGCCGTTCACGTCGATCTGGTGGGACCGCTCCCGCCGTCGGATGGATATACGCATCTACTCACCTGCGTGGACCGCTTCACCCGCTGGGTGGAAGCGATACCTCTGCGCGACACCCACACGCCCGCTGTTGCCCGCGCCTTCGTCAGCGGGTGGATCGCTCGGTTCGGCTTGCCCAGCCACATCACGACGGACCGTGGAAGTCAGTTCGAGTCTGCCCTGTGGGCCGAGCTGTCGAGCCTTCTGGGTTGCGTGCACCATCGCACGACCAGTTACCACCCACAAGGTAACGGCCTCGTGGAACGGATGCACCGTCAACTGAAGGCTGCGTTGACCGCAAGGGGACAGCCCACGTGGACCGACGCGCTGCCCATCGTCCTGCTGGGCATGCGGTCCGCCCTGAAGGCTGATCTCGGCTGCACGGTCGCGGACCTGGTGTACGGCGCGTCCCTCCGCCTGCCGGGGGAATTTGTCACGAGGTCGCCTGGGGCAACGGACATCACACCAATGTCCTATGCCGCGGAGCTGCGTCGCGCCATGCGGCAACTACGCGCCATTCCGCCCCGCGTCACCGCCTCGCGGTCGTACGTGCCGCGCACGCTTCAGCACACCACACACGTCTTTCTCCGCCATGACGCCACAAGACCGCCACTCTCCTGCCGGTATGACGGACCGTACAAGGTCCTCACCCGCACGGACAAGACGATGACCCTGGACCGTGGTCACCGCCAGGACGTGGTCTCCATTGACCGCGTCGAGCCAGCGCATCTAGAGCCGGAGCCGGAGGCGTCGACGGCGACCGCTGTGCCTCCGCACACCTCGCGGTATCGTCCGGTGCCGCTGCTGGGACCCCAGCCACTGCTGCCTGGGCCATCGTCCCACATTCAACGCGAACCAGCCCCTGGGCCGGTGGCGTCCCCAGCCGCTCCCACGACACCACTCCGGTCCTGTTTACGGACCCGCTCTGGTCGCGCAGTGCGCCCGCCTCTTCGATACGGTGTCCAGTTTGTAGTGTAATCTTGTTGACCTGTAAACGTGCACTGTGCGCTTCGGAGCATGCTGCTCCTATCGTTTTTTTTCGACTCGGCTTCACGCGCCGGTCTGGGGGGGAGGCATGTAGTAACTCGTGCTCTGACAGCACAAGCGTGTCACGCGCCGAACATTGTTATGCGCCTGCGCAGAGACGCCCGGCAACTGGCCGCTCGCCAGTATCGCCCGTGACCTCGCTCAGGTCATTGCGCATGCGCAAGGGCCGCGCCTGCCGAACCGCACTCGGACACGTCCGCAGTTACTGTATATAACGTGACATGGAAACTGCTCGTTCTGGTACTCTCGGATTCGCGCTCTCGCACTCTGGTTCTCGCTGTCGCCGCCCGATATACGTACCGACAAGTTACGGATCTTTCGAGCTCGCCAACGGACACGTCTTAAGAAAACGTAGCCATACAAACCGCTACACTTTTGCATAATACGTACATTTGTGCTTACGTACATTTGCGCATACGTACTTTTGCGCATACGTGCATGTGCGCATACGTACTTTTGCGCATACGTACATTTGCGCTTACGCACATTTACGCATACGTATTTTTGCGCATACGTGCATTTTCGCTTGCGTACATTTGCGCTTACGTACATTTGCGCATACGTACTTTTGCACATACGTACATTTGCGCCTACGCACATTTGCGTATACGTACTTTTGCGCATGCGTACATTTGCGCTTACGTACATTTGCGCATACGTACACTTGCGCTTACGTACATTTGCGCATACGTACTTTTGCGCATACGTACATTTGCGCTTACGTACATTAGTAATGACATATATTTGTCATACGGGCATTTACATTTACACTTTGGTTACGTAAAGCTATATTTACACACATTTGCTCTTACGTACTTTTGCGCTAAATTACTTGTGCATACGTACATTTGCGCTCACGTACATTTCCGTATACGCACCTTTGCGCTTACAAACACCTGCACTTATGCACACTTGCGCATACGTACTTTTGCAATTACGTGCATATGCGCATACGTAAACGTGCGCTTTCATACACTTGGGTTACGTAAAGCTGTACTTATACATTTGCTCTTACGTACTTTTGCGGTTACGTACATTTGCGCATACGTACATTTGTGCACACGTTCTTTTGCGTGCATACGTGCATTTGCGCTTACGTACATTTGTGCTTACGTACTTTTGCGCATGCGTACATTTGCGCTTACGTACATTTGCAATTACGTACATTTACGCATACGTACATTTGCGCACTTGTACATTTGCGCTTCGGTACATGTGCGCTTGCTTGCATTTGCGCATGCGTAAATGTGCGCTTTCGTACATTTGCGCATATGTACATTTGCACTTACGTACATTTGTGCTTACGTACATTTGCGCTTACATACTTTTGCGCTTACGTACATTTACGCTTACGTACATTTGCGCATACGTACATATGCGCTTACGTAAACGTGCGCTTTCACACACTTAGGTTACGTGAAGCTGTACTGACATACATTTGCTTTTACGTACATTTGCGCTTACGTACATTTGCGCATACGTATTTTTGCGCTTACGTACCTTTGTGCTTACGTACTTTTGCGCATACGTACCTTTGCGCTGACGTACATTTGCGCATAAGTACTTTTGTGCATACGTACATTTGCGCTTCCGTACTTTTGCGCATACGTACCTTTGCGCTTACGTACTTTTGCGCATACGTACATTTGCGCTTACGTACATTTGTGCATACGTACTTTTGCGCATACGTACATTTGCGCTTACGTATTTTTGCGCATACGTGCATTTGCGCTTGCGTACATTTGCGCTTAGGTACGTTTGCGTTTACGTACACTTGTGCTTACGTACATTTGCGCATACGTACTTTTGCGCATACGTACATTTGCGCTTACGTACATTTGCGTATACGTAGTTTTGTGCATACGTACATTTGTGCTTACGTACATTTGCGCATACGTACTTTTGCGCATACGTACATTTGCGCATACGTACTTTTGCGCATACGTACATTTGCGCATACGTACATTTGCGCTTACGTACATTTGCGCATACGTACTTTTGCGCATACGTACATTTGCGCTTACGTACATTTGCGCTTACGTACATTTGCGCATACGTACATTTGCAATACGTACATTTGCGCTTACGTACATTAGCCATACGTACATCTGCGCTTACGTACAATTGCCGTACGTACATCTGCGCTTACGTACATTTGCTTACGTACATTTGCGTACGTACATCTGCCATACGTACATTTGCTTTACGTACATTTGTCCGGTTACCCACAAACTGTTCGGAAAGATGATGCAAAGCCGTCACTAATCTCACACCGTTCACTGTGACTCATCAGGGCCATGGAGTACGCACCATCCATCAGGTTTGGATTTATACTTTGCAATCCTGGGTGAGGAGAGGACAATTTCTGAGTGATGGAATACGGAGAGGATATTTTCCTTTAAACCTTGTCATCAGAATCTCACTTTGAAGCTTCAGGTGCATCTTGAGCACTTTACCACAGGGCAATTAATTGTCGAACAGCACCATCAGACGTCCAAATTGAAAACGCATGGAGGAAACAACATGGACGCTAATTTTGCGAAGAGGATGATGCTATGGATGGCAAAAATCCAGGAAAGACCCGTTTTTCGACCCTGACGTCTACTGTGGCGGGCCAGGGTCGCAGAACAAACCGTCCACTGTGGCGGACCGAGGCTGCGGAGCACACCTACTATGGCGGACCAGAGCCGCGAAGCACACTGTCCACTCTGGCGGACCGGGGCTGCGGAGCACACCTTCTACTATGGCGGACCAGAGCCGCGAAGCACACCGTCCACTCTGGCGGACCGGTGCTGTGGAGCACACCTTCTACTATGGCGGACCAGAGCCGCGAAGCACACCGTCCACTCTGGCGGACCGGGGCTGTGGAGCACATCTTCTACTATGGCGGACCAGAGCCGCGAAGCACACCGTCCACTCTGGCGGACCGGTGCCGCGAAGCACATGGTCGATTGTGGCGGATCGAGGCCGCGGAGCACATCGTCCACTGTGGCGGATCGGGGCCACAGAGTACACCGTCCATTGCGGTGGATCATAGCCATCAACAGGTCAAATTATGTCATGCCATGGCAGCGGCGTACCTAGGATTTGCGAGAGGAGGGGGGGGGGCAAACTGATTTGGAAGGTGCCTAACTACCTCCATTTAAAAACGTCCCCGGATTTCCACCAATATATTTTTTCGAAGGGGCTCTTTATATTTTTTAACACCCCGCTCTAACCAGTTCTACTGTGGTCAAATTCCCGCGTAATAGGGGAAGGTGGGGTATAGCGGACCACCGGGGGAAACGAACCACCCGCTCTCCTGCCCAAGCAGGTTCTGCCCTATATGTGCAACTGTTCTCGATAATAGCGCATTATGTTGACGCTCTTCCGCCGGGGACAACTTTGAGATGAGGGTTTTTCTCCTTTTCCTCCCCGCATCGGAGTTTTTTTTTCCACTTCCTGATCTAATTTTAGTGTGGCGGGAATGTGGAGATTATCCATATGTTTATATCTCAATGTGTATATCAATAAGTGCTTAGGGCATGTATTTGTATGGCTATTAATGTGCCATGAATTAACAACCGCCATCATTGCCACATTGATTGAAGTATCCGTAAAATCATGAAATTGTGATTTAGGGCAAAGCGAACCACAAGTGGTTCACTTTGCCACAGCATTTTTTTTCCCACTTTTTTCAGGCATAGCTGAAGATCCCGGTGGGCAGGGGGAGGGAGGGTCTGAACTCCCTGGTTTGGTTCCATTCTAATGTTAATTTACAGTTTCCCCTGTTCAATCTGAAACGTTTCTGACCCGAACGTACTTGGTTTGTGAGATATCTCCAGCCTTGTTTTCAGGTCATGCTGTAGGCCCTGTCACAAGTCACCATGCCCCGCAGGTATGAACGCAGCTCAAACCAAGGGTCGTGGGATCCGGAAAGAATGAATGCAGGCAAACACACAGTTGCAAATAAAGAGATTAGTTACCTCAAAGCTTCCAAGCAATTCTGCGCCACAAAATCAACCCTCATATGGCGGCTTTAGAATCAATCATCTGATAGGAGCGTATCCGTGCAGAACTAGCTTGGCCGATGTAGGCCTGTTTTCAATGCTGAGCAAGATAAGCTGCTCAAAGCTGAAAGCTCATATTATATCCATGGAGCAGCGTTTTTTTTTGGATTGACGACGATATGTGTGCGGTATTTGGCTTTTCATATGGTTAAGAGAAACAAAATAAAGCATAGCAAAGAAACGGTACTGGCTTACAGGCTTTCAACAGCGGCATCCCGATCTGGCCCTGCGGATTCCCGAGGCGACTTCAGCGGCTCGTGCCAGAGCATTCAATCGGGTGAACGTAAGGCCGTCGACCTTCTGAAAGGTATCTTGGACAGTGGAAATGTCTCGACACACCGCATCATTAACTGTGGTGAGACTGGGTTGACCACGGTCCAGGCAGTCATCAAAGGTGCTCGCCGGGAAAGGGAAGAGTCAGATAGGAAGCCCGACCTCAGATGAGCGGGTTGTGCTGTCGACAGTGGTGATATGCATGTCAGCTGGCGGACAGTACATCCAGCCCTGTCTTTTCACGAGCAGGAATGAATCTGAGCACACCACCGGGGACAGGGCACACATGCTACGCTTGTGGCTGGATGCAGCTGGAAACATTTAGCAAGTGGCTCCACCACTTTCTGATGTACGTCAAGCCGACTGAGCACGATCCTGCACTGTTGGTCGTTCGCTACTCTTCGCCCGCGACCAATCTGCGTGAGAGATTGGCGACGCTATATGACTCAACGGTCGACGTGTCGTAAAACCAATAACCAACCGACTGTTGGTCGTGGACGGGGACCTATCGCAAACAAAGAACTTGGACGTGATCGACCTGGTCAGAGCCAGTCATGTGACGCTACTGGTGCTGCCACCTCACACTACCCACCGATTGCAGCCTCTGGATGTGGATTTCATGTTACCCTGAGCGGAGGCGAAGAAAAAAAACCGGCTACCCGGCCACGAACGTGGGTGACAGATATTTGAAAAATATCTCCAGTTATGGTGACAACTTACGGTACCGTATTATCATTGAAGATGGATTATATTCATCATCAGGCCCTTTTGCTTCTTAATATCGAGGTGTCGGATGATGATCGACATGTTATATTCACCGATTCTTTAAGTAGTCTTATGGCCCTGAACACGTTTTATCCGCCAAACCCCCTTCTGCGGGATATTCTGAGCCGTCTTGCCGATCTACAACCCCTAGGAGGACGGGTGATTCTATGTTGGGTTCCCAGCCACGTTGGTATTTCCGGTTGGTTTCCGCTGATATACACTGCATTCAAGTTATGTGGCACAATAGGGCCAGGCAGGCGGCCACCCACTGTGTCAATTTTGATGTCATTCTGGACCGCACTTTGATAACACCGTGAGTTATGAGCGCAAAATGATCAGTAGTCGAGGCGCCCTAAAACCAAAATAACTAACTAACTAACCGAAAGAAGATTATCCGAAGAAACTTTCTACCCTAACGGTGCTATCGGCTGAAAAAAAAACTCGTTGAACAGCCGAAGTTGCGTACCAAACTAGAAAATTCCCCCCCCCCCCTCAATCCTGAGAGAGATGGACCCCCAAGAATCGTGCCGGTGTTCCAAAAATCATCTCTGGGCCCCAAAAATTCGCATCAGGGCCCTCAGAATTCGCGTAAGGGGCTAGAAATAAATAGAGCGGGCCAAGGAATGCACTCGCCGGGGTCCAGACATTTCGCCGGGGTCCGCCAAATCGCGATGATACCCCAGCTAAGTACAATGCACCCGGTGAACTTCCGGCGAACTCCCCTTCCCCAAAAAATATCGTGCTCGGGACCCAAAATTTCCGGCGGTAGTCCAAAAAAAATTGTGTCGGAGCATCAAGTACTCCGGTCGAAGCTTCCAAAAATTGGCGTCGGGGGCCCAAAATAAGTACAGCGTGGTCAGAAAAATCGCATCGGGACACGAAAAAAAAAATGATCAAGCCGGAGCCCACCAAAATAAGATGAGATTCCAAAATAAATAACGTCCGAGCCAGGAAAGTGGCTCTGGGGTCCCAAATATAGCACCAGATGCCTTCAAAAATCGCGTAAGGCCCCGGAAAAAAACGCATGGGAGATCGAAAAATCGCTGCGTGCACAGCGATATGGCAGCGAGTGTCCAAAAAAATGAGGCCGAGATTTCAACCTTAAACACATTTAGAAGATGTCTCCAAAATCGCGTCCAGCGCAGAAAATTGGCGTCGGGTCCCCAGAACCACACGCCTGGGTAAAAAAAAGGTGTGCCGGGATCCCAAAGTCGTGTTGGGGATGAAATGTGCGTCAGGGACCCCAAATAAATAGAGCAGGATCCTAGGAGCACAACGGGAGGCCGAATAGGAATCGGCCCTACTAAGCTTTCGCGACTTTCGCGAAAAGTAGCAGGGCCTTCAAACATATGTTGCATCCACAAATCAACACACTGGGGGCCATAGAAACACACCGGTTGCCCTCAAAGCACACCGAGGAAATGAGACCGCATAAGGGTTTAACGAACAAGCTGAAGCTCGCAAGAAGCGACATGGTCCTAAAAAAAGAGCAAAAAGCCCGGGCACTAAATAAACACATTGGCGTATTCGAAAACGCACCGGTGCCTAACAAGCTGCATCGGTGTACAAAAAGCAAGAAAACAGTAACAAGAGCCGGGATCTCAGAAATATGCCGGTCCCCTAACAAAAATTGACTGGAGCCCTGAAGCACATATTTAGACCGAGAAGACCCCGATGGGTAAAAAAAATGAACACCGAGCCAGGGAATCGGTTCGATAGCCAATCTGGGAGCATATTTAACCAAACATGTGAAGTGCATCAAACCTTAGTGGGTATCCGGATTTCTTAGTCACCAGAAAATATGGGAAGAAAAGAACTAATCATTGAATTGAATAAATCGAAACCAATGAGCACTGCATGGCATCCACAACACAACAAAAAAACACTCCTGGTCCGTCTTGCAAGGCGTACCGCCCTGCGTGTTCGCCGTCCCGTACCATAGTCCCAACCACCGCTTCTCATAGAGGAAATATAGCTGTGAACAAAAGTTGGGAAGCCAGGTCATCTTCTCCACGAATACTTGTATTAAAATCTAGTGAGCCTGGGAAGAGCCTATCTGCACTTCCGCCCTTCGAGCGTAAACGCGGATGCGATAAATTGCGTGACGTAGTGCGATGCGATAAGCTGCGAGATGGGTCCATAGAGGTAGAGTTTCGAAGTGCAGACGACGTGAAGAGGACCCTCCAGGTAACTTAATTTAAATACTGCGTAAGAGAAAAGGGTAGCACGATGGATGATACTATACCAATTGTGGTCGAGCCCCACAAGACAAAGAACCATTCAAAAGGAGTTATCAACCGTTTCGATCTTAGGGACATACCTGATTCACAAATCGTCGATGGCCTCTCTGAGTACGGTGTCGTGGAAGCACGTATAATCAAGGTAAGGAGAGGGAGTGACCTGCAAGCAACAAACAACATTGTCTTAACTTTTAATTCGGCAGACCTCCCAGCTACAGTATGCGTTGGATATGTGAGGGTAAAGGTACGCTTTTCGTCCCGAACTCGATGAGATATTTTAGGTGCCAACGTTATGGACACACTACTCAATATTGCCGCGGTCGCCCGACCTGTGGTAGGTGCGGCATGTCAGAACACCCCGACGGGAAGTGTGAATCAGAACACCTGTGGTGTGTCAATTGCGGACAGGGCCAAGTTTCACATACTGCCGTTGACAGAACCTGTCCAGCATACCTGAAGGAAAGATAAATCATAACTCTGAAATGCTCCAGAAACCTATATTTTCGGCAGACCAGGGAGGTCTACGCAGAGACACACCCCAAGATCTCGTACGCAGAGAAGGTACGGAACACTCTACACACTACCAATCACCCTGGCTCAACCAGTACTTCGCAGCTCCCCTCTCCCCTTGCTCAACCAACATGCCCGACAGTACAACAGCAGTCGGAGGTATGCAGCGCCGCGCAAGTCCTGGCACAACTCAGGGCTCTTCTGACATCGTTCCACGCGTTCTCATGCAGGCGGGAAGTCAGCCCACTGGTCTCCCGCGGCGGGGCGCAAGCGGATCTCACCATGGTCCATATCACCACCAGATGGAGGGATCCCGAGATATCGGCCTCGTGCTGACTCAGCATCCACGGATCTGAGTGGAAATCCAAGTACAACATAAACTGTGATATCTTTTTATACGCAGTGGCTATTCAGTTAGTCACTGTATCGTTTTAACTCGTTTTACTTGGCTCTTTTTACGGCTATTTTACAATGGAACTGCCGGGGTCTAATTATCTCGATGCTTGACCTTGTGACCGTTTTAAATCGACACAGTCCGGTAGCCATTTGCCTTCAGGAGACTGAGCTCACACCAATGGACACCGGCAAGGTTAAAGGCTACACTGTGTTCCGCAGCGATGTTCGCCCTGAAAATAACTCACATGGAGGTGTCTTGCTTGCTGTTCACCACAGTGTACCAACACGCGAGCTGCCTCTACGAACCACTCTTTAGGCAACCGCAGCGCAGGTAACGCTTCGCGACACCCACATTAGTCTGTGCTCCCTATATCTGTGGAGCCACGTTTCCTGTTGTGGAGCTGAAGCATCTACTTGCTGAGCCTCCTCCACCATTGCTACTAGTGGGTGATTTTAATGCTCACCACACCGTTTGGGGCTGCTCGGACATCAACACACAGGTTCGAATACTGGGGGAGTTAATCATACAGGAGCCGCTATGCGTTTTAAACACAGGTGCACATACACATATTACTCTGCCATCGGGCCGGACGTCGGCTTTAGACCTAAGCCTAGCCAGCCCCCAATTGACCCATCAGTTCGAGTGGTCAGTTGACGACGATTGCCTCGGAAGTGACCACTATCCGGTGTGGCTAACGTTTCGGAAAGGCGTGGTTTTGGGAACACGGCCACCACGCTGGAATTTAAAAAAGGCAGACTGGGCTCATTTTGAATCTGAGATACAGACAGCTTTTACACCTGACATTGAGAATCACTATGCTAACGTCGAGGATTTTACATCACGGATACTCCAGTGCGCTGATATGTGCATTCCACGTACCTCTGGAACCCCATGCCGCATTCCAGTCCCCTGGTGGACTGAGGAATTCGGAAAGGCTATCCGCGCTCGCAAGCGAGCCCTTATAAAATTAAGTAAGCATGGCAATATGACTAACATGCTAGAGTTCCAACAGGCCCGAGCACTAGCCCGACGCACCATACGTGCCGCAAAACGCACATCCTGGCGAGCATACATAGGCGGACTGAGTCGAACTGCATCGGCATCCGAAGTGTGGTCCCGCATTAAAAGGATTTCAGGAAAGTTCTCCTCGGTCCCACTGCCAGTTCTTCGCGTTGGAGGAAATGTAATAACGGATCCGGGCGATGTAGCCAATCATATTGCTCATGTCATAGCAAAGCGCAGTGAACCTACTGACCCAACTTTCCTACAACACCGTGCCCGGTGTCAGAGGAAAGAAATCAGTTTCATTACATCACAACAACTTGTCTACAAATTACCGATTACTGAAGCCGAACTGAACTCTGTAATTAGTGGATTGAAGAGTGTGTCCGAAGGACCAGATGAAGTCCACAACGAAATGTTGAAGCACTCACCAACATGCGCAAAATATACACTTCTTACGATTTTCAATATAATTTGGGATAAGGGATACTTTCCACCGACCTGACGGAAAGCAATCATAATACCATTGTTAAAGCCCGGTAAAAATGGCGATGACCCCATTGATTATCGCCCAATATCACTGACGTCATCATTGAGTAAGTTAATGGAGAAAATGGTTAGCCTCCGATTTACGTGGCTCTTAGAGAACCAGAACGTCTTATCCAACGACCAGTGCGGCTTTAGAAAGAAAAAAACCGCAGCACTATAGATCATGATTTACGGCTCGACACCGAAGTTCGAACAGCTTTTGCGAAGCATAGACACTTGGGAGCCGTGTTTTTCGATATTGAGAGCGCTTTTGACACTGCTTGGAGACACGGCATTCTGCGGAAGTTTCATCAGTATGGAATCCGTGGACCCCTGGGCACGTTCTTGAAAAACTTCATGACAAATCGAGAGTTTTGCGTCCGCGTCGACAACCAGTTTTCAAGTCGGCTACTCCAAGTTGAGGGAGTTCCTCAAGGCAGCGTCTTGAGCACTTCCCTGTTTTCGCTCATAATAAATGACATCGGCAGCTCACTACCTTCATCAATCGGACGATCACTTTTCGCTGACGATTTTACCATCTAGACGTGCAGCTCTTCAACCCCTCATGGAACGACAGCTGCAACTTGCAATTTATCACCTCGAAAAGTGGCCTGAATGGTTTCAGATTTTATCTTGCAAATAACATTTCTGTCGTCGTCGCCGCCACTGTCCGGACATGAAGTTAAGACTTTACGGGCAAGGCGTTCCATCTGTATCATCGGCTCGCTTTCTCAGTGTGCAATTTGACAATCGTCTCATACAGAGAACACATCAAAACGCTCCGAGACAAGTGCTTTAAAACCATGAATATAATGAAGTGTGTTTATCGAACGTCGTGTGGGGCTGATAGAAGGACACTGCACTTGCTTTATCGCAGTCTAATTCGTTCCAAACTGGACTATGCATGTTTTATATACGACGGAGCGTGTGCTACCACAAAACATATTTTAGACCCAATACACCACGCTGCATTGCGAATAATTGTCGGAGCATTTCGCACCTCTCCCACGGTCAGCATAAACGATATCGGCTCTGTTCTGTCGCCATCAATATCCCGCACATTGTTCGTTGACGACTTCACAATCTGGACGTCGAGCACCTCAACACCAATAATTCAGAGACAATTGCAGCTTGCTGTCACCAGGCTTCAATGCTGGACAAGAGTAAACGGCTTCCGCTTCTCTACAACAAAGTCGGTCGCCATGCATTTTTGCCATGTGATGTGTGATGAATGAATGTGATGAATGTGAGGAATGTGTGATGAAAACAAACATGTGATGAAATGCTGCGTATAATCTACACCGATTCACTCAGTAGTCTTACCACTCTAAGTGCGTTTTACCCATCGAACCCACTTGCGCAAGATATTTTATGTAAGCTTTCCTCTCTGACCTGCGCTGGGAAAACGATTGTCCTATGTTGGATACCGAGCCACGTGGGAATCTGTGGAAACGAGGCCGCAGATGCTGCAGCGAAACGAGGTGCACGGGCTCCGTGCATATGCTCCCTCCCCCTTCCTACTAGGGGGGGACGAGTGGTCTAGGGGTAAGATGCTCGTCTCACAATCGAAAGGTTGTGGGTTCGAGTCTCACCTGTCGCTACTCTTCGCCCGCGACCAATCGGCGTGAGAGATTGGCGACGCTACATGACTCAACGGTCGACGTGTCGTAAAACCAATAACCAACCAACCAACCCTTCCTGCTACGACTTTTACTCGGATGTGAAGGGATTCATTCTGAGGAAGTGGCAGGCAAGCTGGGACTCGTTAACAAACAACAAGGCTGAGAAATGTCAAGCCCTATATTGGTGAGTGGGCTTCATCCTCGCACCGAAACAGACGCCACGAGGTGTCTCTGTGTCGCCTGCGTGTGGGACACACCTATGCGACGCACCGGTATCTTCCGGGTGGTGACGAGGCGCCGCTGTGCCCGAGGTGCACCGCGCCAATGTCAGTACGACACGTTCTAGTATCATGTCCCCGGCTTGCCCACGAACGGAGACGTCACTTTGGACGTTCCTCTGTGTCGCTTTGGGACGTATTAGGAGATGAGTCGGACCTTGTTCACTCGGGACAACTTTTTAACTTCCTCTTAGAACTTAAGTTATCCGTGATTTACGCCGGTTACTGACGTGCTGCTGCATACGTGGCTAGTTTTATCCTAGGACGTAAAGTCATAAAGTCATAAAGTATTAAGGCTTAATAAGAGCCACAGGGGCCCATCTGGGTTAAGCCTATCGAGAAAAGGTACTAGAAATGTACATACTCCCACCCCAATCAATCCCTTATCCAATGTTCCCAGGAAGCTATATATCCCGGCCTATCTAGCACCACTCACTTGCTACCGCATAACACCCTCAACAATGTCAAGCTCCTCCCATCATACCCATCGTGCCACCATAGACAATCTTATCAGCATCACATCCCGAAGGAAGGTGCCGAATCCACTGCTAGGCACATCCCACACAAATTCATAAAGCGTTCAGACTTAATAAGAGACTCACTTCCTATTGCATAATACACTGAACAATTACCAACTCCTCCCATCATACCCATTGTGCCACCATAGACAATCTCTCAGTATCACATCCCGAAGGAAGGTGCTGAATCCACTGCTAGGTACACCCTATATAAAGTTATAAAGCGTTTAGACTTAATAAGAGACTCACTTGCTATTGCATAACACACTCAACAATTACAAACTCCTCCCAACTCCCAACTCCTCCCTGTTGATCAACCCTCCCTGGAATACAGAAAAACAATCCCCCTAGTCTGATAATGATTGTCTATGCCGGTTTTAAAGATGGTCAGTGTGTTGCTACTGACAATGGTTCCTGGCAGCTGGTTCCAGTGTTCTACTACCCTGTTGGTGAAGAAAGACTGTCTTAACCTTGTCCTGCTGTGATTAACTTTAATTTTGAATTGATGACCTCTAATTGCATCATTTCTGTTAAATTCAAACATTTCCCTGAGATATCCCTGTTCCTGACCATGAACAAATTTAAAAACCTCGATGAGATCTGTTCTCAGCCTTCTATATCTAAGTGAAAACATATTCAATTTCTTCAGTCTTTCCTCATATGCCAGGTTGCCTATACCATTAACCATTTTTGTTGCCCTCTTTTGTACTCTCTGTAAAAGCCAACAATCTTTCTCATAACTAGGGAACCAAGCTTGTACACAGTATTCCAAATGTGGCCTGACATATGCACAGTAAAGCTTCCTGATGACCTCCTCACTTTTGTATGACACATTCCTCGGTATTTCCCAAAGCATTCTTAGTGCCTTCTTCCTGGCTTCTTTGGTCTGTTCTGATGCCCCCAATTTTGTGTTCAAAATAACACCTAAGTCCTTCTCCTCCTGAGTCACACATAGTACTTGGCCACCCATCAAGTATGGAGCCTTCATATGCTGCCTACCTACATGCATGACTTTGCACTTATCAAAATTAAACTTCATTTGCCATTTTTCGGACCACTTCACTTGCTCGTCCAAGTCTTTCGGCAGCAAAACCAGCTCATTGTGCCCTGTTATTGCCCTAAAGATCTTCAAATCATCAGCAAATTTCAAAACCTTGCTGCTAAGGCCACATTCAATGCTATTCACATATATAATGAACAATAGTGGCCCCAGTACCGACCCCTGGGGGACTCCACTAAGAACATTTTGCCATGATGACTTTATACCATTTAGCATCACTCTCTGCTGTCTATCTGAAAGCCACAACTCTATCCATTTTAGGATGCTACCTGCAATACCATGGACTTGAAGCTGCATCATTAACCGTTTATGGGGTACCTTTTCAAAGGCTTTCCCTAAGTCAAGATATGCTACATCAACCTGATTTCCCTCATCAAATTGTTCTGTAGAAAAATTCAAAAAGTCCAAGAGATTTGTGAGACACGATCGCCCTTTTCTAAACCGATGTTGAGTATCTTGAATGAATCTGTTCCCTTCCAGAAAACTAACTATTCTATCCTTGATAATTGATTCGAGTACCTTGCAGACTATGGATGTGAGGCTTACTGGCCTATAGTTTTCAACTTTCCCTCTTTCTCCTTTCTTGAAAATAGGAACTACATTTGCCCTTTTCCAATCTGTTGGAATTTCATTTTGAGAAACTGATCTACAAAATATTATACTAAGTGGAATTGCCACTTCCTTTTCAGCTTCCCGCAATACCCTAGCATAAATTATATCTGGTCCTGCTGCCTTGTTTGGCTTTATTTTTCTGATATAATTTAAAACAATATCACTATCAATGAAATCAACATCGTGTATCTGATCACCTGTCACTGAACTGTGGTTATCGGTTGGCAGATTAGTCACATCCTCCACTGTAAACACTGATTTAAACTGCTTGCTCAGCTCCTCAACCATCTCACCATCCTCAATCAATATAGTCCCATTTACTTCCAGTGGACCAATTGTGCTTGAAACTTTACTTAGCTTGTAGTAACTAAAGAACTTTTTACTGTCCCCATTACAGTTCCTAGCCAAATCCAATTCTTTTGCTCGCTTTGCTGCTCTGATTTTCTGCTTCACAGCATCTCTAGATTTTTGATACGACCTTAGATTTACGATATTTGAAGCTTCCTTAAATACTCTAAATGCACCTTTCTTAGCCTGAATTGTTTTCATCACATCTGGTGTAAGCCATGCTGGCTTTCCTACCTTTCTTTTGCGCCTTTGCTTTTGGGGGACATGGCTAATCTGAATTTCCCTCAAGTAGGATTTGAACTTTTCCCACATTTCACAGGCATTTAAATCAAAGAATATCTTCTTCCCAAAGGCTCTCTCATGCAGTCAAAGTCTGCCCTGTTAAAAGTTGGAATCTTTGCCAAATTATCCTTGATTGTCCCTGATACCTGTGCCTTGAATCTCACTATGTGATGGTCACTTCTTCCCAGAGTTTCTCCTACAGTCAAGTCTTGAACTAAATCACTTAAATCTAAGAAGACAAGGTCCAGAAATGAGCCCTGCCTGGTTGGTTCCGTTACAAACTGGTGTAAGAACAAGTCCTCTTCAAGGCATTTCCTAAACAGTTTACATGATGGGGAGCCAACACCAACATTTTCATATCCTTTTAGATTAAAGTCACCAAGAATAAGGCATTTCCTCTGAAAGTGTCTACTGATTTCCTCACAAATCACCTTATCGAGCTCCAGTTGCTGAGAATGTGGCAAGGTTCCTGATCGATACAAAGCTCCTATCCTCAGTTTATTGCTGTTGCCTTTTCCCACAGCAACATCAAGCCAAATGGACTCCATAGACACATTTTTTACCCCATCTGCTACTTTTTGAGAACTGTATAAGCTATTCACATAGAGCATTACACCACCCCCTTTCACTGCTGGCCCCTATTGCATGAAAACATATTGTATCCCTGGATCTCATAGTCCTGCACATTATCCCCAAAATATTTCTCACTGACACATGCCTCAGTAATGCAAACAAAATCTGGTTTCTCCTCAGCAACAGAACACTTGAACTCATCAAATTTGGATCGAATGCTCTGAGTATTAAGCATCATACACTGAACAAAAGTTCCATGACCCTCCTTGGCTTTTTCATGTTGAGTAGCTCTATCATCTCTCGATGAGCTACCACTATGCCCCCTTGATCTACTGCTACCCCTATTTGCTGACTGTGAGGTTCTATTGCCTATGCTGTCACTATTGGCATATCCCCGAGATGGCAATGCCATTTCTTCCCTCCCCACCCCATTATCTAGTTTCCCTGAAGGACATGTTCATATACTTTGCCTAACACTTGCACCCCCTTCTCGGAGAAGTGCAGGCCATCCCTCTGATAGAGGTCAGATGAGCCATAAAACCTGCACCACTTGTCAACAAAAGTCAAACCTAACTCATTGCAAAGCCTACCTACCCTGGCATTGGCTGCCAGTGCCCTAGAGCTCCACTCAGGGGAGACTCCATCCCTAGGCAGAATAGCTGTCACAATAACTCTGCTATTGCTTTGCTTCAGGTTGGCCAGAAGGGCCCTGTAGTCCTGCATCAGCTCCTCACTCCTAGCAGGACCTATGTTGTTCACTCCTACCTGCACTATAACTGTACTAAACTGGTTTTCACTGGTGGCCTGTGCGACCACTTGGACCAGGTCTCTAACCTTGGCACCAGGCCTGGTGATGCACCTCCTACCTCTCCGACCTTTACAGAATACCCTATATAAATGCCGCACACGAGAGTCTCCTACGACTAGCACCTTCTCCTTGCTGCTATCACTATCCTGGGGGCAGTCCTCCAATGCCTGGAACCTATTGGAGGTTACTACTCCTGCCTGTTGAGCTGCTTCACAAGGTTGCTTCCCACTCCTACCACCTACCACCTGCCACTCACTGCCCCCTTGCTTAGGCTCACGCCTCCAAATCCTCCACCCCCCTGACTTTAAACCACTGCCCCTCCTGTGAGCTACAACTAGAAATATTATGTTCACTAGGAACACTTATCCCTTCAGATCTCCCTGCCACCTCCACAGCAGGGGAAGCTACAGTTACCTGGGGGCCTGTGACCACCTGGGCATAGGATGCCCCTGCTACAGATTGCCCCTTACATTCTGGCCTGCCCTGTGAAGCAAGGGAAGCTTTGAGCTTGGAAACTCTGCCTTATGGGCCCTAACCTCATCCTCTAGTGCCTGCATCCTGGTATTAACCATCCTAAAGGCTGCAGCTTACCTAACTATGCAGCACTTACAAGGTATTCACTGTGCAGAAAGTTGACAGTGGTTTTAAAGAAAGAAGAAATCACTCGCTGAATAACTGCCGAAAATTAAATAAATAGCTGAACACACTGACGCACTAGACAAAGACAGACAGAATGGACAAAATGGCGCTGGGCAGCGTCTCTAGGTATAAATATTATAATCAGCTTGCTAAAAAAGAAACTTATGAGATAAAACTATGCAAATGTATGCACAGAAGTAATTGCTAAATACCTATCCACAGTTAAGCCTAGTATACTGCCCGGTTCTGCAACGACTTATCTTGGAAAGCAGGAGCTCCACAGCGACGTGTTTCCACCTTGACACCTGGCGGCGAAGGACAGATGTGACATCGCCACCTATTACCTGTTGCTTGATCTGACGTGTACGTGCCTGTATGTCTAATTGATTGAGTTATGGGCGCTAAATGACCAATGCAGTCGATGCGCCCTAAAGCCCAAATAACTAACTAACTAACGGCACCCACCGGTACCTTCTGAGTGGTGACGGAAAGCCGTTGTGTCAAAGTTGCCGTGCTCTCATATCAGTGCAACGCATATTGGTTGCGTGCCCAAGACTTGCCCCTGAGCGAAGACGTCACTTCGGGCTCAGTACAGTCTCGCTACGAGCAGTATTAGGAGATAAATCCCCCTTTATTCAATGGGGACAGCTATTCCGCTTCCTTGCAGAGGTCAAGTTTCCTGTGGTATATACGCCTCATTAATACGACGACAGGTATATGGTACAACCAGGATGGTTATGCTGTACGTCATAACAATGGATTTAATAATGTGTCACATCGAGTAGTTTTGATCAGTTTCGGTTTTACAACTTGATATGATTGACGATGTTATGGGCGCTGCATGACCTTTGCAGTTGATGCGCCCCTAAACCCCAATAACCAACCAACCACGGTCAGCATACTGGCAGATGCCCATGAGTCGCTATTGAGCATGAGACGAGAAATGCTGGGACTTCGCTACGCATGCAAAATCCGTCAGTTTTCGGCACACCCATCTTAAGAGGCTGTTTTTTTCTCGTGATATACATGCAATCCCTCGTTGCCACGTGAGGAGTGGAACAGCTTACTGTGTGAGAATGAGGACACTCCTGAGACAGACTAGAATTCGACTGCAAGGAATCAGGCAGTGTGAACGAATAACAACTCCCCCGTGGGAGCTGATCTTCCCCTTCATCGACATCGTCCTCACTGCCGAGAGAAAATGGAATATTACCAAAGAGGAGCTACTAGCATGTTCATTAGAACACATTTGCTTAGCATACCGTGGCTTCATTATCACATTCACAGATGGCTCGAAGATTGACACCGGTGTAGGTAGCACTTTCGTGAGAGGATCCATTACGAGATCCTTCCCCCTGCCTTCACATGCCACCCTCTTCACAGCCGAGTTAATAGCCATTAGCAAAGCCCTTGCATACATCGAGGTCGAAGACGAGGATTTTCATGTTTCCTGACGGATTCTCTGAGCAGTTTTTTGCCATTGCGTAGTTTTAACCAACAACATGTCATTGTACGAGACATTTTATATCAACTTACTTCGCTACATCGTATGGGAAAACAAGTAACACTTTGCTGGATCCCAGCACATGTCGGAATCCGTGGCAATGAGCTCGCCGATCAGGCTGCAAGGCGTGCAGCACAAGCACCATGTAGTTGCGTGCTTCCACTTCCAGCCAGTCACCATTACCCAATTATGTCATCATTTCTTCTTAGACTGTGGCAGGACAGATAAGGCCAAGTGGATTCCAACAAATTAAAAGAAATTAAACTACACTTAGCGCTGTGGCCCTCGTCCTTCAGCCAAAGTAGAAGAGACGAGGTGGCCCTCTGTCGCCTTAGAATTGGACATTTCGGACATGGCTCTAACACTGAGGATGGCGGACTTACTCGGCGATAATTCCAGATTTGTCCAAAATAGAGCAGTTTTTGTTTCCTTGCGGAGGTAGGTTTCCAAATAATATACACACCTGGGCAGATCATGAATTAGTGCCATATATGTTTGCTCTCCAGACTTTAAGAGCTGAATTAACCTTGTCATGGGTGCAAAATAACCAAATTCGGGTTGACGCACCCTAAACCCCTAATAATCAATAAATCGAATGCTCAAGGCGGATGTACACGTGCACGAACGTTGCCGTGGTGGCGACCGGGCGTTATGAACTGGAATGCTTGAAATTGGAAAAGCTTTTCCAATTCCAGGCACTCCAGTTATAAAATGAAATATATGCATTTTAACACCTTCTATGACATCAACCATAGAAAGTACCATACTGGCCCCAATGATAACGAGGTTTGTTGCATAAAAGCTACTTGAAGAAAATCGCCTTGCCTAGTTACATCACATGTAGCTCACATGACCCCATCACATTGTTAATCACATTTTCAGGATTAACATTTGTTTTTTTACATCAGATGAATAAGAATTGCCGCCCCGGTATCACAGTTGGTTCGAGCGCTGGTCTGCACTGCTCTCCCCTGTCCCGGCAAGACAGGGTTCGAGTCACTATAAGCGTTCGCATTTAGCCCAGACTGGGAATGACAGTTGGCAACTGGCCCGATAAGGTCGGGAGCGAGCTACCGGGGTGGCCGTGTCGGCGCATTGACGGCACGTTAAACTTTCGGTCAACATTATGCCGTTGAACTGGAATTCATGGATCTGGTGGTGCCACCAGGGTACACGCAACGAGCGGCTCTGCTTCGCAATAGAATCCTGGTCCATAAATCCACCCCAGCAAGAATGCAGAATAAATTGAAAAGAAACAAATAATAACCAAAAAGAGTGATATTGCTACCTGCTTTCAGGTGAGCGAAATTGACCGCGAGATCCGGGCACCCCATCTGGGACCCAGATGGAGCCCAGCCAGCTGCCGCTTACATCCCATATATGGGTTATCCCAGATTGCCCAAATAAATCCCATATGGGTCCCATTTGGGAACGCTGGTTGGGATTTTACATCTTCAAGTAATTTGTACAGGTGTAATTTCAGCAGTCTGATGTGACATCAAAGGATACCGAAAGAATAAACTTCGAATAGGATGGGGAGAGTTAGGGTTGAAATCCGATGACTCAGAAAGGATGGTGATAGATTCCCCCCACCCCCTCCACATGATAATTAAGTTGGTCACCAAATGGTTTATTTAAACAAAAAATCAAAAGGGACACTTTGGAAAATAGTGGCCGAAATCCTAAAACCAAGAACAGTGGTTGATTGGGTACCCATTCAATCCGTTTGCCCCCGCCCACATGACGCAAGCTCCAGGTACGACACTGGGGGTGGGTAGGGTTTGGACTGCGCCGCCAAAAGTTTCCTCTCCCCCCCCCGCCCAAACTGGAGGACTAGATGCGTATGTGCAAGAAATCCCACCTAGTGCAAATTCCTTAGAGGAGGCCCTGCTGTGGTGTGCGTGAATATCTAGGTCGTATTTTCTTTGTATTACCATCGTTAATAGACCCAATTGCTGGCTTTGTACCATGCATTTTAAGAAACGTTTCACATTTGAGCCTTCCTCGTTGTTTTGACCTCAGTATAAGTGCTGCCAACTTACTACCATTTTTCCTCTTGATGCACCGTTCGAGGTAAAACATCACCACCGCTACCGAAACTATACGAAGGTTTTTTGGTTGCTTTCTTCATTAAATCTCCCTTTGACTAGGTGGGATTTTTCACTCCACTAGGTGGGATTTCGCGAAACTAGGTGGGACGCATCCCACCTAGTTAACATGTTAGATGAGGCTCTGGTGTCCGGTGAATCACCGGCCGCTCATAGGAATAGCATGTAAAACTGAGATTTTTCGTTCGGAAAGTCACCATTTTAGCGCTCCCCGTCGACCCCATTCAGACCGCCAGATCTCTATCCATCGATCGACACCAAACCAACACCTCAGTGTTGCCACGACAATTGTCAACATCGCCGTGGCAACCGTTTCCGAGTCACGCGCAACGCGCACGCGAGGGGGGTGTGGAAAGCGGAAGCGACGTTTTTGAGCGTTTTTCACGATTTGGTCTGGTTCTCGGAAACGGCTGAACTTGGCGACTTGCCGTCACTTTCACCTCATCTACAGGCTACAGTTTTCAATTGACGATCAGTGGCTGCGGTGTGTTCGGGCGCCGTCCCGTGACACGGGCTGCACGTGTTTCGGTCGGTGAAAAAGGCTCCGCTATCCACTGTCTCCACACCACTGTCGAATGACATTTCGCGGAGAAAGTTGTATGCGCGGATAGCCACACTCTTTGTGATGCTCACAGTTCCTTCGGATTGTACCCATCGCAAATAGTTTATTTGCAATCGTCGATATTCGCAACCGTTACCAGACGTCACTTTCGGCAATCTCAAACGGCTCAAACATCCCAGTCGAGAGATTGATCCCGACGCAACAGTTCCGTTTTCCGGCGCAGTTTGTTTTCAAAGCTGGTTTTAGTGTGTACGTATCTACCTAATAAGTATCAAGGCGCTGCTGAAGCTGAACTTGTGTATGTTTTTCGTAAGTGGTGTTTTGTCTCTGATAGTCAGGACAAGTATTGGAAACATGACCTTGTCTTTGATGTTGGTCGCCTATAATATTATTATCTCCGGGAAGTTATCCACTCTTTTTTCTCCAAAATATTAATTGTGTTTGACAATGATTGTCATCTCCCTGCTGCTTGGTCATGATCATGGGAACATGGAAGCACGGAACATGACCGTGAAAAGTACAAAAAAAAGTGTTTGATGACAGAACCAAATCATATCATTCTCCAACTTGGAATACTACACAATTTTCCTCTCATAATCCAGAATTCAGAGTAAACTACAGATCCTCAAAGTCCTTTGCTCCATACCAACCTGTAACGCCACATAATTTTCCTCTCCAATTCCAGAATTACAAGACATAAATCCAACCCTGGTCATACCTAACTGAAGTGACACTTGGAATAAACCTTAGTGCAATACATGCCCAAGGTGTGAGTGCTAATATGACACCACCACTACGAGAAAAGGTGCTTTGTGGCTATCCTGGCTGCAAATATAATGGTGAGTGAAGATCGTTGAAAAGGCATATGAAGGCAAAGCATGCCGGTTTACCTATCCGGCTGAAAAACGCTGCCTTTGGAGTAGGAGGCCGGTGGCAGTCATGGCACATTCCTGCAGGAAGTACAGATAAGGCTGAATGTATTTCTACTAACCAACATCATGTCTGCAAAATATGGCAATCTTGATGGTGTTTTGTTCATGTGCAAGCAAAAAATACTATGACACCTTGTGCAATTGTTGGTGCTGATTTTCACCTCTGGAGGGGTGGGTGGGGGGTTCAATTACCCAGCCATATAAAGCTGTTTGGTGCAGTATTTTATGCAAAATATTTATCAGTGTAACATATCATGCCAGATGTCCATGATATTAGCAACGCATTCGTATTCGCATTCAGCATCCTATTCGCAAACTCTCCGATTTCGTTCACTTTTTTCAGGATATGATCTTAGTCGCTCGCAAAAGTAAGGCAAACAAGAATTATCCAGTAGGATGAGCAGTTCTATCTCCAGAGGTCAAGAAATGTAATTCGGATAAAAAACGGGGTACCGCATAAAATTAACAGTGTTTCACTTACCCGAATGATTCCAACGCCTAGATGTCCGCTGTCCATCAAAGATGCAGCACATCGAATTACGTGACCTTCAATGTCACAGTTTGACCTCAGATCACCAGAGTTGATTTTACTCATGACTATATCTATTTACGGGGTACCGAACAAAATCATGCTGACACATTGGATATACCTGATTTTATACCTACATAGCACGTACATACAGCACATCAATCAACATCACCCATTATGGTCACGGATTCATCACCGTTCGCCAAAAAAGGCCGAAAAATAGCAAATATACAAAATTATTGTGTACCCGATAATTTCCGCAAAATTGTACTTCGCACCACGAAATAACACCCAGACATGGGGTATGGCTCATGGATGCAGCACATTGAAGCGGAAGACCTACAATCTCATAGTTTGACTTATGTTCACAACATATTGTTTTGACCGTGCACTATTTCCATCTACGGTGTACCGAATAAAACCGTCCTAAATACCTTCATCGGATGGGCATTAGCGCCAAATAATCTCCCATCGCACAAGAAAGCAGCACATCCCAGCATGTCACCTTCACGGTCACCATTTGACCTCAGGTCAACGAAGACTTTAACATTACACCCGGTGGGAAAATCACGTGGTACCGAATAACATTTTCCTGAATACATTTATCGGATGGATATTAGTGCCGAGTAGCACTTCCGATCATGTGACCTGCAAGGTCAGCGTTTGACCTCAGGTCAGGTTTGATGAAATTCCGAAAATGAAAGTGGTGCACTGGGGTACCGCATGTGGGCCAAACGAAGCATTCAATGTATACTATCTCAACACTGATGCATGCACTATCAATACAAGAAGCAGCACACCGCGTGACCTGACCTCTATCGATGACGCATTTCATCAGCTAGCACTAGCATCTCATTCAGCAACGCATTCCGAAACGCATTCACCAATATCCTCCGATTCGTCTGAAAATTTGACAACCTTCGCAGGCATGCATCACCAAACCATTTTTGCTACGACGAACCATTTCGCCTTCAGAGGCGAAAAGGTCCGCAAGGTCAAATTTGGGGTACCGCATAACTTGCCGGATAATTCACTCATTGAATAATCCAAACGCTTGTGCCACCACTATCACGGTGGCATGCAACACACAAGTCAACTGGTCACTCGAGGTCACCATTTGACCTCAGGTTAACGAAGACTTTAACATTACGCCCTATGGGAAAATCATGGGGTACCGAATAACATTTTGCTGATAGTGGTGGTGTGATGGTGTGAAAAAAGCACATTCAAATGGTGACCGTGAAGGTGTCATGCTTGGATGTGCTGCTTTCTTTTGCGATGGGAGATTATTTGGCACTAATGCCCATCCGATGGATGTATTTAGGAAGTTTGTTTTCGGTACCCTGTAGATGGCAATAGTGCGTGGTCAAAACAATATTTTGTGAACATAGGTCAAACTATGAGATTGTAGGTCTTCCGCTTCAATGTGCTGCATCCATGAGCCATACCCAATGTCTGGGTGTTATTTCGTGGTGCCATGTACAATTTTGCGGAAATTACCGGGTACACAAGAATTTGGAATATTTGCTACTTTTGGGCCTTTTTGGCGAACGGTGATGAATCCGTGACCATAATGGGTGATTTTGATCGATGTGCTCTATGTACGTACTATATAGACTATCACCTGCAAAAATCAGGAATATCCAATGTGTCACATATACAATGGGTAGTTGCATTGCTTCTGGCACGCACGGTACGGTCACCAACGGCGATGGCACTGAACAATATCGTACAAATCGCACGTCTATCCTAAGTAAGTTACCTCTAGACTCAGATATCTTGAGATTGCTTGACAAAGGCCCCAATTTTGCGTTAGCTCAGAAAGTGGATCGTAGCTGCTTGGAACAGGCAGAATCAGGCGTAGAAAGGGCGATCTATGGTTTGCGGTGGAGGAATGTGAGGGAGGCAAAACAGCAAACTGTACCTCAGGTACCGCAGGCAGGCTTATCACAAAGCACCTCTAGCACAGGTTAATTAAAGCTTCGCCCCATGTTCCCCGACACTCCTGCATACCAACCACCAAAAGACACAACTCAAATAGAATCTGAGTGAAAGATTTAAAAACAAAAGTGCTAAAAGCATATAAATATCACAACAAAGCATCGAACAAAATGTCGGACAATTATGCGAAACAGAGGGAAGTACTTTGGGAGATGAAAAACAACGATAATGTAATAGTAAAGCCGTCAGATAAATGCAACGGATTGGTCGTACTAAACAAAACTGATTACATTGAAAAGGCCAGGAAAATAACGGACGATTATCAGAGCATTCCTTCCCAACCAAACCCTAGCAAACGTCTCGAAATCGAAACAAGTACTATCATCAAGGAAACTTTATCAGGGAAGTTACATAAAGACACAGTGTTATCTCTCCTTCCTCATTCCAGCCGCACAGCAGAATTATACGGGCTCCCCAAAAACCACAAACTAGAGGTTCCACTGCGCCCTATAGTGTCGGCGAGTGCTGCCCCCTAAACAAGTTATCTTGGTTCTTGAGTAAGATTCTCGTCCAGATACTAGCGTTGGTTCCCGCCCACCTGACAAACTCGGAGTCGTACCTGCAGAGGGTGAAAGAAACGTTTCCTACCAAACTTCCAGAAGGCAGTATTGTTTTCACCATGGACGTTAAAAATTTATACGGCAGCATTCCGATAAAGGAGGGAATAAATGCTGTGATTCGTCTAATCGAGGACAATCTGGATGATATTTGTCTTTTCGGGATTGGGGTACAGGACTGTGTGAAATTACTAACGCATATTTTCAGCAATAACCTCATACGTTTCGGTAACTCCATGTACAAGCAGACAAAAGTGTAACGAAGTCTTCCCACCCCTGCTTGTTGCTTATATTTATGTCGGGGGGAAACTTCCTTGGCACGTAGATAGCTAGTTCGGACCACGACGTTTGCGATATTTAAGACCCCGGTCATGTTCAATGGTTCTGTGTCTCAATCTCCGAGCTCTGATCCAAACATCTTGACAGGCACTTCAACATCCAGCACTTTTATTTGCGTCTTTAATCAGCAATTATATGGCGATAATTATTCAGGTTTCAATAGTGCAGCGTTAGACCAAAATTAATACAATAGTGCCTTTAAGCGACAGACAGCTTCAGCTCGACAGACGATTCCCCAGGCCATCCTACATCTTCATACATCTCGACAGTCACATCTTCATACAATCAATGAGACATTATCGTTGACATACAATTCCGCTTACGTCCCGACCGGTCTTCATACACGCTCTACTCTCATCTCTCAAAGGACTACATGTCCGCAGTCATACAGCGATTCTCAGACAGAATATCACGTACCTCAGTACTGAAGTGCGGGACAGGGCTGGCTAGCCACCGGCTGCCCTGCCCGCCGAGCTCCGACTCACAACCGCTCGCGTCGGCTGCTCGGTAACAAGTCCTTACTGAGCCCTCGGCTCCGTCGCGAGGTAAAACCCAGCCCGCGACATTTCATCATCTGACGACGGCGGCCGGGTATCGAGGTCACACCTGCAGCGGCTGGCGCCGGCCGGAAAGAGGGAGGGGATGGTACAAGGTCCACTGCTCGGCCCGGACTGGAGCGGTGGCCTGCCCACGTAAGCAGCCAGACAGGCTGGCGCCGGGTAACCGTCGGAAACTGTCGCGACATGAACTGTGGTGAGGGGGCTAAATTTCTGAAATAAATCACCTCGAAAACCAACTTTGTTACAACACAGCCGAGTTCCAAAAATCCCGAATTGAATTTACAGATGAATTCTGGGATCCACTAGACAAATCACGTCCAACGACATATATTTCCAAATCACTCACAATCACTCACAGTCCAATACAAGGAACACATTAATACGAGTCACGATTATCCGTACATAACGTTCTACGCGTGTCATTCAATGCACGTCCTAAACCAATACAATCAAAGCCAATACAATAGAGTTCAAGTTCTGCCGAAGAAGTGAAGATGAAGAAGTACTGAATCATCATAGCGTTCAATGTTGACTGAAGATTCTGCCCACAGTGTGGCAGGTAAGGCGAGGCATCTGCCTGCCCACCTGTGTATGCCTCTCGGGCACCACTCGAGTATACACCGCTCAAGTTCTCAAGAGCGCCATTCAGCCAGGCGCAGGTAGCCTGGTCCTCGGTGAGCCATGGCAGCGCACCTCGGGCAGCGCCAGCCGTGAGCAAGCGTCGCCATGAAGCGCAGCTCCGTATGGCCAGTGGTGTGGTCAGTCCCACTGGTCGGAGTCGCCGGCAGTGCTGTAACAGCACCGTCTCGATCGCGATCATCTCTCTGTGGCAGATTTATACGTTGTGACGATATGAACTGCTCCAGCCCAAGTTAGTCAAGCACTATCTTCTGGTCATCAGATGAAGTCAGCTTTCTCTTCACCGGGTGGTAGGGCAGGAGTGGTTAACTTGCTGTAGGTCTCTGGGACTAGACTCGGTTCGCAGATGCGGATGTGCAGTTAAATGTTCATTTTAGCCACTGCCCAAAATTAATACAACACTAACCACAGGTTATAGGAAACAACAGAACATCAGATATAACTACAGTCAGTCTATCACACTCAATCACTAACATTCACACAATCAAGTAGACACATTTAAATCATAATCAATACCTCCATTCATTCGTACAAACATGAACTTGAATCATACAACACTTCACAGGTAACATGTCATAATCCATACTAGCATTCATAATAGGTGGCACCACATACATTGCGTCTCTGTTCCATATAGGGGTCGCCACTTGCGTCGAGTTATTCCGAAGTTCCGATAGGTGGCGTCACTGCTGGTTGGCACTGTCAACTAAAAAATGTACGCTCCAAACAAAAGTTCACTATATGACCTGGACAGTCAAGGTTCAGCGAAAAATGCAAAGATTTGAGCAAAGGGAACGACTTCTACCATACACACTCTACAAACATACTCTGGTGTGTCGCACAGGACACCGGGGATCAGCATACGTCGCTCTGTCATTGGACGCTCGGGTCTCCACAGTACTGAGTAGCTAATTAAGCTCAAACAGTCAGAGCTCTCTCGGGAACTCACGCTAACGGCTTAACCCAAGCTAAGTGGCATACTAGCCAAATAACTTCTTGGTGCTCAAGTTAATCAAACCGATCTTGCACCGAATCCATCTAAGCTGAGTGACATACTAGTCAAGCAGACACTTAGTGCTCAAGTTAATCAACTCATCTTGCACCGATACTCAACATACATACGCACAAACATACATGTAGGTGTAATCGTAGTCCCAATCATTTTCTTTCATCTGGGTACAAGTGTCACCCAAATAAAATAATTATGCCCATGCACTGGCAATAATTTCATTTTCCTCAAATAGAAATACTTCAAATAAATAATCTCCGAAAACAAAATCAATTCTGTCATATTAAATTCCCTTGAAGGCGAATTATTCCAGTCCCAAAAATATTTGTATATGGGTGTCTTTAATTATCAGCTATTCTTTCGTTAAATTATTTTTATACGTAATGTACCATCCTTTTTAATGAACATCGGAGTTCATTATAATACCACAATTGAATGTAAGCTTCATTTCAACGATGTTTCATTACTCTAAGTTACCCTATTTTTCCATCTTAATTAATTGAGCAACTCACAAAATTAATTATAACTCGCTCAAGAATGGTTTGATATTTTCCTCAAACCATGAGCTCGTATCTCGAGCCGTATTTAAATAATACTGTTGGCTGCCATTTCAACTTATTTAATCAAGTAATCATTTTCCGAAATTATTCGCTCACAAATATTAGGCTTCACTAATTATACGTTTAAATTTCGTATCAGAGTACACACAATAATTTACAAGTATGGCATACAACGAACAGCAGACATGAAGCGACATAATAAAATTATACAACACTTTTCTAGTAGTGGCTAAAATTCAAAGAGGTGTTTTGGCAGGAATTCGGGAATGCCCGGATTCACGGTTTACTGGCTTCTGATATCAAGACCGCTGTAGCGATGAATTTTCGTTCGGCGTCTCTCGTTGGACTTGCTCCGGTACAACAGGCGGCTGGTGACAGCAGTTGCTCCTCCCTGACGACTGGCCTGTTTTTGAACTCAGGCATCATGATTAATTTCAATCCTGAATTATCGTCAATTTTTCAGGCATTTACTTGTATCATCCTGGGTCACGTCAACCAGTTGTAGGGAAGTTTTGCTCCTCGGAGTTTATCAGACATTTTCCTTTCCCAGATGTCTAATAGTCAAACTTCCTTGGCACGTTGGCCTTCCTAGTTCGGACCACGACGTTTGCGATATTTAAGACCCCGGTTATGTTCAATGGCTCTGTGTCTCAATCTCCGAGCTCTGATCCAAACATCTTGACAGGCACTTCAAAATCCAGAACTTTTATTTGCGTCTTTAATCAGCAATTATATGGCGATAATTATTCAGGTTTCAATAGTGCAGCGTTAGACCAAAATTAATACAATAGTGCCTTTAAGCGACCGACAGCTTCAACTCGACAGACGATTCACCAGGCCATCCTACATCTTCATACATCTCGACAGTCACATCTTCATACAATCAATCAGGCACAATCGTTGACATACAATTCCGCTTACGTCCCGACCGGTCTTCATACACGCTCTACTCTCATCTATCAAAGGACTACATGTCCGCAGTCATACAGCGATTCTCATGGGCGCTGTATGACCAACGCAGTCGATGCGCCCTTAAGCCCAAATAACCAACCAATCATACAGCGATTCTCAGACAGAATACCACGTACCTCAGTACTGAAGTGCGGGACAGGGCTGGCCAGCCACCGGCCGCCCTGCCCCGCCGAGCTCCGACTCACAACCGCTCGCGTCGGCTGCTCGGTGACAAGTCCTTACTGAGCCCTCGGCTCCGTCGCGAGGTAAAACCCAGCCCGCGACATTTCATAATCTGACGACGGCGGCCGGGTATCTAGGTCACACCTGCAGAGGCAGGGTGCCGGCCGGAAAGAGGGAGGAGATGGCACAAGGTCCACTGCTCGGCCCCGACTGGAGCGGTGGCCTGCCCACGTAAGCAGCCAGACAGGCTGGCGCCGGGTATCCGTCGGAAACTGTCGCGACATGAACTGTGGGGAGGGGGATAAATTTCTGAAATAAATCAGCTCGAAAACCAACTTTGTTACAAAGGGAGTGGCTATGGGTAACCGATGTGCACCTCCTTTAGCGATTGCTTGTATGCACCGCCATGAGTCGATCTGCTTAGCTTCGTATGATTTGAAACCAGCTCTCTACATGAGGTATATAGACGATATTCTTGGTGCTTGGACACATGGCTTGGCCTCTCTGCTCGACTTCTTTTCAGAAATTAACCAACAACATTCCAGCATCAAGTTTACCTTAGAACACACTGGTCATAGCAGTTCGATTCCTTTCCTTGATACGTTGTGTGTAGTTCAGGCCGATGGGAGCTACACCACCGAGCTGTACTTTAAACCAATGGCAGCCCCCATCATCTTGTACTATGATTCGGCCCACCCGATGGCCACTAAAACGGACGTTCTAACATCCCAAATGAGGAGAGCAGCACGAGTCTCCTCCGATACTATTTCATGCGAGCGGAGCCTTGCGAAGATGACGACTCTTTTCCTGGAAAATGGATACCCAGCACATCTGGTACACTCCGCCGCTCGTGTTGTTCACCCTCACAACAGGACTAGGATAGGTGGGCGACGTCGGCATCGAGCGGGTAGCAATCCCAACTATGTTTACATGAGACTTCCTTTTGTCGATGACCAACTATGTCCACAGGTAAACGCAGCCATCCGTTCGTCTCATCTAAACCATGTTAGGGTAGCCTGGACTAGCGGATCTACGCTGAAATCTTATCTGGTCCGCTCAGCCCTGGAAATGCCGCCATGCCCTGCTGGTAGGAGCTGGTAGGAGAACGTGCCTCACCTGTATCAACGGGCTCAAAGGTAGATGCACACGGAAAAACCTAGTCTACAAAATAACGTGCAATCGCTGTCTTGGAACATTTTACGTCGGTGAAACCAAACGTAGCATCAGGGATAGGTACAATGAGCACTTGGGAGATGCCAGACTTCGGAGAGCATACACACCTTTAGGCGAACACATGATCGACAAACATTCTAACATGGAACACAGCGACACTAACACAGCTTCAAAGTAGAAATTCTAGTAACAGCCAGGGACAACGCTGATCTGAAGGTCCTCGAATCTCTACATATACGTAATCTACGGCCGCAACTAAACACGCAAACGACGTCTTGGTACATCACATAAAATTACATAAATATAAATTATATATAGTATGTATTACGCGTTATATTGGACATATGTCTATATATGTGCATGAGTGTATGCATCGATATGTATATGGACCATCGGCTCAGGCTTCCTCAGAGAATTCCTTCTTGACATAGTTTGTTTCTGGTTTGGAGTTTCTGTGAGTGTCTGCACCACTGAGGAGGCTTTTCTGCATTCCACGTGTCTTTTTGCACGCTTTTTTCCCGCGTGCTTTTTTCAAATTTTTACGCTTGAGCTTTTTGTATCACTCCTGACGATGGCCCTGGCCGAAACGTTGAGCAATAAAGTATAATCTTTATCGTTACTTTTGATGTCAACTCAGCACCTCCTGGTATATTGAAGGTCGTATATTTTCTTTACACGCAATATGGTAAAATTTACCAAACTCGCTTCCTGATTCGATACTTAATATTAACACTCGCACGTCCAGCGGTCCGCGCCAACTTCGCATGTCCGGGGGGGGGGGCAGATGTTTACCCCCCCTAAGATCTCCAGAACTATGCTAGGTAGCGACAAACGGAAAATGGCGTTGGATAGCTGGCGACAAGCTCTATCGAAAGTGTTTCGGTCATTTTCTCGCTCAGGTCAATATTTAGGTCACTGGGTCATTATATGTAAAATTCGACCAGATCGGGTGGGACCCTCAGATATTGGCACATATCTCAGGACCTGTAACAGATAAAAACAAACTGCAAATGCTATTCTACAGCCCTTGAAATGTGCTATCGACATACGCTGTGTAATTTAAGGTCAGGTAAACAGATGGGTCACCGAAACTATGACCTCAGGTCAAGGTCATGGGGTACACTAGGGAGGTCATGCAATATATTAATCGACACGTCGTGGCGATACAAGCACAATGATGGTAATTTCAGCCTTCTAGCTCAATGCAGTGCGATATAATGTGCAGAAATGTGCTAGTGATTCCAGGTGACCTCAGCTGACCTTGGTGAGGTCACTGAGCAAAATGTCAGCGGTGACATTGAGAATAGCTTTGAACTACACGCCATAACCGTTGGAGGTCATTCCGAGAGCAAATATGTAACCAGGAAACATTTGTATATTTTACCATAGGCCTATCATGGGGAAGCCATGGCCGCGACCTGACCTCAGGTCAATGCTAGAAAAAAAACGTGAGATACATGTTATATTCCTTGATTAGATCATGACGTGATGTAAGTTTGAAATCAATCGCCCAATTATTGTGGGAGTGATGCCACTTAGAACTCCGAGGGATGTTGGGTCACTTCGCATGACCTGGTGACCTGACTTGAGATGACCCAGGGTCAAAAATTTATGAGGATATGCGGAAAAGACCAATGAGCAGCCATGCGTGGTTTGGCCTTGCTAACCCGATTAGTATGGCGGCAAAGTTGGAAAAACCGCAGGGGGGGGCAGATATTTCCCCCCGGACGTGCGCGGGTTAAGCAAGGGAAATTAAATGTGATATAGTTTGTGAGCACGTAACTGATGTCAACATCAACGCAAAAGCACGTGTAGTGGTCTGGACCTAGATGCAGTTGGTTGGGAATAATGATACAGTTATGAAGGGCATACCTTGATCGGAAGGAATTTGTTGCAAAATTTCCTATAAAAATCTGCCATTGATCTCAATCTCAGTCTCTGTCTCTTGATTTCAGAATAGACATCTTTCTGTTTATATCACTGTTTTGATCGCACTCTCGAGCGACCTCTCGGCCCCAGTTTATCTGTCCGTCCCTGGCATGGTCACGATCTCGATCTCGGTCTCTGTCTTATGATTTCGGTCGAAGCATCGGTCTGTTTCTGGTTCTTTTCATCCGGGTGAATCTGCGACGGATAAGGGATGGCTGCGAGAAGAGTTCGATGGCATACTCAGATGTAGCGAGAGAGACAGCCTGCCTGTTGTCCTCATATGGGCGATATGTCCTCGGGCGTCGACCGTGAGGGGCTTTGGACCCTCCCTTCCTCAAGGGGGGCACGACGTAAGGGCGCAATGACGAAACTCTCCTGATTGTTACTCCTGGGCAGTATTTTTAAGTGGTAACTGTTAACTGGGCATCTCGGGAACTCAGGCATCTCTTGACCGCAAAATCCCGCTGGCCTCTGTGATCCAGGCGCGCAGATGGGCTTCGAGCCCGGAAGACTCCGTAAAGGCATGTCAGGCCTTTACGGAGGAGGGGCATTGCGGCTCGTTGAAAGTCTGGCTGGAGGACAGTAGGTAGAGGCAAAACACTGCCCGGTAATTTGTCCACCACCGTTCTCTGTACTTGGGCACGGATGGTAGAGGTTCGGGGGACGCACGGACGGGTTTGGCATGCCGTAAGCCCCGGGGCTGAAATGGTAGGGCCGGCTGGTGTATAAAGACGACCAGGGGACGTACCCAACGTGGTAGGGATCCGTGCTCACCCGTGGGATACGTAGGCATTGTCGTACATTTTCAACGTGTAAGGCCAGGCATGGCGTCGATTGGGTAAGGTTAAGTAAGTTAGCCATTGATACCTGAGTTCAGTCATAAGACAGCACAGAAGCCCAGGGAAACTTTCACCGCCCAGCGTTGCCAAGCCTTAAGGGCAGTAACGACAATAGATACAAATTATGCAATCATGAGAGTCTGGTCAGCCGTTTACAAGTAGGCCTCGGAGCGGGTAATTAATCTGCATTCGGGACTAACCAAGTCCCCAGTGAAAGGGAGTACGACTCGTTAAATGCATGCGTAACACTGGAGGAAAAATCGTGGCCGAACTCCTTTTCGTATTATTAGGGACGGAATGATCGTGCGGAATGAAAGGAGCGAGTGACTGTTGTATAGATGCTTGAAGGGGTAGTTTTAAGGACCAGTGTAATTGGTTCGAATTAAACGCAAGTATTCAGCTGTCAGAAACATCACTGCCAAAATTGTACTGGATATTACCCGGACCCTGCTTGCATCTGGCTGCCCCGAGAACATCGATTTTGTGTGTGTGCGGGGGGGGGGGTGAGTGGATGGTGGATGTGTTGTGTTGTCTGGTGGTACACGGGTGGGTCCCGTAAATTGACGAGTGCCGGCGGCGGTGGCAATACCCATGTCGTGTATCTATCATAGCCATCCATCAGGGTCACATCACACCCCAAGCCCACAACCCATCCTCGCTACATGACCAGCCGGGCGCACTCACGGGCGTATGTGATGTGGACAGGAGCCTGGCCTCGCTAATATACATTCGCGTAGTGGTGGCGACGGGCCGCAGCAGGGTTGGTAGGACGTCGGAGCGGTTGAAGTGGTGGCGAGAGGGTATACAGCAGCAACTACCCAGCCGGCCCGGCGGCGGCCAGCCGCAGTCGCCCGCACAGCGACTGACCCACTCACCCGGCTATGCCGCCAATGCCCAGAGCCCGCTCCGACACCGCCCAGCCCGACGTGGCCCGGACCCCCTCCACATGATGATCAGTTTGTTTAATGGGCACGCCCAGATGGATTGGGGTGCTACAATGCTACAGTGGGTCTCATGTTAAAAGTTGAAATTATTCGGTTGCGGCACGACCAACATTGGGTGGGGGAGCAAATACCCTCCCAAGATCTTACAAAGCTACACCCATGTGGCCTGTATGTGGTTCATATTATTCTTCGGAAGTGAGTGCGCCATGAACATAGAACAAAAATAGTGCAGATATGCTCACTTCACCACTTCTACCTTTCGCTACAGTTCATACCACTGCTGATCACCAAATCAGTGTCTTTCTTCAGCCTGTATCAGTGGACGGAGCAGCGAGTGCCTCACGTCAGCCTGTAGTTACACATAGTGCTGAATGTTGAGATATGAGTGTCGCAGTTCTCAAGACTGCGATCAGTGCCTTCCGGCGAACAGGTCGCCTGTGCGACCGTTAGATGTCTTGCGATGAAGACTATGCGTCAGCCGAAGTCACGGTCAGCCGGAGCGGCGCGCAGCCCCAGCCGAGGCCATTGGTCAAACGGAGAAGCGCTCAGCTCCAGCCGGGTTAATGGATCAGTTGAAGCAGCGCCCAGCCTCAGCCGAGGTCACTGATCAACCGCAACAGCGCGCAGTCTCGGTCACTGCACACTGTAACTTTCCCTTGGCTATTCCAGGCCCAAGTACGTCGACTCTTGAAGTTCACTGGAGCAAATCTTGCCAATTCCACAAGTCGGGTGTCAAAGTCAAGGGACAGCAAAGAGGGGAGGCAGAAAGAGCAAGTGTGTGATCTTGACTAGTTCACCATACAAGAGTGGGCTCGAGAAGAAAGTTGATGAAAAGGAAAGGAAAGCAAAGAGAAAGCCTATCCCAGTTCAAGAATACAAAAAGAAGAAAGTGAAGAAGCAGGCTAGAAAAAAGAAAGAAAAATGGTACGCAACCGACATGCAAGTGACGAGTGGATCGAATAAGATAGTAGCGATACGGTATGCCTGTACTGTACCGAGTCATTTTCTCAATTCGTGGAGGGAGAAAGGTGGGCTTGCTGCTTCAAGTGTAAGCGGCCGGCTCATAGCATGTGTGTTTGTTTAGACAAGGATGATGAGTTCAGTTTTGACCTGTGCCAGTAGATTCATAAAATGTACATAGCCTATAGCGGTTGGTTTTATCGATGATCATGTTTGGAGGACAGAGCTTTTGATGATCATGTTTCAAGGACAGAGCTTTTGTCACAACATTTTTATGGAACGGGGTAAACTGGACCACCAGTAGGCCACTGCCCCGCAATTTTTTCGCGCAAAATATTGTAGTCGTTCCTTCGACGTCAATTTATGGCAATATATATCCACCCTAGAGATAAATCATTGAAGTAAAAAAGAAAGCCGAAGTATGAAACTACCTTGCATGGACATTAGCTTCTAGATGCCACCCGCCAATTAAAAAATGTAAGACATCATTCCTTAGGTAGTCCATTATACCCCACCTTCCCCTACAGCCACGCATTGTAGCCTGCTAAACGTTATACGATTAAACTAGGAACTCCAATCTATTTTCGCATTGTAGCATTTCATTTTGTACCTGAAAACTGTTGTTCAAAATTGGATTTAGACTCTATTAATTTGTAGGCTATTCATGTTGCTATGACAACGATATCAAACTATCAGTGCACAAAAACCAGCAGACGTCGGTCAAATCGCTTGTACACATGCGCAGAAAGCACTTCCGTCTTCTGCTCAGCGGGTGGCGTGATCGCAGGTCAGTCCGAGATTTTGTCCGCATAGTATGTGCTTTTAAGTGTCCAAGCCAATTTTGATCTTTCGCTCAGATTGTCCTATAGCCATTTGCATGTTGGAACTATACATACGCTATATGTTCATCACATTCTCGGTGTATTGGCCTTCATACAGCCCAGACTGCAAAGTATGACACCTTCGGCAAAATTTCGCCGGTGCAGGGCTGGCAACCAGTAGTGCGGCTGGTGCGTGGACCTGGCGAAGGCGGGCCGATAATCCACTGACAATTCACATGGCATCAATAGAAGAAAACGATGACAATTCGAAGAACCGCACAAATAAACAGGGCGCTACCTTTGTCTTAGTCGATGGCTGCAAAATTTGTTTACCTACTGCGCAAGAAATCCATTCCGTCAAATTCAGTTAATTGTCCCATGATGTTCAAAATTGGGTCTATATCTGAACATTTAACGCTCATAGCCTCTAACAGTTAAAAACATATAGGAATCAAAAGGACTAAGCGTTAAAATCCTGTAAATTCGGAGATTTGACTCGGTATGGGGGAAATTCAGAACTTTTAATGCTCAAAACCTCTAAGTGTTCAAATTCTCTAGGAGATCAAAGTATCTAAAGACTCAAAATTACCAGCGATCAAAAGCTCTAAGTGTTCAAAACCTCGAAGGTATCAAAACATCGAATCCACAGAAACAGCAAGAGTTCATACCGTCTAAAATCAAACAAGTTCAGAACCTCTAGCGATCGAAACCTCTAACGTGTTCAATACCACTAATCAATAACTTTTTGCCTCGGAAAAGTGCGAGATTTCTCCGGGAGGTGTCACGTGAGTGATTTTTTATATCTTTTCGTATGGGGCTGGGTCGTCTAAATCCCGTCTATTTCAGTACGCGATTTTTGCAGCGGAATGGTATGGTATATCTCGTAGAGTAACTGTATAGATGGCATAGGTGGGGCCTTGTCTCCACTTAATGCTGAATGTTAATTCTCTTCCACCCTGAATATTGTGAATAATTCGATGCATCAAGTGCACATCAACCGTGAAAGACCATCCACGGCCGCCAATGCGGGGGCAGGTTGAGGTAGACAATACCTAACTGGACCTAGGTTGGTAGGTAGGCACCCACCAACGAGTGCAGGATCCAACGAGGCCATGATTTCCTATAATGAAACCAAAATCCAAGCAATCATTTCCTTCCCAAGTTTTCGCGTACCAACTTCAAACCCTTCCCCTCCCCAGACGCAATTTAACCCGAATAACGTTCACCTGCCCGACGACGGCACCGAGCGCTTCACGCGCATTCACTGATTTTACCATAGCTCTTGATTTAGATGATTTGAACGGGCATTGCTTCTCAATGTTTTAGAGGTTTTGAACGGTTGGAGATTCTGAACGTTATGGTTTCTGAACCAACTTTGTACGGTTTTGAACGTTTTAGAGGTTTCGAACGTTAGATACTTTGAGCGCTTTGAGGCTTTGAACTTTAGGTATCGTGATACACTAGTGATTTTGGACCGTTAGGTTTAGTGAGCAGTTAGTTGATTTGGACGTTCGGATATTTGACCGTTTTAGAGGTTTTGAACTGTTAGCTGCTTTGACTCCTTAGAAGTTGTGAATATCCCCAACAGAAAGAAGTTTCAGCCGATTAGAGGTTTTGAACCATTAGAGGAATTGAACTTTAGCGGATTTTAGAAGTTTTGAACTATTCGGTGTTTTCAATCCTTAGAAATTCTGATACACTGATAGAAGTGTTTGCTTTAATCATGTCGTATGTGCATGTTTGCACTGGCGAATCTAGCCCACCGGTTTGGGGGGGGGCAACTTTCGGTTTTCGGCATCAGCCCTTCTCCTCCCCCTCCCACAGTGGCGTACCTAGGAATTGCATCAGGGGAGGGGTCGAACGGATTTGGAGGGTGCCCATTCTCCCATTATTTGTGGTTAAAAGCACCGGATTTCGACCACTATTGGGCAAAGGGGCCCATATTAAAAAATAATAATACAAATAAAAATAAAATAATAATTCACCACATAATTTCCTGTGTAGGGGCCCCAGCCTACCTCCACCGTTTCTATGTTACCGTATTTTGTTCTTATTTATCAAAACGTTCACGTTCAACGTCTTGTACCACGTTGACGTGGTACAAGACGTTGAACGTGAACGTTTTGGTAAATAAGAACGTGTACACACTGGCGGGTCCGATCTTGTCAACTCTTGCTGTAAGCAGAACTTGAGCAGCATGGAACCCTTGATGTGTGTCAGAATCTACTATGCTACCATGCTGGCTTCCAAACAATTATTTTGAAGTAAAAAACTCCATTGAAATTGGAGATTCTTTCATCCAGACGCAATTTTTTAACCTCGGCAAGCGTTACTGCATTTTAATTTAGTTGACTTCTGTTGGTTTCGGCGGGGGGGGGGGGGCAAAAACACTATCCCCCCTTTTAAGCGCTTCGGGGGGCCATGGGCGGCATGGCCCCTCCCTGGATCCGCCAGTGCATGTTTGTATTGATTCGATGTGAGGGATGTGTTCATGTAGAAAAGCGCTTGCCTAAGCCTCTTGAAGTTCTTCCCTCATTGTTTCGTGTTTACATTCGGTGCAGGTATTCGATCTCCCTGGTGGGGATTTTTGTCCTCCCAGTGCGTTTCGGTACGATTTTGGTCCGCGGTTGGTGCGCTTCACGGAGCCATTTGTTATATTCTGCAGCCAGGCATACATAGCGGTGATAACCGTAGACAATCCGGTAAATTTGTGGTTTAAGGTGTTTGATGATTTCTTGGAATTTATCCTTCAAATGTTCTTGAAAGTGACTAAGATCACGGGACCAGTCATTTTCTGTTCAAATGCTTACTTTTTCAGTTTGTTAGCAAAATATCACCAAGAAAGGGTCTTTGGATTAAGTAGCACAGCATAAAAGGTAATGTTTATAAAAGCAAAATATAAATGTCATCACCTAATCTAACCAAGCCTAACATCTCTTGGGATAAAAATAAAAGCAATTGAAGTTGAAAAGTTTCCAACAATTTGTGTTGTTAAAATTTTCCAACTAAAAAACTGAACCTAATCTATCCTCGTCAAACAATTTGCCACACTTTGCAGTCCGGCATACAGTGCGGTGATAACCATAAACAAACTGGGAAATTTGTGCTTTAAGGTGTTTTTTTTTCATTCTTGGAATGTATCCCTCGAATGAAATCAATGCTCTTGAATGTGACTAAGATGATGGGACCAGTCATTTCCTGTGCAAATACTTACTTTTCGGTTTATGAGCAAAATAACGCTAAAAAGGCTTTGGATTATGTAGCATAGCATAGAAAATAATGTTTCAAAAATACAAAATGTAACATAAATTCTCCAAATTAAAAAAAATCCTGACTCAGCCTAACCTAAACTAATATAACTTGCTCTTCACAAACGCAATTTCTTTCTTTTTTACTTTTGTGAACAATTTTAGAAAGTTTTCCAACTTAGAAAACCTAAACCAACAAAACCTAACCAAACTTAACCCGACCTATTTGCTTCCTTTATGGAGGAAGAATCCGCCATGCGAAAAATGCGCACAACTTATCTTGTGAACATTTTAAAACACAATAATAACGCCAAACCTACCCATGTCCGCTATGGGGCGTTATGAACATGGCGAGACGGCTCAGGGTCAGTTGGTTAAAAGTGCATTGTGGTAAAATGGTTCATGCAACAACTTGCTCCGGTGATTCATGCAGTATTGTTTTAATCAAGTATGTGTTGTACGTATGTATTAACCCTCGCCGTGTCCGTGGGGGGGGGGGGTGACTCTCGGGAGCCCCACTCGGGATTTTTTTTGCAATAGCTGCCGAATAAGTACACACAAAGAGACCAGTTCTTCAGTAGCCCATTATCCATCTGTTTAGCTTATTTGGTCAACATTTCAAATCAGGTAGTCAAAGGTCATAGACCTGGAATGGGTCAAAGAGTGATGTTCCAAAATATGTAAGGTGCCGCCGTTCAGAGTAGTTGCAACAATCCAGCATACAGCTCGGGTGATGTACTTCGCTCCTTTCTTCGCGAAGCCGATTGCACAGAGCTGCCTGACGGAGCAGTCGGGCGGGCGGCACGGTTCCGGTAACTGGAACAGGTAACTGACCTGATAAAGTGCTGCTATATAGGTGACCTGAGGTCAAATGTCGGGTCTAGCATCTGTACTGCATCATTATTAATGTCCAAAACCCCATTGATGCCCATTTTGGAGCATTTAGACACAATCACAGCGATCCATGACAATGGCAAGCCAAGCCACGCAAAACAAGAGAATTTCGGCAAATGTGACCTCATTTGACCTTGAAGATATTGACCTGTCATGAAATTGGCACACAATAGAGTTCACTACCGTACCCATCCACCCTGTGAATTTCGTTTGGGGGTGCGGAATCCGCCCCCCCCTCCAGTGCGCGTAATTGTCAGAGGCCCTCCAGGGCGCGTGTTAAAACGGTGTGCTGCATTTAATCTTGCATACGCAGATCGGAAGTTCCAGGGGGTCTTTCAAGAGCCTCCCCCTACCTCCACCCCTTCGGCCCGGAGAAGGTGGATTCGCCTGCCGGCCCGGCGAGGGTTAAGTATCTAATAAGAATGTGTTGCCGGCGGACCGTACCCCGTCAGCCGTAGACCGTTCGCCGGCATCGCTGGACCGTTCGCCGGCATCGCTGGACCGTCCGCCGGCAACGACGGATCATCTTCCGGCATCTCTGAACAGTCCACCGGAAGCGGCGGACCGTGCACCGGCAGCGGCGGACCGTCCACCGGCAGCGCTGGACCGTCCACCGACAGCGGTGGACCGTCCGCCAGCAGCGCTGAACCGTCCACTGGAAACACTGGACCGTCCGACGGCAACGGTGGGCCATCCGCCGGCAACTGTGGGCCGTCCGCCGGCAGCGGTGAGTCGTCCCACGGCAGCGGTGAGTCGTCCCACGGCAGCACTGGACCGTCCACTGGAAACACTGGACCGTCCGACGGCAACGGTGGGCCATCCGCCGGCAACTGTGGGCCGTCCGCCGGCAGCGGTGAGTCGTCCCACGGCAGCGGTGAGTCGTCCCACGGCAGCACTGGACCGTCCGACGGCAACGGTGGGCCGTCCGCCGGCAACTGTGGGCCGTCCGCCGGCAGCGGTGAGTCGTCCCACGGCAGCACTGGACCGTCCGACGGCAACGGTGGGCCGTCCGCCGGCAACTGTGGGCCGTCCGCCGGCAGCGGTGAGTCGTCCCACGGCAGCACTGGACCGTTCGCCGGAAGCGCTTGATCATCCTCCGACAGGGCTGGGCTGTACGCCGGCAGCGCTAGTCCGTCCGCCGGCAACGGCGGATCAGCGCTGGACCTCCCGACGGTGTCGCTGGGCTGTCCGCCGGCAACGACGCATCATCTTCTGGCAGCAATGGAACCCGCCCGCTGGCAGCAGTGGACTGTCCACCGACAACGTACAACAGGTTACTAACACCATTGAGACAGACCATTGACTGCTGCGATGTGAACTTGACAAAATAAGTCAATGCACACAACAACAGGTGGTGCATTGCACATAGCGATCTCAGCGAAATAAACACTTCCCCGCCGTTCCAGAGCAGGGGTGCCAGCTCAGGCGTTCATTTCTGAAAATTATTGTGGGTGGGGACACAATACATGAAGGCAATGAGCGAACCCAAATGGATTGGGGGAGGGCACACTCTATAAGGTTCCATATTGAAGGTTGAAAGCATTGGGTGGACAGAGTCAACATTGAGGAGCACTTGCCCTCTCAAAAGTACTTAAAACAGCTCCCTTGGGTGCCAGTTTAGCGCTTCTTCGCAAGCAGAGCACAGAGCCCTTTGTTATATTTCGTATCACTCATTTCTGGATATGTCATCCAGTCTCCCAGTTGCGAGAGGCCACGGTGATGGACTCAGTTGGTGCTTGCGTGCAGCATGAATATTGATACCAGTCATACTCGCCTGTGGTAGTCAAGCCACGCACTGAAACTGTCAGTATTCCGTTCCGAATAAGCTTTGCATTCCTCTAGTCATTTGAACATCTTCATCGAAGGTCACAAGCAGTTCATCGATAGGCATACAGCAATGGAAAAGTCGGACGAGACAGGCAGCAGCACCAGTTTTTTTATTAAGTCAAAAACATTCAGCGAAAATGAAGTTAACTTCGACCGCATGCTCGGACTAAGTGCACAATCGCTTAGGGCCACTGGTCAGAAAGGAATCTACTGTCCACCGCTCCCGTCGGACGTTCAGCACTGCATGCAGATGATCTGTCGTTGCCAGCGGACAGTCCAGCGCCGCCGATGGACGGTAGTATTTTCCGGTGTCTGTTGGTTCCCGGTAGACGTTTGTGACAAAAGCGCCTGAGGATGTGTCGATGCTAATGTCTAGACAACTGACTTTGTCACCTACGTTCTTCTATATGGTGAAAGTTAGCCCCGACCCGCTTTGCAAGCGGGACTGAAGGTCCTGGAGGGTGGATGTGTCAGCTGTGTCGATCAGGATGTCATCTATGTATCTGCAGTATACGTGGGGGCTGTTGCTGGCTGACAGAACCTGGTGTTCAACCCAGCACATAAATGCTTGGGCAAGCAGTACGCCTAGGGGTGACCCCATGGCAACACCATCTGTTTGGTAGTAAAGGTTGCCGCGGGGGCACCTAAAGGGAGATTTGGTGGTGCAGATTCTGAGCGTGGCGGCCATCACGGCCTCGGGGATAGCAGGTGGGGCGAGTTCAGTGCGCCGGTAGGCGTGGTGACAGATAATGGCGATAGTACGCTCGACTGGCACATTGGTAAACAGGTTTGTTGCACCCAGTGAAGCCAGCATGCCCTGTCGCTGTTTCGAGCGTACGTGATCAATAAATTCACTGGATGACTTCAGCGCGTACGTAACCGGCAAGTATGGAGATAGCACAGCGTTCAGACGTTTTGCGAGGCGGTAAGTCGGGAGTAGCATTTGCGATATTATAGGGCGCAATGGGTTACCTGCCTTATATGTTTTCACATTTCCGTACATATACCCAGGCTGATATTCGCCTGTGATACGCTTGAGGTCCGTGTCACTATCTGCAGATTTGTTGGCAACGTCAATTAGAGTAATTGGCCTTCCTCTTGAGGTCTTCGATGGGAATACGGGAGATCTGAGGATCTGGGGAAGGGATTACGGGAGCATTAGACTGGATAAATATACCGAATGTTCTACTTGCATATCATATTTCTGCTTATGAATATCGTACATGAACATACTAACGATGGAAAGCGTATCGTAAGACACATGGAGAGACTGCAGAAGAAAGAGTGCAATGCCCATTCCGCGATTGTGTTCAACCAACAATGCATAGATAACGATTTGCTTTCAAGCTATACTACTAATATCAAGTTACACAACGAAGCAACTCGACGGAAGACACTCACGCTTGAATTCAGACGAAAGCTCGTGGAGAATCAGTTGAATGAAAAGAAAGCTCTATTGACCTCTCTATCTGAGCAGAGAGCAGAAATCCAAGATCAATATGCTAGACTCGATATAAGTGATGTTCTTCGGCGAAGGACTGATGGTGCCCTGAACGGTGAGCTTAGGCACCATGTAGCTGTAGTTGAGGCCAGAATCCAAAAGAAGTTATGTAAGCTTTATGGCGGGTGGGTGCCCTTGCCTCGCCTAGCAGCAGGTTGCTTGAACCTATTAAAAGTACAGTTATGTGATGACCAAAAGGAGTTTCTCGACTTGGGAATAAACCATAAACTGGCACCCAGGTACTCACCTTTCCAGAAGAAAGCCGAATTAGAAATACTGTATCAAGATGTGCTATCTATGCGAGACAAAGGCAAGCTCGACGTCAACCCAGAACTCAAAGAACAGTTTATGGCCGAGAGTACGAAAAACAGATGTCGCCCAGGTAAACGCTCTCTCAGCCCACGCCTCCAGCGTGCGGCGAAGGAGCTGAGGGACAACGCTGGCATTGAAATACGAAAAGCTGACAAATCCAACACCTACGTCATTCTTGACAACAGCGACTACTATGCCAAGATTGACACCATTCTGTGTGACACTTCCAAATTCAGGAAGATCTCCGGTAATCCCATCGAAGACCTCAAGAGGAAGGCGAATGACCTAATTGACGTTGCGAACAAATCTGCAGGTAGCGACTCGGACCTCAAGCGTATCACAGGCGAATACCAGCCGGGGTACATGTACGGAAATGTGAAAACATATAAGGCAGGTAACCCATTGCGCCCTATAATATCGCGAATGCTACTCCCGACTTACCGCCTCGCAAAACGTCTGAACGCTGTGCTATCTCCATACATGCCGCTTACGTACGCGCTGAAGTCATCCAGTGAATTTATTGATCGCGTACGCTCGAAACAGCGACAGGGCATGCTGGCTTCACTGGGTGTGACAAACCTGCTTACCAATGTGCCAGTCGAGCGTACTATCGCCATTATCCGTGACTACGCCCACCGGCACACTGAACTCGCCCCACCTGCTATCCCCGAGACCGTGATGGCCGCCACGCTCAGAATCTTCACCACTAAAGCTCCCTTTAGGTGCCCCCGCGGTAACCCTTACCACCAAACAGATGGTGTTGCCATGTTGTCACTCCTAAGCGTGCTGCTTGCTCAAGCATTTATGTGCTGGGTTGAACACCAGGTTATGTCAGTCAGCAACAGCTCCACATATGCTGCAGATACATACATGACATCCTGATCGACATAGCTGACACATACACCCTCCATTACCTTCAGTCCCGCTTTCAAAGCGTGTCGGGGCTAACTTTCACCATAGAGAAGAACGTAGATGACAAAATCAGTTTTCTAGACATTAGCATCGACACATCCTCAGGCGCTTTTGTCACAAACGTTTACCGGAAACCAACGGACACCGGAAAATACTACCATAAACCGGCAGCGCTGGACTGTCCGCTGGCAACGACAGATCATCTGCCGGCAGTGCTGGAACGTCCGACGGGAGCGGTGGACAGTAGATTCCTTCAGAAGCCTTGTTGAGGTCTGACCAGTGGCCCTAGGTGATTGTGCACTTAGCCCGAGCATGCGGTCGAAGCTAACTTGTGATCGCGACCAATTTGAATAGTCTTGAACATGTCCGTAGGAGGATGAAACATCGAAAATATAACAAATGTTGTACTTGCATATCATAGTTCTGCTTATGAATATCGTACATGAACATACAAACGATGGAAAGCGTATCGTAAGACAAATAGAGAGACTGCAGAAGAAAGAGTGCAATGCCCGTTCCGCGATTATGTTCAATAAACAATGCATATATATATATATATATCTCTCTCTCTCTCTCTCTCTCTCTCTCTCTCTCTCTCTCTCTCTCTCTCTCTCTCTTATATATATATATATATATATATATATATATATATATATATATATATATATATATATATATATATATATATATATATATATATATATATATATATATATATATATATATATATATATATATATATATATATATATATATATATATATATATATATATATATATATATATATATATATATATATATATATATATATATATATATATATATATATATATATATATATATATATATATATATATATATATATATATATATATATATATATATATATATATATATATATATATATATATATATATATATATATATATATATATATATATATATATATATATATATATATTGTCTCTCTATATCTCTCTCTTGTCTCTCTCTCTCTCTCTCTCTCTCTCTCTCTCTCTCTCTCTCTCTCTCTCTCTCTCTCTCTCTCTCTCTCTCTCTCTCTCTCTCTCTCTCTCTCTCTCTCTCTCTCTCTCTCTCTCTCTCTCTCTCTCTCTCTCTCTCTCTCTCTCTCTCTCTCTCTCTCTCTCTCTCTCTCTCTCTCTCTCTCTCTCTCTCTCTCTCTCTCTCTCTCTCTCTCTCTCTCTCTCTCTCTCTCTCTCTCTCTCTCTCTCTCTCTCTTTCTTCTTTCAGACGCTGTGTCCTACGGGTCCGCTCAGACGCTGCGCCCGGCTGGCCCCCTCAGACGCTGTGTCTGGCTGGCCCCCTCAGACGCTGTGTCTGGCGGGCCCCCTCAGACGCTGTGTCTGGCGGGCCTTCTCAGACTCTGTGTTCGGCAGGCAATTTTAGACTGCGCTCGACAGGCCCCCTCATACTCTATGTCTGGGGGGCCCTCTCAGACGTTGTGTCCGGCAGGCCCGCTGACACATGGTCTCCAGCGGACCACCTCAGACACTGTCCGGCGGGTCAGTTTATGTACGGTCCCCGGCGGGCCCACAGACACATGGTCTCCAGCGGATCACCTCAGACACTGTCCGGCGGGTCAGTTTATGTACGGTCCCCTGCGGGCCCACAGACACATGGTCTCCAGCGGACCACCTCAGACACTGTCCGGCGGGTCAGTTTATGTACGGTCCCCGGCGGGCCCACAGACACATGGTCTCCAGCGGACCACCTCAGACACTGTCCGGCGGGTCAGTTTATGTACGGTCCCCGGCGGGCCCACAGACACATGGTCTCCAGCGGACCCGCTCAGACCTGTCCGGCGGGTCAGTTTATACACGGTCCCCGGCGGGCCCGCTGATACATGGTCTCAGGCGTATCCGCTGACACCTGGTCTCCAGTGGGCCGGCTGACATGGTCCCCGGCGGGTCCGCTCAAACACTATGTCCGGCGGGCTTCTGCTTGAAGGAGAGCAGCCGTTGGCTGACGGCTGAGCAGTCGTCGTAGATCAGGAGGGGCCGTCGGTCGGTGCAGCGCGAGTGGCGCCGTCGATACAGGTTCGCTCCGATTAGCAGCATCACTATGACCATGTAAAAGACGACCACGATCTGCCGATACGGTCACGGTATTAGCAGATGCGACCCCTCTGTGACGGCACGGCCACCATACCTACATGCATCCACGCTATGGTACATACATGGACAGTTCAAATCCCACAACCGGCAGCATTACAGAGTCTGCTCGTGACAAAGTGTCGTGAGAGGCTGGCGAAGCTACATGGCCTAGCAGTCGAATGCGTTGTAAACGAACCCAAGGTTCGTTAGTTCGAGGACATGGACATTATTTGCAGGTACGGCCGCTGTCTGACTATATTGTCTGACCCTCGCTAGGGGACGTGGACACTATTAACAAGTACGACCACTGTCTGACTACATGGCCACGATATCAGCATATACCCTTGCTACGGGACATGGACACTATTAGCAGATACGACCACTGTCTGACTCAAGGGCGTCGCCACCGGGGGGGGGGGGAAGTCGCCCCCCCTGCCGTGAAACTGGGGGGCGGCGCCCCCCCTGAAATTTGAGGAGGCCCCTATCCGCAAATGCACAGCAAAAAAGGTGAGCAAGGAGGCCGACGGGACAGAATATCATGCTGTCAATGAGGCCTCAAGACTGACGAGGCCACCAGGAAATATCATCAGGTCTCTATAAGAGACGTAGAACAGAGATTGGGAGGAGGCCCCCAGGACGAAAAGGAGGCCCCCCGGGACGAAAAGGAGGCCCCAGGACGAAAAGGAGGCCCCAAGACGTAGAACAGAGATTGGGAGGAGTCCCCCAGGACGAAAAGGAGCCCACCCCCGGGACAAAAAGGAGGCCCCCAGGACGAAAAGGAGGCCACAAGACGTAGAACAGAGATTGGGAGGAGGCCCCCAGGACGAAAAGGAGACCCATGACGAAAAGGACGCACCCAAGGACGAAAAGGAGACCCCAAGACGTAGAACAGAGATTGGAAGGAGGCCCCCAGGACGAAAAGGAGGCCCCTAGACGTAGAACAGAGATTTGGAGGAGGCCCCCATGACGAAAAGGAGGCCTCAAGACGTAGAACAGAGATTGGGAGGAGGCCCCCAGGTCGAAAAGGAGGCCCCCCGGGACAAAAAGGAGGCCCCCAGGACGAAAAGGAGGCTCCAAGACGTAGAACAGAGATTGGGAGGAGGCCCCCAGGACGAAAAGGAGGCCCCCAGGACGAAAAGGAGACCCCATGACGAAAAGGATGCACCCAAGGACGAAAAGGAGGCCCCAAGACGTAGAACAGAGATTTGAAGGAGGCCCCCAGGACGAAAAGGAGGCCCCCAGGACGAAAAGGAGGCCCCAGGACGAAAAGGAGGCACCAAGACGTAGAACAGATTGGGAGGAGGCCCCCAGGACGAAAAGAAGACCCCAGGACGAAAAGGATGCACCCAAGGACGAAAAGGAGGCCCCATGACGAAAAGGAGGCCCCCATGACGAAGAGGAGGCCTCAAGACGTAGAGAAGAGATTGGGAGGAGGCCCCCAGGACGAAAAGGAGGCCCCCGGGACGAAAAGGAGGCCCCCAGGACGAAAAGGGGGCCCCAAGACGTAGAACAGAGATTGGAAGGAGACCCCCATGACGAAAAGGAGGCCTCAATACGTAGAACAGAGATTGGGAGGAAGCCCCAGGACGAAAAGGAGGCCCCCGGGACGAAAAGGAGGTCCCCAGGACGAAAAGGAGGCCCCAAGACGTAGAACAGAGATTGGGAGGAGGCCCCCAGGACGAAAAGGAGGCCTCCAGGACGAAAAGGAGACCCCATGACGAAAAGAATGCACCCACGGACGAAAAGGAGGCCCCAAGACGTAGAACAGAGACTGGAAGGAGGCCCCCGGGACGAAAAGGAGGCCCCCCAGGAAAGGAGGCCCCAGGACGAAAAGGAGGCACCCAAGGACGAAAAGGAGGTCCCAAGACGTAGAACAGAGATTTGGTGGAGGCCCCCAGGACGAAAAGGAGGCCCCCCGGGACGAAAAGGAGGCCCCAGGACGAAAAGGAAGGCACCAAGACGTAGAACAGAGATTGGGAGGAGGCCCCCAGGACGAAAAGGAGGCACCCAGGACGAAAAGGAGGCTCCCAGGACGAAAAGAAGGCCCCAAGGACGAATGACGCAGTCTATGCGCCCCTACACTTCAACAATCAACCAACCAACCCCAGGACGAAAAAGATGCACCAAAGGACGAAACGGATGCCCCCAAGACGTAGAACAGAGATTGGGATGAGGTCCCCAGGACGAAAAGGAGGACTCCAGGACGAAAATGGGCCCCCAGGACGAAAAGGAGGCCCCTAAGACGTAGAACAGAGATTGTGAGGTGGCCCCCAGGACGAAAAGGAGGCCACCAGGACGAAAAGGAGGCCCCTAAGACGTAGAACAGAGATTGTGAGGTGGCCCCCAAGACGAAAAGGAGGCCCCCAGGACGAAAAGGATGCCCCAGAACGCAAAGGAAGCCCCCAAGACGTAGAACAGAGATTGGGAGGAGGCCCCCCGGGACTAAAAGGAGGCCCCAGGACGAAAAGGATGCCCCTAGAACGAAAAGGATGCACCCAAGGACCAAAAGGAGGCCCCTAAGACTTAGAACAGAGATAGGAAGGTAGCCCCCAGGACGAAAAGAAGGCCCCAGGACGAAAAGGAGACCCCAGCACGAAAAGGAGGAGCTCAGGACGGAAAGGATGCCACCGAGACGGGCAAGAAGCCACCCAGGTTAGACGAAAAGGCTTCCGATGGGTGGCAGGATATTCTTAAGTTGGAAAACGAGGCCCCCAAGACGGAAGAGGATGCCCCTGCAATATAAAATTAAGACCTGATAGGGGAGACTTCTCCGGACGCAATAGGGGCCCCAAGACGGGTAAGAGGGTCTGCGCAGGAATGAGAGAAGGCCACCGAGACCAGCCAGATGAGGCCCATATTTTGGAAGAGGAGGAACCTGGAAGAGAAGATCTAGGACTAGGACGCAAAAGCACCCTGCTAAGAGGATAATGAGGCTCCAGACACAGATAAGGAGGCCCCCATGACGTGAGAGGAGGCCCCTAATTTGAAAAAGGAGTCACCTTGGAGAGGGTAGGAGTCCCCAGAAATCAAGAGAGTGTCAAAAATGGCACGGAGGCAACCAGGATTGCAAAAGAGGCTCCAACACCGGAAAGGAGGCCCCAGCATATGAGAGGAGGCCCTAAGACGGAAAAGGAAGCCATTGGATATGAGATGAGGTTTCGGGGACGCAAAAGCAGGCCTCAAACGGGTGAGGTTCCACCGATATAGAAAAGGATGATCCAGAGACGTGGCAGGAGGCACCTAATTCGGAAGAGAACGACACAAGATTGGAAATGAGACCCCATGATGAACGAGGAGTCCCCTAAAATAGGAGAGAAAGGCCATTGGATAAGAGAGATGGCTCCCAAGCGGAAAAGAAGGCTCGAAGACCGCTAAGAAGGTCCCCGGGAAATAACAAGGCCACTAAGATAGGAAAGGTTGCCAGTAATTTGGCAGAGGAGGCGCCTGGGAGAGAAGAGGAGTCCACCAGGAGACCACCCATAAGATGGGTAAAGATCGAATCCAGAGCGCAGAGCAGGAGGGCCCCAAGACGTGAGAGGAGGCCCCTAATTTGAAAAAGAAGGCCTCTAGAAGAGAAATGAGGCACCTGGCGGACATGAGAAGGAGTAGGTCTCCAGGACCAAATGAGGTCCCGAAGACCTGAAAGAGTTCCCAGGAAATGAGGGGAGGCCCTTTAGATGGGGGTGGATGCAGGTATGGAAGGAGGTGAGGTTTCCAAAATTGAAGATCCTCAAGACGGGTAAGGCTTTGCCAGTATAAAGGAGGAGGCACACGAGGCGTGGCAAGAGGCCCCTAATTTGGCACAAAATGCCCCTCGAAGATGAGAGGAAGCCCCATGCCATGTTAAAGGGGCTCCAGAATGCAAGAGGAGGCCCTCCAAGACGGGAGAGGAGGACCATTGAATATGGAGGAGGGTAGGACACACAAGGAGACATCGAAAACCGGTAAAAAGGCTCTAGGAAATGAGACGACGCGACAGTAGGCCTATAATTTGCAAGAAGAACCCCCTGAGAAATAGGAAGAGTCGAGTCTGGGTATTTTAAAATCACGATATGGGCCCCAAAAGATCCGGCCGGGGCCCCCGCATATTACGCTGAGTCTGGGGTACCGAAAATTCACGCCCGGACCACGAAAATCATGCCAGGGGCACGACAGGTCGTACCGTGCCCCAACAGTCTCATTGGGACCAAGACAAAAGAAGCCGGAGCAACGAAGAACAATCCGGACATGGATAATCACTCTGGGGGCCGAACAATGACGCCAAAAGCCTCCAAAACGCATTAGACCCCAAAAAAGTGTCGAGGCCGCTATACCTGACGCTAGGGATCCAAGAAATTGACGTCGGGGCCCGAAAGATCACATTGGACCCAAGAAAGTCGCGTCACAGCCCTTGAAAATCACACTGGAGGCCCAGAAGTTCGAGCCGAGGCCCCAAAAGTTGCAGCTGCCCCCCCAAATCAATTTTAACCGGAATGTCACTCTGGGACAAAAAAAAACTCCTTCAGTGGCCGCAGTGCTATATCAAAGGGGCAAATGCCCCCCCCCCCCATCCTGAGAGGGATAAGCTCCCAAGAATCGTGTCGGGGCCTCAAAAATCGCGCTGGGACCACCAAAATTCGCGTCGGTCCACCAGGATTCGCATATGGGTCTCCAAATAAATACGGCGAGCCCCGGAAAACTCGCTCCGAGGCCCGAAAAATTGCGACAGGAACCGCCAAAATCGCGTTGGGGCCACAGCTAAATATAACGCATCGCACAAACTCGAACCGGGCCCCCCAAATATCGCGCTTGGGACCCACAATTCCCATCGGTAGTCCCGTCGAGGCTCTAAAAAATTGCCGTCTAGGGCCACACGTAAGCACAGTGTGACCACAAACACAAACACAAATCAAGCTGGAGCCCTCCAAAATAAGGATTGATTCCACGAACTAAATGCTCAGGTAAAAAAAATGGCTCTGGAGCACCGAACATATTATCAGATGCCTTCACAAATTGCGTACGGAACCGAAAAACAAACCGAATCTTGAACATTCGAGGTGGGATACAAAAACATGGTGCCAAGGGCTCGAGAATTCCGGCCGGGATTCGGACTTTTAAGAAAATCAGAATAGTTTCACAAAATCGTATTGAGCCCAGAAAACTGGGGTTGGGTCTCCGGAACCACGCGCCTGGGTGCGATAAGCCACTCTGGGACCTAGAAACATCGTACCGAAGCCCCAAAATTGTACTTGGACCCCACAAGTGTGCGTCAGAAGCCCAAAATAAACACATCGGGACCCTAAGAGCACAACGGGGGCCGAAAATACAACTGACCCTCCAAAGCGCACAGTCTCACAAAAAGCGACAGGGCCTTAACACATGCGTTGCAGCCATAAATATACATACCGGGAGGTCTAAAAAATACACCGGAAGCTCTCAAGGCACACAGGGGTCATGATAACGCACAATAGCCTGAAAAGGTGGTTGGGGCCGCAAAAGGCAACATGGTTCCGAAACAAACAAAAAGACCGGGCGCTAAATAAACACATCGGGATCTTCGAAAACGCCCTGACACGTCAAAAAGAAATCCTCGGTGCACAAAAATTCAACAAACCCTAAAACGAGCATGGGGTTCGAAAATGCTGCTTATGCTAACAAAAATGGCTTGGAGCCATAATACACAATCATAGACCAAGAAAGACGCAACGGGTCCAAAAAAGAACGCCGAGGCTTGGCCTCGGTTCGGTATCAAATCTGGGAGGATAGCAGCAAAGATATGAAGTGCATCAAAGCTCAGCGGAGACCGCATTTCATAGCTACCAGAAAATGTGGGAAGTAGGAAACTAATGATCGAATTTAATCAATCGACTTTTCGAAGCGAACGCCCATGCGAATCATTCCATCACGCCAAATATGGCGCAAGTGTATCATGTGGCAGCAATTAGCAAAACGCAGAAGGCCTAGCAGAAACCATAGCATCGCACGAAGTGTGGCGAGTGCACCGAATACGAAAAATGGGTGTGCACGTGCACTGACGTTGCCGTCGTGGCGACCGGGTGCTATGAACTGGAATGCCTGAAATTGTAAAATTTTGTATTTTAAAGTGGTGGGTAATACATTTTACTTTGAAGTTATGGGCCTAATACATCTTCTAAACCCTGCTCGTTTTAGGGCTTTGTTGTGGTTTTTTTTGTGCACCGATAAGTTGTTACGTGTCGGGGCGTTTTCGAAGATCCCGATGTGTTTATTTAGCTCCCGGTCGTTTTGTACGTTTCGGAACCATGTTGCCTTTTGTAGCCCCAGCCTCTTTTCCAGGCCCTTGTGCGTTCTCATGGCCCCTGTGCGCCTTGCGAGCTTGCAGTGTATTTTTCTTAGAGCTCCCGGTATGTTTATTTAGGGCTGCAAAGCATGTTTTAGGACCCTATCGCTTTTTGGGAGACTCTGTGCGCTTTGGAGGGTTAGTTGTACTTTCTGGCACCGTTGTACTATTAGGGTCCCGCTGTGTATATTTGGGGCTTCTGACGCACATTTGTGGGGCCCCAGTATGATTTTGGGGCTTCGGTGTGAGTTTTTCTGGGTCCCAGCGCGACTTATCGCGCCCAGGCGCGTGGTTCCGGAGACCCAACGCCAGCTTTCTGGGCTCAACGCGATTTTTATGGATCTTTTCTGGTTTTTTTTTTAAGTCCGAATCCCGGCCTGATTTTTCGAACCTCTGACGCCATGTTTTGCATCCCACCTCGATTTTTCGAGATCCGGTCTGCTTTTCGGTGTCATACGCAATTTTTGAAGGCATCTGGAAAAAAAATGTTCGATGCAACAGAGCCATTTTCCTGACCCGGACATTTATTTGTTGTAATCTCTCCTTTTTTGGAGGGCTCCAGCTTGATTTTTTGGGATACCGATCCGGGTTTGTGGTATAGGTGTAATTTCAGCAGTGTGAGGTAACTTAAAAGGGATACCAAAAGAAAACCTTAGAAATGAGTGGTGGAGTTAGGGTTGAAATCCGACCAATCAGAAACCATAGTGGTAGATTAGGCCCCTCCACAGGACAATTTAGTTGATGACTAATTATATTATTTCGAAATGTACCCTTTGACAAAATAGCGGTCGAAATCCAAGGCCTTTTTAATGGGCGTAGGTGCCCCCCCCCCCTGCAAATCCGTTTGTCCCATCCTGCTTGACGCAAGTATAGGTACTCCACTGGTCCCTCAATAATTTTCCGAAACATACGCCCATGGAGAAAAACCAACATTGAGGGGACAAATTACCCCTCATAAGCATGCAGTACAACATCCGTGCCCCATATGAAATGGGATGAATGATGTTTTTAAATGCATTTTCTTCCAACAAACTTCTTTTCTGTTATTACAGCCTGCATGATTAGAGCTTCCCAGCTTCCATACCTTCTCAACGTCATTTACAAAACGGTACAGCACAGCGAAAACGATGAGCGTGACGGCGTGGAATTTGAAGGCTTGGATTATGTATGTACTGACATTGTTGCATTGTTGCATTGTCATTTATGCATTGGTGTTCAATGCTTGTTCTTGCCGTGAATTTATTCGCTGAGGATATATTTTAGCTCGTGTGACAGTTGCCTTGCAGCCAGCACCAAATGTTATAAAAATAAACAAATTCCTAAGATCACGCTAAAAAAACAATACAATCCACTTCTCGTTGTCACCTTTACGAAATTGTCGTCCTTGGACTGAGAAATGGTCGTTCAAGCTTTGCTTATGACATCAAGTTGGTGAGAATAAATAACAGTAGTGATGAATCTAGCTATATTCAGTTAGACTTGGAGGACTTAAAAGTGGGTTGATCAATGGCAGATATCTGTAAGATATGCTTAGCACCAGCCCCGCCAGCTCGCTGCAATCTAGAGGCCAGCGGGAAGATTCGAGAAAGCATTGAGACGATGGTTTGTTTTGGCACTTCTGTATTTATCCAAATATTACTTATTTATACCCTGATATGGTCCAGTTTTCAGCGAAAATGATTAGTGCTATTGCGTTTTGAGTAAATGATGTACCATGCCAAGAACAAACAAAAAACCAATATGAAATCATGTTCCCCATCCTCGAACCATAGTATAAGAGCCTAAAAACAATATGAGACCCTAACACAATGGAGGCCCCCTTTCGGGGAACAGGAGGCCCCCTTTCGACCTTGCCCCCCCTGGAAGAATTTCGTGGCGACGCCACTGGTCTGACTACATGCACACGATATCAGCTACACCCTCGCTTGGGAACATTGACACTACTAAACAGTTACGACCGCATTCGAGAGACACGACCACGATATCAGTAGATGGGGCCACTACCAGGGCGCACGGCCACGATATCAGTGTCTACCACTACCTAAGGATACAGTCGCGATATCAGCAGGTACAACCACTATCTGGGGACAAAGCCACGTTAGGCGTCATGAGCGAACATAATACGGGTGGCGCCGCTCTGATGGTGGGTTTGTGAAGGAACACCACCAGAGTGGACTTGCTATGATTAATGCTATATTCTAGTTTCTAGAGGAGGTGCAAGTATCTTCCAATGGTCAAATTTGAACAACATTGAAACAAGCTCTCTTGTGATGTGTAGTACGTTTTATTATCAAATCATTTTACCCTGTCACTTTGCCCTTAAAGTGAAATGGGAGCAATTGACCACTGAACATCTTGTAATAAAAGCGTATCATACATCTTCTGTGTGATGTGCTGACAATTTCCAATGTTCTTAACTAAACGAAAATCGAACGTGCTACATTTTTATATCATCTTGAATAACTTCCATGAAAGTTGAACCATGTAACTTTTGCACTCAATTCCAGAATTTGTGTCCCAAGTTATCACATTGTATTCCTTTAAATTGTATATCAGATGTTCTACATTACCGAATTAATTTCCAATGGTCTCAAATAAACCGGCATAAATCAGCTGGCTTCTGAAGTCATACTGGACTGCTTTTCTACTTATTTAACCCTGACATTTTTGCACTCAATTTCAGGATTTGTGTCTCGAATTATCACATTGTATTCCTTTAAATTGCATATCAGATGTTCTACATTAGCGAATTCATTCCCAATGGTCTCAAATAAAACGGCATAAAATCAGCTGCCTTCTGATGCCATATTCGACTACTTTTATAGATATCTAACCCTGTCATTGTTTAACTCAATTCCATGATTCCTGTTTCGAATTATTATATTGTATTACTTTTCATTGTACATCAGATGTTCTACATTACCGAATTAATTTCCATTGGCCTCAAATAAACCGCCATAAAATCAGCTGCCTTCTGGTGCTATACTCGACTACTTTTATAGATATCTAACTCTTTGACTTTTGCACTCAATTTCAGGACTTGTCTCGAATTATCATATTGTATTCCTTTTAATTGCATATCAGATGTTTTACATTAGCGGATTAATTTCCAATTATCTCAAATAAACTGGCATAAAATCAGCTGCCTTCTGATGCCATACTCGACTACTTTCAACGATATCTAACCCTGCAATTTTTTTACTTTTCACATGAAGCTTTCCGACATTATTGCGGTTCTGGCATGGCTCGATGCACGTCAAGCGCCGACGGTTGCTGTCCAGAGGATCCGTATGGCAGCCGAGCGGTGGCACGACAAAAAGTAAAGTTCCACCCTTCAACAATACTAAGCAACATCAACTCTGCCACGCCAAAATGGTGTAGGTGAAATTCACGGTTGTAGATGCATTCTTTCCATTCAACGCCCATAAGCGTGATATTCTTAAACAATATCGAGAAAACCTGGGCTCAACTAACTCCAGTGGTGGCGGAACTCATGCCAGGTACATCGCCTTTCGCTTCAAATATGAAAATCTACCTGTAACTTTGGCGTTCGGGCCCATTAACATTCAGGGAATGGTCCGCGCCCCGAAGCGCGCCCCGCCACTGAATGTCGGGCGGTCGAGGACGGGCCCCGGGCAGCGGGGCCCGCTGGCTATGGTGGAAAATAGTTCCATAAGCCAATACGCAAAGTAACAATATGCGCAATATAGCACTGCAAGTGGCAATGAAATTAACGTCTGAAGGCAAGCTGGCTTTCATAAATGCACTTCGCATCATATTTTATGGAGAAAGAGCCTCATAAATTGTAACTATATTCTTCGCGCACGCACTAGTGAACATCCGGGCGCGCTTGTCGCGGGCACACATTTCAGAGTCCTTGAATGGCATCAGGAACCTACCTGCTTTCTTTCTTTTCTGGAGATCCCCTCGATGTCCGCATTAACATTGCGTCTGACGCTTAACGACGACATTAGCGGGCATAACCCAATTTACTGACATGGACATGGGGTATGGGTGTGGTGGGGCACGCACAGACACGTAGAGCACGGCGTCGAGCGAGCCCATCTGGCGCTGGCGGAGCAGCTCAGCGTTTGGCGCCGTGTAGCTGTGCACCAGTGCCTCCTCCCACACCAGCCGATTGATGGTGTCTTCGCAATCGCCGCCGTCACCGGCTACCTCGCTGAAAGGTTGCAACACAATGTTGCTGTCGGAATTGATGGGTCACGCGAACCAGTTTCAGGCTTTGACGAGAACAATGGTTTTAACACTCGATTTAACAGACACCAACATAGAACAATGACATTCGCCACAGGCTCTCTATTGGATGTCATCCTAACAAACTCGCCCATTTCCGTCGGCAGAACCAGAGTGAGTTTCTGCCACTACAGCCCACATAAATTTATCATATGTTCCATTAAAGTAAACAGGCCTGCCTCAGTCAACACCGTAATAAAGTCACGTTCTTACGGACGAGTAGACATCTCGGAACTGCCTCTTGACCTTGGTGAGATCGACTGGGTACAGGTCACTGGGCGCATCTCAGTAACGGACAAATGGGACACCCTGCTGAAATTGCTGACACCTATTCTCGACGAGCACCTGCCCCTCAGAAACATCAAACTTAGGAACCCAACAGCACCATATGTCAGCGAAGCTACCAAACAGCTCATGCACCGGCGAAATGTAGCTCTCCATTTGCAAGATAGAAGCACGTACAAAATACTTAACAGACAAGTTCGCTCAGCTATTAGAGCTGACTGTAGGGACGATATTAGCAGAAAGATATCACAGAAAGGCCCATCAGCTGCGTGGCGTGCTATTAAGCCCATTATCGACACCAAAAAAGGCTCTCATAGAGTTCAACCCCAGGTCCTACCTGAGCATCTAAATCAATACTTTGTTAGTGTCGGACCTAAGGTATCAGCAGAGGTCAAACGCCAGGCAAACATGTCTGAACACACACCTCCCAGTTGCCGGCTATCGCGCGTCTCTACCAGCTCCTATAAAGTATCACCCATATCCCTCGAACAGCTACCCAAAATTGTCATGGATATGAGGAGCACAAGTGCTTGCGGACCCGACGGGATCTGTATTAAGGTCATCAAATTTCTGTTCTTTTTGATCGGAGAAGTGCTGCTCGACATTATAAACACATGCCTGACTACAGCTGATATCCCCTCCACTTGGAAACAGTCCATAGTAACTCCCATTCACAGATCAGGAGATCCTTCGGATCCCTCTAATTTTAGGCCCATCTCATTGGTTCCGGTTATCGCCAAAATCACAGAGAGGGTAGTGCAGAAGCAACTCTATCACTACCTGAACGCAAACCACCTACTGGCCCAAACTCAGCACGGCTTCAGACCACGCCACTCTACGGAAACCGCTCTGATCTCAGTCTCGGACAAATTACTAGCAGCAATGGACCGTTCGGAAGTAGCTCTCCTTTGCATTCTGAACCTCAGTAAATGCTTCGACGTAATAGATCACACCAAACTGCTCACTAAACTAGAACTCCATGGAATTGATACTGACTGGTTTAAGGCTTATCTGGGAGGTCACACGCAGTCTGTTAGCATCTCAGATCAACGCGGAAACAGGCATCTCTCCTCCTTTCTTCCTAACAACATAGGTGTTTTTCAAGGCTCATCACTAGGTCCAATCCTCTATTGCATCTTTTCGAACGACCTCAGTTTGCACGTCCCGGTAGCACACGTCACTCAGTTCGCAGACGACACCCAGGTCCTCATCTCCGGTCGCAAATCTGATCTCCCAAATCTGATAAATCAGATGGAGACATGTCTGAACCAACTATTTTTTTTATTTTTTTTTATTTTTTAATTCCCCTACCTATTAATAGGTAGGCAGGAGTGCCCTTCCATACCCGTGCGACCTAATTACGTTAAATTCCAGGGATGAGAAGTAGGTCATGGTAAGCAAGTCAAGTTAGGTCACACCACTCCCCGCTCCTGTTTCTTGCTGGACAGATCCTGCCACCAGATATTAGTAAAAGATGTTCCTGAAGCCCTCTCAGACAATTAGCAATGCTAGTAACGTCTTCGAGGGCTCCAGAAAAAAAACTGCTATAGGTGTTAATGGGGAAATAATATAAAATCCCTAATCTTGCACGTACATCTCCTAAACTATTACTACACTAAGGAGAAAGGAGAAAGGACAAACGAAGTATGAAGAAAGAAGAAAGAAAGAAAACAGGATACTTAACGAAAATATCCGAATAAGACAACAAGATCACCATGCATAGCACAACCTTATCACCGACATTCATTGGACAAGTTCATATTTTCTAGTAATGTATTGCCTGATGTGTTTTTTCAAAATGATTTTACTTCTAGGTACATCTTCAATTCTATGGAAGTGAGAGCAGATTATTTTATTCCAGGCTTTTGGTGCAGTACATGGTAATGAAAACATCCTGTAATTGATATCAGAAAAGGGTATTTGAAAGTGTTGTCTAACTCTGAGGCCACCTTCTTGATGAAGTTGAAACATATCAGAAAGAGGTGCTGGTAATGAGTGATTTAGAAAACCTAGCATGATGTAAATGCATTGTTCATCAATTATGTCCAAAAACTTAAGAACTCTATGCTTGATAAACAATTCATTTGTATGGTATAAGTAAGGTTTCTTGTCAACAATCCTAATAACACGCTTCTGCAACTTAATAATCTTGTCAAGCTTAGAGTGGTAAGTACTTCCCCAGACAACAGCACAGTAATTTAGATATGGCAGTATTAGAGAATTATACAGAAGAAGCAATTTACAAGTTGATAGAAAGTACATAGATTTGCCTATAATACCAATATTTCTGCTAATTTTTGAAGAAATGGCATTGATATGGCTTTTCCATGTCATGTCTTCATCGATTAATACACCTAAATATTTTATGCAGCTATGCCTTGTAATATTAGAACTATTTATTTTCACATGAAGGTCATCACATGGTTTCCTGGAAAATATTTGATATCCAGTCTTATCAGCATTAAGAGATAATCTGTTGGTATGAAACCATGCAATTATTTTGGGTATTACCTCATCTACTTTAGTTTGTAACTCAAAATGATCATTAGCTGTAATAGTTATGGCTGTATCGTCTGCAAAGAGGTAAAAGCTAGGTAAATTGGAAACATTGCAAAGATCATTAATGTACAGAAGAAATAGCAGAGGTCCAAGAATCGAACCCTGAGGAACACCTATTGTGATATTTAATGGTTGGGAGAGAATGTCATGTATCTTGGTTCTTTGAGATCTATTTGATAGGTATGAGTTTAGCAGTTGATATATATTTCCCCTAATGCCAATAAAGTAAATCTTTTGTAACAAAATGCTGATGCTGACAGTGTCAAAGGCCTTTTTCAAATCCAGATACAGGGTACAAACTAATTTATTATTTACAAGGGCTTTAGTCACTTCATTATGCATCAGAGCAATTGGCATGTATGTGCTATGTTTTTTTCTGAAACCAAACTGCAGTGGGTGTATGATATTATTTTCATTTAGAAATGATGATACGCTAATGTGTATTAATCTTTCCAGCACCTTCGAAAATATTGGTAGCAAAGAGATTGGCCTATAATTAGTAAATTTATTATTTTCCTACTATATCCACGACAACTATACGACTACTTCCTGGATAACGGTTTGAAGGTAAACCCGACCAAAACTCAGCTTCTCACGTTCGGATCGCGTCAGAATCTTCGCAATATTACCCCGATGCGAGTGTGCTTTAGGGACGCTGTGATATATGAAAGTCATTCGTGTAGGAACCTTTGGGTGACATTTGATCGCCACATGTCGTGGGATTCCCATGTAGCTGTCGTGGTCCGCAAGTGCACTGGATTCCTTATGGCCCTGAACCATCTGCGTCACCATCTGCCAACCAGTACCCTCTTCACTATAGTCAATAGCCTAGCTATATCCAATATCCGCTACTGCATATCTGTTTATGGGAACGGGTCGGCAGCAAACATCCACAGGCTAGACAAAATCATTAACTTCGCCACTAGAGTCGTGTCAGGTCTACGGAAATTTGATCATATTTCTGATACCAGTAACGAGTTGGGTCTTCTCACCGCAGCTGATCTGCATCTATTTCACAGCCTTACTTTGCTCCACAAGATCATTCTGACGGGTGAGCCAACGCACATTGCCCGTCAAATCTCTGCAAAAGCTACCCTGCGAAACCGTCATACGCGTGCAGACGACCACCTGCCCCTACCAGCCATACACAGAGAGGCGGCCCGCAGGAGATTTCTCTACTCGTCTGTCTTCCACTACAACAATCTCCCTACTGAAACAAAAACATTGAAGCTGTCTAACTTCAAGAAGCGTGTACGAGCTTATCTCCACGAGCAACACTAGTCACAAAAAAACTTACAAAATAGATTTGTGTACACCATGCACTCACATTTAGGCCATCGCTTTCATATCACTTCCATAAACTACTCGTTTACAGCTCGTGTTGCAAGCACGGTGTGTGTAGTGCAGAGTGATATGGGTATTGTATTATGTTGGTGTATGAATGTTTGTTGCGCATGTGTTCCCACTATTGACCACAAATCTATCCTTTCTTTGTAAATATCTTAGTTATACCCAGACTGTCCATAATAGCCACTATACGTGGAGGGCATGTATTGTGAAGTAAATAAATAAATAAATAAATAAATAACTAAATGACCATAATACAATGCAAAACAATGAAAACAAATAGAACAATGACCATACTAGAACAATGGCCATAATATCAATAGAATACTGTGGCAAAGGAGAGATAGCTGGGACCATATGAGACGGCATCAATGGCGAATCGGCGTTAGCATAATAGAGTATAGCCATTTAATCTGTGATAGCAAGGCATGTACCATTTTTTAGCCATGTCCAATGTGTTTAGCACATCCATTTGTTTTTCTTTTTTTCTTTAGCAGTGGCAGAGTGCCATCCGCTAAAAATTTGCTACCTTAAGGAAGGGGTTAATCCGGCTTATGTGGCATCCGGTTATATAAAAGAAGCAGGAAAAGAAAGATGAGACGCCAGCAAACAAAGAACGTGATGTAGGCGGCCGATACATACCTAACATACATGTTCATATACGGACATACATACATACATACATGCATAACAATCAGAAGGACGCTTGGAGGGTGGGCAGCTTCATTGCCTGCGGAGAGGCAATGAACACCTGCAACCTGAAATGGCGAAGCGGAGGCCCGACGTACAGGGCGAGTCGTGGGCGTTAGGCCTGACCTCGTATGTGTAGGTGTATGTTTAAGTTAAAGGTTGGAAAAACCTGAGAAGGGGAAAACCAAGCTGGTTGGAAAACCCGTAGGCAAAAAACCAAGCACAATCTATGTGGAAAACCGTCCGTTTTGGCCAAATTGGATCGGTCCCTGCCTACCTAGTGTGAAATAACCTATATGTATGTATTTACGACGACGGAGAGGATGATGATTTCCAATTACTTTCCATTAAAAAAAATGACCTGACCAGAAGTGTTCAGAAGAATGCAAGGCCAAAACTGGAAAGAGAACTGGAGTAGGCTGTACACAACTCGTAATTAGAGAGGCATGAAGGGAATGATTTTCCGAATATCTCAGTACGTGCAAGTCATGCTTTGGCATGACAGTTTTTATGAGGTGGGAGGCAAAAAACAACAAAATTGTACTCAGTGTGGGATGGAATGGGTGCACCCAACAATCTCCCGAAACACTTCATAAGTGTGCATGAATATATGCACATGAATACATGAATACATAAGTGTGCAATCAATGTGCATGAATGCATGCTTAGGTGCACTGGAGTGACATCAAACCCATAGGAGTAAAAATTAATGTATTCAGACCCCAAAATAAGCAGACCAGCCCCTAACTCCAAAGCATTTGTCTGCTGAAAACGATTGTTCCTTCAAAATTTAATAAATCAAACAATTCTGTCCAAACAAGAACAAAACAATCAGAAAGCTTCATCTATTACAGAGCCACCCATTAATGAAGACCCTAGGTATGCCACTGGGTGCATATGCACTTGCATGGGGATGCAGATGCACCTAGGTAAAACTTATCTACCTAGATTTGCACCAAGTACCTAGTAGGTAGGTACTAGGTAGGTATCTACTAGGTAACCTACCTACATCCGTGCAATGTATCTATATGTAAGGCATCGCAATATTATCCTGGTTAACCCTTTCACACCAACGGCAATGAGAGGCATTCAATTTGAACAATTTAGCCTAATTTCTTACGTAGGACGACAGCCACCGACGGGTCGACACCACACCACAGCAATTACTACTCTCACTTAAGGGCCTTGAGTCTCACTTCCCGCCTCCCGGTCCATTAATCATCCAAATACCTACATCCTAACACCAGCGCACTGCACAACTAACATTTACCACAAGATACCATCTCTGGACTTCCAAATTCAAAACATGAAGTAATCCCTCGTCAAATGAAGAAGCTTCCATGCGTCGCACGGCTAGTAAAGAAAACTACCACTCTTGGGGACGGATTGGACATTTAGAGGCTCTTGGCCGGGGGTGAATCATGCCTCTCCAGCTTCCACTCTTTCGGGAGCTTTTTAAACCACTCCGAAGAAAGACAATGCATACTTCAATTTTGAATGCTTCCTGAAAGATTGGGATGTTCTACATCAGCTTACGAAAAAGACAAGGTGTATTTCTGAACTTTGATGCAATCACAGGCGATCTAAATACAAGATATCAGCTAAAATTGACGCGTGAAAATTAGCCACATCCGTCCAAGACATTCTCCAAACCTGCTAAGATTTTGTGGCAAAATAGACCACCAAATAACCAGAAATTTCGGTGTCTTTTGATTTCATGACATACATTGCTTCAGAACGCCACGTATTCGTGACACAAATACTGTTTATGACACTTGGACACAGATATTCTACAACTGCGCAAACAAATATAATTTGACTATGTTGATTTAATCTGGGTGGCCCAGAGTTAAGATACTAAGGTGCAGAGTTAAGATAAGTGAAGACAATAATTATTCCTTGAATTTTTTACGGCATTTGTTTTATCACATTTTAGTTTTGAGCCTTTTTGTAGGTCATAGTTTCCCGCCGTGCTATGCTAATTGATCATATCCGCCGCACTAAATACCATTAACCCTGATTGCCGTAATATTCCGCCGCGTGGTGGTTACTCCCCTTGGTTACTTCTTTTCGATCAGGGGAGGTAATGTTGGGTCCATTGTTCTTTCGGTTTATGTCTGGTTGCGAATTACAAGAAGATCGGGTGCTGTAATTTCTAATTCCTTGGACTTTGTTTTTTTAATGCAATGTTTATGAATGTGCTGAACATGATTTGACCACTCGTCTCTGTGCATGCTTTTCACTTGCAAATGCATGCTTTTCACTTGCGAGGGAGAATGTCACCCAAAAAGGGGCTTCAAGTTGGGTAATAACTAATATAGCTTAAAAAGTAATGTTCATAATAAGAGAAGATGGGGCATATCCTAACTTCATCTCCCCTAACCTTCCATGCATGAAAGCAATTATTTTCTCTAAAAATTTCCAAACAATTTTCTTTCTCAAATTTCAAAATGAAAAACCCAACATAAGATAGCCTGAAATGTTTTTGAAGAAAAAAGATACTTTTTTTGGACAAATTTCCCCTAAAAAGATGTTGTTTTCAAACTTATTACACAAGCCTGACCTAACATAACCTAATCAAACTTTACCCCTTCTTTATATGCTTCATGGAGGTAAAATAGGTAAATTTGTGCTTTAACACGCGCCCTGAAGGGCCTCTGAAAATTACGCGCACTGGAGGGGGAGGCGGATTCTGCCCACCCTCCCCCTAAGATCTCGGCTCCTAGTGAAGGTAGAGGAACGAAATTCGCAGGGTGGATGGGTAGGGTAATGAAGCCTATTGTGTGCGAATTTCATGACCTTAGGTCATTATCTTCAAGGTCAAATAAGGTCAAATCTGCAACATTTTCTGGTATTGCGTGGCTTGGCTTGTCATCGTTATGGATCCCTGTGATTTTATTTAAATGCTCCAAAATTGGCATCAATGATGTTTTGGACATTACTAATGATGCAATGCAGATGCTGGACCCAATATTTGACCTCAGGTCACCTATATAGCACCACTTTATCAAGTCAGTTACCTGTTCCAGTTACCGAAACCGGGCCGCCCGCCCGACTGCTCCGTCGGGCAGCTCGGAGCAATCGGCTTCGTGAAGAAAGGAGTGAAGTACATGAATAAAGTATGGAAACGCAATGACAAACAGTACAAATGACAAACAGTAGTGCACTTATGACAACATTCCAATTGATCAAGTTTGGTTCCATTAACCTGTCATGAACTTGACCTGACTTGACCTCGGTGACCTAACATGATCTTGAAACTATATAGCATATCAATATACATCAAACAAGTCGCTAGTGTTACCAAGAACACTTCCCTTTTGCGAATATACGAGAAGCGCATCAGCGCCGATTTTTGTGGTCTGGTGCTATATTTGTTTTTGCATTTTAGCGGCCCCTAACTTGAAAAATGTTCGGCCGATTTAAATTGTTCTTACTTTAAACGACGCGCGGGTCATTTCTAAGTAGGTACGCAGAAAGTCGCGTATATCGACCGGTAAAATCTGCAGTTATTTACGAAAAACCGGAGGGGTGGGCGGATTTCGCCCCCCTCCAGTGCGCGTGTTAAGGTGTCATGAATTCTTGGAATTTATCATTTAAATACAATGTTTATCAATGTGACTAAGATGATGGGAACACTATTTTTGTGCAAATGCTTAAATTTCGGATTGTGAGCAAAATAACACCAAAAATGCTATGAGTTACGTAGCATAGCGTAAAGAAAATGTTAAAAAAAAAAAAAAAAACGCAACGTAACCTAACCTAATCTCCCATTGGAGAAAAAAAAAGTGAAAACAAATGCAAAGATATTTGTTCTCTAAAAAAAAATTCACAATTTTAAAACCTAACCAAAGGCAACCTAACCTGACATCAGCTGCTTTTGAAGAACACAAATAATTTCTTTTTTCTCAATTATTAAAAGAATCCAAAAATTTTCCAACTAAAAAAAACGAACTGACCTAACCTAACCAAACCTAACCCATTTGCTTGCTTCATGGAGGAAAATGTGTATAAAAACTTGTCTTGTTGCCACCTTAAAGCATAATAATACCAGTAAAATGTACATAAAACTTGCCTGGTTAGTTTAAACTGCAATAATACCCAAACTTCTCAGCTATGCTGTTGACAAATCTTGCCAAGATTCTTGGCACTGCTGCTAACAGTACCACACATAATTTCTGAGCTTGTTGGATGTTTTTGGAGTAACATGTTTCTGAAGGTGACTAAGATGATGGAACCACTTGTTTTCTGCGCAAATGCTTACTTTTCAGGTTGTGAGCAAAATAATGCCAAAAGGCTTTGAGTTAGGCAACATAGCATAAAATGATTGGAGGGTGCTTTATTCTCCATTCCAGGAAACATCCACTGCATTTTAGGGAACGTGTACACTTCATTAATTGTAAAATGTATACACTCCATTACTTAGTGTTTCAAGGGTATACACCATATTTTGGCAGACCCAAAAATTATACCCTCCATTACTTAGTGCTTCTCAAGGTTATACACTCCATATTTTGGCGAGCCCAAAAATTATACACTCCGAGTCCAAGACTGATAAGTGAAAATCCAACACTGGCCCGGATGCTAGTGGTGCGGTGTGCTCCGGTAATGAGGCGTAGTGTGTGATTTTGTATGCGTTCAAGTGATGTGATGTGTGTAGGAAATATATGATAGGAGATAAACGCATTGTATTCCAGGATTGAGCGAATCAGAGTAATATATATTGTGTTGATGGTAGCCCTGTCTGCACCCCAGTCGCGACCGGAGATGCAGCGCAGGACATTTAGGCGTTTTGTGCAACGTTGTTTTAGATAAGCAATATGGGGGCCGAAATAAAGTCCTTTGTCTAGTACGCTGCCAAGATAGGTAAAGGTGGTTTGGTGAGAGATAATTTGGTCGCGATAGCGGAGCGGTGTAAGAGGTGGGATGTACGAGTGGAGCCGGGTGAAAAGCATTGTGACGGATTTCGCGGGGGATCTGCAGTCCTCAGAGTCCACCAGGAATCAATTTGATCCATGGCGCGCTGCATGAAGTAATTTGCTCGGTCTGCCGATGGGTGCGTGCATCAGATGGCCAAATCATCGGCGCAAATGGAGTATTTTAGACGGGGGACAATTTTGTAGAGGCCAGTGAGAGCATCATTGATCATGATGAGAAAGAGGGTGGGGATAACACGCTGCCTTGTGGGACGCCTCGATCAAGTTTTGGGGGCAGATAATGGATGTTGCCGCAGCATCGCGGTGATTATTCTATTAGCGAGAAAGTTGGTGATAAATTTTGCCATTCTGCCTCTGATGCCAATACGATGTAATTTCATTCGAAGGGCCCAACTGTGTACTTTTTTGAACGCGGATTTTAAGTCGAGAAAAAGTGGGACGGTTTCACGTTTTTCTGGTCTGTCTTTTCCGGAGTCGGATATATTTCGGAAGAAGGGGTATGCCAATTGGTGGGGACCAGCCGCAGTATTGGTTACTTTGGAGAGCGATAAATTTGCTTCATAGGGAGTAAAGGGGGCATTATATGGTTCAGTGTTGTCCAAGGTAAAGTTGCAAGTGGCGAGAGTGGTTTGTAGGAAGTCGATGGTGTGTTGCGAGTATTGTGTATTTGAGGAGATGTCAGCATAATAGGTGGCAAAGTGTTCCGCGACGTCTGAGGGTTTTGTGATGCTGCGTTGGTTAATTGTCCATTGTGGGAATCCGCGGTGTGGGGATCTGCCATTTGCGAAAGAGCGAATTTGGGTACAAATTTTGCCGATGGGGGTAAAACGGTTGAATGAGTTTGAATAGAGTTGCCAGCTGCGTTTTTTGACCGTAAGGATAATCTGCTGATAATGTTTTTTCTAGCATCGCGGGCTTCTAACATGTTTTGTGGGGTAAGATTTTTGCGAAATTTTCGCTCAGCCCGCCGCCGCAGAGCGACGGCGCGTTGATACTCGTCGTTCCACCACGGCACGTGGTGATGGCCGGGGGAGCGACGAGTGTGGGGGACATGATTTTCGGCCGCGAGTAATATGGTTTCAACACAAGCTGAAATTGGATGGGGGGGGTGAATGAGGAGGGAAGACGGTGTGAATTTCCTGGGAGAAAGATGGCCATTTCTCCTTGCGAACATTCTAGCAGGGTACAAATGAGTAATCTCTAGCCTGGGCTGAGCGTTCAAGCATGATATGAATGGGAAAGTGATCGCTAAAAAGGGGGTCGGGTTGCACGTGCCAAGAAAAGAGGGGTGAGATGGAGGCCGAGGCCAAAGACAGGTCAATGGCAGATGAACTGTACGGGGCGATGTCGGTGTTGTGTGTGGATGTTTGACCATTTAAAAAGACCATGTTCTGGGTGTTGAGAAGTGTTTCGATGTGGTGTCCGCGAGGTGATGTGGTGTGACAGCCCCATGCCTGGTGGTGGGAATTATGGTCACCCAGCACCAAACAGGGGTGAGGAAGAAGACCGAAGAGGTCGGTCACAGAAGTTAAGGATAGTGTAAGAGAAGGGGAGAGATAAAGAGAGAGTATAGTGAGCTCTAGTTGTGCAAGTTGGACAGAAACAGAAATACAATTTTGGTTATTATCAATGTTGATCTGACGATGGAGGAGGGTGTCTGATATAAATAAGGCAACCCCGCCCCCGCGGGATGTAGAATTTATGTTGTTGGTATAGAGGGAATAACCAAAGATATTAAAATTATATGGGTCATTGTCGCGCAATTGGGTCTCCTGAACGGCGGCAATCAATGGTTTATTTTTATGATATATTCCTTGAATTCCGCCCAATGGGATATGAGTGACCTTGTATGCCATTGGAGCAAAAATTCAGTGGTGGGTGTCTGCATTAATGGTTGTGATCACGCTCCCGCAGCCGCGTGTGTGGCGGTGATGGTGAGACAGAGCCGTCCGATTCATAATCGGACGACTCTTGTGTGACTGGTTGCTCTGGGTCCTTGGGGGATTCCCGAGCGGGCGATGGGGGGTCAAGGCTGTCCTGTGAGGACAGCGATGGGGAGGTGGAGGGACAGGGGAGGTCCTGAAGGGGCGTCGCGGGGAGGCCTGAGCCCGAGAGGGTGGCTGGGTGGAGGGGGGACTGGGGTGGTCCTGGAGGGGCGGCCCGATCCCGAGGGGGCGTGGAAGCCGTTCGACTCCGGGGGGGCCTGGAGGCGGAGGGTCCTGCGACGGGAGCAGGGCTCAAGGCCGGTGCGGGGATGGAGTGCGTAAGCGGGTGCTCGGTGTGTGTGGGCACACGGGTCAGCGGGCGGGCGGTCGCCTCGGCTGGGGTCGGTCAGAGGGGCTGGAGGAGCGGATGGTCCCAGGCAGAGGATGACCTCTGCGTCGAGGGCGGTGCTGGGGGGGGCTATCCGGCGCTGCTGCTGCTGCCCCTTTGCATCCAACCAGACTGGGCAGCTGGGGTATGATGCGGGGTGTGGGCCCGCGCAGGCCGCGCATCGTGGCTCCTGGGCCTCGTACTGGGCCGTGGTGTGTGCCTCCGCACAATGGCCGCACACCGGGTTGCGGGCGCGGCAGACCCCACTGTGGTGGTCATAGCGCTGTCAAAACCCACAGCGCTTGGGCGGTGGGGTCCACGGGCGGCAGGGGTACCGGAGGTACCCGGCGTACAGGTGCGTCGGCGGGGCGAGCGACCTATACCCCACTTTGAGTAGGGGGCTCGGGGTCGACGCGGAGTGGCGTCCCAGGCGGACGACTTCACACACCCCTTGGGTGTCAGCTCCTCCAGGAGCTCCTCCTCTGGAAGGTGTGCCAGCTCCGGGGCAAACACCGTCACGAAGGAGTTGTTGAGGTGGTCCGCAACTACCACCTCAACAGGGTGAGTCAGGAAATTGCTCAGATGGAGGAGGGCCCTGGCCTGGGTTGGGTCACGCACCCTTACCAGTAGTGCGCCCGATCGGATGGTTCGGGCCGACACTACTCCTCCCGTCCACCTGTCCAGCTCCTTTGCCACGGCAAAGGGCGACGTACGGTCCCAGGACCCCTCCTTCCGTGCTATGAGCACGAAGGATTCCCTGTCAAGGGATCTCGTGGTGGTGGGGCCCGGGCTCCTGGGCGCGGCCGGTGTACGCCCTCCGGGGAGGGCGGGGGGTCCCCGGGCATGCCGGCGCGGGGTTGGACCCCTGAGGAGGGAGGGGAGGGGTGTCTGAGTGTGGTAAGGGCGTCCTGAAGAGGTGCTGACAAGAAAGGCACCCTGAAGGGGTGCTGCAAGGAAAAGTGTGAAGAGGACTGTCGTGCGAAGGGGGGAGAGAGACAGTGTTTGTAGGGATGAGAGTAACTGAACAGAGGCGGGCGCAGTCACGGTCAAAGACCGCTAGCCCGATCCATTAAACCAGAAAGGTACCTCTGTCGGCTCTAACCTATTGGGTGGGATGGGACAAAAACAATCAGAGCTGATCGCTGATACAAGTCGGTTTCCCGACGGCGCTCGTGAGCACCGCTGGGCCGAAGGGGAGTGGGAGGGGGGCTACGCCGGCTATTCCGGCGAGCAACCGACTAGTGGTGTCGGCCGGCTAGTCCGGCTAAAAGCCAACTAGTGGTCCGGGTGACTGACGTCACCCGGACCACTAGTTGGCTGCTCAAGGCCCCACCCGGGGGGGCAGAGCTTCCCGTAGATGTCCTAATAAGGACACCTACGAGACACCTGGGAGAGGGTGGGCGGGGCCTTGGGGACTCCATATTAAATCTGGCATGCACGGGCACAGGAGTCTGGTTTCCTATCCATGTGAGTGCCCGGACACTCACAATCCTCGGGCCGTCACAGTATTTGTCAAGCCTTGTTATTGAGCCTGTGAGTGCATATTAACGCATATTTGCTCAAGCCAACTTAAAATTCGCTTCGGCACCGATGACAATTTTTATGGAAACCACACCTTGCGGGGACAAGGGACCCCCAAAGCAAAGAACTGAAAGCCGCTTCGAATCACTATGACCCCTGATGTATTGGTGTAGAAGAATCTCCCGCATAGGCGGCGTGCATACGCCTGCCGTTTTCTGTGCTTTGAGCCTGCTCTGCTCATGTTTCCGGCAGGGGACAAAAAAGTTACAAACTCGCAAACCTCGGTTGGTATCAGATACGCCCAGTGGAGAGGCGTCGCAGAATGACTCTGGCCAAGGCCCTAGACTGGACAGTGACGCCTCCTCCAACTTCTCCACTAGTTCCGCTTACCAATGACTTCAAATTGAAAACCTTGGGAGTATGCCGGAGTCGGGTGGGTCTCCTTGCCCTCCACCCGAACCACCGAAACCGAGGCGTTGGTTTCCGAACATTATTTGGGAGGCACAATGCATGGAGGAAATTGGCGGGACCAAATGGATTAGGGGGAGGGGGCAAGTACGTTCCTTGCTAGAGCTGGCCCTGGTTTGAGCCCCACCTCTTGGCCGCTGGCAACGCCTATGTGAGTCGTCACGAACCCTGACAGACGTAGCACTAGTCTCTCGAGGTCATCCCCACAAAGCGTTTCGGCCGAAAGTGCTATTTTGAGGAAGGCTTGGTTAAGGATAGTCATTACGGCCGGTTTGGCGCCCTTCCTGGACGGACTCCGCCGCTCTTTGAGATCATGGCCCCTCTGGTTGAATTTTAAATATTCAATTGGTAGGGGTGGGTCCAGAAATTTGGTAGTAGGGGCGAGGGAGACTTGTTCTGGAGAAGGGCCGTTTCTTCAGATGTGACGATTTTTCTACGAGTGGCGCCATGGAGCAAGGCACTGCTGGATATCCAGGTGGGTCTGGGAGGATGGAGGGGGGGGGTTCTCTGGGCCCCCGTAGTTTGGCACCCTATGAATGTTAATTTGTCGGTTTCCTATTTAATCCCAAATTATATCCTAAAGATACGGACTTAGACCCGGCTCCTGGTTTCGTGACATAAATTCACTCTGGAGCGGGTGGATGGGTGGGTGCATTTGAGTGTCCTGAATGGAGGCCATTTTCAGTTGAAGAGGAGCCACATCTCTACCAGAGGGGGGGGCACAGTCCCCCAGATGTCGTCCTGGATCCGCCACTGACCCTTTGTCTTTTCTTCACAGACCCACGATCCCATTTCATATAGAAGTTCTGCAATAGCTAGTACAACTCAAATTTAGGCTATAACTAGACAAGGTGTTCAATCATGATGTTCGTCACAGAGCGAAGAATTTAGACAAACTTTGGTTGAACTGAGGTGGTTCGGCTATTGTAGATGATTACACTATTTCGTAACCGGAAGTTCAAACTCCGAATCGTATCAGTTTCATTCTGCGACTCGAATGTGCAACGTAATGTTTGTGTTTAAAAAAAATACTATTGAAGATATATTTAGTTGTTTTTGTTTTATTCCTTACTTTCTGATGTGGTGTTCCTGTTTCCCAACATTTTACTTTACAAATGTGATTTTTCAGCGAACAGAATACGATATATGGCAATTAATTGCAGCACTATAACTTCAGTTTCGCGTCAAGTTCGTTTTTTTTCTTCGCCGTTTCAGCGTAAGGTTCGTTTTGAAATCGAAGCCGTGCGGACTCAAGGTAACTAGAGACGTGCGGGCTGGCGTTGACTCGGACTTTCCAGTGTTCTAACCGCTCTGGTTTCAATACCCGTGCACCCGCGGACGGCTGAAGTAATATATTGGTTTGTATCGTCGCGATGCCTCGTTTAAAGGGATCTGTCCTGTCCAGGCAGACAGTCCAGTGCGGATACGATGGGTGCTCCTTTCGTGGTGTTAGATATAGCATGAAGCGGCATAATAAAGTACGCCATAGTGGCCTACTAGTGAAAGTCTTCTAGGACATGGTTCAATTTTTGAGCCAGGTGAGTGTTGTGCAATTAATGCGTGCTGCACACAGAGCTCTAAAAATTGCCGGTTCCGCTACACACCAATTTATGGAAACACGTAATTGCTACATGAAGAGCGAAAACTTATTAAATCACTACGAGTAATCGAAGAACATGTGCCAAGTCGTCGCTTTATGTGTTATAAAACATCTCTGTATACCAAATATTTAAGGTACTTCGAGGCTTATCCCTAGATCATTCATTCTGTGTTTTTTGTCAAAACATAAAATACATGTAATGAAATGATGTAAATACGATCCAACCAGCGCTTTAATGTCGGACTATCGCTTCATAATTTGTTCACATTTGCTCCGGTTATCCCATGTCATGGTTATGGCCTTTTTTAACCTGCAGTTAACTCCATGGCACGGATTACAGCCAAGGGTATATTTGGGATTAGGGCGTGGTCGCCGCTACAGTTTGAATATTCTACAACACAGCTGATCTCCACAGGCACCGTACAAAATCAGCTAAAGGTTCATATCAAATCTGAGAATATGTGATTCGTTCAATATACTAGCACATATCAAGACGAGAAATTCACAATTGATGGCAATGTATTCATTTCTGAAGTTGTCATCATTTCCCTGCTTAGACTGTTTAGACAGACATGATAACCATAACCATAACTGATCAATGATGTAAAATGCTGGCTTTCCATCCTTGAATGCATGTCTTGTTTTTCTCTCAAATCATCCACAATTTCTAAGCAACAATGTTCTTCATCTGCACAGGTAGACATGCATTTTTTGGACAATGGTATAAGGAATTGCATGGACCAACACCATGGCAAACTGGGTGACAATTGTGGTGCGCAAGATGATGCCAAAAGCCAACCAGAACTGTATTGAAAGAACATGTCCAAAACCAGCTGTATTACAGCACTTGCTAACATTGGCAGTCCATGCACGCAAAATTAGGCTTCAGATTTAGCCAAATTTTGTTAGGTTGGTTAATGTTATGCATTGCATCATGCTTAACCCAAGATGCCATGCTGCTAAGCAAATACCTACCGGCAAATTTGTCTTAAAAGGTGTTTTGGAAATTTCTGGATTTTTTTTCTCGGAATACTATGTTTATGAACGTGATTCGGAAGATGCGACCACTCGTTTTCTCCGTAAATGCTTACTTTTAAATTTGAACGATGACGTCGTAGTCACGTGGGTACGGTATGATGACGTCATAGGCATGGCTCTAAGGCTTCGATTGGCTAACGCTACAAGCGTTCACATACCTTAATGAGATGGTCCCGGCTGTGGATCGTTGACCGTCGGACGACCGATTGTCACGACTTCGAAGAAATAGTATGATAATTAATAATTAAATAGGAAAACCAAACCTAACCTAAACTAACCCAACCTAACCTAACCTAACCTAACCTAACGTAATACAATCTACTCTTATCTAAACTAATATAAACTCATATATTATAATTTAAAAACACAAGCGTAATATTTATCGTGACGTCATCCGTACATCACGGCCCCGAGCCGTGCTGTCTGTTTAGTTTCTTTCGGCGTTCTAGTCGAATAGTAATGGTGTGTCATCTATGTGGCAAAGAGGCGGAAATTAAGCATTTTCGACGTGAAAAAGTGTCGAATCAACTGCGTGAAATGTTGAATGTCCCTTTAATCACGTCTGAGAAGTGCCAGGTGAGGGATGGAAAAATTATGGAACAAAGAACAGCGGTGTGGCATATATGGCGCATTATAGAAGTTATCGCTAAGATTCACCGAGAAGGAAAGAGTCGTACTACAAACTGGATAAAACTCGCGCATTCCCCGCTGAGGGCGCTAGTGCGCTCACAGACGTTTGACGTTATGGCGTTTCGGTCAGTCTCGACGACGTTTTCGCAAGCACTTACTAAATATGCCTTATCTGTGCTGCCTAGTGGTGGAAATGTGTGTCAAAATGAAATGACGCTTCGCGTAGCGGCCTGTAATGATATGTTTTTGTGGTATTATTTTGACAGTTCAACACATATATATTTTCTAAACTGATATTATCATAATATATATATTGCTGTATAATACAACCAAACTGAGCGAATGGCATGAACCTGTCATCTCTATACCTTCAATCTGGATAGGGTTTTCGTTCGAGGAAATAAATGAAGAACAATACCTGCCTTGATATGAATTATGACAAACGAATTTATGGGTAAATTTTAGATTGTCATACTAAACAATTATAATCCTGTTTTTCAATATATCAATAAATTAACGAATATTCATGTTTTGTGGGTCCTGATCGAAGTGTCGAACGCTCTGTCAGCGTTGCGCTAGCCCCATCTATGCTTACTATAAAATACTTCAGGTTTGACATTGTCTGAACCAATATAGGGAACCGACAGGGACATGGTAGGCGCACATGGTGGTATGCTTCACTGACGGATCTGGATTTCGTTACGGGAGTGCGGGCTTATTTTTTAGGGGGGGGGGCGCCTTTTCCATCCGGAGAAGCACCTTCGGCTAAAAGTTCGTTGAGTGTGGGAAATGGAAGGCATGGGGTAGGAACAGGGGGCAAGGGGCCAAGACCCTCCACTTTCTATGAAAGTTTAACATTAATGTTATGGCGATGCATGGAAAGAATGAACTTCAGAATGGATTATCCTCCCCCCCCCCGCTCCACTTTTTGAGACGTTCCTACGTCTCTGAGGGGAGGGATGGGTGCAATCAAGCTTCCCACATGCCGAGGACGTTCTCTATTCGGAGAAGCGTCTCCGGCTGAAAAATGTGTTGAGGATGGAAGGGGTGAAGTTGCATTCAACCTTCACAGAAAGATCGTGCCTTTGCCGAAAGTGGAATAATGCATGGGAAATAAAAAGGAAATAATGCATTATTTCGTTTCTTTGTTTAGAGCCTTTACTACCTGAACGAGCGACCATCTATGTCGGAGACCTTAATCGGGTTCCCAAGGGGAGGGAGGAGGGTGGCCGTCCCCAAGGGCCCCGCTGGATATGTTAGGTAGCTTGATGCAATTCGATGGAGATGTGCCCCGTTGTCATACAAGTGGGTAGAAACAAATGAAAAACGTTGAAAAATAGAACTTCGAAACGGAACACAGATGAACAATTATATGGAAGAAGTTAGGCAGAACTCAGCAATGGTAGAAGAGAACCTTCATGGCGATGCAAATTCATTTAATATGCACCGGAAGCCTGATCAGAAGGGTACGAGGGCCGACACTCAATTCGTACATGTTCCATCATTGTACATTGCGACTGTTCCAAAAATAAATGTTGCCACCCATAGGCCTAGTCTTCGGAACATAATTTCGTCGAGGGGAGGGCGCACCACACGAAAGCAATGAGCGGGCACAAGTGGAATGGGCGCATACCACTAGTATCCCATGTTATAAGTTTATATTATTTAGAGGTGCAAAGGCCACATGGGGAGGGGGGTCATGCAAGTGCCCTCACAATGTCATATCAAGCTTAACCCCTGCCACCACGTATTGTCAATTCACTAAGCTGATAATTGCAGTGCCACCTTTTATATCTCATGAAGATGGTGCTACAATCTCCAGGTGTTTTATCTTGCATACATTTGGAGAAAATTGTATCCGTTGAATTATGACCCTCGCAATGCTGATGACTCCCGAGTGTTAAAGTTGAAAATTGAGAGCGTATTTCAGCTCACCTCACCACACTAACAGACATTTCCTCTGGTAGCACAGGCAAATCTTTAAACGCCAGATTTAACCTCGATTTGTATTAGTTGATTGTGATATGCTTCCATCGCTCATTTTCGCAAAACGCCTTGCTACCTCGAGACGACGAGAAGAGGGAAATTCAATTTTCCTAAAGAGGAGAACGTTGCTCGGCCTCCAACCAAATGCGACCAGTGTAGCAGACGCAGAAAAAAATGCACTCCTCTTCACCAAATGTATTCCACAAGTTACAAGCATTTAAAGACCCAAAAGGTAACAGACGCAAACAGAACACATCAGTGCACACGCATATTTAACTGGCGGATCCAGAGGCGGACGTGCATTGTATGATCCCGTGCTCGGTCCAGATCGGTGAACGACAATTTTCATATAACCGAGAAAAGTGCCGCATCGCGAAGGTTCATCCGTACCAACTCCAATCGGCCAAACGCCACCAGCACGCCATCCCGCGGTCGGAATGTTTAACGAAAGGTGCCCCTGGACAGAAATGCCTTAAGCTGTTCGTTCATTTCCTCCACTGCCCTCATCCCTGTTCTGGATCGACGATTCCACGGTAGACAATAATACTAAGCGAAGAATCAAATCAAATCAAGTAATCAAATGTTCGGTGAGAGGAGTCCTACCTTGCCCTCCTCTGTTACATAAACCCTGGGATCAAGCTGCGAATTGGTCGAAAAGTCTCCCAACAGCTATCTGGATACAATATTCATTTGGTTCTTACGAGTGCTTATTTGCACCAACTTGCAATAATCTCAGAGAATGGAAAATCTGACGACTGTTACCACCTTCACGCCAGCTTTAAAGCTTTCCAGGAAAGACACCTATACACAAAACCATCAAATGTGTGCAACACCAGGCCATCATTGATCCTGCAGCTGGAACGACGTGCTTCGAGCATGTGCTAGGCCTGTGTCGAGGCAGTCGCAGCACATTAAGAACAACAAGTGCCATAATAACGCATGCCAACGACATGCCAGTATACTTTTGTCGTGAGGTGGCCTGTCACAGCCTATAATTAATCTATGTGAGCCCTCTCTTCAGTTGTGCACAAAATGACACCGCTGTCCCACCACCGCCTGATGTCCCACTGTGGTCGGAGAGGTGGTTCTCGGGCAGCTGCTAATCTCGGCCAACCAGTTGGCACCATTTGCATGCCAATGCAGCAGATGCTGAAAGCACAAAATATGATTAGGCCTTGTTACCAAATATGCTCCACATTCTGCAAATGGACACAGGTCATTGTATTTGGGCTGGCAGACCAGGCACTCTGAATTGTGCTGACAGGTGTGCATTTGGTGCACAGAGAATCCCAACTCTGGACCTAGCCCCAGCCAAGGTCATGACAAGGCTGGCCCCATTTCCCAGCAAGGTAGATCTGCATTGGTGGCCAATGGAGGGGAGCCTCCAATGTGCCTGCTGGCAACACATTCCATATCACCATCAAAATGAGCATACCTCCAGCTACCACCATCTGACATGAAACACCATCACATAATCAAACCACTTAGGGTGCCACTCAATCACAAAGCAATCAGACAAACATCACACATATCCCCATTGAGATGGGAATGCTCGCCCATTTAGCACAGATCAGGCATATGACACGCCACCCCACCACAATTAAGACATGATGTCCTACAATAAGCTGCAATTGAGATTTTCACACTGTGCTCCTGACTGGGTTTGTGGGTTGTGAAGCACCAGTAAAACAGTGTCTCAATCAGTGCTGTGACACTGCATTTGAGAGGTTCAGAGATCATTAGCATTCTTTTTAAGGTTTCTGAGTAGAAAGATGTGGTAATATGGTAGCAGGATTAAATATCCAGATTCTACAATCACCTATAGATCATCAATAACTTTCCATCATCATACAAACACCAGTTCCAAATTGGAAATGCTGGAGGCAAACCAAGGAATGTTACTCAACATCAAGACTGCAAAGTATGACAAATAGCTGACAACACACAGCAGCCATGGACAAAAAATCCAATAGGGAGATCAAATGCACCGCCAAATGCAAAAAAAAAACATGAGGTAAGAAAATCAAGAGGCTTATAGCAAGAACCTTTTCTACATAAACACATCTTCAGTTTTTAAATTGAGTTTATCACATTTTGAAGGTTTTCTCCACTGGTTGTGATTTTCTTCTTCTTGCAAACCTTCAAGTCATGTGTGAAGTGTCAGTGGATAATCAGTCCACCCACACCAGGTACCTGTTGCTGCACCAATTGCTGTACCAGCCACACATCTGGCCTCCCGCCCTGCCTGAACAAGATCTTGTTGAAAGTGCCACACTTTGCTGTCTGGCTAATCATGAAAGGAATATTTATTGAATATGTAGTTTACATATGATAAGTTCTGAATAATAATTTCCCAGAATGAAGAATATTAGCAAGATCTTAAAGCATATTCTGCACATCTAATAAAACATCAGTAGATGTGATGCAATCAAGCATATGTGCTTCATTGCACTTTCTTAACCAGGTCAAGCAATGTCTTCAACACAAAAGCAATTTCTTACACAGACCAGTAATGTTTTAATTAAACCAGCAATGCTAATTTCTTACCAGATCAGTAATAAAATAAATGTATCAATTTAACATCAAAATCACATATTTCAATATGCAAATGGTGCAAATGGAACCAGGATGCTAAGCACACACCAAGCATGTGGAGTTATCTAAAATGAGATGTAAATCCAATACAATCCATTCAACAAAAATGCAAGCATTTGTCCTGTTCAAACATTCATACCACATGTATGGTGCATAAACAACAAAGTTACACTATACTTATGGTGCATACCTACAGCATCATCATTGATGGGTGTATTTGTGAATATTCCAATATTAGGTAGCCTTCTTTCTACTAATAAACAGGCGAAAACATACATACCTACCTACACTGGCGGATCTAGCCCACCGGTTTGGGGGGGGGGGGCCAACTTTCGGCTTTCGGCGTCAGCCCCACCCTCCCCCTCCCCCAGTGGCGTACTTAGGAATTGCATCAGAGGAGGGGTCGAAGGGATTTGGAGGGTGCCCATTCTCCCACTATTTTTGGTTAAAAGCATCGGATTTCTACCACTATTTGTCAAATGGACCCATTTTTTACAATAATAATTAATGACAACATAATTTCCTGTGTAGGGGCCCCAGTCTACCTCCACCGCTTCTAAGTTACGGAATTTTTGTTCTTGTTTACCAAAACGTTCATGTTCACGTGAACGTCTTGTACCACGTCAACGTTCGTGCACGTGTACACACTGGCAGATCCGATTTTGTCAACTCTTGCTGTAAGCAGAACTTGAGCAGCATAGAACCCTCGATGCGTGTCAGAATGTACTATGCTACCATATTGGCTTCCAAACAACTATAAAAATTACCTTTAAAATTGGAGATTCTTTCATCCAGACCATATTTTTTAACCTCGGCAAAGGTTACTGCATTTTCATTCAGTTTACTTCTGTTGGTTTCGGGGGGCCAAAAGACACTATGCCCCTCCGCCCATTTTAAGCGCTTCGGGGGAGCCATGGCCGGAATGGCCCCTCCCTGGATCCGCTAGTGAATGTAGCCTGTCTCTTCATCTTAGCAACCCCAACACCAACATACGAAACATGCTGCTCAACTGGGCTCAACTGGTCACTCGCACAAAACATCCTGTTCAAATTCCGCTTTCGAAATCTGGCTCACTGGGTCCGCTTGCCCGTTACTGGCTAAACAAACTTCATGAACCTATCTGACGAAATAATAATGAAACTGCTGATTTCGTCATATCTTGCTGTAAGGAGAACTTCAACAGCATAGAACCATCGATGCGTCAGAATCTACTATGCTACCATATTGGGCTTCCAAACAATCATAACAAAATACCTTTAAAATTGGAGATTATTTCACCCGGAAAGCTATTTTTTTAACCTCAGCGAAGGTTACTGCATTTTAATTTAGTTTACTTTTATTGGTTTGGGGGGCCAAAAGACACTATGCCCCCCCCCCCCCTTTGAAGCGCTTGGGGGGGGGGCATGGTCGGAATGCCCCCCCTGGATCCGCCAGTGCCTACCTACCTACTTCCTTACTAATAATTGAACCTCTATACCATATCAACAAGAAAGCGGTGTTTGCTGTCTGAGCTGCGGCATAAACGTAACTGTTCTTCCCAACACATCCTGTTCGTGAGCCTGCCCTATCTCCTGCCAGCATTTCTGCTGAACGTCACACACGAGGTGAGGTCAGCATCGACCTCACGGATTCTATCCAGTTTCTAGTACGACCCGAAGGAAACATTTACGGGGAAAACGAGTGATCGCATCTTCCGAATCACGTTCATAAACATAGTATTCCGAGAACAAAATCCAAAATTCCCAAAACACCTTTTAAGACAAAAATACCTACCTACCTACCAACATCTTGTCGTGTTGCAAAACAGCCCAATTTTTAAGCCTTGGTCATGGCCATCAAGGTGTGCTCAATGTTGGTCAGAAATGCAGCTGATAGCTGCAAATGGGCTGGAAGGACAGCATTTCAACAAATTGGGGATTGCAAGAGGGCTGGAGGGGTGGCATTTCAGGAAAATCAAGTAGAGTTTCAACCAAACAGTTCTCAAATTTAGAGCCATTGCCTTTTCCATGAAAGATTGCATCTGCAAATTATTAATCACTCACCTCGCAGGGTGTGTGCCAAGCTTAAAGATGAGGGGATATGATCATGAAGTTAAGTATCTTTTATATAGCAAAGGCAAGTGCTCAGGACTCATAAAACTGTTCGGAGACATCACCCCTACCCATACCTAGGTAGGTACTTACCACATACATCGGGCACCAGCTCGCAAACTTCTCCCCGGTTGCAAATCCTGTGCCTTGAACCGAATATCCTTCTCAGACAATTCCTTGTGCTTACTTGCCACGTGACGTTTAAGTGAATACTCGTAGCTATACCAACTACAACCTGGTACGCCACAATGCACGAATTGCCTTGATGCCCAGGCATCCGATTTCTTGGGACTTCTGATCTTGCTCAACTTTCGCTCCTTGGGCATTGTGACAAGCAATCACGGGACCACTCGAAAAGGAAGAACCCACGCGCAATAACCGCGTAAAAACTGGTCACGTTTGAAAGGAACTGCACGGAAGCAAACTCAGCTGTCGCTCTGTCAACTTCATTTATTGGAGTTGTCTACCGCTCGTGAGTCACTTCATTCTGACATCATGGTTTAATATTCTATTAACATTTCCTGGCATGGACTACATTATCTACTTACAGTAGTTAATCTCCAATACAAAATATCACAAAATACAACATTGCTTAGTTCAATATCAGTATTTATAGGAAAACGTTTCTTTAAATAATACATGACGTCAGAACGGCGTGCTGCCAGCGGTGCCTAGCGGCAACGATCGCAATAAATTAAATTGATAGAGCGACCCAAGAAATGTGACGTTTGTGGCGTCTGGCATGCAAATGCTGCCAGTTTTAAACGAATATCACGGATTGTAATAAATAGGCGCATTGATTTGTGAATATATGCTTGTTCCATACCTTCCTAAAATGAGACAACTGTTTGTTACTTTTCTAATTATAAAGAAATATTTTCTGTTTTTTACCCAGCATGGAATATTATGAAATAATTAAATAATGCGCAAATAGGAAGTGTGTACACTTCATTAAAAGTGTATACACCGCGCTACGCATCCCGAAGGAGGGAGAGAATCACCTGAAGTTTTCGTATCACAATACAATATATATACATATACTTTGTGATAGCACATGAATAGATGAAAATCCATGATTATGTACCCAGCAATGCTCATCAATTTTGCCTTAAACTGGCGAGTTTTGCTTGTGATACGTCGCGCTACATGGCGCTACATTGGCAATCCAGTATACAGAATACAACAATCACCGTAGAATCTGGATCATGGTATAATTGCCATTCAGATTCAATGATATGGATGTGGAGTGTGGATTGTGGAGTCGATGCTTAATGTGTGCAAAGCATCGCTGAAGACCGAACCTCTGGAAAGCTACGGAGTGTGGGTGGGTGCGGGAGGAGTCTAAGGCCAGTTTTAGCAGCTGCACCAGCTGACACTGATCCCCCCCCAGGCCCCCATACGCTTCTGGTTCAAGACTGCTTCAAATAATTCCAAGATACGTCAGCTTAGATGACATAGATGTTTATTATCCCATGTTTATTATCCCGCAAATGTGTATTATCCCACTAATGAATATCATTTAGTGTTGTTTATGCCATACTCTGTTGCATTGATGTTGTTCACGGTCTGATGCTGATGGAATTGATGCGACGTATTCAGTTTTCTTATTTTCTGCCCCTCGTCCGACACATAGGTATACGAAGTATTAAAACACATTCTCTAAATTCGATACATCTGCAAAAAGGTCATAAGCAGATGCGCTACCTACCATAGTAGCTAAGTAGCCACGTTTCTAGACCTCTGGCTGCATATGTCTGCTGGTGTGCGGGGCAGATCGAAGGTCAAAGTGACTAATTTCAATTTTAGTGGTATCTAGGTAGGAACCTACCAAGGTACCTACGTACTAGGTAGGTACCTACCTACCTACCTACCTAGGTACCTACCAATTTTGCTTACATGTTTATACTGATGCCAGTCTTCAAGCTGGTACCCATGGTCATCTTGATGGCTTGATCTCAGGGGTGGTGCTTTATATGCGTCTGTGAGGGCAAGTGCACTGGGCGCTGTACGACCAACGCAGTCGATGCGCCCCTAAGCCCAAATATCGAACCGAGCACAATTGCCCCCTCAAAGTTGACTTTGCCCCCCAATACATTTTAACTTTTAGCATGGGACCATATGGAGTGTGCCCCAATCCATTTGGGATCCCTCATGCATTTGACCCCCACCAATAATTTTCAGAAATAAATGCCTTGTATGCATTGACATCAGAAATAAATGCCTTGTATCTATATGCATCAGAAATAAATGCCTTGTATCTTGACCTTGTATGCATTTATCAGTGTGTGAAGAAGGCTCCAAGGACCTGTGCTGTACTAGTGTATGCTGGTGCACTGAGCTAAGGTTGATGTGGTGCACGTAGCAATTCTTTGCTGTGTGTACCCTGCTGAGGACAGGATTGGATTTGTACGCTGTAATCCTGGATGAAGAGTGAAAATTTGGCTTTCTTTTGCTTTAACATGTACATCAAGACAAGTTTTGCACACATTTTGCCTCTATAAAGGAAACAAATGGGTTAGGTTTCATTAGGTCCGGCCAGGTTAGTTTAGGTTTTTCTAGTTGGAAAATTTGCCAATTTTTGTTAAAAAGTTTTCAAATTAATTTTAGATCTTGTTTTTTTTTCAAAAGCAGGTTATGTTAGGATAGGTTAGGTTAGTTTTTTTCACTTGGAAAATGGTGTGAAAACAATGGAAATTTCCCAAGTTTTACATTTGGGAATTTTGTTTTCTCCAACAGGTTAGGCTAGGTTATGTTAGATTACATTTTGATTGTACTTTTTCAACCTTACTTTTTATGCTATGTTGCGAAACTCAATGCAAATTTTTAGTGGTATTTTGCTCACACAATTACAAGTAAGCATTTGCACCAACAATGAGTTCCCATCATCTTAGTCACATTCCGTTAGGCGTCATAGGCGGACATAATACCGGTGGCGCCGCTCTGGTGGTGGGTTTGTGAAGGGACATCACCAGAGTGGGCTTTCTCTGATTAACGCTATATTCTGGTTTCTAGACGAGGTGCAAGCAATTTCCAATGGTCCAATTTGAACAACATTGAAACAAGCTCTCTTTTGAGTTGTAGTTCGTTTTATTATCAAATCATTTCACCCTGTCACTTTGCCCTTAAAGTGAAATGGGAGCAATTGGCAACTCAACATCTTGGGATAAAAAACGTGTCATACATCTTCTGTGTGACGTCCTGACAATTTCCAATGTTCTTAACTAAACGAAAATTGAACGTGCTACAGTTTTATATCATCTTGAATAACTTCCATGAAGGTTTAACCCTGTCACTTTTGCGCTCAATTCCAGAATTTGTGTCCCAAATGATCACAGTGTATCACTTTAAATTGAATATCAGATGTTCTACATGACCGAATTAATTTTCAATGGTCGTAAATAAACCGACATAAAATCGGCTGCCTTCTGATACCATACTCGACTACTTTTATACATATCTAATCCTGTCATTTTTACACTCAATTCCAGGATTTGTGTCTCGAATTATCGCATTTTATTCCTTTAAATTGAATATCAGATGTTCTATATTACCGAATTAATTTCCAATGGTCTTAAATAAACCGGAATAAAACCCGCTGCCTTCTGGTGCTCTACTCGACTACTTTTATAGATATCTAGTCCTGCCATTTTTGCGTTCAATTCCAGGATTTGTGTCTCAAATTATCACATTGTATTCCTTTTAATTGTATATCAGATGTTCTACATTAGCGAATTCATTTCCAATGGTCTCAAATAAACCGGCATAAAGTCAGCTGCCTTCTGATGTCATACTCGACTGCTTTTATAGATATCTAACCCTGTCACTTTTTACCTTTTGACATGAAGCTTTGCGACATTATTGACGTTCTGGCATGGCTCGATGCACGTCGAACGCCGACGGTTGCTGCCGAGAGGATCCGTAGGGCCGCCGAGCGGTGGCACAAGAAAAAGTATAGTTCTACCCTTCAACAATGCTAAGCAACATCGGCTCTGTCACGCCAAAATGGCGTAGGAGAAATTCACGGTTGTAGATCCATTATTTACCTTCAACGCCCATCACCGTAATGTTCTTAAACAATTTCGTGAAAACCTGGCGGCCCCAACTCTAATGGTGGCGGAACTCATGCTAGGCACATCGCCTATCGTTTCAAATATGAAATTCTGCCTGTAACTTTAGCGTTGGGGCCCATTAACATTCAGGGAATAGAAATCCCGCGCCCCGTCATATTATGAATGGCGGGCGGTCGGCGACGGGCCGGGGACCGCCGGGCGCCGCCGGCGGCCGTCCGTCTATGGTTGAAAATAGTTCCAGAAGGAAATACGGAGAGTAACAATATGCGCAATATGTCACTGTAAGTGGCAATACAATTGACGTCTGAAGGCAAGCTAACTTTCATAAATGCACTTCGCATCATATTTTATGGAGACAGAGTCTCATAAACTGAACCTATATTCTTCGCGCACACACTAGTGAGCATCCGGGCGCGCTTGTCGCGGGCGCATGTTTCAGAGTTCCTGAATGGCATCAGGAACCTACCTGTTTTCTTTCTTTACTGGAGATCCCCCCGATGTCCGCATTAACATTGCGTTTGACGCCTAACGCATAAACATTGTATTGGAAAGCTAAATTCCAAGAATGCATAAAGTACCCTTAAGAACAAATTTGCCAATAATTGTTGGGTGATCAAATACAGAGATGATATTTTTCTTCCAGCTTGCTACATCACAATCTTGTTTGTACATTGCAAGCAAATCTGGAGTAATCACTGATGAAATGAAATGAGGGAGTAATTTTGTGGACAGGATAATGTTTTGGGTGATTAAAATCCAAAACGACCTGTTTTCCAACACTAGCTGACGACAGCTTGAATGTCTCATCCGAATGGTTCATTGCTTTGGGAGGTCCAACTATGTCTATCTCCATTTCTTTTGACAAAAAGCATCATGCTCACTAAATGAATGTTGCTCACAAGGTAGGATCTTTTTTGTCATTGGGTAGGTAGATACCTACATACTGCATCTCTCCATAATTCATATAACAAGATGAAGCAAATAGCAGCATGTACAGCCCTTCCTGGGCAGGTGCGGGATTGAAAATGGGCTGTTCCTGGATATGTTTTTTTAATTGTCAACATTATCCTCTTCAGAAAGTGATGCTCCCACTTTTGAGATTGCATGGTGTTGTTTATGCATGAACCACTCTGTAACAATGTGCTCAAGGTTCACTTGAAAGTGCAAACTGAGATGCTGGTGTCATAGGTATTAATCTTCAAATGTTTGAAATCCATGTTGAGTACCCTTAAAAGGTTGTACCTATCTAAGTGAGTCTGAACCTTCTCTTTAACCAGTTCTTCCAGTACCTTGAAAACCATTAAGGTCAAACTGACTGACCTGCAGTTTTCTACACACTTCATGCTTCATTTTTGAAAATTGGTACTACATCTCCATTTCATCAAACAAAAATTAATTGTCCCCATATCAAATGCAGAAGCAGCCTATCTCGTTTGGATGTATGCAGCTTAATTGGGTCTTTCAAGGTGGGTCTTCTCTTGGTGAGCTGCCCGTAGATCAGGGCAGCCAATACATGGGTGCCTCGTGATGTAAACAAGTGATGCAATAGAATGTATTATATCAATACAATTTGCATCCCTTCAGTATTTTATTTTTTCATTTTTGCAGATAGACCAACACCAATTAGCATTAAGGAAAATGCGACCCTGGGAAAGCAGTGGACAGGTAGCAAGCTAGTAACGTCCGCAGAATTCCCAGGGCCACCAGATGAAAATGTTGGGAGGAGTACAGAAATGATTAAAACAGTTTCATACAAAGATAACTCATGCAGAATATGCATGGGTGTCTACTAACCAACCAATATCCTCCAACACAAAAAGAAACACTACAGAAACGTCTATTTAATCACATCATACTTTTGTATGTTGTCCGATATCAACACTGATACCCTCTGTGGCAACGTACAATTTTAAAAGTTAGCTTTGTGAAATATATGAGCTATATTCTGACTTCAGTTTTCATTTGATTTGTATAATTCCATAAAGTGATGTCTAATGCATTTCTTTCGCACATTTATTTTCCTCGGCACCTGCTCAATACTGGGAAATATTTTGCTAATTACATTGTTCCAGGATTTTGGTGCAGAGTATGTAATAGCATACAGCCTATATTGTCGATAAGTAAATGGTACAGATAAGTGTGAAATGATTCTTGTATTAGTAGGTGTTGCATATTGAAAAAGTCAGCCATAGCATGTGGCAATGTATCATGGGCGAATTTGTGCAGTATTAATATGCTTTGTTACTGCACCATATCAGTGAACTTCAAAATGTTGTACTTGATAAATAACTCATTTGTAGGATATGCATAATGTCTATAATCAATAATTCGCAACGCACGTTTCTGATATTTTATAATTTGGTCTAATCTAGTTGAGCCACCCCATAGTGGGAAAATTTGACTTTCTTACATCTGTGCTTACGTACATCTGCCATACTTACACTTGTCCTAGAATCGGTCCGATGAGGTCTGGAATAAGCCATTGGTGTGGTCGTGTCGGTGCACTGATGGCATGTTAAACTATCGGTCAAAAGTATTCTGCTGAACTGGAATTCACAGATTGGGTGGTGGAGCCATGGTTCATACAAGCTCTGCTTAGCAATAGGGCCCTGGTACATAAAGCCACTCCAGCAGGAGTTCGAACTAACGTTTTAAGCATAAAAATAATAAACACGAAACAAATTAAATCGGGCATTTCCATCGTCACCATGCAAATTAACTTAGTCCGCTTGGCAGGAAAGGGAAACAGTTTTCTGATTATTTGGTGCTGATGTTGAAAATAACTCATTACAATGCTTGCGTACAGGCATCAACAGAAAGTCTGCAAAGCCACTCATAAGGGATAGGGGACCGCTGTCCGGAAGTGTATCAAATCATTTGTGCAGGGATGCAGGACACCTGCCATGGGTGTGGCGAAATCTTATCTGAGCCCGATGGCCAAATAGATATATCATTTATTCAAGTAATTGGTGAGGCTTCGTCCAAAGTGCATGCACTTATATTTGGTAAATTATATCATGCGACCATTATTTTGGATACAAATTCCCTCGTAAGTATTGATCTATCACATAAGCATAGTACTAATGGTCTGACATTCTGTTCAACAGCCACCCAGGTATCTAATCTGGCTTGATCGAGTGGTAGCGAGTTGGGAAAGACAATTTCTCCACAGGTAAAAGTTATTAAATGACCCTGAATCCTGATCAAGCGAAACATATGTTAGCATGGTGAGCTTGTGTCATTTAAGCTGACGGTAGGCTCCAAATAATCATGTGTTTTTGATCGAAGCGCCCTCAAACCCAAAAAGCTATCATTTGTCCGACCTCCGGCTGAACCGGATTTAATTGGCTCGATCTCTCAATTCCGGCAGAACAATTCAAAATAACACTTGTCTGTAGTCGCCAGCATTCACTTCAGTTTTCGAAGCCCGCATGTGTAGTTTGCGTATTAAATAGTTAGCATGTTAGTGCTACTTCGTTCTTTACCGTCCATCTGTTTTATTCATTCGTTCCAATTTCCATTAGTAGATGCTTCTAAAACAACGATAATTGCATTCCTGGAACACATGCCATCTAAATTGATATGGTAAGACACTGGTGCCACCTATTGCAACAGCAACAACAACTATAAAAACAGAACATGTGTATTGTGTAACCAGGGAATTTGACATTTGACTACCTGAAGTGGACCGTTTTGTGATGTGTGGCATATGGCCCATATACTGATCAAGTTATTTCTGGAGTTATTATATATATATGATTATCCCTAGAGTTAGGCTATCACAGAGAGTTATAGAATTATCGCCACCTGCCCATGGGTTTGCTCGGATCATCCTTTAAAACACCACAGTGATCCACTGTGATTCGTCCTTGTGTGCCTTAACAAAATGCCAAATGTTCTATGGTATCAATACAACCTCAACCCAATTTGTATTTTGTACCATGTCCTTCATTCATATCATATATATATATATATATATATATATATATAGTTAGGTCATAAAGACAAGAAACAGACACAAGACGCAGTACTATTCAGCTTGACACGAGGGATGGTGGAAATAAATATACAATGGAATATCGGATATGGACATAATATCGAACATATGCACATAAGCATTGTTCCATGTCCATCACATCTCGCTCTGGAGAGCACAACATGGATGCTGATTGCATCGCTGCCGAAAGTCGGAAGAAAAACGTTTTCTGGAAAGTTAGATGAACGTATGAAACACATAATTATCCTGTCCATTGATATGAAGTAGACAGGTGACCTTAGCTGATATCATACGGCATTTGGAGATTATGCTAAGACACGCAAAGACGAATCACAGAGGAACACTGTGGTCTCTTTGAGGATGATCTTCGGGAAGCGGAATAGCTTGTGCATTAAAAAAGTAGGTCAGTAAACAAATAAACACTAAATTACACACCGACATACACATGCTATATATATATATATATATATATATATATATATATATATATATATATATATATATATATATATATATATATATGTATATATATGTATATATATGTATATATGTATGCATATATATATATATATATATATATATATATATATATATATATATATATATGTATATATATATATATATATATATATATATATATATATATATATATATATATATATATATATATATATATATATATATATATATATATATATATATATATATATATATATGCATGTGTATGTCGGTGTGTAATTTAGTGTTTATTTGTTTACTGACCTACTTTTTTAATGCACAAGCTATTCCGCTTCCCTAAGATCATCCTCAAAGAGACCACAGTGTTCCTCTGTGATTCGTCTTTGCGTGTCTTAGCATAATCTCCAAATGCCGTATGATATCAGCTAAGGTCACCTGTCTACTTCATATCAATGGACAGGATAATTATGTGTTTCATACGTTCATCTAACTTTCCAGAAAACGTTTTTCTTCCGACTTTCGGCAGCGATGCAATCAGCATCCATGTTGTGCTCTCCAGAGCGAGATGTGATGGACATGGAACAATGCTTATGTGCATATGTTCGATATTATGTCCATATCCGATATTCCATTGTATATTTATTTCCACCATCCCTCGTGTCAAGCTGAATAGTACTGCGTCTTGTGTCTGTTTCTTGTCTTTATGACCTAACTTATACAGCTGAACCGTGCCCGGCAGGTGCAGCCCGTGTGCGCTATGCGGTTTCCGCGTCTGCCGTCACGTGTCATGCGGCTGCAGAATCATTTGGCACCGTCATATGATGCCAGCTTCAGTGAACGTATGTCCAGCTTCAGTGAACGCATGCCATACAGCCATATTGCCAGTGAGCGGAAATCACACGGCTGCACTAGCAGTGCCTGACATCCCACAGGCGAAGCGTCGCAGGGCGTACGCTTAACGTCCGCACAGTCAGTTAGCCGACATGATGCGGATGCATAGTCACTGAGGGTATGTCAAACGGTCGGTAGTGTCGAGGAGCGTCTTCTGACTGCGACGTCACCGAGAGCAACCCCAAGGACCGAATCGATTGGGAGCACACGTCGCACGGCCAATGTCTCCGTGATCGCACTCCACCTGACGGGAGCGTTGTGGAACCCCATCACAGTGCCAGTGGCCAGGGCTACCGTTATACGGTTGCAACATCAGTGAGCGAACGAAGACGCTGTACCCGCAGCGTCAGCGGATGTATAAACCGTAGCGTCAGAATCCTTCGTCAAGCAGTCGCGGCGTCATCCAGTGCAAGTGACATGGTGGTAGCATCAGGGAGATCCGCTATAAGGTCGCAGCATTGTGAAGAATCACCACGTTGCTGATCGCGATCGACCCGTCATATGGCTACAAAAACGGTGAACATGATCGCACATGCTGAGCGAGGGTTACCTATGGCGTGAAATACGATGGTGGTGTCGTCTACCACAGGTCACGCCTATTGCGAAAAGAAGTGGTTACCTTGTCAATGTATTTCATGTGATTTGTGCGTGATGTGCCGTACTCTTGAACGGCAAAATGGTTCTCGTCACAAATGAATTGTGACGTATTGATCAGCTGGTTTGGAAGGGAGTAGCGGTGTGTTCAGCGGCATGTATATATATATATATATATATATATATATATATATATATAAATGGAAGGATGTAGGCTTTTGCAACTCAATAACAACGAAATTTTCGAAAAGTGTGTCAGTCTTATCAGACCTTGTGGCGATCGGAGCGTGTGCAATCTCCATCTTCTGTTAAATGATTGACTTACATTGCTTTCACTTGTGTGGATAAAAATGATCCCGCACGATTGTTCATGACGGAGCCTGTGTTTACCGGACAAATTGCGAACGCGATACACGTCGATACGTAGTAGTGTCTATTGCAAATGTCCATACGCCAATGTTGACCCTGTGAACTGTCGTCACTTACCCCGTTTACATGAGTCTTACGATTAGCTTTCACAGTAAACGTAATTCCGTTCCAGCAAAAATCCCAACGGCGCGAAAGCGTTTACATGAGCAAACGTGAGTTTTCCGTAAACTTTGCGGAATTCTCATGCTGCCAAACTAACGGAAGTTTAAACGGAATTTACATTGATGGCGCAGCGCGGCAAATATTTATAATTTAATGCGCCAGTGCTGATAAGCATATTGCTGTGGATTGTCGTATTACATCGATGTCAACACTTTTACCAAGCAGTCAGATCTTGAGTCCAAAGCGGTTCTATAGTATTACCAGCTACTGTTTCTTTTTAATCAAGCTGAGGGTGCAATTTCATCAGTTCTTCTGGTTGCTAACACATAATTCGTTTCATATTAATGGATCAGACTCAGGGCGAATTTGTGCTGTCATCTGCCCTGCTGGCTGTAATATTTGCATATATACAGGTAAAAGCAGCGAGAGAAGCATTGTTTACGAATGTTGAGATGTTGAGGCGTTCAAGAAGGAGGAGCAGGGAGTTACGTCGCCAAATCCGAAGGAGAAAGGCTTTACTGCTGTCCCAGTTTCTCCAAATAAATTGTAGGCCAAATGCAAGAAGAGTGTGGATGCTGCCTCGTAGAAAGCTGTGGTTCAAGGAGGAAGTTTTTAGGATGTGGGATGATGGTAGATGGCTTGAAAACTTCAGAATGACAAAGACCTCATTCATGAAGCTCGTGAATTTACTGCAAGGAAAGCTTGAGCCATGTCAAGATGCAATCAGAGAGCCCATTCCACTTGAACAGAGGATTGCGATGCCATTGTATAGTCTTGGAAGCACCATGGAGTACAGGGTCACTGCAAACCAGTTTGGCTGCCATAAATCAACGGTAAGTATGGACTGTGGAATGCTTGAAAAAGGTATGATCTTTCTGGATTGGTGGAATCCACAACACCGCCCTCTCCAGAAAATGATCCTACTGTGTTCTCTAATTTGGAGATTGGATGGTATTGTTTGACAATTAACTGTTCAGTTATCAAGCGCTCAAGATTCACTGTAAAATGCAAACTGCCAGTTTTATGTCACAGATTGGAAGTCTAATGTCCTCTGTATTCAGCTGCCCAAACATTTTCCTCTACACCCAGGATTGTAAAGCACAAACCCAACCCTGGTAAAGCTAGATTTGCGATCCAACATCCATGGAGTTCAGGCTGGGCCCAGTTAGGTAAGGTTCGGTGTTTCCATTGTTGGACTATTTGCCATCAATTATAATATGTGAAGGTAATAATGTTATCCAATACTACACAATCTGTAGAAATGGGTGTGAAACCACACCTGAAGCACAATTAACTATATTGTGGTCTTAGTTCCTATTAAAAAGATAAATTTGAGGGTTTTCAAGATTGGATACTTCTCTCACATATATTGCTGGGGTGGTGTGGTTGTGGCCAGTTTAGGAAGGCTGCATGTTTTCATGTAAGGGTATAGCATATATTCTGTGTTATATTAATGCCTATTTGGTATGTAAATTCATGCAGTGTTTCCACTCAGCACACGTACAACATCTGTGACCACAAGGAATGCACTATAAATTCATCAGGTTGTATGCTGTTCTGTTACTAAAATTATCAGTACCAAGATTGGATTCAAAGTTCGGAATTTTATATTTTAGTCCTAGACTAAAAGCTTAGGTCAAACTTGATGATAATTTCATTTTTATACATGTCATTATAATTTTATGTCCCATATTTTGTGACTGCAACACATGAAATTTTACAGCTAATTTCAGTTTGGTGGGTCTGAGAGTCTGGTTGCACATTAGCATCATTCATCATGTTCAGATGCACTCACTAACATGGTTGTAAAATATGTTGTTCCAGTTTTTGGTACCCGGACCAAAAGCCATTTCTGCAAATCATGCTATGGGCTTTCTCATTTAGAGTTTATGGTGATCTTTGATAAATAACTAATCTGTGATACAGTGCACAATGTTCACTGGAAAGTGTAAAATGAGAGCGTATCACACATTTCACAAAACAATATCCTCCATATTCAATTACCCAACACACACTATGTCCAGAATTACAATGTACAAATCCAACCCTGTCGTGGAATATTGGAAGAGTTTGTAATTGTTGAGTGTGTTATGCAATAGCAAGTGAATGGTGCTAGATAGGCTGGGATATATAGCTCCCTGGGAACTTCTTCTCTGTGATACCTTTTATACTGTGCTTGCATTCATAGAGGGAATAATGCACCAATGCATGAAGCAATTCAGCACATTCCAATGTTGGGGACTGCATTGCTCTGATGATTTGTGGGATAGAGTAGAGCTGGACATGTTATCCCCTGAACAAAACAAGGTATTATATTGCCGTTTTAATCCACCCAATAAAATTCGTTCCTTGTGTTTGTTCAACAATGTTCAACAACAATTTTATATATTCATCAATGTTTCATCCTAACTTAATTCATGCAATGCATAGGAAAACACCAACACCAAAGTATAAGCATATTATGTGGGTACACTATTTATGCCATTACCAGTATCTTCACTTGTAATGCACATGCTCATTTTCAGGGACAAGTATTACTTTTTCCAAATAATATTTGCGCTATACCCGATCCTCTTGCAAATCGTCACCCACCTAGCAAATAGTTGGACATACGCTGACAGCACTGATGGTGTTTCATAATGATTGCAGGTTCGAAAACACTTAATTGGCTTTTGTCAAGCCATAGTCAGTGAGATGGGTGACTACATCCAGTTGCCAGAAGCCAACGAAGCACAAGCGATAGCCAAGAGATGGGAGGATCGGTGGGGATTTCCACAAGCCTTCGGTGCCATTGATGGCACTCACATCCCAATATGTCCTCCTGAAGATGGATGCCGGGATCACCAGAACAGAAAGGGCTGGCCATCTGTTCAACTGCAGGCTGTGTGTGATGACAGATATATGTGAGTGTGCTTTGTTGGCATTTCTTTATTTCACATTTGCACTCAATACCGTGCCAACATTACTTTTCCTGAAATCTAGATTTGTTGCGTGGCTTAAGTTGTACACAGCGTTTCATTGCAAATTGTGTGCCCATGTCAGGCTGTCACTTGTGAAGTATTATTCAACACATGTGCCATAAATCTGGAATACTGATATTGCATATACAGTTGCATCCTCAGTTCCTAATAATGCACTGTATCAGAATGAGCAGCACATGTACAACATATTAATTGCTCTCGGGACAACTAGCTGCCAATGGCGTGTGTTCATTACACTTGTATGCGTACTTGTGTGCACTGTCAATTGCAGAAGCAACAGCCATGAGCCATATGCTGAGTATGTGGACTTCCATTTAATACTTAGCACCTGACACGTTCCGTGCACAAACCATCGTTTGCACTGTAGGCACTGGCGGATCCAGGGGGGGGGGGCGTTCCGGCCATGCCCCCCCAAGCGCTTCAAAGGGGGCCATAGTGTCTTTTACCCCCCCCCACCAAACCAACAAAAGTAAACTGAATTAAAATGCAGTAACCTTTGCTGAGGTTAAAAATAGCGTTCCGGGTGAAATAATCTCCAATTTTAAAGGTATTTTGTTATAATTGTTTCGTCAGCCTCCCCTCCCCCTCCCCCGGGTTAAAAATAGCGTTCCGGGTGAAATAATCTCCAATTGTAAAGGTATTTTGTTATAATTGTTAGCTCAGCCTCCCCCTCCCCCCGGGAGGGGGAGGGGGACGCCGTAAACCGAAAGTCCCACCCCCCCAAACCGGTGAGCTAGATCCGCCAGTGACTAGGTGCACGTTGGTTGGCTTTTTCAGTATGCGGAGTTATGCAACCATGCAACCTAGCTTGGAAGCCTGTTTTGGTCGAGTTATATATCAAAGATGTCCATGACACTGAAATACTAATGGATGAAGATGCATCATGCCGCCGTTTTTCAATACTGTGTATATCCACAAGGCAGTAAGTAGCCTTTTGTTTGCAGATTTCGCAGTGTCAATTGCGGAGGACGTGGCAGCTGGCATGATTCTGCAGTACTGCAAACTTCGAGTTTGTTCCAGAACAGCCATCGTCTGCCAAAGGTAACCGAGTAAAAATATGTATTTTCTGAGCATTATGATGCGGTTCTCTGACGCATTTCAATTTTGGTTGCATTTACTACAGCATTGCGTGCTGATTGGTGTTGTGGCGCTGACCAGCAGTATAGAGCTCCCATCAAAATGGCTTTACTTTGCCAGCAATGTGAAGCTGCTTGTGGCGCCTACACAGCAGCGGCACTGAAGTACTTTGAATCAACCGAATCTTGTCAGACATGTAATTCCCTGTGTTTACGTACATATTCGCTGGGGTTTCAGGAACCGTTGATATTGGAGGGAACTCCTGTCAACCTCTGCCTTGTTGGAGACCCAGCTTATCCTATGACTTCATGGCTCATGAAGTCATAGGAAATGGAAAAAGGGAAAACACGCGACCACAGCTAGCCAACGGGGTCATTCAATGTATATCTCAGTTCTGGACGTATGGTCATTGAGGGGGGGTTCGGCCCACTTTAAGGGGGGTTTTTTAAGCCCAAAAAAACCAAGGACCATATATAAAAAAATTTCCTTTTTTATTAACTCTGCGTTTTTTTTTTAAAAAATTTTTTAAAAAAAAAAACAAACCCTTTTATAAAAACCGGAGGAGGAAAAAAAACACAAAAAACACCCCCAACCAAACCCCCACCAACCGCTGGCATCAACAAGATCACGACAACTAACACGCGACCAGGAACAGCTAGCCAACGAGGAAGAGTCATTCAATGTATATCTCAGTTCTGGACGTATGGTCATTGAGTGTGCGTTCGGCCGACTTAAAGGTCGGTTTCGTAAGCTCCAGAAACGACTGGACGTCGATATAGCAATCGTACCTTTAATTGTCACTGCGTGCTGCATTTTGCACAACTTCTGTGAAATGCAGCACGACCGGTTTTACGATACCTGGATGGCAGGACCAGACGCTGAACACGCGTATCCCCAACCTGGAGCCCGTGCCCACACGGCTCATTATCAGCCCCGCGTGAAGGATAGCCGAGATGCCATCCGACGATACTTAGCGCGGAACTATCCCCTAAGAAAGTCATCTTGGCGTAGATGAAGTGCTGAGGTTGTGAACATACCTGTGCTAGACCCGTGCCTGGCTGGGACGCAGCTTGCGAATCTGTACGTAAGCATGGCATGATGCTGGCTATACTACCACGATATGATGAACATTATGAATGACAATTGAATGTGACTTTCCAGTGTTTTTTCTTGTGCATCTGGCCGGAATGCCCTGTCAAACATTACCCGTGTACTGGATTATGAGCGACACTAGAGTTATTTTCGGCAGTTACCAACGAAGGTTCAGGCGTCTGTTGCCACATTTATTGTAGGGGTTAGTATTGGGACCTGGTGTCAACCTTGCCAATTAATAGTTTTCCCATTCGTCGTCCTTTTCGAGTGCAGGAAGACGACCGAGTCGGTGACAAATGAGCACAGCACGCATTGCTCGGGTTCTTATGTTATTTCGACATTCATGACTTTGTGATTTGAGGCTTATGGATCCACAATTGCTTTGAGATTCATCTTACACTGGAAGCTTATCTGGTAGTCTCTTATGCCACTGAATGTTTCCAGCGTGCTCAAGCATGATGGTATGCTCACCTCACCAAATTCGTCTCCAAGGCATAACGCGCCACCCGGCGCGTTATGTTTTCGTATTTCAAGCTGCACCGCTGAACTGCACACACAAGACGTTCAATGTGAAGGCGAACGATCTCGCGTAAGTTCCAATATTTTAGAGTATGAACGCGCAGAACGTTATTCCCCACACTTACATGTCATTCACGAAAAAAGAAACTACATTTGTGTCAGGAATTATGTAATGCATGATAAATCATGCAAATCATAACAATATAGAGCATAATAATATACCACCAAAAATAATACTAGTCAAAACGAAAATCCTACAGCATACTCGTGCCCTTCTCTAAACGTGTTCTCGAAGACAAGATATACATGCATTCTGAACGTTGTATTACTTGCGCAAACCATCACCGACACGCTGATACATAGCAATTTCCCTCATGCTTTGAACAAGCAAGTGAGAACATTACTCATTCCTGGAATTCGGCGCCTGGTGAAACAGCGCACGCAACGTGTCCACTGCCTGCTGCAGGGTCGAGTTTGCAGCTCTCGACTCTTGCAGCTGCTGCCGGCAAATTTCCAGAAGTTGCACGTCAATAGCTTCACTCCTTTCTCTCGAAGCTCTCTCGTCGTCATTTACTCTCTCCCACTGCAGAAAAAAAACTTTCCCAGTTAGGACGTTCTCTACCCCTTTCCCCAGCTCTCTGACGTCGCTGGTTGGCGGCCCTGGGCGTTTGGCTGAGGCTGTCACCGTCCAGACGAGTCGGATGCCGTCGCCGTCCAGACGGGCGTGACGGCCCAACCGATCCGCTTTGTGATCGGACGTCTTGCTCAGACAGTTGCTCTCGGCCACCTTCCCGGCCCGCCGAAGGCGTCCCCAGGACGACGGAGCGTGGCTGTTCTTGCCGCTCGAAATAGGTGCTCTCCTCATCGTCTTGGAGCGATGCACAGGGCAGTGCGTTTGTAGTCCACGACGAAGACGCAGCCGGCACAGACATGGCTGAGGTGCCAGGCAGCGGATCGTCGGCACACCTAGCCACGGTTTCGCGCGGCAGAGACGAGATGCCGGGCCGTAGGTCAGTACGCCACGACGAATCGGACACAGACAGGGCTAAGGTGGCAGGCCGCGGGTTGTCGGCACATCCGGGCACGGCTTGACGCGGCAGAGACTGAGTGCCGGGCAAAGCCGAGATGCCGGGCAGGGACGAGGTGCTGGGCAGCGGATCGGTGCGTCCCGATGAAGCCAGCGCCGACATGGCCGAGGTGTTTGGCCGCGGCTGGTCGGCATGTTCCGATGCGGTTCGGCGCGGCAGGACCGAGATACCGGGCCCAATTGCCCTCATCGGTATGCCAACGGGTGACTGGCCGACGGTGCTGACGTCGTCCGTATCAAGAATTTGAGCAGCAGCAGGATCGGTGGCGAACACAACTTCGCTGCCCGTGCTTCCTGTGGCACAACACGGCAAACGTAAATAAATATTCATGTCTGCCCAAAAGTTTGCGGGCAAGGTATCACGACACACTAACTGATTACACACACCAGTTGGTTAGTTATTTGGGCTTTAGGGCGCATCGACTACATCGGTCATGTAGCGCCCATAACAACATAACTTATTTACATGTCGATACATCAGCCATGCTAGCTAGCTAATCTTGCAGAATATTAGTTAAAATAACGAACGGTGCAAGAAATAAAACATGGACACATTCAACATTTTTAACGTGGTGCATATATTACTGAAAATGATACTTCGGCGAGGTAATTAAAAAGTCGCCCAGATCGAACAATATCGGAACCGTCGCCTATTAATCGTCATCTTCCGTCAGGCCCAAGTCTGTCTACGAATCGTGAACAAACCATTGATATAATTAGCTACTGCAATTCATGTATTGTTACCCACCGGCATTATCACTGTGAATTTGAGATCTTAAAAAACTATGTTTGCGATGGAGGCCTAGGTGGTAAAGAGGAGTGCGCAGATTCGTGACGCTTGCCGGATAGACGAATTCCCCGCTGCCTAGACGAATGCTGAGCTCAAGGTTGATATTGACGTCCCTGCAAGCAGATTGTAATTCACAAAGCTATGCTGCTCAAAGCGGCATGAAAAAAGCGTGGGACCGTTTTTTCCATCTCAGAAGCCTAAGAGCAGCATGGAAATCCTTACCTCGCTTATCTGCTGCATCAAGAAAATTATGGTTCCATTTCATACCTCACTGAGGGAATTTGAATGCCATGCCACCCCCTTACCTGTACATTCCTGTCCAAAAGAAAGATCTACACCATGTTGGTGTAGATTTCCTGCAGGCCGACCACTTAGGAGCAAGTCGAGATCTCCTGGTGAGGTAATCTCTCTGCAGCTGCTCCCGAAACCTGCTGCCTAATTCTGTGCCGGTTGTATTGGAGCCGCAGGGCCTTGCACTTGGAGGCACACTGATCCATGGACCTCCTGATTCCACGCTCCTCCAGCTCTTGGGATAGTTTCTGGTAAACCTGCAACATGTGTTGTTAATCAACAGCACATCCACGAAACTTGGCACAAGGGACAATAAATATATATATATATATATATATATATATATATATATATATATATATATATATATATATATATATGCATATATAAATTAACCTTGCTGGGGCATGAACTGTGTGAGATGGTTACATGTTCCAGCACGGGAATTATGATACAACCCTTGAACAGGGTCAGAAAAATAGAGAATACTACTGGGCTGTTGGCTTTTTACTGGGCTGTTCGCAGCCAAGACATTATCTTCTCCTTTTTCTCATGTAGAGGTTGAATGGTGCTGTTTGACAAGGAACTGCTATGTGATAAAATGCTCAATATTCACTGTAAATGTCATAATGAGAATCGATGGGCACAGATGTGAAAAAATAAGATCTCTGATTAGATTACCACACAATTTTCCTCTACACACCCATAATTACACAGTGAAAATCGAACCATGTCCCCATAGGATGAAAGCACATAAAAATCCCAATAGCACCCAAACATAGTCATGGCTTCGAGAGGATCATCCTGCCCATTCAGGCGTGTCTCTCAGAAACATACAACACAACACATATGTATGCACGTCCCAGATCAGGACATTATGAAGGACGAAAAGGGGTCATATCCCTCTTGAATGCACGGCTGGTCAGGACCATAGTTTTCCATTTATAAATATGGTTTTGGCTGTCTTCATCCTTGGCTAGAAAATAAGCATCCGCCTATACTAAAGAAGTCAAGTCTTACTGAACAGCCCATTAGTAGATGCAGGACCAGCACCCAATGAAACCAGACTACAATCTAGACTCCATAATAATGGTAATGCAATGAGGAATTGACTAATTAGGGGTGCCGCAAACTACAACAGGCAAAGGGGATATATTATTATTAATGTATTGAGGGGAGCTCTATTGTGCAGGAGAGGCACAATAAATTCCTGGGTGCATGTACTTCCAATATGCATGTGAAGAATGGAAGTTGTGCATTGTAATGCTGGATGTGGAGAGGACAATTTGGGTGTAATCAAACACAGATGATATTTTTGTTGACACCCATAACATTGGAATGTCAGTTTGCACTTTCTAGTGAATATTTAGCACTTTATTACAGAGTAGTTAATTGTCAAACAGCACCAACCAACCTCCAAATGAAAGAAACAAAAGGATAACTTGCTGGAGAGGATAATCTGCAGGATGCTAAAATCCAGGAGCAGTCTATTTTTTCAATAATGTACATGTGCTGTTCCTAATCCCTCGGATTCCTAATCAAAAGACCAAACTTTGCAGTGTGCCCAGCACTTCTAGGCTTTCAGCTGCTAAGAGGGGACTTCAGCCATCAATATGTATTTGCTGCACATTTGAAACACAAGAGTTGCAAAATAGGTAGCAATTGGACAAGTCATGCAGCTTTCTAAGTGCACACGTATCTGTAGGTGGATAACACATGTTGCATACATGGTTTACCACTATGCATGTGCCAATCCTAATTTCTCTGAGCCCCTAGCAAAAGGCCAAATGCAAAAGCCACAGAATACTTCAAGACTTTCAGATGATGAGTAGCTTCAGTGATCAATGGCACCTGCTGCATATCAATATTCCAACCAAGTACAAAAACTGCAAATAGGGAACAATCCAGGTAACAACATCCACAATTCAAATTTGAGTGCACACAAGTATATCAGTGGACAAAAGCCAATAATGGGTACATATAGGGGATTTAGACAGTATTGGGCATGAGGTGATACTGGATGCCCACTTAACTCTACAGCAATGCCTGAGGTGCCAGGAAACTAATTTATGTAGAATACAAACAATTCATAACTTATTTGCAATCTGTTTGGTGCACGAGCCATGGCACTGGTCCCCAGGTTTTTAATTTGTAGTTCCATTTTTAACAGCATAGTGTTTGAAAAACTCAAACCGTGCACAGGACACAATACAAGTTGGTACTTCTACAAATTGTATTATTCCACTTATGATGGGTAACCTGACAAAATGTATTATTCCTCAGGCCAGTGATAAAATAATGGTTTTATTAATGCATGCAATTTTGAAACCAGTTCAGTAGAATGTTGGAATTATTCATGGAATTATATTTTGTTCCCATCTTTAAATCCAATTTTAAGCCAAGAGAGTACATGACAACACTTTTCCTTCAGTCTGAGATGCCTCACTGAGGAATACCTATTTTCTGCAAAACTACAGAAACTATACTGATAATGCATAACAAACCACATCATAGGTTACCACTAAATCTGGAATTGCATTGTTAATGTTCCATCATGTATCACAATCCCTAGCAACATAGGAATAATACTTATATATGAGCTACTGTTAGAAACCAGGCAGAAAACCTAGGTCAATACTTCTTATTACCTTCTTATTTGCACATTATCACACTTGAAAGTATCTACAAGAAATGCTGGCACACATTTTACCTCCATGAAGCAAACAAAGTGTTAGGTTTGGTTCAGCTAGGTTAGGTTAGGGTGTTCTTTTAAGTGGGAAAAACATACTTTTTAAAGTTTTAACTGTCAGAAGCTGATTTTTGTTCATTCAAAAACAGATTTGGCTAGATTAGGCTTGGTGAAGTTTTTACTTGAATAATTTGGAGAACAAGCTGCCTATTTACAATTTGACTAACGATTTTGATGTTTGACAGATATTTGTTTTTCATACATCAAGTTAGTTTAGGTTAGATTAGGTTATGTTACCAACTTATCCTTGTTTTTAACATTATCTGATGATATATGACCCACCTGCACGTCACTTGTTGGTGTTATTCTGCATGCTAACTGAAATGTATGCATTTGCAAAACAAATGAGTGAGCACATGTTACCCACAATTATCGACATTGCATCAGAAAACGAAATTCCAAGACTTAAACTTTAAAGTGCAAATTTACCCAAATCTGTGCTACTTATTCCGCACCTAACTTGTTCAGTTTCAGTAATACTTCATTTTTAAACATGGGACAACACAACAATGCCCCTATATCATTATCAGTAACAGACACAATATAATCTACAACCAACAGCCATGTCCAAAATGGCAGAGCCAATATTTCTTGGCACATTCTTATTTTGTAAACTATTCAGAGTAACCTGAAGCCGGTATCTCATCCATGGACAACTCTTCCTTCCTCATGAGGGATATAGACAGAGGTCACCTCCTTCTAAAGCCAACTGCTCTCGGAAGCCCAAAATGGTGCCTGCAGACTTTCCTAGCTCCATACACAAAGAACATGTAGAACTATGATCAGACCTTCATATTTTGGTAGAGAAAGGTCCATATTGTTTATGAATACCACCATCTGTTTGTTATTTACATGCTGAAAATAATGCTGATGTCCAAAGGTAGGTGTTCAGAGAACAGAACGTGTTCGCATACCCCCACTTACCTACCTACTTTAAGTTAGTCCAATATGCAAATGTCATGTATCAGATGCACATGTTTGACAATTCCTTCATATTCACATGCACTGGAAGTTTTCAAGTAGGTTGGTAGCACCTACCTTGGTAGGTAAGTCCGTAGGACCTAGGTTATTGGTTGGTTATTGGTTTTATGACACGTTGACAGTTGAGCCATATAGTGTCGCCAATCTCTCATGCCGATTGGTTGTGGGCGAAGAGTAGCGACAGGTGAGACTCGAACCCACAATATTTCAATTGTGAGATGAGCATCTTACCCCTAGACCATTCGTCCCCCCATAGGACCTAGCTAGGTAGGGGAAGCATGGGTATCTGAACATGTTGTTTTCCGAATCATACTTTTTGACATCTCCTTGGTCACCTTCAGCACATACGTAACAAAGACAGTGGTATTCATAAACGATGGACCTTTCTCTACCACAATACTAAAGTAAACATGCATAATCAACTAATTATTTGTGTATGGAACTAGCAAAGTCCAAAGCCAACTGCTCTCGGAAGGCCAAAATTGTGCCTGCACTTTCCTAGCTCCATACACAAAGACCATGTAGAACTATGATCAGACCTTCATATTTTGGTAGAGAAAGGTCCATTGTTTATGAATACCACCAGCTGTTTGTTATTTACATGCTGAAAATAATGCAGATGTCCAAAGGTAGGTGTTCGGAGAACAGAACATGTTCGCATACCCCCACTTACCTACCTACTTTAAGTTAGTCCAATATGCAAATATGTCATGTATGCTTTCAAGTAGTTTGGTAGCACCTACCTTGGTAGGTAAGTCTGTAGGACCTAGCTAGGTAGGGGAAGCAAGGGTATCTGAACATGTTCTGCTTCCCAAATCATACTTTTTGACATCTCCTTGGTCACCTTCAGCACATACATGACAAAAATACAGTGGTATTCATAAACAATGGACCTTTCTCTACCACAATACGAAAGTCAAAGTGCATAGTCAACTAATTCTTTGTGCATGGAACTAGCAGTCCATGGGCACCATATTTAGGATTACAAGAGGTCTACTTGAGAAAAACCACAAGGAAGCAACCTACAATGTTTTGACATTACACCAGTATTTTGTAGTGGCTACTAATAAAATGTACATCAACAGCTTCAGTGAAGTAATCCTGCCCAACCACATTTCTGTGTTCAGAATATGGCACACCACCACAAAATAATTATCCATTTTAAGGTTGCTCATTGCAAGTGATTAGAGGCTTTTTTAAATTAAAATGAACTGTTTCAATATGAAAAGCTTTTCATTTTTGTTTTCAGCAAACACACCAAGATTACTGGTCCAGCCATACAGAAGCAGCAGTGGAGCTATTTTTGCATGTCTGAGTATTCAGAACCCTTCCTCCCTCATCACACTGTAGGTAAATACGTACCCGAGCGTTGCGTTGCCTTTTTCCGTCAATGGCAGCGTACATCTGCAGGTCCAGCAGCAATCCCAGCATAACTGCAACTTCGGCATCATCCCATTGTTTGGTCATGACTCGAACTCAAGACCAAATACAACCAATCTAATACCTGTACTAAACTTCCCTCAAACTCCCTCCCCGTCCTGGCCTTGACTGGCCTTCGCCGACTTCACATCGGCGCCAAAACCGATAGTGCAGCGCTGACGTATGGAAGTTGGATATGCGATACATCTGGGTTATATGTATTATATAATGGCGTGAAACATGTTGAAACGTAAGTACCTAATATAACTACTGGTATTGTGGTTATTAATTAACATTTAGTCTTAAATGACCTGATGTTAGTGATGAAAATGACCGCGAAGATTGCGTTATTTTGAAACTGCCAACTTCCTAAACGTGATTTTACGATAAAACTTCCGTTAGTTTGGCAGCACGAAATGCCCGGCTACATGAGCCAACTTTTGCGTGAAAGCGAAAATAACGCAACCGTTCCGTTATTTTATGCTCATGTAAACGGGGTAACTGTCTAATATTGACATCGCAATATATCACTGGAAAAGTTACGCAGATATCGATATAATAGTTATCGACGGTAAGCTGGCGGAAACTAATATATGGATATCCTAACATATTAGCACAATAATGACATTGGCTGTAACTGTCGCGCGACCACGGCATTCTGCCGTATGTGTGCGTATAGCGTGGGCTGCAGCAATTTCGCGTCGCTTTAAAACCAAAGGGGACATGCAACAAATATGAGTGAGTTGCACGTCACGCTACCTTGCTATTGGTACCAACTTTATGTTTCGGGTTGCTATCATATATACCAAAGTGTTTGTGCCAGGCTAATAAAGCTGGACATTTACACAAACAAAGCAAGTTTAACTTCACCCAGGAATGTCGTTTTATGAAAATGATTGGTATGGCTCAAGTGTGGGAAGATTTGGACAGGATCCTCGCAAACACACTGAGCACATAAACACGGAAATTGGTAATGCGTGTTGATTATAGGGCGCATTACTTGACTACTACACATCAAATGCCATATAATGAACGCCGTTGCGGTTTGAAAGGCCAGTACTACGCCGGCACTTGTTCTTTATTTCCCATTTCTCAGTAGGTCTCTTGATAGCACATACGATACTCGGGACTTGTCAGTTGACATTCTACAACACCATTCATCGCTAAATCCAACGATAGGGTCATCGTGATGGATATGGGAGGCGCGTCCCCTATCATTATCCTGTGGGATTGTCCCCTACAGTCGAGGAAAACGAGCGTTTTTCAACCTCCGACGCCCCGCCCCTTCACTTCTGACTTATTACGGCTCCGCTTCAACTTAAAGCGGTCCTTCCTCTACTTTAGACCAGCGATGTCGTTGTATGAAATCGATCAGTCGGGCCCAGGGTCTGACATGTAGGTATAGCCAAAATTTACTCAATAGGTGCGTGGTGGGAGTGAGGGTGGAAGAAGCGTAGGAACTGGGATTTGGGCTCGTATTCCTATTTTCACAATCGGAAAATGAGACAGAAAAAAACTATTTTCCTTCAGATTTCAATTTCCCATCCTTGCGTACACTACGCCTATCATGGCTGTATTAGTATGGGATTTTGGTCCGTAGTAATCGTATTGCGCAATAAGATGTTTCAGAGTGTTATATAGCTATACTTACTTATGGATTCACGCACCTACATGTATAGGTAATGTGAGGCGGCTAAAACAATGTTAAAAATACAAAGAACAGATTGATATTGTTTCACGTCCATATGTAAATGACATCTGCGGAAAAAAATGTTACGTAAGACTTAGTTTGGAAAACATGGGTATGGCCCAAGGCATCTTCGGTGGACGTCCGTCAAATCAGCAACATATTCATATTAACATTTCATATTCACTGGAGTTTCATATTCACTGGATATCGCAGAAGAGCGGACTTCTCAGATTTCCTTCAAAATCGGCACATTGTGTGCCTTCAAAATTGGCACACTTGACGCGCTGATCGCTGACGCATCATGACCATACAAGGTCAAAGGTCATGGTCGCTGAGGTCAGATTACTTAGATTTTCTTCAAAGTTGGCACACATGTAGTCCTTGACGTGCAGATCATCATAAGCATAACAGCGAACAATGGAGTGTATAAACAGCGAGTTATTTGAGTCAGAACTTCGTCATACATTCAGGGTATGGACACAATGTACATTGTACAGCGATCAAAACGAATATCAATCTGCACGGCATGTTCAGTTGCGGATCCAGAGGGGGGCATACCCCTCCCGTGGGCCTCTAAAGGGCTGAAGCGCGCTGTTGAACACGTGTTTCGACGTGGGCCGTGACGAAGCACACAAGAAATTGGGCGATCCACGGGACCTTCGGTCAACCAGTGAGGGCCCAGGGCCGATGTGAAGGGGCCCTGGACCGATATGAAGGGCCCCTGGGCCGATATAAGGGGCCCTAGGCCGACATGAGGGGCCCCTAGGCTGACGTGAGGGGCCTTGGACCAATGTGAGGAGCCCTGGACCGACATGTTGGGTCACAGAACATCCCCACATGGTAACCTATGTGACGAATTATATATCATAATCGTGAAAGAAAACAAGATGAACCCTCCACAGGCGGTGTAATATTTTCGAAGATATGCGCTCCAAACCACCTTGATAAAAGCCCCGAAGACTAATACTAATAGCAGCCCCGAACACTAATAGCAGCTATGGTGCTATGCCGCCATAAATAATACAGCACATAATTTTCCGAGCGCACCTCATCCCCTGCTCAAGAACATATTTTCATTATAGGGACACTTCCACCTACAGAAGGGGCACTAAGACCAGAAGAGGGGCACCAAAATTATGGATGCCCCCCCCCCTCCCTGGCCAAATCCTAGATTTGCCACTGGTCGAGTTATATTAATCTTCGATTATTGCGCGTGCATCATCATAAAAACACGCAAATTGGTAGACCGATGAAACCATGCACCATAAATATGCCGTATTACAATAAACCACAATCGTGGCAACATCCAAGGGCTTCCACCTGTACCTTTTGCGGCTACCGCTCCGTAGCCGTGAATAGTAATTATGGTCGATTCCCCGTCCCGAAAACGAGATAAAGCGTGCGTTCCAGGCCCCCCGAGCGAAAATAGGTGGCCGAAATCTACCGGACGTCCGATAGAATCCTTATTCACGCGTTCAGAGGGCCTCTGAACGCGTGAATAAGAATAGCAATGACCTTTCTGGTGGCATGTGTCTCTGGATCGGCTAAAACAATCTCGTTGAGCGGTGAAGGGGTACATTCAAGCTTTCTGAATGGTCGGCTTCACAGGCGCCATAGTTAAGATTATGTCTGATTGGGAGAGGGGGAATAAAGCATTGGGAGATGGCAAACTAATGATTGGGGGAGGGGGGCAGTGGCCATTTACGTGTGTAAAGTTGCACCCCTGGGATAGGGCATAGATTCTTGAAACTTAATTTCCTTCCCGGCGGCATGGAACGTACACAGAAAAACCAGCGAGTAGACCCCTGGATGTCCCAGCAGTGGTCCTGCCGCTTAGCCAGGGGTGCCGCCGAATGTTTGGCTGTGGTGGAAACGTCCCGGAAATATGTTGATAAAATACGGGAGCAAATAAAGCGCCCGTGTGACCTCGCGGTACTCTAAATTCGATGGGGAATCGTCGGGAAAAATCATGGGATAGAGTCATAAAGTGTTGAGGCTTAATAAGAGCCACATGGACCCATCTGGGTTCAGCCTGTATATACAAGATTGTGTGAGGCAGGAAAAAAAATACACCGAAAAACACCCAATTAAGACTACATCGCGAGTTCCAAAGGCACTATCTACCCCAGTACATCCACTCCATTCCCCCGATCTCACGCAACACGAGTGATCGAGCAACACTAGCGTGAGTCACGCGTAATACCCGCATGGATGAGTCTTAGAGCAGCAGGTGCGACCCGGACTCTGTCAGGGTTCCAGTCCTCAGCTATTGTTGGCAGAGGCGGGTCCATTAGTTTTGATCGTGGCAGGGCACCCCATCAGACTTGAAGAAAGAAAGCACATGCACTGAACACTTATAAGATCAGGTCACATAACACCGCAATGACACGACACCATAGAGCAGGTCTTGGAATATTGATCGGCAGGTGGAGAGGGAATTTTCTGCGGAAAGGAAAACCTTTTCTCCTCTCGGAGAGCGCCAACGGCTGAAGAAAGTCGTTGACGTAAGATTTATATTCGTTTTTATCGCCGTACGTTATGTCTATACCGTCAATGTAAGGCGAAGTTCCGACTGACTAACTCAGCTATTTATGAACGTCCCTCTTAGCGTGTAGGGTCATGCTCATCAGCGCATCAAAGGCCAGCTGTGTGTCAATTTTGAAGGAAACCTGAGTAGTCTGACCTCAGTGACCCTGTCGTTTGACTTTGAATGACTCATGTGTTTATGAACTCTTAGGTTTCATTCATATAATCAGCGCATCAAGAACTACCTGTGTGTTAATTTTTAAGGAAATACTTCCGCATAACAGAAGTAACAGTGCGATGGAGGCCTTAACTGGGCAATCGGACTAACAGCTATCCGAACGCCATCTATTGAGTGCAATGCACGGAACTGATGTACCATCAGTTCCGTGCATTGCACTCAATAGATGGCGTTCGGATAGCTGTTAGTCCGATTGCCCAGTTAAGGCCTCCATCGCACTGTTACTTCTGTTATGCGGAGCCCGGCGTTCCGCTAACCCATTGATAGATGGCGCCACAAGCATATTCACAGGAATAATAGGGAAATTTTAACTGCTTACCTTGGGATTTCTGTAATTCATGAGTTGTCTGCCTAGCGGAGGTTCAGTAGTTTCCCAGCTTTCAGAGGAGCTGCACGCCAGTGCGCGGTCTGATTTCGTGCCACTTTGTTGTGTTTCAGGTTCACTTCTCAGTGTTCAGTGGTCCAGGTTGACTTCTCAGGATGACTTCGAAACGTGGTTTATATCTGTTGAAACGTGAGGAACGTCTCCTTGGCTCAAAGTAGCCGTCCTCTGGGCAAGTGTTGTCTGTTTTCCTCCGCCACCACCTGGATCTTGGAAAGCAGAAGAACGAAAGCGCACATGTAGTAGTGAAGGAGTTGGTGGCCTTCTGGGCGAGGGTAAGGATCCCTACGCAACGCCCAGACAAGATGCAAGCCAAGATTCTTGCGCAGCATGACCGCTGGCGAAGGCTGAAGAAGAGTGAAGGGCGGCGTTCGATGAAGCAGGAGGAGAACGAGCAGAGGTTCTCCATCGAGATGAAGAACCCTTTCGACGTTGCTCACGCCGATGCCCTCTGTATGATCACGATTCAGGAAGACAGGGACTTCCTCTTTGCGCAACGCGAGCCGGGACGGCGAGGCACCATGGGTTTCGCGGACGAAAGCCTGGCTAAGAAGGAGGTCAGATCACTGAAGAGGAAGGAAACGGGTCTGAAACAAAGGAAGAAGGAGAAGGACCAAGCTGAGGCATCGTCGAGCAGAGTGGATTTGTCCTCGTCTTCCTCTGCCTCAACGGCCTGCTCCGATTCCGAGGAGAGCACCCAGGAGGAACTACTGGGCGCTGTTGGAGGAGTCCCTGGAGTCAGCCCACCGAAGCGTTCGAGGCCCAAGAACGTGTGGACTCCTGACTTGACTTCCGCTCTCGACCGCACCCGAAGTACGGACCGGGATGCTGTTTTCCTCGTGGCGGCGACGGCCAAGACCCTAGGACATGACCCGGTTGAGATGAACATCAGCCGTTCCAGCGTGAAGCGGCATCGGGAGCGGAACCGTCGTGAGGAGTGGACGGCGTTCAAGAACGCGTTCAAGGAAGATGGGGGAACCTGCGTCGTGCACTGGGATGGCAAACTCATGCCCACTCTTCAGGACTCAACGAAAAAATCAGAACGACTGCCTGTCCTGGTTACGGCCCTTACCAGTGGCAAAACGCAGCTCCTTGGGATGCCACAGCTGGCTTCCGGCTCCGGAGAGAACCAAGCCGCTGCTGTGTATGCGCTGCTGGATGAATGGAATCTTGCAGAGAAGGTTGTGGGTCTCTCCTTCGACACCACGGCGTTCAACTCTGGCCGCCTGTCGGGAGCGACCCACTTGTTGGAGCAGAAGCTCGGCCGCATCCTCCTAAACTTGGCCAGTCGACACCACGTGTACGAGCTTACGTTGAAAGCTGTCTTTGAGACGCTGGCGGGAAGTTCGTCAGGTCCGAATGTCGGTTTGTTCCGCCGGTTCCAGAAGCAGTGGAATGATCTGGACAGAGGGGACTTCCAGACGGGATGGGATACCCCATAGATCCGTCCTCTCCTCGAGGGTGAGAGGAATGAACTGCTCGACTTTGCCCTCTCCAAGATGTCCATCAGAATATTCCGCTACGACTACCGGGAGTACTTGGAGCTCGTGGTTATCTTCCTTGGTGGAACGGTGCCGCGCTTTACGTTCAAGCAGCCAGGAACTTTCCACCATGCTAGGTGGATGTCGAAAGTCATCTACTCGTTGAAGATCTGGTTGTTCCGTGGGCAGCTTTCGCTGACGAAGCGGGATTTGAAGTACGTCACAGAAGTGAGCACGTTCGCGGTCCTCGTCTACATGAAGCCGTGGTTCGGAGCGACGGACGCAGCTGCAGGTCCTCGGACAGACTTGGACGTCCTGGAGAAGCTCCGGATCTACTACAACCCAAAGGTGGGGCAGGTGGCGGCAGGGAAGCTGGAGAACCACCTGTGGTATCTCTCTGAACACCTCGTGGTGCTGGCCCTGTTTGATCCCAAGGTTCCCGCGGAGACGAAGCAGGCCATGGCTGTGGCGATGGAGGGAGATGACGACGAGGATGAGGGAGGTGAGGACGTCCCCAAGAGGATTCATCTGAAGAAAGGGTCTGCTCCGCCCAAGTTGGAGACGCTTGCGACGCCCAGGGCAAGAGAGTTTTCCGGCACCTTAGCGTCAACCCCTCATTCCTCGGTCTCCCTCCTGATGAATGGGAACATCATCCGGAGTACAAGAAGGCGAAGGAGAGGGTAACCAACATCCAGGTGGTTAACGACCACGCTGAGCGCGGCATCACCCTCATTCAGGAGTTCAACGGGAGTCACACGAAGAAGGACGAGCAGCTCCAGTTCTTGCTCGTTGTCGTGGCGGAGCACCGCAAGCGATTCCAGGTGGCTTCGAAGGCGTCTCTGACGACTGGGCTACAGTGAGTGCCTCGCAAGCATGATATCCCCCCCCGTCTTCGGGCGGCTAATACTCAAAGGGTGTCACCAGCACTGTCACCTTGGTTTGGGGGGGGGGACATATACGCGGTCAGAGTATAAACTTCACACGTCTTGCGCCACCCCTAAATATTATTATATCGAGCTAAAACTTTACACGCGAAAGTTTCTCTCCAAGTGCCACATTGAACCGCCCGGGGAGAAAAGAAAGCCGAAAAAAATCTCCCTACCCTGTGGACCACCCTAATATATATATATATATATATATATATATATATATATATATATATATATATATATATATATATATATATATATATATATATATATATATATATATATATATGTGTGTGTGTGTGTGTGTGTGTGTGTGTGTGTGTGTGTGTGTAATAATAGAATAATAACCATTTGATCTGGAATAACTCAGCTCTTTATGAACGACCCTCTTAGCTTTTACAAGCATTGTGATCTGCACATCGAGGAGTGCATGCGTGCAAAGTTTGAAGGAAGTCTTAGTAGTCCGCCCTTCTTCGATATCTAGCTAATATCAAACTGAATGTGAATATGAAGATGTTGCTAATTTCACGAACGTCTTCGAATTTAATGCTAATTTGACGATGGTCCTCCACTTTCATTTGCGGGGATTGGGCCCCGCTAAAAGTGCATATGACGAGCATGCTTTTGGATGGCTTTCGACTTTAGACGGTCACTCACCGACTTCCTACAGCCTCTCTTCAGCTTTAGACTTTCCAAACTTTGAAGGGAATCTGAAGAGTTTGATCTCAATGGCCCTGACCTTTTACCCTGAAGAACTCAGCTGTTTATCAATGCCGCCTTATCCTTTATGCCCATGGTCGACAGTGAATCCTAGACTACATGTGTACCATTTACAAAATGATTTCTGAGGGGTCCGACCTCAATGATCTCGACATTTCATCTTAAATAACTCGGCTGTTCATGAACGCCCCTCTTAGCATTTATGCTCATCATGATTCGTGCATCAATTACTACCATTGCACCAATTTTGAAGGGAATCTGAAGAATCCGACCTCAAGGACCCTAACCTTTGACCTTGCATAACTCAGCTGTTCATGAACGCCCTTCTTAGCTGATATGCTCATGATAATCAGTGCATCGAGTACTACCTGTGTGCTAATTTTGAAGGAAATTTCGAATACCTTTGACCTTTGACCCTGAATATCTCCGTGGTGCTTTGTAATGCGGCTTCTTGACTGTGCTCACGATAATCAGTGTACCGAGCTCCACCAGTATGCTCGTTTTCGCGATGTTCCACCTGTAGGGATCGAATATTAATCTAGCTTGACGTGCAGGTTTTATATTAGTTTTGTGTTTTTACTCGCTGCATTGCACACTGGGAGAAGTTTTGATATACATAATCTAGCTGTTTATGAACGTCCCTCTCAGCTTTTATGCTCATGGTCGTCAATGCATCCTAGATTACATTTGTGCCCATTTTGAAGGAATTCTGAGGAGAACATGACCTGAATTACCCCGACTTTTGACCTTGAATATCTCAGCTGTTTAAGAACGCCCCTCTTAGCTTTTATGGTCATGATGATCAGTGTATCGAGTACTACCTGTGTATCAATTTTGAAGGAAATCTGAATGGTCCGTATTTCTTAGATATCCGGCGAATTTGCGAACTCAAGGTGAATATGAATATGTCGCTTATTTGACGAATTTACGACTGGACGGAGCTAAACCGGCACCTTTCCTTTGTTTAGGGACGCTTGGTTTTTCTAGTCACAACAGCTGTATAACTTGTTGAGAATTTACCGGCTGACGAATTTTGTAGCCTTTTTGGAGCAATACAGCCAGCAATACAGCCTGCCATCTGTCGGCACGCAAGTAAGCTCTGGTGCCGTTGGGCGTTTACGATCTCATCTAGCGGTATAATTCAGAACTGTTTTTGGAACTTATGAAACCTGGTATTTATGACTTTTGGTACTTGTGAATCCACCCTGCCCGCGGATATTTTAGAAGTCATCTGGCAGCTTTGGAACTTATGAAACCTAGTACTTATGACTTTTGGTACTCAACTATATTACAATCACCAACCACTATTTCCCCGTCTACCTCTAGTGTTACTACACTGCACTCTTTAGCCGAAATCTGTATAAGCTCTAGGATCACTTAGCATTGCCTGATCACCATTCTTGAGCTAATTTAAGTTCAGCCAGTCTTGGATGCCCTAACACACCTAACTTTATTTTGAGCCATTCTATATGATTATAGGTTTTCCTCAGAGTTAAGTTCTCTTAGTTTCTTAAATGCCTGCTTCTTTGACTCTAGTAAATGCTGTACTTGATCAGCTATGATTGGTGCTTAACCTTGTTTAATCTAATTTGTCTATTAAGAATCAACCTATCCTGACCTTGAACCAGTTTGTCTTTTGCCATTCTCCACATTTTATAAGCATCTAAACCCATCTTTCCAGTTGATTTTATCCAGGAAGATTATGGCAAAATTTAGAATCCATGTTTTAGTGATTACTACACTTCCAACATGTAAGGAAAAGCATGTGATATTGTGCTCACTATTAACAAAACTCGAACAGAGGACGGCGTTGGCAGCGCTTTTGTTCGCGGATCTGTCGCCCGCTCGTTTTCGCTCCCGACGTACGTATCGGTGTACTCGTCGGAACTTGTCGGAACGAAAGCTCTGTGTTATATCGAAGTGTCGGGTGGTGATCGACATGTTATATTCACCGATTCTTTAAGTAGTCTTATGGCCCTGAACACGTTTTATCCATCAAACCCCCTTTTGCGGGATATCGTGAGCCATCTTACCGATATGCAACGCCTTGAACGACGAGTTATTCTATGTTGGCTTCCGAGCCACGTTGGCATTTCCGGTAACGAGTTGGCGGATGCTGCGGCGAAACGAGCAGCAAATGCATAGTGCTCTCGATCACTGCCACTCCCTGGTACAGACCACCACCGAGAGGTGTCCGTCTTCCTCCTAGACAAGTGACAGGCTATGTGGGACGCGACGCCGGCGAACAGACTACGAACCATCAAAAAACCTTTGAGACCATGGGACTCGTCCTGTCGCGAACGTAGACAAGAAGAGGTCACACTGTTCCGTCTTCGCATAGGGCATACTTATGCTACTCACGGTTATTTGTTATGTGGTTGCGACAAACCTCTGTGCTCAAGATGGCGTGTACCGCTGACAGTTCGCCACGTTTTAATATCGTGTCCTCATTACACTGACGAGCGTAGACGCCATTTTGTGTCTGACCAGGCGTCTTCCCGTAGCGATATTCTATCCGACAGCTCGAACATTGTCCAATCGGGACGATTGATGGACTTCTTATCTGCAGTGTTGTTCCCCGCAATATACACCCCTCGCTGATACATACCGCATATAAATTGTGTACCGGAGTAGGACCAGGTGGACGGCTACCCACGATGTGAAGCTTGATACTGCACTTTGTTAACTTCAATAGTTATGGGCGCAAAATGACCTCAGTAGTCGATGCGCCCTAAAACCAAAATAACTAGCCAACTATTACCAAAGGTATCACCTATGCTCACACTTTGCACACAATTTTCCTCATTTGTAAGCACTAGTTCTAATATTTCATTTCCTCTTGTAGGCTCATGTATCACTTCAAAGAAGAAGTATTTATCAAAACAAGTCATGAAGCTTCTTCCTGATTTGATTAGACATTTAGTTTTGTCTCCCATCCGAAAAATATAGCCCTCCCATGCACTCATATTTGTGTTTTCCTACATCAACCTGTGAATGTTTTTATTCTGCTCTGGTGGCCTATAGAATGTCTGAATCCTTAATCTTGTTCCATTCTTCAGGATGATACATAACCACAAGGATTCTACTCTCTATGGACACTACCCTCTATGGTACGACATTTCATTAATTGTGTCTCATACAAGAGTAGCCCACCTCCAATTCTTACCTTCCTTTGATGAGCATGTGTGCTGTAACATGTTAATTAAAATTCTTGCAAGTTTTTTTCTTCAAAAATGCTTTCATTAATCTGTTCCTCAGTTATGGATACGAAATATAGCTTTTCAGACAACATATATGCATGCAGTTCCCCAATTTTGTTCCTCACACTTATGGGATTTCTTTAATGCTGAACTACTCATTTCCTTGCTTAAACACTCAGCACATTACCAACTGTATTCTCCCATGGCCTGCCTAGTTTCCCCGAACCCTACTCAGAGCCTCCTCGTATCTATTGCTGATAATTCCACTTCTCTCATGCTGAGTTCTAACCCATCTAATGAAAACATTTCAGTCCTCCCAAAAAGCCCTAAGCAGATCTACGGACTTTATCACATGCTCCTTGCAAATTTTGGCCACCCTGGTGTTCAGTCCAATGGCCGTTTAATACCACTCTACACTTGCGCTCACCCTCGGGAATATGAATGTTAACACTCACCTTTTCCTGCTTCCTGCTAACCTACCTATCAAAGCCCTGTACTCTTGTATTGTCTCCTCAGTTTTACCTCTTCCTACATCATTAATAGCAACATGTACAATTACTGTTGCACCCTCCCCACATCCCTTCATTACTCCTAGCCTATCCCCAACATCCCTACAAAGGCTCCTGGGAAGCAGACTCCAGTCATTCTACTTGAGTTCTTACTATAAAATGAACCATCAGTATACCTAACTCTTTAATCCCCCATAATTCGGTTGTTCCGATGTTTTCAGCTGGCTACAAGCCTGATCATTATGATGATATTGATAGACCTCTCTGATATTGCTGGCATATTATGCTACATTACTGGCATTTCATTATCAGAATCAGATATAATATTACCAGAATGCTTGCATTGTGTATGTCATTAGTATGTATTTCATAAGCATTCCTTTTTTCACATTTCATAAGCATCTAAGCCCATCAATAACTCTTCCCAGTTGATTTCATCCAGGAAGTTTCCTTTAACAAAATTTGGAATCCATGTTTCATTGATTCCTACAGTTCTGACAAGTAAGGAAAAGCATATAATATTGTAATTACTATGTTCACATTTTGCAACAGAAATCCCTCCTTTGTAAGCACGAGTTCTAACATTTCATTTCCCCTTGTAGGTTCAAGTGTTATTTCCAAGAAGACATTTTCCTGAAAACAAGTCATGGAACTTCTTCCTGATTGAAACAGTCATGAAGCACTTCTCATACGCCATTATTCTGCAGCTGCAGGATGCAATCCCATTGGTCCTCAATACCAAACAGCAGCGCATGGAGTGAATTCGTTTTATGTAATTACGCGGGATGTCATGTTGCCCTCCGTCACTCTGTGTGTTCACCGGAGTACATTATGCAGCTAAGTGATATTTAAATGGTTCTCCAGGCAGTCGGTGCCGTCGAAGCAGCAACCATGGGCAACATAGCAGTTGTTGCTAGCAGACTTGTGCTCGACTCAATTTTTTTGAGTCGACTCACATTTGACTCATAAATCTTGAGATCCCATTCAACTCATGATTGAGAGCAGGTCAAAATTATTTGATTCGACTCAATTCAGACTCAGAGCTCACAAAGCATGATTCGACTCATGACTCAAACATATATTTTAATCGATTCAGATCCGACTCAATGGTATCAGACTCATAAGCCATATGATTCAGTGTCCACTGCCCGCACATTATATATATATATATATATATATATATATATATATATATATATATATATATATATATATAATGTGAGGTGAAAACAAAGTTATAGCAAAAAGAATTTATTCGACAGACAGTTTGATGTCAACGCATCTTCATCTCTTGTCTAATTAAAGAAGGGAATTAGTATTTATTTAGACACCAACGAAGATGCTCTAACATCGAAACATCTGTGGAATATATTATTTTTGCTATAACTTTGTTTTCACCTCACATTATTTATCATTCGTCATGCACTGTAATGGTTGGTACATAGGATATATACAGATAAATGCATGTGCATGTGCATAAAGTAATTGACTCAAAACATTAACGAGATGAATGGATGTGCATGCAATGCACATGTCAATGCAAATGCAAAGCACTGAGTGCATAATACTTCAATCCACATCAGCATGATGCACAACATGAATCATATATACCTTCCACACATCACCTAACTTCAACATAGCACCCAGGTCCTGCACTGCAATAGGTATCCGCACATAATAAAATTGTGTTGGTTTGTTGCCCCCACGAAGTTGGTTTGGTAGCGGGCTTGAAGGTTTCTCTTCACCATTGGCTTACACGCAATTTTACCAACTATCTCTACGTTTCTTGCATATGTTATGGCAATATAGGGTACTTTGGCGTATTCTAATTGAAAGACCTATTCTTTAGCTTCAGCAAAGGGTATCCTAAATGACCCAGTAATAATCGTCCTGCCTAACACTGTGCCATTTCCGGCGGGCTCACCATCAGGCGCCTCCAAAATAAAGGGATTGTTCCCGATATTGGTAGGCTCCCTCTATCTCCATTTTACGTGTTCAAGTTGTCACTCTCGTTCAAGAGCGGAAGAAAGGACAGTCAGGGGGGGGCTAAGTGCACCATAGCTTCTTCTCCCCAGTGGCAGGAGAGTTTCAGTCGAGTTGCAAGTTTCATGAGGGCATTCCTAGATCACAATGGTGTTGTACATAAATGTTAAATTATGCATGTATCATCAATAATCCATGCAAGATTAATCAAGGAAGAATTCATCATGCCCTGGGTCTAGCTGGCCTAGAAAAAAAACTGTTTTCAACAACTGCTGTATGTCGATGTAGGTAGGTAGGTACAAGTTTGGAAAAATAGACTAATCCTAGATTTTTGGGATCCCGAACATTATCCTCTCCAGAAAATTATTTCTTGTGTTCTCATCTGGAGGTTGAATTTCCTAGGTTATTAACTTTCGACAACGAACTGCTGTGATCTAGTAAAGTGCTCAAAATTCACTGAAATGTGTGCAAATTGAGTTACAATGCATCAGGTTTGAAGAAAAATATCCTCCATACTGGATGACTACACAGTATTCCTCTCCACATGCCGAATTACAATGCACAAATCCAACTTGTCTATGCATGAGAATAAAATGTGTCGGAAGAAATGTTCACTGGAAAGAATGGGACAAGATTATAACTCACCTGGTGAGCGGAAGAGAAGTATATATATATATATATATATATATATATATATATATATATATATATATATATATATTTGTTTTTGTTTTGTTAATGGCTTTCCTAAGATTCGACAGGGGAAGCAGACCACCGCGAGCATTATCCCGCAGCGAACGTTATCAAGCACGCTGGTCAAGAAAGAACCAGCAGGGATCCCGTACCGCTCCCCCGTCCGTCGCTCACCAGGCAGCCAGAAATGGCAAAAACCCAGGCCAAGATCCGTGATTAGGTTCCACGGAACCGACCCGGGAGTCACCACCAGATAGTCACATTCGGTCAGATAGTCACCACACCACACAGATAGTCACCACACAAGTCACATTCGGGTTGATACCGATGCGGCCGCAGCGAGATGTCCGCTGTCCGCGCTCAGCCAGGTGCGCGTCAGGGGAGGGCGGGACGGCACCCCCGGAGTTATCCAGAGGACGCGCTCAAGAATCGAACGCCAGGGGATAAGCTCGCAGTGTGGCGAAGCAAGTTACGTTAAAGCGGTGGGTCCAGGAGATTACTGCTCAAAACCATTTGTGTGCGTGTAATAAAGAGATATCAGGGGAAACTCAGGATGCACGCATCAAGCTTACACATCCGAGGTAGGTGTTGAATCCTACCCCGGAATCGCCCGCCTAGTGCATGCACCTAGGGTGAAAAACCCCGGACAATATTGGGGAGTAGACGAATAAGTGACCATGATGGCGGAAACCATTTTGAAACCTACTAGATTTCTTCTATTAACCGAGCTTCAGTAATAAAATCGAGAACTTTACTTGCCAGGTCTGGGTGGTTGTTCCCGAGTAGATTTCTGAAATTTGCATCAAGGTTGCATGCCTGCAGGTAGTTTTCTAATATTTGCTAGAAAGCAAATTCAAGTGACCATTGCGTATGATTTCAGAAAAGTCTTCTGCAACCAAATTGATACCATATTTTAAAAATCTTTGAATGACGTCATGCGGGCTTGAAGGAAACTTCGATCTACCTTCTAGTAAAGGTACTTTGGGTTTGTTATTTGTCACGCGCACAGGTTTGTTATTTGTCACACAAGCCAACGCAATTTTATTCAGTGCAGATGCCTGTTGCAGTGCAGGGCCGTTTCGGTTCCATATTCTTTTTCACAATCACATCCCATTTCTGTGTTGTGTTCCTGGCACTAGGATTGACCCATGCATGATACTGATTGTGATTACCAAGCTTAACATTAATACTTATTTGTAGTTATTGTTATCCGCTTTTGGTAAATAACTTAAGTACCCCTCATTCTTTACTCACTGGCAGCTGATAAGTTGACAATAGTAATGCTAAGCATGAATAATTATACTGTGTTTTGACTCCCTACTTTGTGTCATGGCATACTATTCACAAAGATACATGCTTTATATCATTTGTTCATAACTTGCATTTGAGTCACAAGACTCAAATGACCCATTGTGATTCAAATGATTGACTCGTGATTCAATTCATTTTTAAAAAAGAAGGATGTGATTTAACTCACGACTCAAGATATGTTTTGGGGAAAAGAATCGATTCAACTCGCGACTCATCCAAAAACGATTGATTCATGAGTCGATTCTCGATTCAACTCGAGTCGAGCATAAGTCTGGTTGCTAGGTCTTCTGCCATGCACCAGGCTGCACCGGTAGTGTGAGCGCCAGCGCAGCGACAGCCGGTTAGGATGCGAGCGCCGGCGAAGTTATAGCCTTTCTGAACCTTGTGTGATTTTGCGAGAACTGAGGCAGGGGTCCCCACCAAGCTCTAGCTTGTTTCTTTGCCCTGAATTAAGCCGATGCTGCAAAAACATTCACGACAATCCAACCAAAGAGGACTTTCATACCACTCGCATTAAATTGTGGGCATAAGCCTATGACACTTTATTTGTCCCTAACGGCCGAATGGAAGATTTTTACCGGATTTCTGGTCTGGAAACAAGTAGCACAACACATCATGTTTGGCAAGGTAAAAAAACGCTAAAAAAATGATAAAACTGCAAGGGCGTAGCCAGATGTCTTCGGATGATCTTATTCGTATATAAAATATCCCGCCATAGTGATCAACAGTATACCAAACTTTAACCTCAAATGGTTCCAACTGAGTGATATCCTACAGGGCAGTCAACAACCACCATAGAGGGAGGACAAGCGCCAAAATGAAAGTACGCAGGCATCCCATCTAGTGTGAGCACGGGACGAGGTGTTTTCTTACTTGATGGGGGGGGGGGGGTGTCGAGTAGTTATATGTAATGTGATATATGTCATATACTAATCGGAGCAAGAAGTTTCTACTACAGCAATCGGCTTGGGGACTCATCCTCACACATGGCGCGGAAATCTGAAATTGTCCTTATTCATGTCCGCTGTTTTTCCCGCCCCGGTCCGTCCTCTCGACAGCGCACGCGCACCCAAAAATGTCGCCACTGTGACTGTACGCATCGCTGCTTGTTCGCTGTGCTTCATCTTGATGACATGGTCCACAAAAGAATGCCCTGCTAGATCCGCCTTCTCACGTACATAGAGCATATTTTGCAGGATTGTGTGCCAGATTTGGTGTGTCGGTGTATGTACGCATAACGTGTAGGTACACCTGTCGGTATACGTTCATAGCGTCCAGAAATTATGCGAGGACATTGGTTATGTGTTGCTGTGAGTGCGTGTGATTGCGTTCTTTTCATGAATAAAACCCGCAAGCTGACACGGACGGCCATGGCCCGCTCTGTGACGCCCTTATACCCTACCAGTGCACCAGGTTCTGCCATTTTTCGTGTCAGTACGGTAGGCGATGTGACGCCTCTATCGTGTAACCGCGGTTCTTGTGTACGTTCGATGTTTTGTATGCTAATATCAGTTGTGCTCGAAATATATTGCACAACGTCTGCGCAATTCTGAACAACAGATGTTCGGTTACTTGACAACAAGCCTAGGCTGCAGTAGCTTTGACGAGAACACGATGCAACCCGTGGAGCACGATGTTCTAGATGCATGTTTTTTCATGTAGCAGTTACGTACATCGGAAAAAAGTTTGTAGCATATTTTTTTCACCCATGATGTTTCGAGCCAGTGAAAACCCGTGTGTGGATTAGGCGACACCGACCAGCCTTTGCAGTTGGTGCGTGCGTCAATTTTTCATGACTGCCCGACCGTCATGGCCCGACCGTCACGACCCGACCGTCACGACCCGACCGTCACGACCCGACCGTCACGGCCCGACCGTCACGACCCGACCGTCACGACCCGACCGTCACGACCCGACCGTCACGACCCGACCGTCACGACCCGACCGTCACGGCCCGACCGTCACGACCCGACCGTCACGATCCGACCGTCACGACCCGACCGTCACGGCTCGACCGTCACGGCACGACCATCCCGCTTTTGAACCTGTAAGAGTGTGCACCTTTTCTTGCACCGTTTGGCGTACTAATTCCTTTGCTCAGCGTCAGGTTTCTTCTGTTAATTTGGATTCCTTGACCAATTTTTATCCCAACAGTTTTCATGAAACTTGCCTAATCTTCGCTGAACCAAAGACGTTTCCGGCGGCTGCTCCTGCGGCGGCCAACTTACAGCAGTGCTCTAAGGTTTAATACAGCATTTCAAGTTCGAATTTGTCCACCCAGAGCCAGAGCCTTTTTTTCATTTTGATATTTAAGAACTTTCATCACAATATTTACCATGGAATACTCTTAATCTTTGTTCCAAGAATGGATGGTTGGTTGGTTATTGGGGTTTATGGGCGCATCGACTGCGTCGGTCATGCAGCGCCCATTACATCGTCAGTCAAACAGTGAAATGCAAACAAAAGTCAGTCAGAATGGCATGTACGAGGTCAAGTACAGGTGCGATACCATGCCATGCTACGAATCTCATTTTGTCAGTTGCAAAAGAGTAGTAGCATATGCTACAGAAAACTTGATTTCTGATAGGAAGCGGAAAAGCTGTCCCGATTGCACAATGGGAGACTCGTTGCACAATACTTCCCTAAGGGAGAGAGAAGCACGCCCAAAGTGGCGCCTTCCCTCATTGTGAAGTCGGCGACAGGAAATCAATACATGCCGCACTGACAGTGCGTCGTGGCACCTTGGACATAGCGGACTGTCACTGCTGGTCAGATGGTAGCAGTGTTTGTCGTAGGTGTGACTAATTCGCAAGCGGCACAGTGCACCTCGTTCCGTCTATTTTCATGCGATGACGAAGACCATTCACCAAGAGAGGGTTTGATGTTTCTCAGTTTGTTGCCTATCATGGCGTCCCAATGGGCCTGCCACTTCTTGAAGAGGAGACCCATAATTTTTGGATGGAAGTCAGAGGCAGGGAGGGGGAGACTTCGTGTGTAAAGAGCCTGAGCAGCACGCTTTGCCGCAGCAGCAGCGGCCTCGTTGCCACAAATTCCACCATGGCTCGGAATCCAGCAGAAAACTACTTCCTTGCCACTAATGGTCAAAGATGTAAGTCTGACCAAAATTTCCGGTAATATTTGGTTCAGTGGGTAAAACCCTCCCAGCGCGAGCAGGCAGCTGAGCAAGTCGCTAAATAACATGTGTCGTTCATCATCGGTTGTTTCAATACAACTCAGTGCTTTGTTTATGGCGACCAGTTCCGATGTGTAGACAGATGCGCAAGCTGGAAGAGAGAAGTTTCTAATCAAAGTGCCCATCACAAAGGCACTTCCAACACCAGTGTCGGTCTTCGAGCCATCCGTGTACATCGGGGTATAGTTTTGGTATGATGAAATATGTCCTAGTGCCCGTAGTCTCAATTATTGCGGAACGACGTCGCCTTTTCTCATACACGACAGCGATACGTCGATATTTGGCGACGCCAATTTTCAGGGAGCACTTTTCAATTCTGTCACACGCGTCACCCCGCGTAATCTGATGTTGTATTCCTGGAATAATGCGCGAAAATACTGACCGATAGGTTGGATGTTGTGGGAACTGCCGTAGTTTACACGCATAACGTATCCCGAGCAGTTCACGGTGCAAAGCAAGGGATGGTTCGTTTGCATCTGCTAGAAGACTGGCAACCGGAGAGGTGCGAAAAGCGCCAGTAGCAATGCGCAGCGAGGTGTGATGAATTGTGTCTAGTGTTCGTTTAGCTGTACTACAAGCACCATCCGCCCATCCTCACATTGAAGCGGACATTGGGATACCCGGGCCAGATAAAAAGAAAACACCATGCCAAGACCTGTTTTCATTGTCAGTCTGTCCGACGCATTTCAGACGATTATTCGCCGCACTGGTCGACGCGCATCGGTATTTGTTCGCTTGAAAAGTAGTTCTAAATATTACTATATTTCAAACATGAAGATGAAGATGAAAGAACGTTAAATCAAGCTATTTTGGTCCATATAATTGTTAGTGACTTATGGATGGCATGATTGGTTTTTGCATGTTTGATAGTTTTATTTCAATTGTGAACTCAAGTTCATGCGGCGTTCTTCCAGCGACGGTAGCGGGGACAGTGAGATTGGATGAAGGTGAGATAAAGCAATGATTTTTTTAAAAGCAGAATTTGAATTAAATGCGCTGGTTGGTCTCTTAGTCCGGAACACTATCGAGCATGTTTATCAACTCCACGGCCTGGGTGCTAGTAAAAATTAGCAAGAGCGAGAGCACGAACCCCGGCTGTTGTTATCGGTGATACGTAGGTACCTACCTACCTACCTACCTAAGCCATTCTTTAAATAATACCATAATTTTATAAACTTACGTAGTTCTTGTTCATAAGGACTGGGCTAGAAAGTAGTGTATAGAGAATGTCGACATTTTTGTGGTTCCTGAGTTTAATGTAAAGTGAATATCGTTCATTACAAGTTGATTGACATGAACATTGCAAATTGTTATATATTGTTATATGTTATTGTATATTGTTGATTATATTGGTGAATAAATGTATAAATGCAGCCCTTTTAATAAACCTGAATGCAGCCCTCTTTCCAAAAGCACTATGCTTATGACAAGGTCAGTGGGTATAACTTGGAATGGGAAAGCTGGTGAATGGAAAATGTAAGTGGTGTGTGAGATATTGATATGTCAACCATGCACTTTCGTTGAGGACAAAGTTTTTCTGATGTTTTTGACCTCACTGGCATATTGTGGAATTCCTCAAGACCTTTTGGGATCTAAAATGGGTAGGTGCAGCTATCAACAATCAATTATCCATAGATGTAGGTTGACAGGATCAATAATCCAAAGATGAATATGATGTGATCAATGATCATATGATGAATATGATGTTAGGTGTATGGCAAAGCAAGCCAATATCCATAGCTGAAGTGTGACATAATGCAGCATCCATGGGGGTTGGGTAAACCACAAAATTGGTCATTTCCCGCCTAATATTGATAAAAAATTATAATTAAGCAAACATTAACCATTGGAGCCAGTCAAAATATTCATGGAGACAGCCCAATTTTAAAGTGTAATATGCTAGATCAGATCATTTCCTAGTTTGTGTGCCACATCTGAAGTTCTGTCCATGTTCTGGAAATGTTTCATTTAATACAAAAAATATGCTGTTGTCTGCCAGCACTGGTTGCTCACACACCATTGATGTCTTTCATGGTCAGGCATCAGTGGTGTACCTATTATCTTGTTGATGCACATGCACCCAGAAATCTGCTGTGTACATGTAACAATTTAAATAATTAATTATTTCCAATTTTGTTTTTGTAACAATCTTATTTGGGACACATGAAGAGAGCACTCTTAATGGCTAAAATGGCCAAGGTCATATAGTTTCTGTACTGTCGATTTGGATTTTAGATTATTAACCAGATTTAGATAAGAATGCATGAATACCAAGTTTATTGATGTGATTAAGATGAAGTGACTGCTTGTTTTCATTACAAATGCTTGTTTTTCACTCGGTGAACTAAATATTACCAAAAAGGGCTTTGATGAGTGATATATAGTGATGTTAATGGAATATTTTCCAAAGAAATCTAACATATTCTAGCCTAACCTCCTCTTTTTAAAGAAAAATGAAATGTTTAATGAGCAAATTCTCAAATTTCAGCATGAAAATTAACCTAGCGTAATCTAGACTGCTCTACCGAAACAAAGCATGCCATTAACTTATATTGTGAATGATCTAAGTTGCAATAGTACTGCAAAATGTTGGTTGTGCATATGTGGTATGTGTTGTGAATATGATTGTGGGTAAATTTTCATCTTGTCTTGAAGCTTACCCGAAATGTTGGATGCTTCTCTGAAAATACCAACATAGAGTGGGAAATATGAAGGTGCCAGAAATAATATGGTTAATGGAATGGAACTTTTCTGAAGAAAGAAAATCATACAATGTGTATCCACAAATAGTTGTTGGAAGATTTAATCGATCCAATCATTTGTTTTTGAAAATGTCAATCTTCTGAAAACCCTGATGAGTTGCAAACATTGGAATTGAAATACAAATCTCCTTATTTTCAGATACTGAATATCACTCTTATAAAATGTATAAATCAGCTTCTTTAGGGCTGGTATTATGTGGTCATCTGTGCTGTTCACTACTAGGTGTTCCTTGGAGCAGGCAACAGTAGCCAACAAATAGTTTGTCAAGGCCATGAATAACATTGGTTTATGCATGCTTGTTTCTCAGAAATTGTACATGCTATGTAAATTGTGTATTTAAAAGACATGCTGCACTATCAACCATGGGGTGCTTGGAAACCAATGATGCCATTCATGGTCATGCCATGCTGTTTACAATCTACCTGGAATCAGTCAACAGCCAAGATAGTTTATCAATGATAGCCCAATCAGTACCAAAATGTTCAACACTTATAGGTGACTCAGGCTATTTCTCTCATCTTGTCTCTAGTTTGAGTATGGATTGTCACATTCTGGTGATTTTAAAAATGGCACACTAAGATGTAAAAACCTAGTCCCTACAGGTGGCCTGGGGTCTCATTCCACTTCCTGTGTGCATGGTATTGACCAAAATAATTTATGCCGTGATGTGTCTACCTGGGAGCAAGCAAGTTCACGAGGTGTGGCAATTTTAGCAAAGTCCTGTCAGTGTGTAAATGGTTGGTAACTGTTGCCTTGTGGAGTCTTGTTGTTGACCTTTTGATGCTGTCTGTAGGTCGTGAATGTTAGTCAGTGCATTTAAGGGGAAAAGTGGTGCTTTTAGGAAGCAGGAAATTTCTGTGTGCTCCAGTAGACATCCTGGCTTGTACGTTTTGGTGGCACAATTCTGTTGCGTGTGATGATTATTATACAGTGGCCAACTACAGCATGTATATTTCTGCAGCATAGTTTGCAGACTGGGGAGCAAGTGTAGGTTAAGACAACCAAGTCATGCCTGCTCATCTAATATTCAGGACTTGATTACTAAATGGGTCATAAGGCTATTATATTTCATGTAAGAATGTTTTATGTATGTGGTAGACGGTAATGATGGGCTTACTGACTGGCTATATAAATCCTGAAGGTCTGATCGATTTTCTAAAGCAACACAAATAATATAGTTGCTTACATTGTACTAAAAGGGCATCATTAACCTAGATAACATTAACAATTGGGAGCTTATTTATTATATCTTGCTATTTACTTTATCAGACATGTTTCCATGATCTTGGTGAATGTTAACATACATATAACATGTATCACTATTGCTTAAGCAATGCAATAAGAAACTGGAATTGCAGCTGAAATCCAGCTCCTAGATTATAACATGCCAGATCATACTCTAACTTCGATCACATGTAGCAGAATACAGTAATGCCGTGCCAGCCCGTCACAGCGTACTTCGGTGTTATGGAAGGTCTCACTCTTCAGGTTTTGATCTTCAAGGCCCTTCGTTTCCCTGTTTTAGAGAAACGCACACGCACTTACGCATTAGGATTCCGAACATAGACCCGAGGCTGTGCGAGGGGCAGACTATTGAGGACCTCTTGAAATACAGCACACTGTACTATCCCAAGTTGAAGGAGAGGTGTCTGAGTGCCACTGGAGATAGGAATGTGGTAGAGGACAGCTCACTGCATGTGAGGAAGTGTCGTGCCGATACCCATTTTAGGAAGGAATCTGAGGGACCATATGCCCAGGTTCATGGCACCATGGGATTGAGCTGGTTGTGAAGATTGCGTTTGGGAGGCGTGTCGGCGAAGCGTTTCGGGAGATGGACTGCTACTGAAGCCATCAGCAAGCGGTAGTTTGATTGCTGTTGCCCGCCTGGCAGTAACAGTTGCTTCATACCCCGCAGCAACATTGCAGCCGGCCTCGCAGCAAGAGCTGACGCTGGCGCCAGAGCAAAAGCTGTTGGCGGGCCGCAGTAACAGGAACTGCATGCTCTAAAGGTTGCTGCAAGCCTTGTGAACCACGGATGTCACGGACAGCTGACCTTCAATGATAACCAATTGGAGGCGTTGCGAGTGAAGCTGACTTTTGTGAAACTTTTGTCTAGAGCTAGCAATTCCAAAGCTCACATAACTGTAAAAGAAAGGCGGCCTTCACCAGACAGTGATGGCAGCCTTACCTTATCGAGAGCTGCCGGGAGTGTCGCCGCCCCAGCAACAGAACCTGGCGCTGACCCAGCAACAAGGACTGCTGCCGCCTGCCCCGCAACATGGTTTGCTGACGGCCCCGCAGCAAGACCTGCCGCCGGCCCCGCAGCTACTGTCGCTGGCCCCGCAGCAAGACACGCCGTCGGCCTCGTGGCAGGACCTGCCGCCGGCCCCGCAGAAAGGCCCGCTGCCGCCTGCCACGCTGCAAGACCTGCCAACGGCCTTGCAGCAAGGACTGCTACTGTGGGTCTCGCAGCACCCGCAGCTAGACTTGCTGCTGGCCCCGAGACAGCACCTGCCACAGACCTTTCATCAGCACCTGCCGCACTGTCCCGCAAGAATATTTACAGCCACTGGCTCCGCAGCAAGATCTGTCACCGGTCCGTTAGCACCCACAGCACGACCTGCTGCCGTCTGCCCCGCAGCAAGGACTGCTGCCGCTGGCCCCGCAGCACGACCTGCAGCCGGCCTCACAGCAAGGCCTGCCCCGCAGCAGACTGCTGCCGCCGGCCCCGCAGCAAGACCTGCAGCCGGCCCTACAGCAAGACCTGCAGCCGGCCCATCAGCAAGGCCTACCGCTGGCCCCGCAGCAGAACCTGCCACCGGCCTTACAACAAGGACCACTGCCGCGGGTCTCGCAGCACCCGCACCTAGACCTGCTGTTGACTCCGCAGCAGCACCTGCCACCGATCTATCAGCAGCACCTGCCGCCGGTCCCGCAAGAATGTCTACAGCCACTGGCTCCGCAGCAAGATCTGTCGCCAGCTCGGCAGCACCCACAGCACTGCCTGCTGCCGCCTGCCTGCAGCAAGGACTGCTGCCGCCGGCCCCGCAGCAAGATTCGCCGCCAGCCCCGCAGCAAGACTCGCCGTCGGCCACGCAGGAAGATTCGCCGCCGGTCCCGCAGCAAGACTCGCCGTCGGCCCCGCAGTAAGATTTGCCGCCGGCCCCGCAGCAAGACCTACCGCTGAACACCCAGCAAAGCCTAGTGTCTTGTGGAGTGGATCGTTGGTGGATCGTAGGTCGTTGTGGAGTGACTGTGCCCGCGACCAGGGAACAGGGCTCATCACAGTGGTGATCACAGCAAAGCTGATGTGACGCTATTGACGCATTGGTATGTTTCTTCCACGTTGTGCGTTTCCAATTTCATCGTGTCGCATTTATGGTGTCATGTATAATCATATGTGCATGACGCTACATCAATACATACCGAAATGTACGGCGTAAGTTGTTTTTCTTCATGCAAAATGATGCATGCCGCCCTAGAATAGCGATCTTGCATCCCCCAAGATCATTACACTTCATGTGTCAAATCGTTGAAGAAATGGTGCATCGAGTGTATATTTGACATGATCTGACAGTCACCAGTCCTTTGTACAGGTCATGTTCGAAAGATAATTGACCATACCGTAAACAAATTGAAGTCGGTCCAAAAATCTGCGTTATAAGCAATGACATCGTAAATAGGGCAACATAAATTATATTGCCCCAGTATCAAGTCATGTCAGTTATTTACTTGCAAATTATTGAACCTGCAGCGTGCTGACACTAAATCAAGCAGGTTTCAAGGTGGTCAATTTTATGTTTAAAAAGATAGGAACCGTGAATTAATTTCGAGTGATGACCTGTGGCCTACTCCGAACAAGTGACCTGACATGACCTATGCTCGTAAGCTTTACACACTTGGGCGCCAAATGATCCTGTGGCCGGCGCGCCCTTAAACCGAAATAATCAATCAACAAGTCTTACACACCATCTCAAATCACTGAAGAATATCTTACACCAAGTTTAAATTCGTTGCGTTGTTCGGTTCATTAGCTATTCCTGAAAGACCGGCCAGGGTGGCAGTTGCCCTCCCCACCGTGGGTGTGTTAACCCGCGCCGTCTCGGGGGGTCGCTATCGACCCCCTAAGGTTTCCGGCGGATAGTGAAAGAACGGCGCGCGGCAGCGCGCCGAATTTTGGCATACCTTTTCCCAAATCAATTTGGAATGTCGTGCCAAAATTTTTAAGTCAGGTCATCTAAGGTCAAGGAGTTAGTCAAGGTCAAGTGAGTTCACCTCCAAAAAAGTTAAACCAGTCGTTACGCTTTAACGGATAAATATATTTTAATGAAACTTTCAGCATTTGCTTATATTTAGAGACGCAACAAAACGCACGAGATGATTTTTTCAGTTTTTGATTATGTATTAGTTTTGCATATTTGCCCATTCGAGTTAAAATCGAAGATTCTGGCTAAAGTAAGCATTTTTTATGGGAGCAAGTTGACTTCGAACAACGTTTTTCGGTCCGCTCTACCCATTAGAAAAGGAAAACTAAAGAACACTTGAAAACTCAAGATTGTGAAATGTCAAAAAATATAATCTTGTATTTTGGGTAGACAAAAATTGTATGGCCCTCATCGATTTCGCTTTCCTTTTCTGATTCCAAATAATTTTTGTTTTTCGTAATCTCCCCCAAAATGAACTCCCCAGAGCGAAAAACATGATGTAAGTCGTGAAAGCCTAGGCCCCCTAGTGACGTCACGTTCTTGGGATTTTTTTTGGGGGAGTGGTGTCTGGCCCTACTCGTCGAGCGCTTTGCGATGACACCTCTTTCGTTTTCGTGCCATGCTTAGTTTGGAGATTAGACGAGGGGGTCCCTATCGACCCCCTCGAGACGGGGTGTGAGGATAAGACCGGAAAGATGGGGAGGGTTGAGACATTGCCTGAGGTGACCTCAAGGCTGAATTATGTACGTAATAAACTAATGACGATTCATTGGTAAAACCTAAATGCTTCGAACTTTTATCTCAGTCCATTCGAAGGACAGTGCCAGAAACGCCGATGGCAGTGCATAATATTGGGAATCGGTGGATATTAAACCAAAAAATCCCGAGCCTAATTATTTCAGAAGCTAAAAAAAAATTGTTCCGACATGTTCCCAATGAAATGCAGATTTTATCTCGGGTGAACAAATTTCGAACCTTCTACCAATTTTTCACAAACAATGTAGCTTTGGAAATTTCACTTATTTTGACAGCATGTCAAAAATGTTAAAACCTCAAAACCCGAGTCAAATTTTTAAAAAAAACTTTTTTTTTAAATTTCTGTTGCTTACCCTCTGGGGTCTTGGCAACACGATCCGAAGTGGACATTTCATGAGTCACGGCGTGGTTTTAACGTAGATTCACAAAGAGACCGGTAGTTCCAATTGTGCGAACTGCACAGGCCAGTATATATGCTGCTTAAAGTGTCTAATGTATCAATATTAAGTTCGCAGTGGATTGTAATGGACGATAACGGATCTAAGGCAATTTATCCATTCGTTAAGCACTGAAATTATGGTACAAATAAGCAACAAAATGCATAACATTTGAGCATGCGTTAATAGTACCAACAGCCACCAGAGGCGCTGCCGTCGATGTCCGCACTAGTTGCCTATCGCATACACAAAACAAGCATAGTCCAATTTCTACCGGAGAACACATGAGATATACGGGAGAAGCAACGTACGCCTAGCGGCACCATGCGACGTTCGTGCCACCACCTTAAGGATGTTCGGTGTTTTAAAACATTTGTCGCGGAGTATCTTAACACGCGCACTGGAGGGGGGGCCAAATCCGCCCACCCCTCCGGTTTTTCGCAAATACCTGCAGATTTTACCGGTGGGTATACGCGATTTTCGGTGTACCAGCTTCGAAATGAACGGCGCGTCGTTTAAAGGAAGAAAAATGGAATTCGGCCGAATATTTTTCAAATTAGGGGCCGCCAAAGTCAAAAAAATTTATAGCGCCAGACCACAAAAATCGGCGCTGATGCGCTTCCAGCATACTGACAAAAGGGAAGTGTTCTAGGCAACACTAGCGACTTGTTTGATGCATATTGATATGCTGTATAGTTTCAAGGTCATGTTAGGTCACCAAGGTCAAGTCAGGTCAAGTTCATGACAGATTAATGGAACCAAACTTGATCAACTGGAATGTTGCCATAAATGCACTACTGGTTGTCATTTGTACTGTTTGTCATTGCGTTTCCATACTTTATTCATGTACTTCACTCCCTTCTTCACGAAGCCGATTGCTCCGAGCTGCCCGACGGAGCAGTCGGGCGGGCGGCCGGTACCGGTAACTGGAACAGGTAACTGACCTGATAAAGTGGTGCTATATAGGTGACCTGAGGTCACATGCTGGGTCTAGCATCTGCATTGCATCATTAGTAATGACCAAAACATCATTGATGCCCATTTTTGAGCATTTAAACACAATCACAGCGATCCATAACGATGACAAGCCAAGCCACGCAAAACCGGAAAATTTTGCCAATCTGACCTCATTTGACCTTGAAGATATTGACCTAAGGTCACGAAAATTGCACACAATAGAGTTCACTACCGTGCCCATCCAACCTGCGAATTTCGTTCCTCCAGCTTTATTGGAGCCGAGATCTTAGGGGGGGGCGGAATCCGCCCCCCCCCCCCTCCAGTGCGCGTAATTATCAGAGGCCCTCCAGGGCGCGTGTTAAAATGGTCTCTGTACGTCAAGCGACTGTCAAATATAACACCAAGAAACCTGTCCGTCGGTTTTGTTGCAATTGTCCAATTGTACAAGCGGATTTCCATGTTTGGACATTGTTGACGCCTGCAGAAGTGCATGGCTACCGTCTTACTTTGTGAGAACCGGAAACCACTCCTATTTCCCCATCGCTCTAGACACCGAACTGCAAGCTGCAGCTGTCTCTGCATTGCCGGTACAGATGTGCTTGAGGTCCAGATAGCAAAATCATCTACAAAGAGTGAGCGACAGATGGAAGGCTGTAGTGCACAGGTAATGTCGTTAATCATTAGAGCAAATAATGGTACGCTAAGCAAACTGCCCTGTGTGGACTCCATTTAGTTGTGGGAACCAGCTAGAGAGCTGGCTACCAATGCGGACACGGAACCGACGATCTTCTAAGAAGTTTCTGATACACATTGCCATCAGACCGCGGAGGCCACATTCATGTATTTTCAAAAGGATTCCGTGTCGCCACGTGGTGTGAAATGCGCCCTCTATGTAAAAAAACAAGCACTGCTCCGAGGTGATGTTTCCTTGCAAAAGCAGAACGGATATCGGTGTCAAGGGTTGCAAGATCTGTCGTGCAGCGAACGTCCTAAAACCACACTGAGAGTTTATTTAAATGTTCTTATCTTCCAGATACCATCCCAAACGGGCGCTCACCATTATCTCCATTAATTTGCACAGAGAGGTCAATGAAATTGGTCGGTAATGCAACGGATCCTGGCCACTTTTGTCAGCTTTTATGAGTGGTACAATTGTAGCCTCTCGCCAGGCATCAGGAAAGCGACCTGTCCACGTCGATTTAAAAACGGTCAATAAAACGTCCTGGGCACATGGTGGCAGATGCCGCAACATTTTGTTGTGGATCCTGTCAGGTCCTTCGGACACATCGCGCAGGACCCGGAGAGCGGAAAAAAAGTTCAGGCTTAGAAAAGGGCTCGTTGTAAGCAAATCGTTCCAATGTCGAGAAGTCTCTTCCTATGTTTTCACTGCGAGAGCGATGCCGCGGGAACTCCGGATCGACGTTGCTAGCAAGGCAGCGTTGGAAAATGCTCGGCCAATCTCATTCGCAACCTCAGATAGCTGAAGCACATCATGATTGCCGATCCGTAGGACGGGCAAGGGAGCGGGGGGAAATTTGCCACTCATTTTTTTATGCGAGCCCACACCTCTGCCGAGGGAGTGGATGTGTTCCTGCCTCCGATATAATTCCACCAGAACGCCCGTTTGGCCTCTTGTACTGTTCTATGCGCAAAGGCTCTGGCTTTTCTGAAGGCAATTAAGTTAACCGTTGTGCTCCCGCGATCGAAGGCTCGAAAAGCCCGCTTACGGGCAAGAATGGCATCCCGGCACTCCGGGGTCCACCACGGCACCGGAGTGCGACGAGGCGCTCCAGACGTCAACGGAACACATGCAGTGGCAGTGTCAACGAGCCGCTGCGTAAAGTCGGCTATTGATGGTAGATGTTCGTCATCGAATGTGAATTTAACCTTAAGTTTGGCGTCAAACTCTATCCAGTTGGCTTTGCGTTGGTTCCACCGCCGAGGTCTCCTGCCAAGAGTTGCTCTATCCTTATATTCTATCCATACGGGCATGTGGTCACTCCCGAGTAGATCGGTGCCTACAGACCATTCCAAGCTTTGAGCCAAGTGTGGGCTACAGAGGCTTAGGTCTAAGGCTGATGTGCTACCGGAGGGCAGAGTAATATGGGTAGGCCAGCCGGTGTTCAAAAGAAACAGGGACTCGTCGTGGATAAAACGTTCCATGTGTCTTCCGCAAGCGTTGACTGAATTGCAACCCCAGGCAGTGTGATGGCAATTAAAATCGCCTACAAGCAGGACAGGATGAGGGAATTCTACCATTAGTCTGCTTAGTTGCGCACCAGGAAGAGGAACTCCAGGCAGTAGGTTCAAGGAACATATTGTTATTGCACGGTGGAGAACAGCCACACGTGCCGCAACTGCCTGTAGTGAGGTACACAATGGGATCTGCTGCGCTGGTACGCTGTGATGCACCGCCAGCATAGCACCTCCGTGTGCCACGGTGTCGGTTCAGCCTAAATCTTTCTGGAAGATAGAATATCCATTTATGGAGCAATGGATACCAGCGCTAACTTTGTCTCTTGGAGATAAACAACTATGGGAGTTTCCCGATATAAAACTCGTTGCAGATCAGTAAAATTCGTTCTAAAACCGCGCATGTTCCATTGTAAAATTAGCGAGCGCACTTTGGTAGTTGATTAGAAGTGACTATCTTGCTAACATGATCTAGAAGTATGTTTCAGCTCGGGTTACCGGTTTTTTAAAACTTGGTCTTTGTCGTCCGCCCCAGGGAGGGGATCGCCGGTGGTTCGGACGATGAACCTCCACTCGGTCCGAGGGACTGAGTTCTGTGCCGGGAGTTCGGCGATTCTTGGCCAGGTGGAGAGCCAGAAGGCGGCGGGCCTCATTTCTGGGGCCCAGCCGGGGAGGAGGCGGGGGAGGGCCCATTTCATAAGTAGCCTGGGCTACCGCCGGTCCCTCAAATCGTTTTCGCGGCGATGGGTTAGCCGGCCTTGAGGGAGGTGCCCTATCAGGCCCATGGCGACTCGTCTCCCGAGCCCTCTCCATTTGCGCAAGGCGCGCCCGCTTCGCCTCACGGGCGCGCCTCTCGGCCTCCTTTCTGGATGGCGATGTAGGTGCAGAAGTGGAAGTTGAGGGTAGGGGTAAGGTCTGGATGACCGGAAGGGGAGAAGAATCAGGCAGGGAGGAGGTGGAGAGGATATATTCGGAGGTGGTGATGGGGTGTGTGGGAGGTGAAGGTGGGTTAGGGGGGCCGATGGGAAGTGGTAGGTGGGGATTTCGAGGTAGGTGATGTGGAAGATGGGTATGGGCTGGGATTTGGTGAAAAAGACCGGGGAGACCTCTTAGACCGTTGGGCCAGAGTCCACTCCACACCCTCTAACGTTGACCGGGAAGCCTCCGGGTGTACGGCGCATCCACTCGTAGATGGGACCTCGGTCGTGTTTGTGCCCTTTTGGGCTCGCCGTCCTCGCCCCGCTGGTGACTCGAGAGGCGCTCCAAAGGATCGGAGAAGGGCTGACAGCTTCGAGATCAACTCAGAAGACCTGTCAGATTGTGTGTTCAGTGGAATCAACGTGGTATTTCTAACTTTGGACGCGTACGATGTTCTAGGGTGAGTTTGTTCATAAATGTCTCTTGCCTCACGAAATGTGACTTTTTGCGTGTACTTAATTGAAATGATCTCCTTCTCTTTTGTGTAAATTTGGCATGTCCGGCCATACGAGGTGTGAGGGTTCTGTTCCCTGCCACAGTTCACACAATAATGCATCTCAGAAGTACTCGCTTGTGTGCTGATCCGATGCGCACTTGCCACACACAGGGCGATTTCGGCAGAACTGATTAGTGTGTCCATATCGTTGACACTTAAAGCACCTCATGGGATTTGGAATACAAACTCCAACTTTCACACCAACGTAACACACACGGATTTCAGAGGGAAGATCTGTGATGTTGAAAGTTCAAATTATGTTGTTCGTTAATATCATTTCCGACCCTTTCCTCACCTCCATTTTCCTTGTCTCTGTCACCCTAAACTCCGACAGGCCACCCACAATTTCCTCCTCCGGCACATCTTTCAGATCGAAGCAATTTATGAGTCCTCGTGACGTATTTTTCGTCTTGTGGGGTTCTATGGTAATTTTAATACTTTCATCGATTTTCCTCTGACCTTTCCGGACACTGAAAACAAACTCAGACATTTTCAAGGCGTTTTTCCGCCTTACCTGCAAGTGCGAATTCTACCTCTAAGCCGCCGTCCTTCAGTTTTTCCCATCGTATAATCTTACCGAATCGGTCACACCCGTCTCGCCTTTGGAAGGGCGATAATGAGGCGAGACTTCTCGAATGTCCTCGCAATACTAGGATACGCGGGACCGAAGACATATTGGTCTGGTCCCTACGAGAGGGACCAGGAGAGTTTGTTTTTTTTGGTTGGTGGATGCCATGTGTTGTTTATTTTGTTTCGGCTCCTCGGGCGTCCCACCACAAAGGGGCGCTACTGGGGGATGCCTGAGTCCCGCGGAGGGGAAGACGCCAGGCGCCCGAGGAGCTTATACGGGTCAGGCGGCGCCATCACCCGGCAGGGAGAGAACGACTCCCCAACCCGACCAGGATCCAGCGCCGCCCACCCCTTGACCCCAGCCGGTCGGGCCGGCAGACACTGGGAAGAATCCCAGGTCCCCGGCCCGAGGCGACCAGCCTCTTGACCCGTATGGGACCCTACGGGCCCGCCCGCCCCTCCGGGATATCAGGACCAAAGAGGCGTGTTGGTCACCCGTCACAGCTAGGACCGTGCGACGGGTGACCTCAGCCTCCAGGACTCCGTCAACCCCGGGGGACGGGCCAAGGGGGCGCCCCGATAAGACTACCCCGATAAGAGTACCCCGATAAGACTGAGCTGGAGGGCAGTACCGGGAGGTTGTCCTACCTGCTCTTAGTGGGGAGAGTTGGTGTTGCCGGGCCAGGTGGAGGACATGGATGTTTAGATGGGATGGGCATTGGAATGGGAGAGTATGGATGGAAGGACGAGTGAGGCACTCCTAGTCTGGCCCCTCGTCGGCTCACCGGTGGACTGGGATTCCGGTTCCTTGGGGCACGCAATCCCCCCCCCCCACCCCCACCACCACCACCACGGAAAGGTGGTTCCTCGTCGGGGGAACGGGCCGAGGAGCGCGACTACCCCGATAAAACTGACCTGGGGGGGCAGGACCGGGGAAGTTGTCTTGCCTGCTCGTAGTAGGGAGAGTTGGTGTGGCAGGGCTAGGTGAAGGACATGGATGTTGATATGAGATGGGCATTGGAATGGGAGCGTATGGATGGAAGGACGAATGAGACACTCTTAGTCTCGCCCCTCACCATTGGACCGATGGCCTGGTGCGCTGGGTCCCTGGGGCACACAATCCCCCACACCACACCACGGAGAGGTGGTGCCTCGTTGGGGTTCCAAGAAAGGACTTGGCGGCACCATTCCCGAGCATCGGCGGCCAACGATAGGTTTGACGCCGCAGCTGGCGCTCAGTGGCCGTATTCGCATCTCAGTACTCGCATCTCAGTGGTATCGCGGCTGATCAGTGTTCCGCGGGTCCCAGTTCAGTTTTGAAGAGGGGCGGCGGCTCTTTGCGTGTGCTTATTAATGTAACTGGGTGAATGTTTCGCATCCGTAACCGCTTTAGCTCTGCATGCATGCTAAATGAGTGCGACTGTGTAAACATTCAATGCAACGCACCTACGACTGACATGCACCGCTTTTCAACTACGGTACGCTTTTGACACTTGCCCTCGCTCGTCCAATGGGCACAATATACTGGTATTGTAGTTTGAGTTCAACGTGCTCTACGGTATTGGGCCTACTGCGTTCCACTCTTGCATTCCGTGATAAAGGTGTAATATATAGGGTGTGGGAACGTTGGTGAAAAGTGGAAGGACCAACGCAATGCTGTCATGTGGGGCTTATGGTTAAGGTCACGAAAAGTGGCCATGAATTCCCTGGTGCACCACGTTCTCCCGGGTGCGGTGTCGTACAGTTGGTTCCATGATCCGACTATGACGGAGCGTATTCTGCGTTTAGCGTTGGAGGATGGAAAGCCCTTGCAGTATGATCATCAACGCTAACCCGATTGACAGCGGATGTGCTATGGTAACCAACCAGGACACCCTGATCGACAGCGAATGTGCTATTGTACTCAACCAGGACACCCTGATCGGCAGCGAATGTGCTATTGTAACCAACTAGGACACCCTTATCGATAGTGGACATATTATTACAATTAACGTCACATTAATTCCAGCGTGCCATGGCCATCAGCGTTACCCCGATCGACAGCGGATGTCGACATTGGCGTGTGAAGTGTTCTCAGGTGATGCCATTGCCTGCTGCACCGACCTGAAACGGAAATAAATGTATCAAACGCTTCCATTGGCTCAAAACACAGCCATGAATTAGAACGGAGGAAAATTCTGGCGGCACGTCACTCCGGCCATATTTAGTGCAATTCACCCACCCCCACACACACACACACAAACACCTATACGTGTAAGGCGTGCAAAGCGCACGTGTAAGGCACACACACGCACACACGCGCACGCACGCACGCACGCACGCACGCACACACACATACACACACACACGTACACACATACGCATACACACATACACACGCACGCAGGTACGCACGCACACACGCACACATACTCAAATATACACACATGATTTATTATATATATATATATATATATATATATATATATATATATATATATATATATATATACATATATACATATATATTATCAATCATTTTCCCGTGAGCAATAAAGGAAACGTTACATTGACAACTGACTCCTACTGTTCTGGGGATAATCATATATTGCATAAACAATTGCTCGCTAAAGCGGGCGAGAAGATTGCGAAGGTTTCATCTGATGCTATCGATGCACATTTTAATGCTGTATTGGATGGAGTACAGATATTTAAAATATACCGGTAAGCTTCCGACCTATCGCCTCATGTGCAATGGGATCACTGCTGTAAATTAACAATTCATGAACTTACTTTCTTTGGTACTTTTATCACGTTTGCGAGGCGCAGAATCCAAACTAACTATGATATTTTAATTTGAAAACCTATGGCAGTAGGTAGAGCTTCTAAATTCCTCAGAGGGGTTCGAGCATCTCCGATGTCTGGCTAAGTTTCTGGAATCCGTTTTTAATTCACAAACCGTAGCATTGGTGGGCGGCACAATTACTTCTTCGGAAGCTCCGCTCCTGTCTAGGATATAGTTGAGATCATTCGTGGTCAAGCGAAGTAAATTCAGATACAAGACCAACAACACATTGCGATAGAATGCAATGTAGTCTACCTTGATGCAATGCCTCGATTAACTATGGATGGCTTAAGCATAAGATATTGTTCATATAATTTTACACAATGTATCATGTTTATTGAGCAGGATGTATGATATATTTGGCTCCAGGAGGATATTGCTGATGTCAATCCAAAAACCGTACTTTTTTAGGCGCGACGCATACAGCTCTGTCAGCCATGTAGCATCGCCTTTCTCTTACACCGAATGATCCCGAGGAAACTGAAATCCCAAGCAAGTAGCGAGATACGAAACAGAGACTTTGCAATCATTAGACAAGTGCGCTAGCCACTGGGCTATCAGCTAGCCTTACTAATGCTTCAAATATGGCTCAGGAACCCTAATGCGACAGGGTGCACAATGTTCCCCTTCCACCCGTTTTTCTTCTGGAGCTTCTAGAAGCTTGATGTTGGTGGCTTTTCATGGCATTCTTTCTGTGCATATCGGTTACAATTTTGTATGCTCTCTCCCTTGGCTCCAGAAGCAGGGATTGTGAGGCATGTTGGACAATATCCTCAGTTTTTGTCAGATCCTAATATGCTTGTCTTCTACTCACTGTATCTTCGAAGTTATTTTATCGTCCTTCACCAATCTTTGCAACCAATATCGAAAGACCACTGCCTACATGAATTGGGTTTGTAGTTTATATGACAGAGGGCGTCCAGGGTCTGTACAAGGGGGTAGAAGGTTAATTACCGAAGTTCATGCAACTATTTATATAGAGGAACCTTGTGTCTCGAATTATCACTCTGTATTCCATTAAATTGTATATCCGATGTTCTACATTAGCGAATTAATTTCGAATCGTCTCAAATAAACCGACAAAGAATCAGCTGCCTTCTGATGTCATACTCGACAAGTTTTATAGATACCTAACCCTGTCATTTTTGCGCTGAATTCCAGAATTTGTCTCGAATTATCACATCGTATTCCTTGAAATCGCATATCAGATGTTCTACATCAGCGAATTAATTTACAATGGTCTCAAATAAACCGACATAAAATCAGCTGCATTCTGATGCCATGCTCGACTACTTTTATAGATATCTAATCCTGTCGTTTTAAAAAACTCAATTATATGATTTGTATCTCGAATTATCACATTGTATTCCTTTAACTTGCATATCAGATGTTCCACATTAGCAAATTAATTTCCAATAGTCTCAAATAAACTGACATAAAATCAGCTGCCTTCTGATGCCATACTGGACTACATTTATACATATCTAATCCTGTCATTTTGCACTATTTGACATGAAGTTTTCAGGCATTACTGAGGTTCTGGCAAGCCTCAATGCACGTCAAGCGCCGACAGTTGCTGGCCAGAGGATCCGAAGGGCCGCCGAACGGCGACACGACATAAATACAGTTTCAGCCTTGATCAATACCAAGCAACATCGGCTCTACCACGCTGAGATTGTGTAGGAGAAATTCACGGTTGTATATGCATTATTTCCATTTAACGCCCACAGGCGTAATGTTCTTAAACAATATCAATGAAACTTGTCGGCCTCAACTCCAATGGCGGCAGAAATCATGCCAGGTACATCGCCTATCGTTTCAAATATGAAAATATTCCTGTAACTTTCGCATTGGGGCCCATTAACGTTCAGGGAACGGTTCCGCGCCCCGCCATGAATGGCGTGGCGGCTCTTTAATATACACTGTGGCGATTAGCGGCGAACCGAGGTGCCGCGGGCGGCCCACTGGCTATGGTGGATGAAGGTCAAGAAAGTAGTTCCAGTAGCCACTACGGAAAGTAGCAATATGCGCAATACATCATTGTAAGTGGCAATGAATTTGATGTCTGAAGGCAAGCTAACTTCAATGCATGCACTTCGCATCATATTGTATGGAGACACAGTCTCATAAATTGTAACTATCTTCTTTGCGCACACACTAGTGAGCATCCGGTCGCGCTTGTCGCGGGCGCATATTTCAGAGTTCTTGAATGGCATCAGGAACCTGCCAGTTTTCTTTCTTTACTGGAGATCCCCGATGTCCGCATTAACATTGCGTCTGACACCTAACGCAGCGGCCATCCAGGGATTGTTAGTATATTAACCCTCGCCCGTATAGGGGGGGGGGGGGGTGCAACCCCCCCCCCCCCTAAGGTTTTTTGTGTATTCCTTCCAAACCGATGAACGGATCGCTCTGAGATTTTCAGTACCCTCTGGGGAAACCTTTTGACGACTTTTGGTGAAATTTTTTTGGGAGGGCATGTCAGGTCACAGAGTTATGAGGTCATAAAAGGGAGCACCTCCGAACAGTTTTCAACAAATACGTGATTATCGCACCTAAACATGACATTGTTGCCTACATCGACTGGCATTATGTGTTTTGCAATGCAATTTTGCAATGCCCAGATGGGTTCCCATTGGAAAAATAATGTTCCAAAAATCGGTGACCTCGATTGACCTCGTTTGACCTTTCGACCTTTTTTAGCTGACCTACGGTAATTTTTCGTGCTGAATTCGAATTCAGCGTCCATTTTTACCCTGAGGAACTTTAAACTTCGAAATTGGAACCACTCTTAAAAAAGTTGGATATTTGGGGTCACGGCTTTGACCTCATTTGGTGCATGACATATTGGTCCGATCACATCGTGTCACATGTCGTTATGTTCGCAAGGTCCCAATAAACATGTTTCCAGCCATGTCGTGCATATTTAGACAGTAGTTTCGATATAACTGACGATTTTCTTCTGAAAATACCCCCAAAAAACAATTTTAGACCTTTGATCTGACCTGGAAGGTCAACCATTGACCTTAGAAGGTCATACTGAATTCCAACCGTGAGACCTCGGCCAAATCTATCACTTTCGTATTTGGTTCGTTTTGGTAACATGCACGGTTTCGAATCGCCAGGGGGGGGGGGTCGTACCAACGACCGAATATAGGTCGTACCCTATACGACCGAAGGTGGTAAAATGCCGAATACGTGCGAGGGTTAAGGGACGAACTGTATTAGAATGTGGGGCAATGCGAAGACGTTACGTGAAGGTGATAATTAGTGTATTCAAAACGTATCAGTAAATATGAATGATGTACAGACGCACACTGCTTCCATTGGCATCAATTAGCGCCGCTGTCTGTTGGCGGCAATAAGGTTAAGCAATGCTTCTAAAGCCCGTGAAAGGAGCAACCTTTTTCCGTTCTACCCCATAGTTGAAACAAAACAGGAAAATGCGTACGCAAATCAGTCACATATTTCTCTCCGATGTTGATGCAGAGGAGTGTTCAATGTTCGGTTTTGTCATTTGCAAGCCCACGCAGCCATGTACAAAAGCAAAACACAATGAGGGAAAAAGTCAGGATGGTAGCTTCGGATGCTTTTGCCAGGACACTTGCTTCTCCCCCACCCCCCGCACACAAAAAATTCCCGTCCCGCCAATAATTTCAACATTTAGCACGTGTAGGCAAGTTCGGATTGCCTGGCTGTGATAGTCTAGATAATTGTCCTCGCGCCGCGATAACCAGTTCCAGAATCCATGTAATTAGGGCTCTTATATTGAGCGTGATAATGGATGAATTACCCGGTGATAAACGGTTCAACAGTTAGTAATACACACGTCACCAAAGGTACAGCCGCCCGTTCATACACACGTTCGCGCGTCTCGGCAATCTAAAAACGTCTGATGTCAGCCGGGGTGCCTGGCCGCACGGCAGACCGCTGGACAGCTGTCCGTCACATGACGGCCAACACCCGCACCGTATTAGGTAGTGCTCACCGCCATTGGCTGATCGTCATCTATCACGTGAGGCATGATCTACGCGTCAAGTCAGGTGACTACTGCGTCAGAGAGCAATGGCGTCAACTGTACCTGCCGACCCATGCTGCAGGTGGCTGGTCGGCCATGAGAACAAAGGCTGACCTATGAGGTCGTCATGCGCCCAAGCCGCCAGTTTCCGGCGGGACCCAGCAGGTCTCCAAGACTCGGCGAGTAGGTACACATGCGAGTCCAAATGTATTGAAACGAGAGGGGGCCAAAACGAACTTGTTTACACGTGGGAAGCTATGTGGTATGGCCTCCAATCAATCTGGGCCCGCCTATTGCCTTCATTTCATGCATTGTGTTCCTCACCCCAATAATTTTCAGAAATCTACGTCCATGGAGAAAGTAGAGGGTGATCCACTGGCCATTGGACTGGCCTAAGTCAGCCATGAGTGAAAAACAGGTCAGGCGATTGTGACAATTGTGGTGGCGTGGTTGAGTATCAGATGGATCTTGATTGGCGGCTTTGTTTGAGTTTAGACCTGAATGGCGGCCGTGTTATTGACATTGCCGATGTTGACTGCGCTGCCGTCGTTTTCCTCACGGCTCTGATCAATACAGGCCAAGTGGGCAATTGGCCCTGAGGTAGAGAGAGAAATAGAGATAGAGAGAGAAAGAGACAAACGTATCTGTAACGGAAAACGCAAGGGAAGTCTGGGAGAGAGAGAGAGGGAGGGGAAGAGACGAAGACATCCCCGGTATGTGCAATTAAATGGCAAGGAACTAGCTAAATGAACCTTGTATTTAATCTCCTACCTCGAGCAAGTTCTCCCTATTGTTGGATGAAGCGGCTGATACCTCTAGGTCCAGCTCTTCACCTATGCTTTCTCTCAGGGTGTTTACTGGCCTTTGGGAACTCCTACCCGCGTTAACGATGCACCTCTACATATTTTTCCCGAGCCAGGCGCCCTCCAGGCAGCTACCGTAGCTGGCACGCCCTTAGATAGCTCCCTCCAGTAATGCAAAAACATTGTGGAACGTCATTGATTGGAGGAAGCAGAGCCATGACTGGGGCCAACGCCCTCTTCCCTTCAACTATCATGTTAGCGGAGGCCTTGCCATGTGATGGGTGCAAAATAAAGGAAAGTGCGTGTTCGATGGTAGAGATATTAATGTGCACATGCCGTTGCTTTTTCTGCACTAATTGTATTCCATTTATTGGAATTACAGTCCAAGAATGTGCAATGGAAGGCTTACTTCACATATTGATGAGGTGACGAGCCGTGGTGTCCCACATGCATTACCCATCTCTACGTACCTGTTTATTGCACGTCTGTTTGTTCTAGGCGTTCGCTTCTGATCCCGCTTTTGCATTAGTTAGAACTATTACCGACACCAGGGGTGTCGATTTGTATCCTTTTGTGGGGGCCATGGCCCCACCAATGTTGATATTGTCCCCCCCCCATGTTGATTTCGGCCACCCAATAAGCTATGCTATTTTATGCTGTTAATAAAGCTAAAGGAAAATTGCGTTACGGTGGCCTATGTGCTATGCGGCACCGGTCCGCCAGAGGACTGTGTGCTTCGCGGCTCTGGTCCGCACTAGTAGAAGGTGTGCTCCACGGTCCCGGTCCGCCACAGTGAACGGTGTGCTCTGCGGCCTTGGCCCGCCAGTGTGGACAGTGTGTACTCCGCCCTGGTGAGCCATATTGGACGGTGTGCTCCTCGGTTCTCGTCCGCCACAGTGGACGGTGTGCTCCGCGGCCCTATTCCACCACAGTGGACGTCAGGGTCGGAGAAAACGGGCTTTTCCTGAATTTGTTTTCCATCCATAGCATTATGCTCTTCACAAAATTACCTTCCGTGTTTTCCATTTTGATGGTAAATGGTGTTGTTCGACAATGAATTGCCCTGTGGTAAAGTGCTCAGGATTCGCCGGAAACTGCAAAATGAAATTCTGATGTCACAGGTTTGAAGACAAATATCATCTCCGTATTCTATCCCTCAGATATTGTCATCTCCTGGTCCAGGATTACAAAGTATATATCCATCCCTGGTGGACGGTGCGTACTGTGCGGCCCTGGTCCGTCACGGCGAACGGTGTGGGATTTGTTACGGCTCTGCATCATCTTTCCGAGCAGTTTTCTGTGCATTAGTTGTCACTTCCCCCGCAGCCTACCGTTCACCTTACCGTTAATAGGTACTCACGCCACCCATGTATTAATATGTCCTCATTCGTCACAGCCATTGAATCTGCTTAACCCACAGCTGCTCTTGTTACACATTTCGATCGATGGATATTGATGCCATCAGAAAAGCATATCCTGTCAGCAGCGAGACTGGCCTTACCTCCACGGGAGTAATGATTACAGGTATTGACAGAGGCGCGGCCAGAAATGCTTTTGGGTGCAGCATCCCTGTGGCCTTATTTGTGTCCATCGCACCTATATGAAAACTCCTCTTACGTCTGCCATTTATTCCTACTGTCCGATATTTTGCACCTCTTTAAATTTTCCCCCGGAACAGAAACGAATAAGGTCCAGTCACACGAAGTCGGGTCATCTCAGGTCATTGGCTGTCCACCCAGTGTCATGTTGTGCTACTTAGGTGTCTCTGAAACCGAATTCAAATTTCACTTCACAAGGAACAGTACCATTCGGCATCAGACGACAGTGCGGGCGCAATATCGTCGAAGCAGCTGACGCGCACACAAATCCCAACTACACACACAAGACGACAGTGTAGAATATACATGATACTTGACCCTACCTGATGCCATTGACCTTGTCATATATTTGAAAGCAGAATGTCTATATCGTTCTTTTATCAGGTTCTTCCTGAACGGGTATCCCCTCACTGCGATAAGAAGAGAGAAATTGACCTGACTTCAGACTCAGACTCAGACTCAGACTGTTTATTGAACCATCCAATAAAGACATGGTTATTACGGCTCAAAGTCAAGAGTTAAAAACTGCATGCAGGTATAAAAGGCTAAAAGGTGAAACTAGCATACATGCCTATATGAAAAATGAGATGTTAAAAACAAAACCGTATACACACATGGGTCATATAGCATAAATCATTCCCTGCCGCCAACAATATGGCGCTTCAAAGCTCGGCCGAACCTCGACACAGGTAGCTCTCTGATCTCCGGAGGCAATGCATTGTGCAGTAAGGGAGCCCTGACCCGAAATCTGCGCCTGCCCATCTCGGTGCGCCACCGAGTGACATGGATGTCATCGCCTCGACGCGGTACCTCTCTCTCCCTCAGCTCACCCACCGTTCGAAACAAATCTGCCAGCTCTTCAGGGACTCCCTGCCTACGGATCTTATGGAGCGTGGTGAGTGTGTGGTAGCTGGCTAACTCATCCGCCCTCAGCCAGCCCAGTTCCTCTATCAGATCCGAGGCGTGATCGAATTTTTTGCGGCCGAAAATCATCTTAGCAGCGAAGTTGATAATTTTTTGTACCCGGTTGGTGTTTTCTTGGGTGGAGTTTCCATAAACCGAAATACAGTACCGGATCTGGGAGATGACCAGGGCTGTAACGAGGGTAGTGAGAATCTCGGACGGTAGGCTGTGCCTCACATGTGACAAACCAATGAGGGTGCCGAAACAACGGCCGGTGAGCTGGGTAACATGGGGCGTCCAGGACAGCGTGCGGTCAAAAATGACACCGAGGTTTTTGGCTTCAGTATAGTAACCTTGACCTTAATTAAAATTCCGGGAAAACAGAGGTGTTTGATTTGATGAAACAACAGCATGCTCTGAGTTTGCTGTTACTATGCTGTAACTACTATGAATGGCGGCATCTTGGAGATTTTGGAATATTATCCTACTCGATCTGTCCCAAGTCAATTTCAAGTGGAGGTAGACATCGAATTGATCAATGAAGTCAAGAAGCCAAATATGGTGGAGTCCAAGCACCGTCAAAGTTAAAGGAAACTCCGCACTTAACCTTTCTTCTGGGAGGAAAAGTATTACCAGTACTAACAGGGTTGCAACAAAAATGCTCCTGTTGGGATACACCGGTGCGGGGACCATACCAATTCCGCCGATTTGAAAACTTTTCGGTTTCTGCCACTATCCCTACTTTCCGACGTTTCGTACTTTTTTTATTTCCGACTCTAGTAAAGAAACCATTCAAGCCGACATATCCATTTCAAAACCATCGGATGGCCCTTCTGGGAATCTCCTGGGCTGACCTTTTCGGACTCCTTGGCCGTGACCGGAGAGCCAAGTCCCCGGTGTGTCCTGCTCTTGCTCTTGGCTGCGCTATTGGGTACGGGCGAAGTTTTCAGACTGTTGTAAAATTAAATACATAGTATAACGATTGCGCTGATTCATGTCTGTGATACGTTGTGCATTTTAGTTCGCTTGGTGTCGTGTGTGGTGACTGACTAGACTCGGCGATCACGATGACTGTACATGATTGATCAGCGGACATTGTTTTCGATGTATATGCTTTTAAGGAAGCTGTGAGACGCAATGTTAATGCGGACGTCGGGGGATCTCCGGTAGAGAAAGAAAACAGGTAGGTGCATGATGCCATTCAAAAACTCTGAAGTATGCACCCGCGACAAGACGGATGCTCACTAGTGTGTACGCGAAGAATATAGTTATAATTTATGAGACTCTGTCTCCATAAAATATGATGCGTAGTGCACTTATGAAAGTTAGCTTGCCTTCAGACGTCAATTTCATTGTCACTTACAGTGATATATCGCGCATATTGTTACTTTGCGTATTGTCTTCTGAAACTATTTTCCACCACAGACGGTGGACAAACGAGGCCCGCGCCTCGTTCCCAACCGCCCGCCATTCATAATATGGCGGAGCGCGGAACCATACCCTGAATGTTATTGGTCCCCAACGCCAAAGTTATATTACAGCGTAGTTCTTCGATTTGTAGACATTCATCGTCTATTGTGTTGATCATGCGGCAAACAATTAAAAATTCGTGCATAGATCACTGATGGCCTTATTTTTGGGAGCCCAAATACCGAAAGAAATGTTTCATGATCGCAACTGAGCTTAACGTTCGACGAATTCATGACACATAGCACATTGCTGCGACTTTATAAAATTCCTCGCCCGTTTATCTGATATTGCGGCAAACAATTATAAATTCGTGGATGCGGAACCAGTGACTAGGACCGCCGCCAGGGTCGCTATAGAGACCCTGGATAGCTATAGTTATCGAGTATAAGATCAAATTGATACGTTTTTGTAAAAGTGCCTTACTGGGGTAATCAACTTCAGATGTTTTTATTTACAAGCATCGTATTCCGGATGTCCTTGCGCGAAAATTGGTGTCGGCATTTTGTGGTTGAAAGTAGCACGTCGTCAATCCACTGATGTTGCAAATCACATCAATGACGGCCTCGTTTTGGGTGTCCAAATCCCGAACCTAATTTTTCAACAACCTGACTGAGCTTAATGTTCGTTGAAACTGAGCTTAATGTTCGTTGAATGCATGATATTATAAGGCGGTGATGCAACTTTTTTATATTCGTGGCCCGTTTGCCTGATATCGCGGCCAACAATTATAAATTCGTGGATGGATCAATGACGGCATTATATTTGGGGTCCAAATCCCGAAGCGAATCTTTCAACAAGATGATCCCAACTAAGCTTAACGTTCGCCGAATTCATGACATTATAACGCAGTACTGCGAGTTTTTGACATTCGTGGTATTGATATTGCGTTTTCATGATATTGCGGCAAACAATTACAAGTTCGTGGATTGATCAATGACGGCATTGTTTTGTGGGTCAGAATCCCGAACCGAATTTCTCAACAAATGACTGCAACTGAGCTTAATGGTTGCCAAATTCATCACATTATAAGGCAGTGCTGCGACTTTGTTTTTAGATTCGTGACCCGTTTTCTTCATATCGCGGCAAACAATTACAAATTCGTGAACGGATCAATGACGACATTATTTTGAGGGTCCAAATCCCGAAGCTAATTGTTCAACAAAATGATAACATTTTGTTATCATTTATTGTTATCATCGCAACTAAGGTTATCGTTCGCCGAATTTATGGCGCTGCAGCGCAGTGCTGCGATTTTTTTAACAACATTTATTGCATGGTTTCTTGGTATTGTTCAATTTATGACAATGTTTTGTTTTTTCCATCTTTAGCAGAGGCAAAGTGCCATCCGCTAGAGATTTGTTACGTTAAAGAAGTAGTTACGTTAATCCGGTTCATGTGACATCCTGCTATATCAGAGAAGCAAGAGAGGGAAGATGAGACGCCGGCAATAAAGAACGTGGCGTGGAGTGTGGGGTGCGTGGTGTTGTGTATGGTCGCGACTTTTTGTGGGCGTCCACGGAGGATCGTGAGTCAGTGCAGATTGTAGTAGGGGCAGTGATGTGTTGTGCAATGATGTGTTGGAGGCAAGTGAGTATGGCGACTAGTTCTGCTGTGTATACCGAATGATGACGTGTTAATTTGGTTTGGCCAGTGTCGGGCCCACCACACCAAGCGGCGCCCGTACCATTGCTTGTACGAGAGCCGTCAGTGTAAAATATAGTGTGTTGTGGGTGGGCCTTTTGATATTTAACAAATTTGACTTGAACGTCGATGGGGGTGAGTAGGATTATATTGTGCCTAAAGAGATACTCAAGTTTAGGGTGTTTCATGTGCCAGAATTTGAGAAATGGGGGAACTTGGTCATGGGTAACATCGGGAAATTTCAGCGTGGATTTGAGAACCTGCTTCAAGTGAATAGCAATGCTGTATTTATTTTTGTTTTTGGAGCGCCGAACCGGAGGTTTAGACCATGCGACATTGGAGGGGTGATTTGGCTGTGTTGTTGTCCTGAAGTGGTATCTGATGAGTTGTAGTGTTCTGCGGTGTTGTAGGCTAGGGAGATTGGCCTCACCCCGGAGACTGGTGGTAGGTGTGGTGCCGTGTGGAGCGGAGTGGTGTGCTAGGTGGTATATGCCTGGGGAGCCGGGAAAAGAGTATAGTGGCCGATTTCGTGGGAGAGATCTGTAACCCCCAGAGGGAGCACCATGAATCAATGTGGTTCATGGCAAGTTGGACAAAGTGATTAGCTGAAGTTGCCGACGGGTGTGTACACCAAATAGCCAAATCATCGGCATAGAGAGAATATTTTAGGAGGTGAGAAATTAGGGGAAGTTGTTCTGATACGTCGTTGATCATAATAAGAAAGAGGGTTGGAGATAGGACGCTGCCTTTCGGGACACCTTGATCGAGAGTGTGGGGCCGGGAATGAATGTTACCGCAGCGGACGACGAAGGAGCGATTTTCTAGAAAGTTCGCGATAAAGGTGGCTATTCTGCCCTTGATACCAATACGGTGAAATTTTATTCGAAGGGCAGAACTGTGTACTTTGTTAAACGCGGATTTTAAGTCTAGAAAAAGGCGATGCTTTAAAAAAAATTTCCCGAAACCACGCTGGATTGAATCCACAATTTCGATTAGGTTATCAGCGATGCTTCGCCTTCATCGGAAGCCGCTCTGAATGGTGGAGATAATTTTGTTGTTTTCGAGATAGACTCTGATTCGTCCATTAATCATGCGCTCAAAAATTTTGCAAGCACAACTAGTAAGAGAGATGGGACGATAGCTAGAGGGGAGATGTCGAGGTTTGGAATGATAGTACTAGTAGACCTAGAGGGTGGAAAAGTGCCGTTGGTCCGTAGTTGATTTAGTGCCGAGAGGAGGTTGTCTTTATCAGAATCAGAGAGATTTTGAAAGAAGAGGTATGTCAAGTAATCAGGTCCAGGAGTTTTACTGGATACCTTTGAGAGGGATAAATTTAGTTCATAGAGGGTAAAGGGGGCGTTGTAGGGTTCGGAGTTGTCTGAGTCGAAGTGGCAAGTATCAAGCGTGTCGCGAAGGAATGATGTGGTGTGCTGTGAGTATTGAGTGTTGGAAGAGATATCAGAGTAATAGGTGGCGAAGTGTTCCGCGACGGCTGTGGGCTCAGTTATGTGCTGTTGGTTAATTGTCAGTTGTGGGAATGTGCGGTGCGGGGCTCTGCCATTGGAGAAGGAGCGAAGTTGAGTCCAGATTTCGGAGATGGGGGTGAATCGGTCGAATGTGTTGGAGTAGAGCTGCCAGCTGTGTTTCTTGGCCGAAGGGATACTTTGCTGACAACGTAGTTTTGCCTCGCGGGCTTCTACACTGTTTTGTACAGTGAGGTTTTTCCGAAATTTCCGCTCAGCCCGCCGCCGTGAGGCGACGGCTCGTTTGCACTCGTCGTTCCACCACGGCACGGTTTTACGGTCCGTTGGGCGACGAGTTTTGGGTACGTGTTTTTCTGCCGCGAGTAGTATGGTATTGAGCAATGCCGAAATTGGGGGTGAGACTGAGGAGGGATAATATTATCAATTTCCTGGGAGAAAGATGGCCATTTCGCTTTGCGAACGTTCCAGTTGGGTATAAATAAACGATCTCTAGACTGGGCTGAGCGTTCGAGGATGACGTGGATGGGAAAGTGATCACTAAACAGGGGATCGGGTTGAACGTGCCAGGAGAAGAGTGGTGAGATAGAAGCTGAGGCTAGGGAGAGGTCAATGGCAGACGGTCGGAACGGGGCAATGTCTGTGTTGTGTGTGGGTGTTTGGTCATTTAAAAAGACCATGTTGTGGGTGTTGAGGTGTGTTTCAATATGGTGTCCGCGCTGGGATGTGGTCACCCAGATCACCCAGCACCAAACAGGGGTGTGGGAGAAGACCGAAGAGGTTGGTTACAGAAGTTAGAGATAGTGTATGCGTAGGAGGAAGATAGAGGGAAAGTACAGTAAGCTCTAGTTGTGCAATTTGGACAGATACTGCAATAAAATTCGGGTCATTGTTAATGGAGGTAGGGCGATGAAGAAGGGTGTTCGAGACGAATAAAGCTACCCCGCCGCCGCGGGATGTAGTGTTTCTGTTTTGGGAATAAAGAGTATAACCAAATATTTTACAATTATGTGGATGACTGTCTCGCCATCGGGTCTCCTGAACGGCGGCAATCAATGGTTTATTTCTGATGATATATTCATTGAATTCTGCCCAATGAGATATGAGAGACCTCGTATTCCATTGGAGCAAGAATTCAGTGGTGGGTGTCTGCATTAGTGTTGTTGGTGCTCACGCTCTCACAGACGTGTGTGTGGAGGCGAGAGCGTGACGGAGTCGTCCGTCTCGTATGAGTCGGACGACCCTGTTGAAAATGATGGAGGCTCTGGATCCCCAAGGGGAACGGGCTGGGGGAACGAGAGTGGTGGCTGACCCCAGGAGACCGGAAGGGGAGGCGATCTTGAGGGGGCGGGGTGGAGTAGGACCGCGCCTTGGGCGCAGCAGCCTGGTGGCGGTCGGAGGGCCGAGAGTGAGGACCGCTCGTGGAGGGAGAATGGCGCGTGGCCAGCGGCGGAGCGGCCTGTTGGTGGTGGGGTGGGGCCAAGACTCCGAGGGGCCCTCGTCTGTAGCGGGCGCATGGCCGGCTGCGGGGTGGCCTGGCGACAGTGGGGGACCTGGAGGTGGAAGAGCCCGCCATGGGAGCAGGGCGCGTGGTTGGCGGAGGGTGAGGTGGGGAGGAGGGGGAAGGGTCGGGCTCCGTCGGTCCTGGCGGGGGGAGTGGGGGCGTTGAGCCGCGTCTGCAGGGGTCGGCCACAAGGGGGCCAATCGGGGTCGGGTCCACATTGCCGGGGGCGAGGGCGCTGTACCTTGCTGAGTGGCCAGGCGACGAGCCTGCCTCTCCTTCGCCTCTACCCAGGCCGGGCACCTGGGGGACGATGCAGGGTAGGGCCCCTGGCAGGGCGCGCATCGTTGCTCGATGAATGAGCAGGACCCCATTGGGTGCCCTTCCGCACACTGGCGGCAGACGAGGGCCTTTGCTCTGCACGCCCGGCTCTGATGACCGAACCGCTGGCAGAAGGTGCAACGTGCTGGGTGCAGGGGCGGAGTGCCACCTGTAGCAACCACGCTCCCCACCACACTCCCCAATCAGGTCCCGGACACTCATTTTGTAAACAACCTCCACACTTGCACGCTGTCGACGCCGAGCTCTGCTCGGCGATGATATACGCTCTGACAGCCCGTATAAACAAATCCTGCACAATCCAGCACATTATTCACAGTTGCAATTAAGCGTTGCACGGTCGCGCATTCCAAGTAATCGCCATCTGTCACCTGCAAGCTGTCGAATGCGGGCCTCTGACAGATCATATAAACACACGGAGAAAAACTCATGACTTCAATTACGGACGCTGTCAGCGCACACAAACCAGGCGCGCGTCGGCCATCTTATTCGAATATACACCGACATTCAATTACCCACAGGCGTTGCACGCTTGCCTTCACCTCTGCAGAGGTTAGCGTGCAGGCTTTTTCCAGTACTATGAACACATGGTTGGATAAATACCCCGGGACAGAACCTTCACCAAAGAGCAGACCATCACCAGACGCCGAGCTGTTAGCAACGCTCCCGCCCAACACCATACGGTGGCTACCTCTTCGTGACCTGCCTTGGCTTGGGAACGGACCGAGTGCCGACCAACTGAGAGCTGGGGTTTCGGACATTCTGTGGTTATCTCACGTGTGCTTGTGCGTGCATCATAACGAATAACAACGCGAGGTCCCGGACTATCACCGCTGCGTTTCAAGGAGTGAGAGGCGAGGAATAAACGGTCGCGGCCAGCAGTGTACCTCTTCGACGTCGTCTCACAAACAAGCAGAGATAACCCGTTTGTCTCACCCTGAGGTAGCCCGTCGTGATGAAGGGGGGGGGGTCAATGTCCTGAACCAGAGCTTCAGGACAGGGCCAGGTCTGGCTCGTCGGCCGAGGCGGGTCACCTCGCATAGCTCCGCGAGGAGCTCTTCCTCAGAGAGCTCCGCGAGCTCAGGGGCATATGCGGTGGTGAAGGACATATTGAGTCGGTCGGCTACCTCGACGGCGGTGTCGGCGCCCAGGAACTTCAGGACGTTTAGGCGCGACCGGGCTTGGGTGACATCCTTCACCCGTACCAACAGGGATCCGGAGCGGAGTACCTTGGCGAATAGTACTCCGCCGGTCAACTGGTTTAGCTTCCTGGCTATGGCGAACGGCGAGGTGCTGGCCCACGATCCCTCAATCCTTGCCATAAACACAAAGGATTCATCCTCAGGGGGTCCGGAAGGAGGCAGGCGCGCTCCCGGACGCAGACGGCGCGCTCCGTCCCCACCCCCCCTCCGAGAGGGCGGGGGGTCCCCGGGCATACCGAGGCGGGAGTGATTCCCCGGACGAGAGAGGGGAGGAGTGTGTGTAAGGGCGCCCTGAAGGGGTGCGGGCAAGAAAGGCACCCTGAAGGGGTGCTACAAGGAAAGGTGTGAAAGAATGGCGTGTAAAGGGGGAGAAAGACACAGAGTTTTGAAGGGATGGGAGTAGCCGAACAAAGGTGGGCGCAGTCACGGCCCGAAGACCGCTAGCCCGATCCTTTAAACCAGAAAGGTACCTATGTTCGGCTCTAGTATATTGGGTGGGATGGAAAAACAACAGCCGAGGCTGGCCGCTGCCAAATCGGTTTCTCGACGGCACTCGAGAGCACCGCTGGGCCGAAGGGGAGTGGGAGGGGAGCAGCGCCGGCTAATCCGGCAACCGACTAGTGGCGTCGGCCGGCTAGTCCGGCTAACAACCAACTAGTGGTTGGGTGTCTGACTTCACCCGAGGGAAGAGCTTCTCGCAGTTGTCCTAGAAAGGACACCTGCGAGAAATCTGGGAGAGGGTGGGCTGGGGCTTGGAGCAGCGGACAGCTTCTTGCGCTCGATCTCCCGCAAAGCCAGGTCCTATCGAGCCTTGACGACTATGACAATGTCGCGCCACTCTGCCCATAGCTTCCCCCGCCGGCCGATTGGCGGCGCTAGTTTTGGCGCCAGACGGCCGGCGAATGTCCGCGCTTGACGCGTAGCGATGCTCTATCAAGGCCGATGTGTTTTAGCCTGTACATGGGCGCTGAAACCTTTTATTTCAGCAGGTGTGAGTTTGTTCGTGTGTGGAGTGAGGGGAGGGTGACCGTGACGGTGACGGTGACGGTGACGGTGACGGTGACGGTGACGGTGACGATGACGATGACGATGACGATGGACCCGAGCCCACTGTATGGCACTGTGGTCACATGCTATGTCTCAGAGTTTTATGTTGACAGGTACTGTGCACTGCTCTTTTACTTATGTGACTTCACCTGTTATTGGACGATTGTTCCCGTTGGTGAGGATGCGGAATATACATGAACATACAAATCGTCAAATAAAAATCAGAATTTCAGAGGCCTGGAAATATAGTGGGCAAAATCCAATGAACTCATAGGATTTGGTTGGATGGGGGGGTCCAGTACGTTGACACTTCGCCCCCCCCCCACGCCATGTTTTTAAAAAGTCGACACCCTGAAAGACACTCAAGGAAATGGGAGGTTTTCAAGGGTAACCGGGGTAAACGTGAATTCCTCATCTCCATAATTCTGAAACTTGATTTTGGGTCCACTTGTTGTCACATATTGATGGGACAGTGGTAAAAATGATTCAGTCTGATGGAAAAATAAATTGTTATACGATTTGTGCCGCTAAATACATCGAAATGTTTGAATACATTTGATGAATTATTCCATGAAATTAGTTTACCTCGCATAGTACCTTAGTTGCCATGGTAAACCCAGGGGGTGTCAACCCAATAGCCGCCATAGGGAGCCAATTGAGCTTCCATATCTGATATATAACGTATATGATGCGTCACCCATTCACAGTTAATATTTGAATGTGATTGCATGCAGGCAGGGGAGTCGATTTGTATCTTTTTCTGGGGGCCATGGTCCCACCAATGTTGATCTTGGCCCCCTCAATGTTGATTTTCCCCCCTCCCCCCAATAGCCTATGCTATTTTTATGCTGAGAAGAAAGTTAAAGGAAAAAAATGAAAAACACCATGCTACTTACAAAACCTAGTTGATGCCAACCAGCACATTTTGTACTGAAATGAAACAGATTTGGATTGGATAGTGGATTGACTATCCACCTTTTGCTGCAAAATTGAAAATTGTGTGGGAAAAAGCAAAGGAGTTGGGTTTCCTTCCACTTTGCAAGCACAACTTACATCATAAAATGTTGAGATTAGCTGATGGTGATGCATTTTAAACCAGCTTGTTTGACAAATCTCCAAAGCCACTAGATAGCAATTACATTGTCATAATGATGCTTGCACACATGACCAATGGCAAAAGCACATGGAGGTTGAACTAGATTCATTCCACTCAATTTCCAGTCATTGACAAATTTGCACACAATCCAGTCTAGTCAACAACATTCAGTTTTCATTGAGATTGTAGGTATACAAACTATTTTTATCTTCAGCAGTCAACCCATCATACTATAAGCTTGATATTTACCTAGGTACCCACCTATCTCTCAATGAAAATGTAATATTGATACGCAGCACCCCAGTCTCGACCTGCACCAGGAGCCATATGTGAGCCAAATATTCGCCAGCTTATGATACCATGAAATAAAAAAGTCAGCAAGAAGCTGCATGCACACTGTATTATAATTGCTATTCTTGAAGAAAGCAATATGTAGGTACTAAGCCGTAGCTTACAAGACTTTATAAACGAACCTTGTAAGCAAGGGCATATAATCAGGTACAGTCACTAGATGATTTGAACGCTTCGGACTGATTGATCCTGACGTCACCAGTTCGATGTAGCCTGATTCCTATGCTATACAGAGAGCTGTTGCGATTTCCGAAAAACAAACATATATCGGATTATATTTCGCCATTTCGCATGATTCTGGCACCGAAAGAGGGATCGCTTCACTTTCTTCCACCAATCTATCTACCACTTTTGCTCTAGCAATCGAAAATATCGCGGCATATAGCGTCAAAGTTTTCTTGCACACTGCCACACCGCATCCCAAACTTCGGGGGCAGTTACGTCCAGCCGTGTGGCGAAGAGGTATGAACTGAGACTCGAGATGCAGAGTTGGCGGGTTCAAATCTCTCCAAGAACCTTGTTTTTTCAACCACACTATTTTGCATTTTTAAATTAGGTAGGATCATTACTGCGTGCCATCACACATATTGAACATGCTAACTGCAACCTTAATCCTTGGCAACGCGGTACATAGTTAATCGTTGCTTTACCGGGGCATATTTACTGACGAACCCGGGCAGAAATCGAACATATTCCAAATTCGGTGGAGAAATTCGGCGCAGCTTGGCAATCGCACTCGTGACGTCACAGCTCAGAAATTTGGGCCTATGGCGGCTGCAGAAGTGACAACCACCTGCTTGTAAGTTACACAAGGTCAAAGCCCATCACCAAATGTGTCTGGAGAGACTTGATAGACACTAGCGCGCATGAAGTGCCACAAATCGTGATGGGCGTTCCTCAGAACATCCAAAATCGTAACGTCCAAAGAAAAAAATTCCAGTTGCAGAAATCCCAGCACCTGAAGTCTTAATTTGCGGTTGCGGTCGACAAATGTGACGGAGGTGAGACATTTGTGGTGCAATTGCGCGCAGTGTTTAATCCGGAGGCCAATCTCATATCACGTCATACTGATTCGTTTTTGTACTTCGCACCTTCTGATGTATCTGCAGATTGGTGTTCTTTTAAATAGTGAATACATAGCTTGCTGATATTTAATTCCCAAAGGAACTGGGAATTAAATTGGTTGAGGTTGAAGAAGTTGGCAGGTAAGCTTGAACAAGTCCAGTCCATGCCTTTTTCTGATTTGTGCTCAGGGTTTCTATGTTAATACCACATAACTACCATGTTTGTCTGCAAGAAGAGCTGATTTTAGTTTACTTTTATTAATACTTTCATTCCACTGCTCTTAGAGCTTTTTCTGCCCAGGATTGGGGCACCTAGTGTTGCATTTTCGTCCAGAGGTTGGCACACATTTTTGTAAATTTACAGCTTAAGATAATTTCTGATTTCTTGAATTTTTGTAATGCAATGTTTAGGAATGTGATGAACATGATGTGACCGCTCATTTTGGTAAATTTGTGTTTCAAGGTGTTTTATGAATTTGTGGAATGTATCATTTCAATGCAATGTTTATGAATGTGACTGAGATGATGGGACCACTCATTTTCTATACAAATGCCTACATTTCATGTTGTGAGCAAAATAACGCCAAAAAAGTCTTTGAATTAGGTGACATAGGGTAAAATATAATTTTTGTAATAAAAAATAAATGCAACATAACCTAACCTAACCTAGCCTAACCTCCCTTTGGAGAAGAAAACCAACACATCAAGTTTTAAAAGTTTCAAGGAATATATTTATTTTTTTAATAAAAACCTAACCCAACCTAACCTAATCTAAAATAAGCTGCTTTTGAAGAAAAAGCTCCATTTCTTGTAAATTTTGGAACAATTTTTGCAAAAAATGGCGAACTTAAAACGCCTAAACTAATCTAACATAACCAAATATAGCCCATTTGTTTGCATTATGGAGGCAAAAGTGTAAGAACTTGTTTTGTTGCCACCTTAAAGCACAATAATTATGTTTAGGTTAGGATGGGTTAGGTTTTTTCATTTGTAAGATTTCAAGAAAATAAATTCCTTGATATTTTCCCAATTTTGTTCTTATAATTGTTTTCTCCAAAGTTAGGTTAGGCTAGGTTACGTTAGGTTATGTTGCATTTTTAATGTATTTCTTTGAATTGCTATGTTACCTAACTCAAAACCAGTTTTTTAATGTTATTTTGCTCACAATCTGGAAAGTAAGCATTTGCACATAAAATGAGTGGTGCCAACAGCTTAGTGACATTCATAAACATTGGATTATAATATTTTGTAAAACTAACAAATCACCTAAAAGCACAAATTTAGTGTCCTTTCCTCTGCAAATGCATGCTTTTCAATTTGGAGTAAAAATAACACCAAAAAAGTGTGTAGAGTGAGGAAATATAGCATAAAAATAATGTTCAAGATGTAAGATAACCTTACCTAACATAGTCCAACTTCCCATACAAGAAATGAATTGTTTTTAATTGAAAGTTTCGAGGCATTTTTCTCAAATATTTTCAACTTAAAAAACCTAACCTAAGCTGAGCTGCTTATTTTTTGTAGAAAAATAATAAAAAAAACATTTCCCAACAAATTATTTTTTTTCTCACTTTCAACAAAAGCCTAACCTAATCTGACAAACCTAACCCTTTTGTATGCTTCATGGAGGTAAAATCTGTGGAACACTTTTCTTGTGGTTACCTTAAACTGCGATAATACCTGGCTTCTGGGTAATTTTTCAGCTCATGGTATTCTCTGAAGTCTTTGAATATATTTTTTAATGCAGTGTTTATTAATGTGCTGAGCATCATGTAACCGCTCATTTCCTCTGCAGATGCACACTTTTCAATTGTGAGGCAAAATAACACCCAAAAGGGGGCTTCGATTTGAGTAATGTAGGATGAAAAATAATGTTCAGGTTAAAAAAAAGATGTAACATGGACTAACCTAACCTAGCCTAGCCTTCCATGCAAGAAATATTTTTTTTTAATGCCCAATTTCCAAACATTTATTTTTTTCTTCAAACATTTTTAACTTAAAAAGTCTAACATAACCTAATCTAGCTTGAACCGTTTTTGAAGAATTTTTTGGTGGAAAAATTTACTAACATACAACAAAAGCCTAGCCTAACAAGTAGGCGAAACCTAGCGCCTTTGAATGATTCGTGGAGGTAAAATGGGTGTAAAACCTGTCTTGTGGTTACCTTAGACTGCAATAATATCTCTTTTTGTGCTACCTGGTGCACGTGATGAACCTGCATCTGCATGCTGCATGAGAGCATTGCACTAATTGTTTTACAAAGAACAATAACATGTTGAAAGTAATATATTTTCAGGAATGGAATCCTGTGCTGATAACATTTTCTGAATTATAAATTTGCAGATCAGATTTACATAATTTGTGTTAATAAATATGATAAATTCATAGAAATGCATACACCGGTTTGTGTACAAGAAGTTATTCTGATGATTTCTGATGTATTGGACATGACAAATTTTCATGATAGAAGCAGGCAAAGTAATAGTACTTATATCTCAATAAGTGGTCAGTTCACTAACAAGACAGCAAATTCACTCAAATAGCATTCAAAACATCAGATGACCCACTCTTTTGTAAGTTTAAAATCGATGACAGTGCTTTCTTCAATCATGTTTAAAGCGCATGAAGGAAATGTATTGCTGACACTTGTAAGGAACTGATGTGTGTAACGTTTAATTGACCCTTTGACTGCCACAGCCGGTTTGTAGAATTTCGTCTGTTCTGCCGCAAGTGTGTAACTCGCCGGGTCCCCGGCAGGGGCCAAAAAAGTCACCGATCTGCCGACGTCGTCGGAGACCACACACGCTAAAGTTAAGCTGATTTGAGAGACCAACAGCGAAGACCAACACACGCAAAAACCAGGAAGTCAAGGTTCGCGACGTGCTTTTATGTTGCTTCCATTCGCCGGATTGTTATACTTTAAAAAGTGGCACCTCTTCTGGGCTCTGTCCGATCAAACTCCGCAGACTGCAGCCCATGAAGGCAGCCCCGTCGTAGGTGTGCTTCAAACGTGAAAAAAGCTGCTTCAAATACTAATCTAGTACATCTGAAAAAATCTAGCATATATTTTGATATACCAGATTTACGCTACCAAAAATACCAGATATCCACGGCGATCACCTCGGCCCGTCGGCGTTTCTCGGTGGTCGCCAGGAGACCACCCGTGCTAAGTCAATAGGCTCAAAAAAGGCGAGAATCACCGACAAATGGTCGCAGGCTGGTCACCGCGCCGGGTCTTAGTAGGAACTAGCAACAGGAAATAGTCGGGAAAGGGCGGCGGAGCTGGGAAAGAAGAGATTCAGATTTTGAATGATGTGAGGAAGGAATCGCTGAAGCGGACATTTGTGGAACGAACAGAAGTGGTTGCCTAATTGTTAGCGAATGGGTACGATCGGAGTGGAAACCTGTTTTTCTCGAGCTTTGATGATTTCATCTGTAGAGATAGGTACCTGAAGGTGGCAAAAGCCTGTGCCAGTACTGAAATTGAAATGGTTTGATGCGTCCGTTCAACTCGGAACGCACCGTAGATAACCGGGCGATATGGATGTTGATTTTGGTGAACTTCAAGTCAAACAGTTGGGCTCAATTTTTACCCATTCAAATTCATTGAGATCACCTCTGGTATGAGGAATGATCCAAGAAGAAGGAGGGAAAGGACCTGTTGTCCTTTCCCTCCAGGCATTACATAAAATTTGGTGGATTGGGGGGGGGGGCGGAAATAACCATCCACCCCAATTGGTAGGCCATATGAAAAAAAATAATCACCTATGTTTGACATGATATGAATGTTAGAAGTGATTCGCTGCCAATATTAGATCTTTAGATTGGTGAAAAAGAGAAAACCTAGTGTGACTGGTTTCTATTATAAATCATTTTCAAGCACTGAGTGCTTGATGCTTGAGTGCTTGATAATGATTTATAATAGAAACCGGTCACACTAAGTTTTCTCTTTTTAACCAATCTAAAGAAATAATATTGGCAGCAAATCACTTCTAACATCTTCGTATCATGTCGAACATCCTGCCAACCATTCTGCACCTACTTTCTCACCTATGTTTCTGGATTTTTTGCCAGCCTTGCCCCCTCCATATCAAACCAGGTAAAATATGCCACTGAGCCTACCTATCTCTGGTGCTGACAACAGTGTCTGGTGCATTGTTGCACCATCTGCCTGCCATGTTAGTAAATGGGGAAAACTGTCCATGCAGCATAAACTTCAAGCTCAATTTGATGTAGCTGAAAGTTGTTTAAGTGAAAACATATTTGTGATCAGCAGTGGTGGACCTATATTAGGGAAAAATGGGCAATTGCCCCCCCCCCCACTAAACTGCCAGATTTTTATCAAAATCAATATGTTTTTGGCACTTTAGTCAGTTTTGCACATTTACCTCCCCAACATTTGCCCTCCCTAAACAGGCCCTGTAGATCTGCGACTGGTGATCAGCACATCCAAATGCAACATAATCTGTGGGTAAATTTCATTTTTCAAAGTTGAAAAGTTTGACCCAGTTACACTAATTTGATGAATTTTTAACCAGCTCTCCCCCATGTTATGCTTATTTCCCCATGTAAATGCATGAGTTATGCTCCACCTAGTGATTCCCCCAGATGAAAGTTTCTGCACAGGTGTGCAAATGATCAGGGAAGAGTAGGCCACATTAATGGTGACATTCAACATAGGGATGGAAAAAGCCGGCTTAAATTGAATTTATGCCAGACAGTGGCATATTATTATTTAAGCTGGCTTAAATTCACCACACTTCTAGGCCCCACACTTCTAAGGCTCACAAACCATGGGTAGGGGAGAGTGGGGCAAAGCAGACCACCTAAGGTTTGACATCCTGTAAGTCTAAGATGAGATGTCATATGGAGGTATGACCAACTCTTTGATGGAGCCCAATGCCTTGTCATCCTTTCTTTAAGGGGGAAATTTTATCTAGATTTTATATAAAAAAACTGAGAAATCCTTGCTCAATGAGGGCACCTCAATTTTTAGATTTTCAAAAATTGTTGGGCAAAGTGGACCATTTCAATTGCATGCCATTTGTGTTAAATGTCAAGGGACATATTTTGTGACTTGTGTATGGTAGCTTGTCTTAGAAATAGGAGTTGCAAGCAATTTCAGCAAACGAAGCTGCACTTTAATGGCATAGGCTTGTCCAGGGAGGTAAAAATTTACTATTTGATTCTCAATCAATGTAATATATTTTGTGGGTTGCTATGACCACCTATTGCACCCACAAAATGGAACTGGATCTGCCACTGCAAACAATGGGTTGCTTTCTAAGGGGTGGTCCACTCTGCCCCAAAGCGAAGCTTGGGGATCTGGGATTTGTCTTGGGATTATTTGTGTAAAGTACGACTCCTAGCTACTGCAAGCTTGTTTAGCACTCAAATGTTGATTTTAGAGAACATAGGTATTAGAAACAAAAATCGGTCTTACCTAGTTGTTAAGATTTACAAATTTCCGTTTATTGAAAAAATTGTATCAGAAAGTGGAAAAACAACATTTTTAAATCTTGACATGAGATTAAAGCTTAAGACAAGATCTGAAATAGACAAAAGCATGCACACTCCATGGGTCTTTCCACAAGGCAAATGAAATCTGGCTGAGGTAAAAGGCTATGGCAGGAGAGAGGGTGGTCCGCTTTGCCCCACTTTCCCATACATTGACAGTGTTGGTGTTTAACACAATACAAGTGTAAAATACATGCACTGAAGACCTACTGTGCATGACCAGATGGTTATTGACAGTTTCTAGGTCAAAGTATGGATGCCAGCAGCACCAAAATCATATGTAATCATAGTAGCCAGAATAGCAAGAAAATATCATGAGTGAGTTTTGTGAGGACATACTGTGGATTGCTCTAAAAATCATTCAAATTTGCCTTAAGCTCTGCCCAATGGGGGCTTGTTCCAGCTATCCACCATTGACAGCTCAGGCATGCTGTAGGGCTCTCCATGCTCCAATTTGGGATCATTTGTGTATAGCGAAGCGTCACATGCTGACCCCCATCCCAGTGTCCATAAATTGTATCAGTCCAGGATGGGGGTCAAAATGTTTGTTAAATGTGAGAAAATACAAAGGAAAGCAATTAATGCATCACAGTTGTGTTGTTTTCAAATGTTGTATCCAAAGCTAAACCAAAATTTCAAAATTTGTCTCATGTACTCATAAGAGGTCAAATGAGTGGCCCTTGGAGGTTAGAATGTCAATGGTTACCATTTGTTTCCCACCCAAAAAATCATGCATTTATTGACATTGTCCTGCCCTCCCCCCCCTGCCCCTCCTGGAAGGTGTGGGCTCCAGTTTTCATTATTTGCTCCATCTTACATCTTGCATGAGTTTATTCACATTGTGCCCTAATTGTTACAGAATGAAGCAAACAAAGTTGGGCTTTGGAATTGCAGAAGAAGAGCAGAGGGTTGATGATGGTGATGGTGAGACGCCAGCAAAAAAGAGGATAAGAAAGGTGTGCAAGTTTGGGTATGATGGGTGCACATGGGCAAGCTCTGAACAAAGCATTTATCGGCACACAAAAAAAGCAGCATGGTGATTGTGGGACCAAGAAGATATACCCATCAGAGAGCCAGCTGGGGACAAGTGGCCAGTGGTCTAGCTGGATGAGGGGCACAGGTATGTACCCACTAATGAGCCAGAAATGAAAGTAATGACAATATATATAATCATAGGGGGAAAAGTGGCAAAATACAAAGGATGCTTATTTCCCTATCTAAATAGGCTATGCTTCTTTCCATATATAAATGAACGACTCCTAGTATTGATAGGGTTTGGATATATGTGGCACTGCTAGTCTTTTACAACCTAGCTACCAAGTTTAACTAGGCATAATGATTTTGGGATGGCTGGTCACAGAGGTGGATCCAGAAAGCCACCCAGGGGGGACCCAGTTTGGGTTAGGTGGGCCCATGCTGTGCTGGGGTCCCAGCTGATATGTCATTCTAGGGGGGGGGGGAAGTGATGTCTGATGGGACCCTGCTGGTATTCAATGTTCCAATCCTGGGGGGGGAATGTGATGTCTAGTTAGGCCACATGTATTCCATGTTTTGATCCTGGGATGGGGGGAGGGAGCAGTGTGGTACATGCTGTCTGGAGATGTAAGTACTGATGTACTTTGGGGTGGGGCAAAAGAGGGGCTAGGTCCCTTTTTTGCTTTTGGGGGGTCATGACCCAATTGGCCCTCTTGGATCCACCCCTGGCTGATCACAAATCTAAATTGTGCAATTTTATTCTTACTGTTCCTGATTGCAATAATTTGTGCTTCAAGCAGGCCCATCTGGTGACACTGCTCACTGTGTAAGGGAGGAGGCTCCTCTGCCCACACCCACATCGACGTGCAGTGACGGTGAGCAGACAGACCAGACAACCACAATTTCAGTGGATCCATCCAGTTGTGAATGCACATCTGCAGCAGTGCACAGATCCTCAGATATTTATCGATTGTCCAGATGTTTTCCAGTGCCTATGCATTCATCTGTTCTTTGCAAAATTTGTGGAACTCAATGCTGCTGAATATTGCAATAATGGTAGTTCTCCAAGAATTAGTTTCACCTCTTTCTGATGTTTCAAGATGATGGAGACATGCATATTACAAAACAAACTTTTTACCTTCAATTTCCATTTTATTACCCACAGTAAACAGGACACTTCATTGCTGAAAAGTTTGTGGTGTTGTGTTTGTGAAAGTTTTTTGTTTAACTTTTATTTGTGATGTACTTGTTGCCATACAATATAAGCCTCAATGTGAAGGATAAATAACCCATTCCTGCAAATTAGGGAAGTTTGCAACATATGTGGCACCACATACTTCTTATCTGCAATAGTCAGCTAAGCATGCTCTGTCCCTTTGGTGTACATTTCACCCTGTGGCCCAATGGTTGGGTTAGGTTATGTAACCCAAATTGACAAAAAGTGTGACCCAACTTGATGTATAAGGTGCTGATCAATTTCAGTGCAACTTATTGTGTTATGGTTCCTTGGTTGAATAATGCTGCACAATTTTTGGGTCCTAAGCTTTTTGTTTAACTTTGATATGGCCCACAACACATACCTTAGTACAACCCATAACACCGTGAAAAAGGTGCATTTCCACCACTATTGATTGCCAATTGTGTTTGACTTCACCATAATATTTTGTGAAGGAATTTTTGACACAGTAATTCACATGGTATGCAACTAAATGCTTACCCCTTTCCCTCTTTATTACTGTACAGGCGTGAAGCACTCAGGAGGTCTTTCTTCAAGTAGGGGGACAATGGTGCATTGCCCAGTTGAATGGCAACATGCACCAATGACCATGTTCTATATATATATATATATATATATATATATATATATATATATATATATATATATCCAGGTATGTTATTATTAGTTATTCAGATTGCAAATGTGTTCATCAGGTCCATGCCACCAGCAGTCTGGTGTCAGTGTCATGGGGTGCTCCAGTGCATCTGGTGACACTGCTCACTGTGGAAGAGGAGGCTGCTCTCCCCGGACCCTCATTGACTCCCACTGCTGCGTGCAGTGACAGCAAACAGCCAACCACCGCCTCAGCACGTCCATCCAGTGCTGATCACACATCTGCAGCAGTGCACAGATCCACAGGTATTTATAGATAGTCCAGATGTTTTCCAGCGCCTGTGCATTCATCTGTTCTTTACAAAATTTGTGGAATGCAGTGCTGCTGAATATCGCAACAATGGTAGTTATCCAGTATTAGGTTCACCTGTTTCTAAGGCTTCAAGACTATGGAGACATGCATTTTAGAAACCACACTGTTTCCATGACTTTCCATTTTATTACCCACAGTAAACAGGACACTTCATTGCTGAAAAGTTTGTGGTGTTACGTTTATGAAAGTTTTTTTGTTTAACTTTGATTTGTGATGTACCTGTTGCCATACAATTTAAGCCTCATAATGTGACGGATAAATAACCCATTCCTCCAAATTAGGGAAGTTTGCAACATATGTGGCACCACATACTTCTTATCTGCAATAGTATTCTTCTCTTTCATGTGTGGAGGGGCAAAAAGGCAACTTGTTATAATTAGGGTGGCGAGTCATGTGCACAATTTTTTAACGTGTGCAACAATAAACTGGAGCCAGAATGACCGATCGTATTTAGCTGGGCATGACATTCCATATACAACAACAAACTGGAGCCAGAATGACCGAACGGATTTAGTTGGGCACGACATTCCATATACAACAATAAACTGGAGCCAGAATGACCGAGCGGATTTAGCTGGGCACGACATTCCATATGTTGCTACTTTTTGTTATAGTCGATAAGATGGGGCCTGGCGAAGGCCCTTTGTCATAATCAATTTAACGTGTTTTTTTTTACTGCTAGTGGGCCGGGTATATTGGTCGGAATTAATGTATGGTTTATCTTTCGTGTGTACGGTCCTTCATGGTTGCAGGACAACCAAAGAACAGCAACGAATTTTTATTCGAAGGCAAAGTGCCACATGCTCATATTGCTCATTTACCTCCTTGTACGCTTTTTCGGTAGGCGACCACGCACGATTGCTTCGGTTTGGTCGGCGACCAACTTGATGGTTTTTTTACCCCTGGTCCCCGGCGGGCTGCCCATTGCCATATCTCGAATGAGTGATCACCTGTCACACCTCCCCTCCGGTCTGACACCTGATCCCATCGCGCCGGTTTTGCGGTAGGAGGGTGCCACGTTTCGTGACGTGGTGGCGGTCGGTAATACCGGGCTGCCTGCAGGTATGGCATTGATCAGCACGGCGCTTAGCGATCGAGCCCAGAACGGAGCTGCAAATTTCCAGAACTGTTGCAGATTGAAGCGAAATGCTGATATTGTAAGCCTGATTCCCATGCTGCTGATTTCCTAGATACCATAGCTGAGTGATGGGACATATACATTCGACTCATCTAGCTTTCTACAGTTCCTGAACAGAGTTATCGGAAAACGTGCTGAATGTACGGCGGCATTGTAATATGTTGAAATAGTAATAACCCGTAAGCCGTATCACTGCGACTACTCAAACGGATATTGTGAGCCTTGAAAAAGGCTGGGTTGGGGTCGTGAATCTTCTCACGACGCCAGTCGAAACATTTTCAAGGCTCACCACAATATATGTCGGAACAGGTGTGCCGCCCATTACCATTCCAACGTATCTGAATATACTCTTAGTTATGACATATAACTCACATCAACGTTCGAAATATTTTGAGCATTTTGAGGCCTCAAGCATGTCCAGGCCTATATATCGACCCAACACACCAATTGGACAATGCTCTTTGAGGTTCTGTATCGTACCGCTGTACCTATGTGGTACAGCTACCGCTGTACCTATGTGGTACAGCGGTATTCGCGCATTATACCTTTGTGAGTACAAGAAGATTACGCAATGCTGACGACAGTTAGGGGGACAGATATCGCCTCGTCTTTCAATGCCTTTAGAACATTCGTTTTTCTCACCCACGGACCGGTAACCATTGCGAGATTGTCTATTCCCCGTAATGCCACAATATATGTTGGAATGTAATGGTACATATGCTCAGTGGCGCAGCCAGGATCCTCTGAAGTGGGGGCTGACTTAAAAAATGACATGACATTGAAAACGCTTTTGTCGCGCTTGAAGCGTCGAAAAATTTTGGTTTTGCGCGGTGAGAATCTCCAAATTTCTTGTTTGATCTCATGTCTTTTTGGTTGCTAAGGGGATGACGGCCACTTGGCTGGGGACGAGTGGTCTAGGGTTAAGATGCTCGTCTCACAATCGAAAGGTTGTGGGTTCGAGTCTCACCTGTCGCTACTCTTCGCCCGCGACCAATCGGCGTGAGAGATTGGCGACGCTACATGACTCAACGGTCGACGTGTCGTAATACCAATAACCAACCAACGGCCCTTGGCTGCGCTTTTATATATGCAAATGTCACATCCCTCGTAGTATTCGCTATTTATGTTTTGACCTGTGAACTTGTTAGAAAAGTGCGAGCACCTGGGTATGCACTAAGCCTGCCGTGTAGTCAGGTCACTAAACCATTGGAAGATAAATACTCGAACCCAACCATACTCCGGATTGCACAATTTTAGTTCAGCAAATCCTGCAAAGAATTTATTTAAAAAAAAGTATATATGAGTAGAACAACGGTCATCCATTTGCATCCTCTTTGCATCCAACCAATTTCCACCCGCCCACGCCCGAGGTCCAGCACTACTATTCATTGAGAATGTAAGCACGCAGAGGGAATCCAGCGAGCTACCTGTTGTAACCAGGGGCGTCGCCACCTGGGGGGGGCAGCGGGGGAAGTCACCACTTCCATGCCGTAATATTACGTTCGGTGCCTCAAAAGTTCGCGTCTTGGCTCATGAAAATCACACTGGGGTCGCCAAAACAAAGTCGAGCCGGGGTACTTGAAAATCACGATTTGAGCCTCAAAAGTGCTGGAGCCCCTGAAAATCACGCTGAACCCGGGGGGTATCAAAAAGTCATGCCCGGGACCTGAACATCAGGTTAGGGACACGACAGGTCGTACCGAGCCCCAAGAGTCTCATCGGGACCATAGCAAATGGAGACTGGGAAACGAAAAAGAATCCGGACATGGATAATCACCCTGGGGCTCCAACCATAACGCCAAAAGTCCCTAAAACGTGTTGGACCTCCAAGAAGTGTCGAGGCCGCTAAAACTCGCGTATGGGATCCAAGCAAATGACGTCGGAGCCCAAAAGCTCACACATGAATTTTTTTTTTTAAAGTCGCGTCGCAGCCCTTGAAGATCACACTGGAGCCACAAATTGTCGCTCCGGGCCATAAAAGTTCCAGCTGCCCCTCCTCCTCCCCCCCCCAAAAAAAAACTGAATTCTTACCCCGAATGTCACTCTGCTGCATCAAAAATCGGGTCAAAGTCCCCCAAAAACCATCTATGCCCGGAAAAAACGTGTCAGGACACCACAAAACATTGCACCGGGGTACCGAAGAATCGTACCGGGGCCTAGAAATATCCCACAAGTGCCTTTAAAAAAATAGAACTCGATCTTCAAAAAGATCACGAGACTCGATCGAATCGACCCCAGCACCGGAAAATTCAGAACAAGTCCGGAAAATAATTATCCGAATGGCTTTTCTACTCCGAAAGGTGCCATCGGCAAAAAAGCTCCTTCAGTAGCCGCAGTGGCATATCAAAGGGGCAAATACCTCTCCCCTCTGAGAAGGGCAAGCTCCAAAGAATCATGCCGGGGCCCCTAAAAATTTCGCTGTGGCCACCAAAATTTGCGTCGGTTCACCAGAATTCGCGTAGGGGTCTCCAAATAAAACCAGCGGTCCCCAGAAAACTGGCTCTGAGGCCCGAAAATGTGCAACAGGAAGCGCCAAAATCGCATTGGGGACAGAGCTCAGTACAACGCGCCCCGCAAACTCCAACCGGTCCCCCAAATATCGCGCTCGGGACCCACAATTCCCGTCGGTGATCCCAAAATTTTGGTCTGGGCATAAAGAATTCACGTCGGGCTCCCCAAAATTGGCGTCCAGGGTCCCATATAAGCACAGTGTGGCCACAAAAATCGCAACGGTACTAGCAAAAGAAAATCAAGCTGGTGCCTTCCAAAATAAGGAGGGATTCCGAAAAAAATAAATGTCAAAGTCGGAAAAAATGGTTCTGAAGCACCGAACATAGCGCCAGATACCTTCACAAATCGCGTACGGCCCAGAAAATAAATCGTACCGGAGCTATAAAAATCGAGGCGGGATACCCAAACATGGCAGCAGGGGCCCAAAAAATCAGGCCGGGATCCTGACTTTTAAAAAAATCCAGCAAAGATCCACAAAAATCACATCGAGCCCGGACAACTGGAGTTGGGTCCCCGGCATCACGTGCCTTGGCGCGAAAAGTCGCACCGGGACCCCTAAAAATCGCATCGAAGCCAAAAAAATCGTACTGGGGACCCATAAATGTGCGCCAGAGGCGCCAATTAAGCACAGCGGGATCCCAACGGGAGCCGAAAATGCAGCTGGCCCTCCAAAACACACAGTCTCGCAAAAAGCGACAGAGCCTTAAAACATGCGCTGCAGCCATATATGCACATCGAGAGCTCTAAAAATATACACCGGAAGCTCTCAAAGCACACAGGGGCCATGCGACCGCATAAGGGCAGGAAATGAGGCTGGGGCCGCAAAAAACAACATGGTACCAAAAAGAACAAATAGACCGGGGGGCACTAGATTTACAAATCTGGATCTTCGAAAACGTCCAGGTACCTAAAACAAATTATCGGTGCACAAAAAGCAACATACCCTAAAACGAGCAGGGGTTTAGAAAATGTGTTAGACACCTATTATACATCAATTGCAGCCCTAAGACACATCCGTAGACGAAGAAAGACTCAACAGGTCAAAACAAAGAACACCGAGACAGGGCCTCGGTTCGGTAGTCAATCTGGGAGAATATTTGACCAAAGATATGAGGTGCATCAAGGCTCAACAGGTATCCACATTTCTTAATCACCAGGAAATGTTGGAAGTAGAAAACTAACGATCGAATTTGATTAATATCATTTTCTCAGCAAACGCTCATACGAAGCATTCCATCGCGTCAAATATGGCGCAAGTCTAGCATTTGGCAGCAATTATCCAAACGTAGGAGGCCTAGAAAAACCGTAGCATCGCACGAAGTGTGGCGATTGCCCCGAATGCGCAAGATGGGTGTGCACGTGCACGAACCACCGTTCGTGCACGCGTCTTGGTGACCGGGCGCTTTGAACTGGAATGCCTGAAATTGGGAAATTTACATTTTAAGGTGATTTGCATAGGTGTAAGTTCAGCAGTGTGAGGTGACTTATCAAGGCATACCAAAAGAAAACCTTCGAACAGGGTGGAATGTTAGGGATGCAATCCGACGACTCAGAAACGGTGGTGATAGATGAGGCCCCTCCACAGAACAATTCAGTTGGTCACTAATTATTTTGTTTAAAAATGTCCCCTTTGGAAAACAATAGTGGTCGAAATCCGAGGACTTTTCTAATGGAGGTAAGTGGGCCCCCTCCAAATACGTTTGCCCCCACCCCAGATGCAAATTCTAGGTACGCCACTGATCCCCCCAATAATTTTCAGAAACATGGGCATGGGGTTCATTGCCCATGGGGCAAGCCAACATTGAAGGGGCAAATTCGCCCTCACAAGCATACAAAACAACACCCATGCCCCCATATAAAATGGGAGGAATGACTTTTTCAAATGCATTTTCCTCCTTCAAACTTGTTTTCAGTGATTACAGCCTGCATGATTAGAGCTAGCTTCAGTACCTTCCCAACGACGTCATTTACAAAACTGTACACCGCAGCGAAAACCATGGGGGCGTGGAATTTGAAGGTTTTGCATGATTTATGCATTGTCATTGTTGCATTGTCATTTATGCACTGTTGTTCAATGCTTGTTCTAGCCGTGAATGTGTTCGCTGAGGGACCACCCTAAAGGAACCTACACAATGCACACCTACTAGCAGAAGTCCTATTTGATGTTCATAAAGGGAATATACCATAACCCTGGCGAAACGACACTCCTCACCCCAACCAACACCACATCCATAATTCCCAAGAATACATCCACCAAGATCCCCCACACTCATCAATGTCTATCTGCATTACCTATTCAGCTCCATTCACTCCACCTCACAGAACTATGGAAAGACCAGATATCCGACGAGATTGTGCAATATGTGCAAAGAGCGCGTGAAAACAACATGTGCAGTATCGGGGTGCGTGTCAGCACTTTGCGAGTCGTGCTTTCCTAAGTTTAGGAAGCATACCAGCGACAGTGAGCGGCGACAACACATTGTGTAGTTACCCGTACGCACCCGTGTTTCATTTCATTTCAAAGACTGCCATTACTTCAGCGAATCGTATGCCGTTAATGATTACTTTCCGTGAGTAAGCAGATGCGAGGCAAATATATTTGTGTTTGACGCTCCGTTATGCGTTTCTCAGAAAGGAATTACGGTGTTCTGTTCAAAATATATCCCTAACCTTGCCATGCCTTGAAACATAGGTATGCGGCAGCATGATCAGTGACAGATTCCGCGAATTGGACTGACAACACACATATATGTACATTATAATAGACATATCGCATTCCACACTCAATATACATTTAGTTCACTTTCTAGCCCACAAATTGTGCACTATCGCCGAGCCGCCCACTGCCAAGCTGACGAGGTGATGTCAATACCAAGCCACCAGCGTGTGTATACATATATATATATATATATATATATATATATATATATATATATATATATATATATATATATATATATATATAATATATATATATATATAAATTTAGAGTGATGCTGACATGCATTATTGCATTATTCTGAGGTAGAGATGCTTTGGCCTTTTCTTACTGAGACCTACCATCGCATACGCAACAACATGTAAGTAAGTCGGAAAACAGGTACACAACGTGAATAACATGGATGCATATGCCGGATTATTTATATCATGCTTTATATCAAATGACAGGTCTTGATGAGCTGGATGCACCTTTCACAAGCATGAATGGAAGAGAGCCGTCATTTTCAATGAGAATCATGCCGAAACACGATCCTAATTACCCCCTGCCGAATGGTGTGATGGAATTCTGACCCCACCAGTCAGGCCCGCCATGAATGGTGCCGCCAACCCATCGATCACTGGTCCTTGACAAGGCGAATCGCCCAGTCCCGCCCACGGCACGAGTGGAAGGAATTACACAGAGTTACTCGTTTTGCGGCAGTCAGGAGTTGGCCAGAAAGTTACTCGATTTACACACTTCGGCAGGCAAAGGGTTAACATTTATATTGTACTGATGTTTGCACACCAAATATTGTTCACTATTCTAAATAGCATGGGAAGTATGATGCCATATAACATGGCTAATTGATGGGCAATATGTTATGCAGCAGATTCCCTGCATTGTTACTTAGTTATTTGGGCGTTAGGGCACATCGACCATTGTAGGAAAGTCCTTATTGGTACGCGAAAGTCTAGCAAGCTCTTGTTCGCGATAACTCCAGTCACGAAAGTATCAGTACCTTTTGCTGCCCTGTATTGCACTGCAGCACTCCACGATCACACGAGAACTACAGACACCGTACAGTACGTTCTCCTCGGAAGGTAAGCCGTGATACTGCCCTTCCTATGAATTTAGAAGTCGAATTTAGTTGGGAAGCGCGCACGCGTAGCAGCGGTCCGCTCGGTCAGAGTATTCAAGCCGGACTGGCTGGGGCCGCACGGCCACTAGTGACTTCGGGAGACCCCCGGTCGCGGATTGGTCGAGGGCGCAGAAGCCTCCTTGACGTCATATCCATGTCGACGGCCTTCTAGAAGGGGAAGTGGTCTGTTTCTAGTGGCGGTGACGATGTGTTACGTTTACGGTACACTTTTACAATCGCAAGGCTTACGGGATTATATCAATTACGGTTACGGGACAGCCAAACGTATAACTTTATGTGAACACAGTTACATCTAGCATTAACGACGGCGCCGGTACGCGCCGGTCGAATAAAGGTCACGTCACTAGCGCCTGGCTAGCGGGGTGTCAGCCGGAAGGAGGGAGGGGAAGGTACAATGTCCAATGAACGGCGACCTCGCTGGAGCGATGGCTGCTGACGTAGGCATCAGACAGGTCGACGCCAGTCTCGGAGCCGGGTATTTGTCGCGCCATGAACGAAGGGGTATTGCTGAATTATATGGGATCAAGACGCTCAAAAACTAACTCTCTTACACCATGTTGATCATATAGCTCCCTGCATTGTTGTTAACTGATATATCAGTATGTTTGTAAATTAATTCATTTATGAGTGAATGCATACCATTCCCACTAGGGTATAAAAGCTACATCATAACATTGCTTCTACAGTGCATATAACAAAACCCATCTCGATTCTCCTATTTACTCAGAACACCATAGAAGTCAATTAATGAAAATGTTACTTAATCCCCTGTATTGTTAATGTGATCAGAAGTCTCTTGAACCATATGTTATGTCCCTGACAGTGTTGCTCCATGCACCTCCAACTCCAGCCCTGGCCAAGCTTCAAGAGCGCACCCATATCAAAATCAGTCTGTGGAAAAAGGTATGTATTGCAGCATAACTACTGTGATCTGAATTCCATGGTATCCCTGTTGCCTTATAATCCATCCTTGCTGATCCATGTAGCAGATGTTTGACTTTCCTCAAACTGTCTGGATGACTGGGGAGTTAAAATCACATGTGAGTGATGAAACGTATGAACTATTCCTGGATTCTTATGTTGCATCATTGCATGGCACAGTGACATACCGAATGGGGGAGGGGGCAATGTGGACAGTTTCCTCCCCCCTCCTGACAGGTTGTGGGGCCCTAAAAAATCCGCCGAGGTCAGGAAAAAAATGCGCCATGCTCCCTAAAAATCCCACTCGGTCCACCAAAAATCGCACCGGGGCTCAGGAAAATCACATTGGGGGCCCCCAAAAGTAGCGCAGGGTGCTATGATAATGACGCTGGTGCCTCAAAAGTTTGCTCCTGGGCCCCTGAAAATCACGCTGGGGCCGCAAAAAAAGTCGTGCCAGGGTTGAAGAAAATCAGGACGGGGGCCACAGACGGTCAGGCCGGGACCTCCTGAAAATCACGCTGAGACTGGGGGTACTAATAATTCTCACCCGGGCCCCTGCAAATCACGCTAGAGGCACGACAGGTCCCACCGGGGCTCTAAAAGTATCGTTGAGATCACCCAACAAATGAAGCCGGGGCAATGAAAAACAGTCCGGACACGGAAAATCAATCTGGGATCTCAACAATGGCTCCAAAAGCCCACAAAACTTGTTGGGCCCCAAAAAACGTGTCGTAGCCACCAAAACTCGCGCAAGGGATCCCAACAAGTGACCACGGGGCCCCAAGAAATCGCACTTAGACCCAAAAAAATATAACGCCGCTTCTCTTGAAAATCGCACTGGGGCCAAAACGTCGCGCCGGAGCCCCACAAGCTGCAGCTAGCTTCCCAAGAACCAATATATACCCGGAATGTCACCCTGCGGACACAAAAATTGCGTCAAGGATCCACAAAATAAGAAGTCGTCAGACGCCGGAAAAGAAACTTGTCGGGGCACCGAAAAAAAAAACGCACCGAGAGCCTGAAGAATCGTACCGGGGACCAAAAATAGCCTGCAGGGGCTTACACAAAATAGACTTCACCACAAAAACCACAAGGAGGCTCCATCGAATCGACAAGAGCACCGGAAAATTCAGAATGGGTCCCGAAAGAAAATTATCCGAATGGCCTTTCTACTCTTGATCGTGCAATCTGCGGAAAAAAACACGCTGAGCAGCCGCAGTGGCGTACTAAAGTGAAAAATGCCCCTCCCTAATGTTAGGCACTAAGGAAATACTTTCACCCATCGTCATCACAGTTCAGGTCTGCTGTGCTCTGATGCTCCATCAAGGCCGGTGTGTTTTAGCCTGCATCTGATCGCTGAAGTATTTTTATTTAAGCCGGTGTGTGTTTGTTGGTGTGTGTGTGAGGAGGAGGGTAACGGTGACGGTGACGGTGACGATAGATCCAAGCCCACTATATGGCACTGCAGTCCCATGCTATTACTCAGAGTTGTTATGTTGACATGTACTGTGCCTGGCTCTTTTAATTATGTGACTTCACCAGTTACTGGACGACCTTCCCCGTTGGTGAGGATGCTGAATAAATATAAACATGCACATCGTCGAATAAAAATTCAGAATTTCTAAGATCTGAAAATATAGTGGGCGAAATCCGATGAGTTTTTGGTTGGGGGGGGTCTAGTGCGTTGGCACTTTGCCCCCCCCCAATGTTTTTAAAAAATCGACACCCTTGCATGCAAGTGACCATAGGTGCATATTTTTCGCAACATATCACCATGAAGAGAGCACTACATTACCATATATATATATACTATATATATTAATATATTATGCCTAAGTTGCACTAAAATCTCTTGTAGAAAATGGCAGCGATTTAACACGCGCCCAGGAGGGCCTCTGAGAATTACGCGCACTGGAGGGCGGGGGGGCGGATTCCGCCCCCCCCTAGGATCTAGGCTCCTAGTAAAGCTGGAGGAACGAAATTTGCAAGGTGGATGGGCACGGTTGTGAACTCTATTGTGTGCAATTTTCGTGACCTTAGGTCAATATCTTCAAGGTCAAATGAGGTCAGATTGGCAAAGTTTTCCGGTTTTGCGTGGCTTGGCTTGTCATCGTTATGGATCGCTGTGATTGTGTTTAAATGCTCAAAAATGGGCATCAATGATGTTTTGGACATTACTAATGATGCAATACAGATGCTAGACCCAACATTTGACCTCAGGTCACCTATATAGCACCACTTTATCAGGTCAGTTACCTGTTCCAGTTACCGGAACCGGCCGCCCGCCCGACTGCTCCGTCGGGCAGCTCGGAGCAATCGGCTTCGTGAAGAAGGGAGTAAAGTACATAAATAAAGTATGGAAACGTAATGACAAGCAGTACAAATGACAACCAGTAGTGCATTTATGGCAACATTCCAGTTGATCAAGTTTGGTTCAATTAACCTGTCATGAACTTGACCTGACTTGACCTTGGTGACCTAACATGACCTTGAAACAATACAGCATATCAATATGCATCAAACAAGTCGCTAGTGTTGCCTAGAACACTTCCCTTTTATCAGTATACTGTAAGCGCATCAGCGCCGATTTTTTTGGTCTGGCGCCACAACATTTTTTTACTTTAGTGGCCCCTAACTTGAAATTTGTTTAGCCGATTTCCATTTTTCTTGCTTTAAACGACGTGCCGTTCATTTTTAAGCAGGTACACCGAGAATCGTGTATATCGACCGGTAAAATCTGCAGTTATTTGCGAAAAACCGGAGGGGTGGGCGGATTTCGCCCCCCCCTCCAGTGCGCATGTTAAGCGGCAAAAGCCAACAATGCAGCGTTTTAGACAGGGATTCCTGCCAAAGTTAAAGTTGTGCAATTATGGCCTGTGTGTGTGACATGCACTTCGCACTGCGTTATTGTGCAAGGTTTTCTTGTGTACGTTAAGTGGTTCTACTGCTGAGTCCTTGGTTAATAGATCAATGCAATTCGTGATGCATAGCTTATGCTATCTTTGTCAATGTAAATACCTTTTTAGGTACCTTATCTCTGCTGTAAATGTGAATATTTTCAAGAAATGATTTGGCCAACACTTGATCGTTCCAAGATAGCACATGAACATGGACATTGATACGAGACTGGCAAGATTACATGATACAATTGATATATCCCGCGTAGTGGCGAAAATCCTATGTAGTTTCAGTGGATTATACGACGTAATGTTTGGCTTCCCTTGTACTTTCCAATGGGTTAGGTTAGGCGTTGATTGCATGGTGAATGATTGCCATAATATATCGTCGGTATTATTGCAGTTTAAGGTAACAACAAGACAAGTTTTACACGCATTTCACCTCCATGAAGCATACAAATTGATTAGGTTTGGTTCAATTAGGTTATATTAGGGGTTTGTTGTAAGTTAGAGAAAAAATTGAAATTTTTCAAAAATATATTCAGTTTTTTTCTTAGGTTTCTTAGGTTAGGTTGGGTTAGGATTTTTATCTCAATATTTTTATGAAAAAATTGTTTGAAAAGTTTCAATTTTTAACAACATAATTTGGTCTTTTTTCATGGAAGGTTAGGCTAGGTTATGCTAGGATGTGTTGCATAATTTTTTCTTGGTTTTGAACATAACCTTTTATGCTATGTTACCCAACTTGAAGCCCCTTTTGGGTGTTATTTTGCCTTCCAACTAAAAGTACACATTTGCAGAGGAAATATGTCATCATATCATGGTCAGCAAATTCATAAACATTGCATTAGCAAAATAAATTCCAAGAAATCAGAAGTTACCTTAAACTGCAAATTTACCCCATCCTCATTAGAAGTTGTAAGCTCCGTTGTTGCCAACAGTCTATCTTCCCATTGCCTGTCAAAGCCAGAGAAGTTGTAATTAAGGAGTTTTGCATAGTTGGAGCCGGACAAATTTCACATACCTCAATGAGATGTTCCTGGTTGTATAGGGTAGTTTTTTCCCTGGCCGTGGGAAATCTAGGGATAGACCAATCGCTTCCGCTTTGTATACTCCAGAACAGTAGGTGGACAGCTCACTCGTTAAAACTCCGTGATGAGTGACTTCCCGTGCTGGATGCTTCCTCGGCCCGCCAACTACGTTGAGTCGCGACAGGCAAACGCCAGTCCGCTCCGAAATCGCAAAGACGAGCTGGCTCTACCTCGGTCTCCTGGGGTGTCTTCATCTCGAGTCCCGAGTCTCTCTCTTTATTTCTTCCGCACACACATATATATATACACTTTGGCAATACCTACACAAATACATCCTCTAGGTATAACCCGCACTCTCATTGGTCGTCACGTGTCAACCTAAAAGTGAACCGGGCTGGGATTGGCTCGGTGGCCCAGCTGCCATCTTCCGGGGTCAGAGTTCGCGGTCGTGTGCACCGAGCGAGTGACGACATTGGTTATCTGCAGACGGAACTACCGTCGGGGCGTGGCGGTTGGCCTGGCAACCCGCAATGAGTCATAGAGGCCCTCGGTCGATGGCGGTACATCACGAGGTTGACGGCGGGCCAGAGCCGGTGTCGGGACATATAAGGAGTGATTCGAACGGGGTGACATTCCCAGACAGGCTGTCATCGATGCGCCCTTCCGGGGTTCACGCCGGGCGCAGTCACGAGGTGCATTGTTGGGATTCCAGAGGCTTGCATGTTCGCGTTAACTTTAACATCGTTACAGTTGTGAGCCATTGTATCATCATCACTGAAATCCTCAATTGGAATAGCAAACCAGACAATGGGCAAACATGGCCCTCTGCGGCTTACATGGTCATGACTGTGCTACATGGCTGGATGCTTGGTACCCACAAGGTATGCTACACTTTAAACAAATTACATCAGTGGGAATAGTACAGTATTGCCTAAAAACCTACATTTTGGGCATTCTTCCAAAAAGAAAGAGCAATTATACATCGGTGAGGTAATAGGTCATAACTGTGACATAGTTAATACATTTCCACTTGCAACACAATTATTTGTCTAAAAGGTTTCACCTTCATGTAAATAGTCTCAAGAAGTTCAGAAGAAATAAACAAATTGAGATATAAGAAATGAGAAAGAACCTAACCTAACATAAACAACAACTGCAAACCAAATAGCATATGCAAAACAATAACACAAGGGCTAGAAGATACTGTTCATTCCAACTATGATACCCGAGTCAAATTTGTCAAGGGTGATCAAGTGTATCAGTCTGCTGTTGAGACTGGTTGCTGCCTCATGTTGGTTAAGTGTATAGAGTGTGAATTAATGTGGGATTTATATGGTGGCATATATGGCTTGTGTGTTGGGGTTTCATTACATTATTTAGTTATGGTATTATTTTGTTTGACTATGACAGGTTTGCGTTTCTGTATCATGTCTGTGCATTTATTTTTTCGGTAGTGGGTACTACATCAAATTCTTCCTTTTATGGGGGGAGGGGGGCAGAAGGGTGGTTGCAAGTAATGCCACTTTGTGTGATTATTTGTGAGCCAAGATATATGCTGTGTTCTAGTTGTTCCTCAGGGCCACATCAAATTATTGAACTATTTTGTGGAAGAATCGTCATAGTGAGAAGTTTTCTTGGGTGCTGCAGTGTCCTGACTGAATTGATTTGTCCAAAAGGTGAGAGACGATGATGATGATTTGGTTTAGGTTTTCCAAATATTCATGTTCACCAAGTTTGAAAACAAACTCATCAGCGTTGGGCAGCTTGCAGCCTGAATTAACTTATACAACATTATCACCATAAGATTTCCACAGCCTTGCCGCAAATTGTGAATGAAGTTTGGTTTAGCTAAGAATGTGGCGACATTGGGAGGGGAAATGTCCCACATTGCGTCACTATTGGAGAGTCCGAGGATCCGTTCCCCTGGAACCCCACGGTAACTCCCGTCCCCTACCAATGGAAAAGCTTTCCAAAACTTTTAGCATTTCGCCCATGTGGCGTGCCTGGCCGTGCCCCTCCCCCGGAAAAATCCCGATAGTCCCGAGAATCCCCTTGGCCCTCTCCCCGTGGATTCGCCTCTGGGCTTCATTTTCGTTCCGTCCCTTCTTCCATTGCCAGCTTCTCGGCGCTGTATTGGACAATGAGTTCACCTCCCTCACCCTTCCCGGCTGCTTGCGCTCCTGCAGACTACTGCGCATCATTATTTGTTTTGCTTGACTGTGCACATAGATACAATAAAATGAAAACATCTGGCAAGTGGGTCAATGTTTACTTTCCTTGCATGGACTCGATCATGCATATTTGGAATGCAGCGTGTTTCACATGGGACATTTGGAACTGTGTGTTTCCCTTCTTCTGATCGATGTCTTTACATTGAGGAACAGCGCGGATGAATATGAACTGGGGGGGGAGCGTGGACATGTTCCCCCAGAACCGGTTAACATTACACCCATGTGCACGGGAGTAGACTAAGCGCACGGTGTGGTTTCGGCCCTCGGTTAATATGTCTGACCTGTGGGTAGCAGCCCGTTGAACGACTTCCGTGGTCCTTCATCCTACACGAAAGCAATTTATTTCAAGTTCGCTTAAGAATGGCACCAAAATACAATGCATTTGCTGACTACATTCTCTTGCTTTGTCATCGTTTGTCATTGTCATCGTTTGCAACGAACTCGGGTGAAGCCCGAATGCATCGTCATGCAACGGCGCACAAGGGATGGGGGATATAGTCATGGGTGTAGGTTCCTGAAAATAATTGGAGGTTCACAATGCATGCAGCTAATGGGCGGTTCAAATTGATCGGGAGTACACCCCGCAGGGTCCCATTTCAAAGTTTTAAATTATTGGGGAGGGGTGGGGCAAACCCCTCAAAAATATACAAAGATACGGCCTTGGTTAAGTTACCGCCCCCTCAGCGGCAGGAGGTTCCCCTGGAGGAGCCGCATGAAGCCCTTCAGGAATCCGACTGCAACCCTCCGCCCTACCCCCGGTAGACAAGGCCCGATCAGGGAGTAGATCCTCCTCCCGGGGCACCCGGACAGCCTCCTCCCATCGAAGTGCGCCCCATCCCCTCAGCCCCAGAAGGTAAGGATCGTGTGAAGGAAGCCCCTCTCAGATGGAGAGGGGCTTACAAAAAGTATGGATGCGCCGTTGTCATGTGCTGGCTTATGCCCGATTCGTGGCATGGTTTGAGGTACCTTCCCGCTGAAGACCAGTGGGAAATGCATGTTGACGGACAATCCTGGTTCGATCTACACTGACTGCAGCTTAATACCGAAAAAGTCCCGTGTATTGTTTCCATGCAGGTCTCGAGCATCATACAACAATTTCGCAATGTCACATGGATGCGGTCAAGCACGGGGCGGCCTTCAGGTGATCGGATGGAGCGAGTTTGTTAACTTAATACAAGCAATGTCTGTGAATGCACTCAAAATACTCATGCGCAGAAGCTTATGATTTTACTAAAGGTGCGCAGAAGGTGCGCAGAAGCTTATGATTTTACCTCTGTATACGGCCTTGGGCAAACCTATGAAATATTGCTGTATTAAAGACACAGACATAAAAGATCACTGCAACTACAAGCCACAAGGGCCCTTCTTGGCTGCACTCTGGACACTGAACCACTTGCCAAACAAATCTGCGACCAGCCCTCCCTGGAATACCGAAAAGCAAGCCCTCTTTTCTTATAATGAATATCTATGCTGTTTTTAATGATGTTCAGTGTGCTGCTACTGACAATGCAACACGTCCTCCAGAAGCTTTCGTAGGTATATTTACTAAGAGGGGAAGTGAGTTTAGTAGGAATATTTACCAAACTTCCGGAAGTTTAGTCGTCGTTTTTACTAAAATTGCCTATGGAGATATATACAGTGCGACCGGAAGTGAGGACGTGGAAGAGGTGGATTTTTTCTGTTTGTATTTGAATACCCGTGGCTTTTCTTGCGTAAGTAACAGTGGCGCGCCGCGGGCACTCGCTGTTCTGCTTTTTGAACACGCAATCTTGTGGTTATGCCAGTCGGGACTAGGGTGAGGGCAGGTTGGCACGCTGGTGTAGTTGTCGCCGTTGTTCTCAGTTTGCGCTTTAGGTACCTATATAGGTAAGACATGTACCAATGTGAAACCAGATATCAAAGAACGCACCAATATATGTATATATATACATATATATATATATATATATATATATATATATATATATATATATATATATATATATATATATATATATATATATATATATATATATATATATATATATATATATATATATATATATATATATATATATATATATGTGCTGCCGCTGCTGGTGAACGTCTCCATTACATCCCCGGATGTTGGTGATCGGGCTGCCATACCGAGGATGGACGACTGCCGCGTGATGACGTCGGCACTGACGGCCTGTGCTGTGCGTCAGACGTTAATCAGGATGACCCGTCCGTTATATATTGCTGATGTATTGCGATTTAGGGCAATATATAACTGGTATTTTGTGCTATGTAGAGCATGTTTTTATGGGTCTCAACAGTCTGAACGCTCTAAATGGTCTGAATGCTGTGTGTGATAGGTATTCACTACTTTACTCTCTTCCCGCGCTGCCCACCCCTTAAGTCCCCGGGTTGGTCTCTGATTGACCGCATAGTAAATATGGCATAGGGTCTCAGATTTGGTCATTTAACACGGTTTCTTATGGGCCCATCCAGCTGATGCTGCCAGTTCCAGTGCCGTCACATATCACCAAATGCTGCCATGCCTGAGCTGTGGGGGCCCGACCAATCTCATCAGCTTCGTGTTCGCCGGTACACCTACCCTCTCCTGGGTGCGCGCCCGGAACGTCTTTTTACTCAAAATAAACGGTAATTGATTCGGAAAAGTTCCTTGATAATCTCAACGTGCGTTCTTCGGTACGGACAATTTTCTACGATACAGGAGTTTTCCCGTGTTCTAAAGAAGTGAAAATTGGTGAGAGGCAAATGACCTTTTTGATGGCCATCTTCCCCGAAAACGAGTGTACTGCTCGTTGTGCCCAGTCGGTCAGGTGGTCCGCCGGTTACCAGGCTGGCTGGCCGAACAGGCGGGCCATCGATGTTTTCCGTGTGTGCTTATCAGTGAGGGGTGGATTAACAGCGATAGATAACACACAGCGCAAATAGGACGTATCGAAGGGTGCAATGCCGAAGGCAGGCTCAGCAGGTGAAGGGAAAGAATGGACGAGAACTTGCGCCTCACGCCCCATTTCGAAACGAGAACTTTACAGACTTTAATATATGCACGCTTGTCTTGAAGCATGTGCTTATCATGCAAAAAAAAACATTTGTTGACTGAAATGAGGATGTGATTAAAGCAGGAACTGGAACGTAGTTTCAGGATATGCACAAATATGTGACACATATGCGTCTGTTCATTCATAGCTCAGCCGGGTACAATGGTAAAGATCGGGTCAGAATTATGTTGCAATGGTGCGAGAACTTCCGCATTAAGTATAAATTTAAGTTTTCTACAACAATTGTATCACTATTGTCCTAGATATATAATGTTACATGCGCAATATATTCATGAATAATGGAATAACCATAAACCAGACGCAAACATCCCAAATACTCTATTGCAATAGGCTTTCTTTTGTATCTCTTGCGTCGGCTCTGTCAGCCGGAACAAAATTAAGAACCGTTATCGTGCTGTATGGCCAACGCAGTCGATGCGCCTGTAAGCCCGAATAACCTAAGAACCGTTATCCACCACTTTATTCGTCTGGAGTACAGACTCACATATATGCATGCATATATATATATATATATATACATATATATATATATATATATATATATATATATATATATATATATATATATATATATATATATATATAATATATATATATATATATATATATATATATATATATATATATATATATATATATATATATATATATATATATATATATATATATATATATCATGGTGTTTCAAAAATTAATAGTTCGAAATTATAATGAGTTCATCTATCGTTTGGTGACGTTGGATGAGGAAACTCCAAATATAAAATGTCGTTCGAATTGAAGAATATTTAGGGGTTCCGCAAGTCCATCAAAGTTTCTCCTATATAACGGCCCGGCACCTCGTTGGAATCTCGATGTCTACACGCTTCACATAAGTATTTTTGCGCTGCAATTAAGTGTGTTTTTTGGAACATCTGAGAATTTAGATAGTAAAATATAGTGGAACAACATGTTGTTAGTCAAGATGGACCGCTTAATTTGACTAAATATACCCTCATTCGGATATTCCAGGTCCCTGTCTGCGAGACGTTGACACGAAATTCGAACTGCTGAGGAGCGTTTCCCGTTTTCTGATTCCTGGCTTCTTTTGTGCACTGAGCAACGTAGAAGTGCGTACAAAGTGTGACAAGTAAATTAGATACGTACATTATGGGAGGGGAGTGTCACCATCTTTTGCTCTCCCCGTTGGTCGACGAGGAACACACGGTCATTGTCAATCGTGATAATTTTCAACGCATCGTCATGGGAGATGTTGAATAGGTTCGACAACTCTCTCTCGAGCAGAGCAGCGGTCACAAGATCCCCATCCGACTTGCGCTTTTGGATCTCATGATGGTCTCGTACTTGGCGATGAAGGCAGCCAACTTGCGAGTTGCATGAATGATGTCATAAAGTGTAGCTCTCTCGATTATTTAGCCATCCGACGTCTCAAATTCCAGCCCGCCAGCGTAATCCTCCAATCAATACTGCGTGAAAAGAAATCGGTCATTATTGGCAAAAACTTCGTCTAGAATCCAAATTGAATCAAGCACAAGCCTGCGTAGGGTGCCTGGTGTAGACAGCACGCCGCCCCCTCCCCGGAGGCATTTCATCCACCATGCGAGGAAATACCAACCTTGCAACGTCGTTGGCAAACGTGCTTTGTAAATAAAAAAATTAAAACATTCCCAAGCGCCAGGCGCCCACCACGCGTGGCAACCGACAACAGATCGACGCAGCTGCGATTCGGCATTGCCATAGTCTGAAGTCAGGCGGCGTCACCTGACGTAAGACTCATGGCCCTGGTGGAGCGATCTGTGATGAGCTTAAACGTTTGATCTGTTAGTACCTGATCCAATGTGTAGTTAAACCGGCCGCGGACCCTAAACGTCCCAAGATCAGGGAAAAATATACATACGTGATCCTGAACTTGAAGCAAAATCTAAGCAACTTTATAGGAAAAGGTGTATAGTAAGCATACCTTAGGCCAAAATCACGCGAATGGCTCATCCTATGGTTGTAAGGTTTGCATGCTTGCATCCAAGCTGTACATAGCTGGACATGCGCACACCATACTCATACAGCACATGTATATTACCGACGTGCGACATCGAAAGCTGATTTGAAGACAATTAGAGCTGATGGATATCTTGAGAACAGCACTGAAATGCTCCCGTGTCGTAGAAAATTGCAAACGAACGCACGCTGAGATTATCAAGGTACATTTTCCGAATCAATTACCGTTCATTTTGAGTAAAAAGACGTTCCAGGCGCGCACCCAGGGTAGGGGTACCGGCGAACACTAAGCTGATGAGATTGGTCCGGCCCCTACAGCTGAGGCATGCAGCATTTGGTGATATGTGACGGCACTGGAACTGGCAGCATCAGCTGGATGGGCCCATAAGAAACTGTGTCAAATGACCAAAACTGAGACCCTATGCCATATTTACTATGCGGTCAATCAGAGACCAACCCGGGAACTTAAGGAGTGGGCAGGGCGGGAGGAGAGTAATGTAGTGAATACCTATCCCACACAGTATTCAGACCATTTAGAGCGTTCAGACTGTTGAGACCCATAAAAACATGCTCTACATAGCACAAAATACCAGTTATATATTGTCTTCAATCGCAATACATCAGCAATATATAATGGACGGGTTTTCCTGATTAGCGTCTGACGCACAGCACAGGCCGTCAGCGCCGACGTCATCACGCGGCAGTCGTCCATCCTCGGTATGGCAGCCAGATCACCAACATCCGGTGATGTAATGGAGACGTTCACCAGCAGCGGCAGCGTATAGCCTGTGAAGAACGGGTACGGAGATGACATGCTGCTGACAAAGGTAAATGCAAGACGATGGTCCGAGAAGCCATCCCAACGCAGGATTTACCGACGGTAATCTAGCATCTTCGGGCGCATATTAAGCCCACCGCCGGTTTCGGCAGCCATATTATACTTGCACATATATGCGGTATATATATATATATATATATATATATATATATATATATATATATATATATATATATATATATATATATATATATATATATATATATATATATATATATATATATATATATATATATATATATATATATATATATATATACAATATATATACAATATATACAATATACAATATATATATATATATACAACCGTCCGTTTTCGCTGTCGAGCACATTACCCTCCACGTCTTTTTGGAAGTAACCAAAAGCATTCCCACAGTCGCGTGCAATCAGCACGCGACTGTGGGACTCTGAGAAGCCTAGCTTGTATAGACAGACGACAATCGTTGGTACGGACATTGGAATCCCAGGCGGGGAAGGAGACATTTGTTATCCCATGGTTTTCCTGAATAACTCCGGAATTAATGCCGAAGGGAGACTGGAGCATCCAAGAACCCTACATGAATATGGAAGATACATGAGCAGAAAATGAGCTTCAGGCCATTTATGGTTATGTGACTGTGGCGTCAATGCAATTACGGCTGGGGATTCGGGATTGTGAGCTTTACCTTAGTAGTTCGCGCGTACTTTCAGCCACGTGGGACGTGCACACACACACACACATACACACACACCACACACACACACATATATATATATATATATATATACATGAAGTAATGTTTTCGCCCAAGGCGTAGTTATAGGATAAACCTGATGGCCAATAGGGCTATATAGATCACGAGATCCCCATTATAACTTTTTTTGTTCGAATTCAACGTTTCGTTACATTGCGTAACATCTTCAGGAGCAAAACAGTACAGCAATGACGATAAAAAACACAGAGTTACACATCATTCACACAGTGACTGAAAACACACGGAAGCAAGATGAAGCACCATCCGTTTCATTTATCAATCCCTCCCGCCTTTCAAAAAGTTGTTCAAGTATAATGCGTTCCCAACCCTAGTGGTAAACTTTTACATTAAAACGTTTCTGGACTCTAATAAGAAACCGCGACATAACCAGGAAAACGAACCGGCTGATTCAACGGTTGAACGTTGCCGGAGGCAGCAACAAGCCGCGAAGCACGTAAGTATTTTTTTGGCGTTTGTCTTTAGAGCACATAGTATATGTTCTGAAGAGTCTATTGACATGAACTCAGGAAATCTGCATATTATTTGTAGTAGGTTGGCCGAGGCCACTGGTGCTTTTCCGTTTTCGCTGAAACTTGCTTTTGGGATCCATGATCCTCCCAGCGCCCGGACAAGAAGCTTGGGGAAAGAAATCCAGGTATCCATAATTAATTTAGTATATGTTTTGGCTTTGCTTCACTCCCACGCTTCATTTGAGAGGGCTTTAAAATGTTGTGCTGCAACAAATGTGTTTGTACAAATGTGTCAGAAAAATTTCGTTCAGCGATATGAGATGAATATCAAAATTTCGTTAAGTAATTTGCCTTAACGAAGTTTTCAGTTGCTTCCCGGTGGCCCCTCTTCACAGAGCCACCTTACTTTACCAATGGGCCCTAAGTGGCCTTGTAGTCGGCGCGCCATTAAATCCAAATAATAAATACACCAATCGATCAACCACCTTACCTCCCATATGGCTTTCGGCACAGAATCTGCGTGCACTGCCAAAATGGGACCATACGGATTGCCCACGTCCAACCCTTTCTCGGGTTCATTGTGGACTGGCATCGATGTATGCGATAGGGGACACGCGCGGCCACGCTTCTGCTAGCGCTTCGTTTGCACCTGGTGGCGGAAGTTCGAACTGTAATCATGCCATCGGGTCGCATAGTGGCCGCGGCCGCCAGATGCTAAATCATGAAGATAATTGTCAAAACCAAAGAAAGTATGCTATCTCGAGATTTTGCCCCACCTGTGCTGGATACATTCATCATTTCTGCATCGGCTGATACAACTTAGACTCGAGTATAATGGCCGTTAGTAATCGTCAATTTTGTTTTAATGTTGACATGTTCCCATGTTTCCGTATACCTTTAGCATGGGGAACGCCAGAAGCTTTATGTGGTCGCATGTGAAATTGGATATTTTGATCAAACGATGGTACTAACTAAAAATTCCCCCCTGGAACTTTCTCAGAATTTATCACTCGTTTCAATGCAGGTATTCCTCATCAACTGACACTGCCGCTATACATCGTCAAATTTGCTTAAAGATGAAATAGCATCGCAAGTATGCCTTTAAGTGAGGACAGTGTCAATTTCTTGCAGATAATAAGGGCCCTGGTGTATAGTAAAACTATCTTAACAACACTAATGTTTTTAAAAAATCTTCAAATTTTCTTTAGAAAACACATTTTTTTAACACAAACACAAAAACAAACATTTGTATCCATCTTTCAAGATTATTCTCTTTCATTAAAAGTTAGGCTAGGCTAGTCTAGACTATGTGGCTTTTTCCATTTACTTAACATTATTTGGTATGCTATATGACCCAACCCAAAGCTCATCTTTTGGTGCTATTTTGTCTGCCAACTGAGAAACAAAAACTGCAAAGGAAATGAGTGGTACGATCATGCTAACTACCTTTCTAAATATGACATTGGGAAAAAATCCAAGAGTTACAAAATGACTTGAAAGTAAAAATACATATTTACAATAATCATATATACCATAGGTATTGTGACTTGCAATCTTGAGTATTTATTCCTTGTGAATTAATTAGCAGGACCAATGAACTATGGAGTTAAATGATAACATATACTCTTAAATGTTATGAGGATGAATCATCGAAACCTGGTTGAAACATATCAAGCCAATGCAACGCAGAATACCAAACAGTTCTTGATTTGTGTTTTCATTTGCTCAAATACCACAGTTTTCAACTACATTTTACAGAATAAGTTTATATTTCCATTGAACACAAACTCACTTTGTTACACAGCAGATAGATCCTTTGTCCAAAGATGCATGACCATGTTTCACCAAATACATCCCAGCTCATGATTGCAGGCACCTACCTGTCAAACTGCATTGTCCCAGACCACTCATATGCTACTGTAAGACAAAACTTTGGTAAATTTGTGCATTAGAGTAATGTTTCAATGCTTGGAATTTTTGCAAATGCAATGTTTGTTACAATGATTAATATAATGTGACCACTCATTTCCTGTGCAAATACTTACTCTTCAGTTGACCAGCAAAATCATACCAAGCAAGAGCTTTGATTCAGATAGTTTAACATAAAATGCGTGTTAAAGTGAGCTATCATAACATAGCCTGAGAAAGCCTAAATAGCATACAACCTAACAAGCCCAATAATGTAACCTAAGGTAAACTAACCAAGTTTAATCTCCCTTTTAGGAAAATAAACTAAGAAAAAGAAAAATATTAAAACATTGCGTTTTTTTCAAGATTGTCCAATTTAATAAAGCCTAACACAGCCCAACCAAATCTAGCCTAACCTGCCCTTGAGATGAAAGATTTCTCCAAAATCGAGTTTATTGAACTTTAAGATATTCACAAGGGAAGTCTACCACTCTCGTTACCTCCATAAAGCAAACAAAAGTATGAGGTTTGGCTAGGTTAAGTTTTCTAACTTGGAAAATATGTATTTCTGTATTTAACAAAAAACATTTTTTTTCTCTTCTATAACAGGTTAGGCTAGGTTCTTAAATTGGGAAAAAAAATGTTCAGAAGAAAATTCATCAAAGGCAGTCTTGCCATTTATGGAAATACTTGATGTCTTGAAAGTAATTTTTGCAGTGCAATGCTTATGAATGTGCTTAACATGACGTGACCACTTATTTCCTCTGCAAATGCATACTTTTCAGTCAGGATGCGAAATACAAGCCAGAAAGGGGGTGCTGAGTTCAGCAATATATCATATAACATAATATTCAGCAAGTAACATTGAAAATACAGAAAAAATGTAACATAACCAAAAATAATTTAGCCTAATCTTCCATGCAAGATAGGAATCTTTTTTAAACATAAAATTTCTGAACAACTTTATTGGCAAACATTTTCAGTGTAAAAAACCTAACCTAGCTAACCTAGCCTGAACAGTTTTTGAAGAAAACTGCATGCTTCATGGAGGTGAAATGTGTGTAAAACTTGTCATGGTTACCTTAAACTGCAATAATACCATTTTGTTAATAGCATGTTTAAGATGATTTGGGCTTTAGGACACATAAACTGCATTGGTGACATAGCTTTTAAGATGATTTTCTCTGACAAGAGGTTAGGCTGGGTTAGGTTAAGTTATGTTCCCTTTTCTTTCCTAATGTCATTATTCTTAGAATATGACCCAACTCAAAGCCCATTTATTGCCTGCCTTGTGAAATGTAAGCATTTATGGAAGAAATTATTGGTCATCCAAAAACAAATGAAAAAAATAATCTGCAGAATTTTCTACAGAAAAAAAACCTAATATAACTGAAGCTAACAAAACATATCGCTGTTTTCTTTATGGAGTTGAAATACGTGGAAGACATGTGCTGCGAATACCTTAAAGCACAGCAATACTGGAATTTTTGCCTTCTTGCAGCAAATGATTTGTATTAAATTTCACCATGGTGTGTAGGTATATTGCCACAAATTTGCAAAACAAACAACAAGCCTGGGCACATCATTTGCATGTGGCATCCAAATCAAACAAATCTGAACACAGCTTCAGAACTTGAACATGTAGGTATCCAGACAGGGAATGCTTATCCAACAAACTTACATTCAAATACTGGGATTGTAAGATGAATGGTGCCTATCCCCAGATTGATAATAAGTATGGTCAATTTTGAATGTTTAAACATTTCTGTAATGATTCTAAGATGTTCTGATATTTGGGGAAATTTCTCACTATATTATTTGGCAGTTCGAAAATGTAATATAATATAAAACACATGGCAAGGTACATTTTTCCCTCAGGCATCCCCCGCTCTGAAAGTACATGCAATATTACAAGGTTTGTATCCCTGTTTCCATCTGCAAATACTGATACAGCTAATGTCATCAGTATCAAAGGTGTAACTCATAAATGTTATTGTTTTGGACTGAAGTCGTCATATTTCCATATTACCTAGCCTACAGCAAAATAAATATGATGCCATCAAGCTTCATTCTGGGGCGAAAACGTAAACAATCTGTCATGCGCCGATGATTGCGCCCAAAGCGCCACTATACCCACCGAATCAAGAATATTTTCACAAGAAATTGCGCATGCGCAGAACGGATGTCGGCTTCTAACACTAGTATGTCCCCTACCGGACGGGGCCACCATATTTCAGATGTGATTTTCAGCGCAGGATCTGCGTGGGCTGCCCGCGTCTGGCCCTCGTTTCAGCCCGACTTGTGCCATCGAAGGCCACTCGCATTGTTGTCTGTTGTGTATATGTCTACCTACCTACTTGTATATATATATTTGTCTTCTATATATACTTGTATATATAGATATAGTATATATATATATATATATATATATATATATATATATATATATATATATATATATATATATATATATATATATATATATATATATATATATAGATATAGATATATGTACATGTACATGTACCTATTTCCCTACCTAGGTACGATGTTGGTGCGTTCTTTGATATCTGGTTTCACATTGGTACATGTCTTACCTATATAGGTACCTAAAGCGCAAACTGAGAACAACGCCGACAACTACACCAGCGTACCCACCTGCCCTCACCCCGACCCCGACTGGCATAACTACAAGATTGCGTGTTTAAAAACAACAGAACAGCGAGTGCCCGCGACCCGCCACTGTTGCTTACGCAAGAAAAGTCCCGAGTATCAAAATACTAACATAAAAAATCCACCTGTTTCACGTCCTCATTTCCGGTCGCACTGTATATATCTCCATAGGCAACTTTAGTAAAAATGCATACTAAACTTCCGGAAGTTTAGTAAATATTCCTACTAAACTTACTTCCCATCTTAGTAAAGTACCTACGTAAAGTAAAGTACCTACGAAACCTTCTCGAGGATGTGTTGGACAATGGTTTCTGGCAGCTGGTTCCAATGTTCTACTACCCTGTTGGTGAAGAAAGACTGTCTTAACCTCGTCCTGCTATGATTAACTTTAATTTTGAATTAATAACCTCTAATTGCATCATTTCTGTTAAGTTCAAACATTTCCCTGAGATATCCCTGTTCCTGACCATCGACAAATTTAAAGACCTCCATGAGATCTCCTCTCAGCCTTCTATATCTAAGTGAGAACATGTTCAATTTCTTCAATCTTTCCTCCTATGCCAGGTTGCTTATACCATTAACCATTTGTGTTGCCCTCTTTTGTACTCTCACTAAAAGCCAACAATCTTTTTCTTAGCTAGGGGACCAAGCTTGGACACAGTATTCCAAATGTGGCCTGACATATGCACAGTAAAGCTTCCTGATGACTTCCTCACTTTTGTATGATACGTTCCTATATATTGCCCCAAGCATTCTTAGTGCCTTCTTCCTGGCTTCTTTGGTCTGTTCTGATGCCCCCAATTTTGCGTTCAAAATAACACCAAAGTCCCTCTCCTGCTGAGTCACAGATAGTTATTGGCCACCCATCAAGTATGGAGCCTTCATATGCTGCCTACCTACATGCATGATTTTGCACTTATCAAAATTAAGTTTCATTTGCCATTTTTCGGACCACTTCACAAGCTCGTCTAAGTCTTTCTGCAGCGAGACCTGCTCAGTGTTTCCTGTTATTGCCCTAAAGACCTTCAAATCATCCGCAAATTTCAAAACCTTACTGCTTAGGCCACTTTCAATGATATTTACAAATATAATGAATAATAGTGGCCCCAGTACTGACACCTGGGGGACTCCACTAAGATCATTTTGCCATGATGACTTTGTGTCATTTAGCATCACTCTCTGCTGTCTATCTGAAAGCCACAACTCTATCCATTTTAGGATGCTGCCCGCAATACCATAGCCCTGAAGCTGCATCATTAACCGTTTATGGGGTACTTGTCAAAGGCCTTACTAAAGTCAAGATATGCACATCAACCTGAATTCCCTGATCAAATTGTTCTGTAGCAAAATTCAAAAGTCCAAGAGATTTGCGAGACACGATCGCCCTTTTCTAAACCCATGTTGAGTACCTTGAATCAATCTGTTTCCTTCCAAAAACTAATTATTCTATCCTTGATAACTGATTCGAGTACCTTGCAGACTAGGGATGTGAAGCTTACTGGCGTAAAGTTTTCAACTTTCCCTCTTTCTCCCTTCTTGAAAATAGGAACTACATTTGCCCTTTTCCAATCCGTTGGAATTTCATTTTGTGAAACTGATCTACAAAATATAATACTAAGTGGAATTGTCAGTTCCTTTTCGGCTTCCCGCGATACCGTAGCATGAATTTCATCAGGTCCTGCTGCCTTGTTTCGCTTTATTTTCCTGATATGATTGAAAACAACATCACTATCAAGGAAATAAACATCGTTCATCCGATCACCTCTCACTGAACTGTGGTGTTCGGTTGGCAGATTAGTCACATATTCCAATGTAAGCACTGATTTAAACTGCTCTTAATTTAAACTCAACCATCTCACCATCTTCACTCAATATATTCCCATTTGCTTCCAGCGGACCAATCGTGCTTGTAACTTTACTTAAGTTGTAGAAACTAAAGAACTTTTTACTGTCCCCATTACAGTTCCTAGCCCAATCCAATTCTTTTGCTCGCTTTGCTGCTCTGGTTTTCTGCTTCACAGCGTCTCTAGCTTTTTGATACGACCTTAGATTTACGATATTTGAAGCTTCCTTAAACACTCTAAATGCATCTTTCTTAGCCTTAATTGCTTTTTATCAAATCTGGCGTAAGCCATGCTGGCTTTCCTACCCTTCTTTTGCGCCTTTGCTTTTGGGGGACATGTCTAATCTGAAGTTCCCTCAAGCAAGATTTGAACTTTTCCCAGATTTCATGGGCATTTAAATTGGAGAATTCTTCTTCCCATTCTGTGGCACTTAAAGCCGCTCTCATGCAGTCAAAGTATGCCCTGCTAAAATTTGGAACTTTGCCAAATTATCCTTGATTGTGCCCTCAACTTGTGCCTTGAATCTCACTATGTTATGGTCACTTCTTCCCAGAGTTTCTCCTACAGTCAAGTCTTGAACTAAATCACTGAAATCTGAGAAGACAAGGTCCAAGAATGAGCCCTGCCTAGTTGGTTCTGTTACAAACTGGTGTAAGAACAGGTCCTCTTCAAGGCATTTCCTAAACAGTTTTCATGACTGGGAGCCAACACCAACATTTTCATATCCTTTTAGATTAAAGTCACCAAGAATAAGGCAATTCCTCCGAAAGTTTTTACAGATTTCCTCGCAAATCACCTTATCAAGCTCCAGTTGCTGAGCATGTGGCAAGGTTCCTGATCGGTACAAAGCTGCTATCCTCAGTTTATTGTTGTTGCCTTTTCCCACGGCAACATCAAGCCAAATTGACTCCACACACATTTTTTTATCCCATCTGCTACTTTTTGAGAACTGAATAAGCTATTCACATAGAGCATTACACCACCACCTTTCACTGCTGGACCCCTATTGCACGAAAACATATGGTATCCCTGGATCTCATAGTCCTGCAATTTATCCCCAGAATACCCCTCACTGACCCATGTCTCAGTAATGCAAACAAAATCTGGTTCATCCTCAGCAACATAACACTTGAACTCATCAAATTTGGATCGATTGCTCTGAGCATTAAACATCATACACTTAACATATGTTCCATAACCAGCTTTGGCTTTTTCATGTTGAGTAGCTCTTTCATCTCTGGATAAGCTACCACTCTGCCCCCTTGAACTACTTCTAGCCCTATTTGCTGACTGTGAGGTTCTATTGCCTGGACTGCCACTATTGGCATATCCCTGAGATGGCAATGCCACTTCTTCCCTCCCCACCCCACTGTCTAGTTTCCCTGAAGGACATGCTCATTAGGGTGTGGTGAAAAAAGCCAAAGTAAAAAATTTGGGAGGCCTGAAGTTTTTTTCCATGTTTTTGACCTTTGCGAACTCAGCCATGGCGTTGTTTCCAAAAAATGAGCAAGTTTTGATTGGTGCTTTTTAATTTGAAAATTTGATGTTTTTGGTCATCTGCAATGACGCCTCCACAGCGGGATCGTGGGATGACTATGCACCACCGCTTCACTTCTAATTGAGCTAGACCCACCAAACAAAAACGAGCGTGTTGCTCTTCTTGTGATAAATTCAGGGATGCCTTATTTCAAGGTCTCAGGTCAACCGGTGACGTCACAGGTCAGGTCAATTGCTAAAAAAAGGAAAAAATGGTGACCTATGCGGGCTTAGAGTAGCATAGCAAAACACCTTATCGTGATAAGTGGCATGAAACAAGACACAAAGAAAGCTAGGAGCATCCCGACTCGCATCGGTGTATTCATCGCAACTATTGATGAATGACCCAGGTCAGGTCAGGTCATGTTCTGAGACTGGTCGGAGAGATGAGTCTAGAGTCGAACGGCACCAAGCAATAAACACCCGACCAAGATTCAGATGTCCCAACAGGCGGCTATCACGAGCTCAACGAAAACCAGACCACACAGCTCTCATCTAGAGGAAGTTGAAGAGCGCCATGTAGTCGGCCTTGGTGTTCGGGTTGCCGAGCTTACGCGCGGCCTCCGCGCAGCGGATCCACCCCTCCCTCCTCTCCTGTCCCACTACCATGAGGCATGACTCGGACACTTTCCTCACTGCGCGCTCTATACTCTGTGTGTGACAGTGCCAGCTGGGGGGGACAGACAGCGGCGTGTCCCGGCAGGCCTCCACCTGCTCGGTGCTGAGGGTGGCCGTGAGGAGCGGCTCCGACAGGGGCACAGCGTCCCAGTCGATCAAGTCTGCCAGCGACTGCGCCGCGAAGTTCAGTGACGGTGCGCTGAACTTGCGAGGCAGCGAGCTGCCCGCACTCGCCCCTCCCGGATGTCCTGACAGATGATGACGACAGCGCAGGCCCGCTCCTCCTTGTCCTCAGAAGCCAGCATGCTGAGCAGCAGCAGCTCGGGGTGAGCGAAGAAGCTGCCGATGTATGGCCGCACGATCGTCTGGACGGCAGAGGGGCTGTACTGCTCCACTAGCTGGACCTGTAGGAACACCGTTTGTGCCAGCACAGCACGGACTACAATCGAGAAAACAGGCTTTGTGTCGTTTATATCTGATTCAGTGATAACATTTTCACCGATTTATGCTACGTTGACTGGTACTTAGGTTCCGTCCCAAACCTTACGCATGTGCAAGAAAGGTTCATCTCCCGCTCTATCATGTTCAACACACATATGCATGCAGTTCCTGTAAGTGTACAAGCTCTACCTGCTTCAGAAGGTTCCTGGCGCCGTCGATGAGCTTCCTGTCCCGCTTGATCCGAAACCATTGTTTCAGATAGATGGCCACGGTGAACTCGCAGAGGTGCGTCAGGTTCACCAGCTCCTCCCCGGTCAGCCCGTGCTGTCTCGTCCACAGGTCGAGGAGCCTTTGTAAGACAGGATGGAGGGGTTTTGATAGTGGGAAATAATGCTGGATGCAAGGATAAATGGAGATAATGGTAGGCAAACGGGGAGGGGATGACTGATGGTACATACGAGTATGCAGTGTGAGGAGTGTGTTATTTGGCGCAGACGATATGTTTACTCATGTTAGGACTGAGGCTTGGACTGAGGTTACTGGATTAAGTTAAATGTATATATATATATATCAAAACAGGGCCTGCTTCCCCACCTGTTTGCTGTCGTGAGCCAGCGTGAATGGTTGACTGGCCCGATGGCCATCCGTTGCAGGCTGGGGGCACGGATCCGGCCTCCAGCGCCTTCAGCATGCTGTAGCTGTAGCGCTGGTCCCAGCTCAGGTCGTCCAGCACCGCCTGAGGCAGCTCCGGCAGGGGCTCGCCGACGGCCAGCGACGTGAACTGGTTGTTGTAGGGCAGATCCTGCGTCACGGGCAGCAACTTCCCGATGGGGCCACTGAAGCCGCCACCGGACACCGTTGGGCCATCCAGCCGCTGTATCAGGTGACGCAGCGGGAGTTCGTTGGTGTGGAGCATGCAAATGCTCCACACCAACCGCCTGCCGAGGAGCCGCTCCAGAATGGTGATGACACCGGCGTTGCACCCAGTGTTTAGATTTGTTGAGTCGGCGCCCACCATCTGCAGTGTGTCGCTGATCCCGTAGTTGTTCATGATGTCGACGATGTGGTCGGCGATGACGCGCGCTGGCCTGACTCCTTCCACCTTCTGTTTCGAGAAGTGGGTGAGGAACCGCCCCTCACTGTCCGTCAGAGTGTAGTGGTCTTCATTCACCTCTCTGACAACCTTCGTCCCGTCCTCCAGGGTGATCCAGGCCTTGGTCACGTCCTGCCTGCCGTCGAACTGGACTCCGTTGATGCCGGCCGTTCGGATCCAAGTCTCGGCGCTAGCTGTCACCCTCGCCATTTCCCTGTCCTGCTCTCTCCCGACCTTGCTGTGGTCTACCAGCAGGCGTGGATCCTCCCTTTTGGCGAGACCCATGTCGACGGCGTATGATGACAGAATGTTGGCGAGGGCCCGCTGGGATACGCCATGCCGCATAGCCGCGAGGACTGTCAGTGGAAAGTGCTCCCGGTTCTGGGCTGCAGTCCGATTCCCAGAGCTGTCGCTCGGGCCGGCGGGCGTGTAGTCTCTGTCCGAACTGTCCGGACTGGCACCCTGCTTGTCCTCTTCCTGCTGCTGCACCCACGCTTCCTCTCCCCTCCGGTACTTGAGGTAGCGTTCTTGCTCCTCCGCGGCTTCCGTCGCCTCCATCTCCGGCCTCTTCCTCCTTGTCTCCCTCCTCTGCACTGATATTTCCATCCTGCCCGATTCCGCCGAGTCATTAGCTCCAATCTGGAGCCTGCCGCTTATTCCTGACTTCGACCGCTGGTCGAGCATGAATTCGAGCTCCATCGCTGGGATCTTGCGGGATTTGGGACAGCTGCAGTCGACGTGAACTCGTTTCGGGCACTCAGGAGGGCAATCGAGGTCGCTGCAGGACTGCATCCTGCACTGGCACACGCAGACGTCGAACAGGCGGTCCAGGTTGGTCAGGAACGCGTCTCGCTCTTCGGCCTTTGCTCGCTTCTTTCCACTTATCTTCTTTTTTCCTCCGTAGGAGATCTCCTCAGTCGTCTTCCACAACTTGATTATCTTCCTCTTTATTTCCTGGTTGGAGACCATGGACCGTTCCATGTGATGGTTGACACGCAGCCACAGGTCCTGCACCATGCTGGCCACTGTTCCTGCTAGATCCGAGACCGGGATGTGCCTGACATATCTGGTGTCGGGCAGTCGCAGCTGTAGCATCTTCTGGAGAACATTTCGCTTCGTCGGCAGATCGGCTAGTGGCAGCTCCCCCGGTTTGCCGATTACAGCTGCGAGGCCGGTGCTCGTGCTGGCTCTAGTGCCGGATGCCATGTAATTTGCAGGTACCTAGAGGAGAGTAGGGCGTGTTGTTACAGGGCCATGTTGATACAGTGCCAATATCTGCTAAACTACACCACTAGATGTCACTACGCTAACGCGTTTGTCAGCTGCTGGTTTTTTGCCATTTTTCAGCAGTTGACATAACCTGTGACGTCACCGGTTGACCTAAGACATTGAAATAAGACATCGCTGAACTACTCACAAGAGGAGCAACACGCTCGTTTTTGTTCGGTGGGTCTAGCTCAATTAGAAGGAAGCGGTGGTGGATAGTCGACCCACGATCCCGCTGTAGAGGCGATAGCCGCCTGTTGGGACATCTGAATCTTGGTCGGGTGTTTATTGCTTGGTGCCGGTAGACTCTAGACTCATCTCTCCGACCAGTCTCAGAACATGACCTGACCTGACCTGGGTCATTCATCAATAGTTGCGATGAATACACCGATGCGAGTCGGGATGCTCCTAGCTTTCTTTGTGTCTTGTTTCATGCCACTTATCACGATAAGGTGTTTTGCTATGCTACTCTAAGCCCGCATAGGTCACCATTTTTTCCTTTTTTAGCAATTGACCTGACCTGTGACGTCACCGGTTGACCTGAGACCTTGAAATAAGGCATCCCTGAATTTATCACAAGAAGAGCAACACGCTCGTTTTTGTTTGGTGGGTCTAGCTCAATTAGAAGTGAAGCGGTGGTGCATAGTCATCCCACGATCCCGCTGTGGAGGCGTCATTGCAGATGACCAAAAACATCAAATTTTCAAATTAAAAAGCACCAATCAAAACTTGCTCATTTTTTGGAAACAACGCCATGGCTGAGTTCGCAAAGGTCAAAAACATGGAAAAAAACTTCAGGCCTCCCAAATTTTTTACTTTGGCTTTTTTCACCACACCCTAATGCTCATATACTTTGCTTAACACATGCACCCCCTTCTCGGAGAAGTGCAGGCCATCCCTCTGATAGAGGATATTACAAGCATAGGCCTTCAATCTGGAATGTTACTAGTTACGTGCCAGGTTTTGATGTAACATTTTTAACACCACTGATATATAAGATATATATGTATTAGTTTTAAACGTCAAAATTAACATGCTTGTTCGCAAATTGCAATTATGGATAACAATGTTAAGTAACAATATTTCCAGTGAATAGATAGTCCATGCACTGTGAATTAAACCCGTATAAACTAGACAACCTAGAATTGACCTTTATCGACAGCAGCCAAGTTCAAACAGTCACGCGTGGCTTACTTACCAATGACTAACCTTTAGCTCCACGACAAATGGAAGGTAGAAATAACATGAATTCGGCAATAGGCAGTACTCGATTGCCTATTGCAATCAGCTGGCTAAGCAGTAAATACCCAACAAACAAATCGGCAGGAACACTTGCCCACTTTGAGGGAGGGTAGGTTTGGGCAAGTAGCTTGGTTACATCTGAAGGCTTCGGCACATCTGACGTACAGGGGACAACACTAACACGGGCCACGTTATTTGGCGGCTACGGATCTCCACAGGAAAGCTGCCACCAGGCGGGGGGGGAGGGGATGAGTGTGTTTAGAGGCATGCTTAACCAAAGAGGTCCCTGGCGCCACCTTTAAGCGAGTGGGTTTTGCATGCAAGTTCAAAGCAAGTAGCCATTTTCGGTAAAGGAGTTCTACTTTAGATCTACACTAGGAGATCTACACTAGGGGAGACCGGGTAGCATTAGTTTACCCACTCACGAAGGGACAGAACCGCCCGGCGTGGTGTTATTTTTGTCCATGACGGACATCCTTGTTGTTGATACACTCAAGGGCAAACGTATTTTTGACGCGTTAGTGCACTGTGATTTCGGCCGTGCCGTCATTGCGTCAGACCGTTCTATACTTCGTACGCACTATTGCCCGCTCCAGTGTAGCGCAACACAGCTACATCACATGGACACGTGTGCGATATATGCATTGTAATTCATATGCATGGAAAGTATGAACACGCTTTTTCAGTGTGGCTTTTAATTCAATTGCAAGGCGCCATGTATGCATGATGAATGAATGGGTCACGTCTGAACGCCCATGCGATGTTATCAATGTGATTGTGTTGCCTAGGAGTGGAAGCTCGTGCACTTTTAGTATCGCTGGTGGAACACCAATCAAAATATTGGTGCTGCCCTGCAGCACAAATATTGCGATTGTCGTCCTAATGGTACCCGACACTATTACCCACCCCTGAATTTGCAGAGGATACCAAGCTCCTTTTAAGAAAATAAACAAGTGCGGCTAAACATTTCAAAGTAAACCAGGCCATTTCATTGGTGGTGGTTCCGTACATTTTGTCATGACAATGCATCAACAATGAGTCTTAAAATTTCGTATTAAGCAGCGGTGCAAACACGGAGAACTAGGGTGCCCTTGTTTATCCCCATAGGGACGTTGCGCCACTTCGACTGATAAGAGGAGACCCTCCAGTACCCTCGGGTGCACCCCCCCCCCCCACTACCCCAACTCGCTGAACCAGGTTTTCAGGAGATGTGTGTTTGAATCAGATGTTGGCAACATCAATACTTCTGCGATGCCTTCATCTATATTGTGTTCCCTGATTCACATCCGCACATATCAAATAGGTATTGCTGTGCAATGGTACCTGTTGCCAGTTGATTCACATGGCTCACGCGTTGGAAGATTTACAGAATACTTTAGTTTACTTCTCCATTCTCACGTCGCTCATCCCCCGACGGCATATCTATTGACCTCTATAATAACTAGACGGCCGACTCACTGCCCGCCACACGCTCCGCGCCCTATTCCGGCTGTTCCCAGCTGGAGGTCACCAAGCGGCAGTATATGGGCAAAAGATCGGGCACGCCGCCCGCTCCCATGCATTTTGGCCCTTGAATGAAATGTAAAATGAAAAGTTGTCGGTAGATTTTGATACAACGTAATGCAAACAGATGCTGGGTTCATTATGAGCAGATAGAAACGGAGAAACACGTGGTAAAATATTGTAATTTTGATTTTGAGATCTAACTTGTATCATCGTTTTGCCAACTGTGTACGGTATTCGGCATGTGTACCCCCAATGGTGCAAGAATGAAGGGTAGCAGATAGACCCTCCATGAAGGGTAGCAGATAGACCTGATAACGTGCAACTCCTTGGTAGCACAATTTTGTCGGGAACACTAGCAACCCCCACTATATTAAAATGCACGTTTCATGCAAATGAAGATGCTTACCAAAATTGCATGCACTGGTGGGTTGCACGACGCATCGACCAATGCTCTTTACCCAATGCATTTTGATTGAGGTCAAAATTTGCTCACATGGTAGTCTTTGGCTCTGCACACGGCTGTGCAAATTTCAGCCCGATTCGGCGAACGGTTTTTGGGCTAAGACACCGGCATTACTTTAGGTCAAATAAAATTGGTTGGTTTGACGATTGATATCTCATCAATAAGAAGCGGAAAAGATGACAAATTATGTATATTGCAGAAGAAATGGATAAACTGAAACATTCCCGAAATATAATATCAGTATTTCCTACATTTCGTGACCTCATGGCCTCGTGAGCTCGTGACCTCCCGTGACCCCTAGGCCATCGAAATTGACAAATTTGACGGCGGAAATAAAAGTGCAGATAATTTCGCTCCCCAAACAAAAAAATGCGTTCTTGTTATAAATATACGATATGGCCGTCTGCTCTTCATGGCTTTTTGCGATTTAGCGAATTATATATTTTTTAGTGCGATTTTTCGATTTGTTTTGCGATTTTTCCGGGTAGGACGCATTTCGTGTAAGCTTTCTTCCATTGGAATGCTACATGAGGTAGAACAATGGCATACAGATATTATGATTGGAAAACGTTTTTCTGAGAAAAAATCCTACCTTTTTAATGTATATCTTATAGTTCCCTTAAAAACCATCACGAATTTCAAGGTCACTAATTACCGATAGGTCCCCTTTGGGTTTATTTACGCGTAGGGACGCGCAGGGAATCCGTACTTGGTGCATATATCCATATTCCCCATCCGCACATAGCTCAATACTCTCCAGCCTGGCGGCGGTTCCGAGGGAGATAAAGGCGCCGGCGTTGATGCCAGTGAACAACAAAGGGGTTGACATCGGAAAGGAAACGATAACAGGCTTGGCAGTGCCGGAGCAGTGTACGAATCAGTTTTCGAAAACACGTGGTAGAATGACGACCTTTTTCTTCTTGAAATAAGGATTTTGTTCCACGTACCCAAACGCTACAAGCAATTGTGATAGTCGCTGTGTCCATTCTTATCGTCGCCATACAAAGCGAATTACAAAAAAAATGTTGCTGAAGTATTGGTAAGCCCAATTGAAAACGTGAGCATCCTCACATTACCCTAGGTGTGGCTTTGAGTGTGAAATTTCGAAGTTGAAATTTTTCAAACTTTTTAGTTAATTATATTAGATTTTTAATGCTTTTGTTTTCACAATCAGCGTCAAAAATGAAACGAATGAAAAGGATGCACTGAAGAGAAACTTGATGCAAAGAAAATTCAGAACTCTGGCAGGCTTAGAACCAAACATGTCAAAATCGACAATATGTCAAATTCATGTTGCGAAAATGTATTAACTCACACTTTACTTTACATCAAAGAAAATGTGTTCCGTTGGCTGCTGGCTATCTGTACCTGTTTAGAAGACCCGGGAATATGCCATATTCGAAGCTCTACATATTTCTGAATGCACATTCAAGTTCAAAATTAACTCGTTAAAAAACATTTACAGATAAAAAATATCCTAGACCAAAGCGATGCCCCATGACGAGTTTTTTCAGATGCCGCCTTAAAATCATCTGTCAATTGATATTTACGATTTCAAAAAGTCATTTACGGAAATCCAAGCTGTTTGCCCCGCTTTTATTACGAGATTTGATTCCCTACTAGACGTTACAGTCACTAGAAATCACAGAAAATGGTCTGAAAACGTCCTATTTGACCCATGGCGCAAAAATACACCGTTAAAAATGTTCATTTTTGTCGGAATTCCCGAAAATATTTTGACAATTCCTGAGGTGCCCACGGCCCAAAGTTAAATATTAATCCCCCCCCCCCCCAATTGGGTTTCGGCGAACTTCGAAATCGACGCCGTTTGTAGCGATTTTGTTTTCAAAGCCAAGTCGACGCCGTTTTATCTGCTTTCATTTTCCTAACATATGTACCATTGTGCAGCACAGTGTCCCATGCGGAATGTCCACATGCACAGTGTCCCAACAACGTGAATAATGCAGTCACATGAAGGTTGTGAAAATGATGTTTCTGGGCACAGCCTACGTGCACTGTAACAACAAAGAGTGGCTTGCAATAGGTGTTTGTGCGTCCATATAAATGACGCTCTGCAGGTGGAGAGATAGCATACTTGTGCTTCTTGGTGTGATGTTAGCATGGTCGAACATGGTCAGCCTGGATCGTTGTCATGTTTGATGGCACTCAGTGCATGTTGTAAGTAACCACCAGATGTTCTGAAGTAAAATTACGCCGCTACACGGAAGTAAGCTACGACACTATGGTGATCATAAAATGTTCAACCCTTGTTAAGGAAGCTACAAGAGCTGCATTGGAGTTGCAAATGTGTGAGGTAGAAACACAAGTTCTTATCATTTGATGTTTGTTTCGTTGTTCTTTCCCAGCGCTCTTCGATTGTGCACTGCTTAGTGCAGTGCAGTAATATGCAATACTGCGCCATATGCTGGGACTGCCCAAAACGTGAACAATACAACCATAAAGCTTGTGCAAATGTTCATGTTTTCCGGGACACGCTATGTATACCGTGACAAAAACGCGTGTGTTTGCATTACGATAGAGATTCGACTGTACGTCGATGCAAATGATGCCTACAGGTAGAATGAAGGCAGAAGTGTACTTCTTGTTGTGAGGCCACCATGATCAGATGTTTCCGTTACCAGACCACCAGATGTTCCGAAGTAAAATTACGTCGTCACACCTAAATAAGCGTGTGGATGACCTATCGGTAACACCTTTCTGTCCGGCGATGGTAGTCCGCGGTGTGCAAGGTGCCATGCTGCACTGTCAGTGCGGCACATACTGATTGCCTGCAGCCAACTTACCCATGAGCGAATGCGTCACTTTGGACGTACCTCTCTCTCCCTTAGGGAAGTATCAGGGGACTAGTCATCAATTGTTCAATCGGAGCGGCTCTTCCGCTTCCTATCAGAAATCAAGTTTTCTGTGATTTATGCCCCTCATTAACTCGGTTTTACCCCTTACAAAATGAGGATCGTAGCACGGCATGATGTCACACGTACATTGATCCCTTCACATGCAGTTGTCTCGTTGACTGACCTTCGTGCATATGCCATTGTTTGACTGACGATGATATGGGCGCTGCATAATCGATGCAGTCCATGTGCCCATGAACTCCAATGCCCAACCTATCGGTAATGGGTTACCCTGAACTCTGTGAAGTTTATTAACACGCGCCCTGGAGGGCCTCTGAGAATTACGCGCACTGGAGGGGGGGGCGGATTCCGGCCCCCCCTAAGATCTCGGCTCCTAGTAAAGCTGGAGGAACGAAATTCGCAGGGTGGATGGGCACGGTAGTGTACCCTATTGTGTGCAATTTTCGTGACAGGTCAATATTTTCAAGGTCAAATGAGGTCAGATTGGCAAAATTTTCCAGTTTTGCGTGCCTGGCTTGTCATCGTTATGGATCGCTGTGATTGTGTTTAAATGCTCAAAAATGGGCATCAATAATGTTTTGGACATTACTAATGATGCAATGCAGATGCGAGACCCAACATTTGACCTCAGGTCACCTATATAGCACCACTTTATAAGGTCAGTTACTTGTTCCAGTTACCGGAACCGGTCGCCCGCCCGACTGCTCCGTCGGGCAGCTCGGAGCAATCGGCTTCGTGAAGAAGGGAGTGAAGTACAGGAATACAGTATGGAAACGCAATGACAAACAGTACAAATGACAAACAGTAGTGCATTTATGACAACATTCCAGCTGATCAAGTTTGGTTCCATTAACCTGTCATGACCTTGACCTGACTTGACCTTGGTGACCTAACATGACCTTGAAACTATACAGCATATCAATATGCATCAAGCAAGTCACTAGTGTTGCCTAGAACACTTCCCTTTTGTCAGTATACTGGAAGCGCATCAGCGCCGATTTTTGTGGTCTGGCGCTATAACATCTTTTTAATTTAGCGGCCCCTAACCTGAAAAATTTTCGCCCGATTTCCATTTTTCTTACTTTAAACGACGCGCCGTTCATTTCTAAGCAGGTACACCGAAATCGCGTATATCGACCGGTAAAATCTGCAGTTATTTGTGAAAAACCGGAGGGGTGGGCGGATTTCGCCCCCCCCCCCTCCAGTGCGCGTGTTAAGGCAAACTATAAGACTTACATCAATCAGTTTTAGTTGTTTTTGTGATAAGGAAACATTTTGATAACACCCTTTTTATTTCATTTTTCGATCATTGAGACAATTTACTGATAGCACTTTTCCAATGGGACAATTTATTGAGACATCATGAGATAAGTACTTTTCCAATGGGAGACAATTTACTCTAAATCAGTTCGTTCCGAAAGTCGGAAAATCATAGAAACCATGGAGAACGGACGCCTATATGGGATATTTAAAAGCAAAACACATTTTTATATGGCAGCGAAATCATGCCTGTTTGTATTATTCTGACATCAAATTGATCAACTTCAATGGGCTAGTGGTCACAGAAAGGTCACCAATTCACGAGATCATGGGGTCACGAGGTCAAACGTGATAAATGTTGATATTTTATCGCAGATGTGTTTTTTTTTCGTACTTTTTATTCTCATATATGCATAATATGTCACATTTTCTCTTCATTATCCATGAGATATCTGTCGCCAAATATACCCTTGTCGGGTGACCTCAAAATACTGCCGGAGGCTACAACTCCGAAACCCTATGTTGGATCGGGCTAAAACTTGTTCATGCGTGTTCAGAGAGTGAGACTACCCAGTACACCAATTTTGATCCAAATACAAATTTAGTGGGTGTAAAATTTGAAAAATTGTCGTCGATCTGTCGTGGAACGCACCAACTTGGACAAATTGTAAGAGGGGTGAATCCATAAATTTGCGGTGGGTGGAGGCACTTGTCTGGAGTAGCACCATTTCATCGGAGGGCCATCACTGCGAAAGTCCCCGGAACGACGCATTCTGCAGAAAATCGTTTAACGGGAGAGAGGATGCACCCAAGCATGCTGAAGTGGCGCCTTTTCGTCTTAGGGCATGCCTTTCCCCCGAGAGGGGAGCCTTTGGCTGATAAATCCCGGGAGCGGAAGGTGGGCAGGTAGGGGCTATATCATAACATCCAGAGTTCATAACGTCCAGAGTTCATAATGTCCAAAGCTTACAACGTCCAAGGATCATAACGTCCAAAATGCGAAATAAAGTCCAAGAAAGCCCAAAATATATCGGATAGGGTGCGTTCATAACGTCCAGAGTTCATAACGTCCAAGGATCACAACGTCCAAAACTGGCTTCAGAGGGAGCGTTCATAACGTCCAAGGTTCATAACGTCCAAGAAAGTCCAAAAATAGTTCCTCAGTTGTCCACTAGAGGAGCCAACGGAACCCTGGTGGTGAAATCATGCGGCTGCGTCTCCGCTTGCTGTTAACAGGTGGCAGGAGTGTGCAGTTATTGTCGCATGGTACCTCGCAAATGTGCTGCCAAACGTGATCTGGTGGCTTCTTCCGGTGTGGATTTTGAAATCTTCTCCAGTTCCTCCTGGGGACGAATACATTTCCTCAGAGGGTCGTATTCGGTGGGAAAATTCGTTGGGTGGGTGCAGGGGCTGCGCATGGGAATACTGAAGGGGCACCTTTTCCTCCGAACAGAGCGCCTTTGGCTGGAAAATTCGTTCAAAAGGGGTGGGAGAGGGTCTTTTCCGGTCGGCCCGGCGCCACCTTACTCTGGGGAGTGGGGGTAAAGACTGTCGTGGGACGCTGGGGAATGTGTCGGGACGTCGCTGCTTATCAGTCATCAGCTATCTGGACGGTCCCCCAATGCCGGAACACTGGACTTTGACCATGAGGGGTGCGGTTCACCGACGCGCCGGGCCGGGCATCGTAACAAGCAGTGGGGCATAAGTTTGAATGCATACAGTTCAGTTTAGTGAACACACAGCAAAATGGAATGGGCGATGCCTTGCATTCGAATCCCGTGATATATTATTCAGGCATAAAAGCTAGGAAATCCATTTGTCGCGCATTCGTATTTTCCTCGCGTTATTCACAATAGATAACCTCACGGTTTAGTATAAAATATACATAAATTGTTATGTGCGTTGCAAGGAACATGAAAATACAGGAGCTAAGCCCAAATAGGGAAAGCAAAACTGCCCTCACTTCGGCCGGATATGTTGAATACACGACTAGAAACTGCTTGAAATGGTTCTTGTTCACTCTGGTGGAGCATTATTGCAAAGCGCAGATCCATGCTGCAGTGTGGGACGCATATGGTGCAAAAGATGCCTTTTATCTGATCGTATTTGTAAGGAACAGCCGTGCATCTATGTCGACCCCTCGTCGTTATGTCGTATTTCCGCAATTTATCGGAAAAAATGCCGATTGCATGAAATGCATCCATGCAACAATGGCTTGACGGTTATGTGAGGTACTTTTATACTCATTTTAAGAACATGACATCCCTTATTTGTTTGTTCTGGAACCGCTCCTGCCCTGTCCGCGAAGTGCAAACCAAATATTGCGAGGTGTCTTCAAGAAACCTGCTAGCCCATTCAACGCCAAATGGACAAGTGAAAGGGCCAAAATACACCCAAGAATTTATATTTTGATGAAAATAATTGTGTGGGGTTATCTGATTCACCGAATCCAGCTGTGTCATTCCTCGAAAGAACAGATCAATGGTCAAGGAGTTACAGACTGAGGAATTTGTCGCCCCGGTAGCTCAGTTGGTTAGAGCGCTGGTCTGCACTGGTCTCCCCTGTCCTGGCAACGCAGGGTCCGAGTCGCTTCATGCGCTCGCATTTAGCCCCCGGCTGGGATGGTCAGTGGGCAGCTGGCCCGATAAGGCCGGGGACGGCCGTGTCTGTGCATTGACGGCACGTTAAACTTTCGGTCTAAATTTTGCCGTTGAACTGGACTTCATGGATCGGGTGGTGAGGCCGGGGTTCACGCAACAAGCTCTGCTTAGCAATAGAACCCTGGTTCATAAAGCCACCCCAGCAAGAATTCGGATTCAACTGTTGTTTTTTTTTCATATGATAAGTCACCTAACAAGGGTGGCTTTTAAGGTGTTTAACTCAATAAAGAACGATCCGAATTATGCAAACGTATGTATAGGTGAACTCACAATAATCCACTGCATCTTTTGGCTCTTTCGGAATTTTCTTTTACCGGCTATTTGAAGCGTGACATTGTGACCTAAGGGCACCTTTACTTTAAGGGCACCTTTACTTAAGGACCTAAGGGCACCTTTACTTTAACTTTCGGAACAATCACAATGCGATCTTAAAAAGTGGAAAACTGAAGTTCGATATTTTATCTTTCGAAGCAAGTAATTAATAAACAGGGTTTTGCCACTAAAACTCTACATATCCACTCTAAATTAGGTATATATGGATATGTTTGCTCTAGGGTACCATTTCCTGTTTTAATATGTCTCTAAAACGGTGCATCACTGAAATATGAGCCTATTCACGATCAAGGCACGTGCTGGGATGAAAACTTTGGTAATCTGGGTCTGAGTGTTGTGTTGCAGAAGTATTCGAACACATGATGTGAAAGGTTAAACAGATATGACAAAATTTCGACAAATTGTGGTAGTAGACGATTTATAAGTCCTACCTTGCGATTAATTACAAGGAGAGAGAAGCATCCACAACACAGCAGCCACATTATGATCACCGAAAAACCTTTCGCTCAACCATTTATTGCATCTCGAAAGTAAAAATATCTGCGAATGTAGTGAAATATCAGGACGGGCACAAACATCAGGTGGCGCCGTGTTTGGGTGCCCAGTGCTCACTGCTCACTCTGGCTGACCGTGCTGCCTGTGAAACAAGGGAATTTCTGAGTGTCTGACGCAGACAAGGTGGAAGCTATTTTATGAGTCTGACCAGATCAGCCGCATGTGTCTCGGCAAGACCGACTGTGTCACGGTGTGACAGGTTGATGGAACCAAAAGTAGAGTTTCGAAAACGCTTGTTTTTGGAAACTTGTGCGAGATATATGATATATGCAAGGAGAACCCCGAAAACCCTCGCACCAGCTTCTAAACCTTTGCCGCCCTTCGTCCGAAGCATTGCGTCTTGGCAGGCAGCAGTGGGACGCACTCGGTGTGGGTGTGCACTTATCAGCAAAACCCGAAACTGTTCATATCCGCTCTCGGCCTTCCCGGTCTCAAAGGCCGTGACCTCCTCAATCACGCTGTATGTGTCAAGGAAAACCGTGATTGTGTGATGCACAACTGTGAGGACTGCCATGGTGAAGACGGGGTGATGAACTTTCTAAGGATTATCCTCACGGACAAATCAGGAGAAGAGAGTGAAAGTGATTCAGCCCCAGATGATGACATGGATAATGAGATGTACATACAGTGGATGAGCATGCATCAATGTGCACTCGTATAAATAATGTAGACCAAAGAGGAAAGCATGAGATATTTGAGCCAGAAAACCGTTAAGCTGACCAGACACCACTCTGTGGCTAACAAACAAGTTCAGTTCTTCACCTACGCAAAGGCTACTGGCAAGGAGGGCGAAGCGATTGTCCAGTGCGATTTCGCTGAAAATTATTCATTTTTGGTGCAGGATGTAGCTCAAGGCTTCTACTGGGATTCGTCCCTGTGTACGGGGCACCAGTTTGTAGTGCACTGGCGTGAGGACGAGGTTCTGTGCCATCAGAGCTACTGCTGTATCTCTGATGGCACAAAGCACAACACCGACATGGTGCATGCGTTCCTGCAATGGCTTATCCCAGAAATTCGGACCGCAGTACCTGATCTCCAAGGATATTTATTTCAGATACGGCAGTGCTGCACAGTATGCGAATCAGCATAATTGCATAAATATGTGTTACCGTCAGACAGGTTTCGGTGCACCCTGTGAGTGGCTATTTTCCGCATCTCATGGCACGAGCGTTTACGACAGTATCGGGAACACAGTCAAGCGTGTCGCCGCTCAAGAGAGCCTGAAGCGCCCGCTTAGCAACCAGGTACTGACGAAGGAGGACATGTTTGAATATCTGTCGCACAAGCTTGTCAACGGCATCAAGTTCATAGTTGTATCAAAGCAGGAGGCAATAAACGCCACGACCCAACTCATCGAGCGCTTCTCGAAAGTCGTCACGGTGAAGGGAACACAGGGGTACCACAAGTTCGCACCAGCGACCCACAGAACCGAAATAGTTAATTAACTGTCTACCGATGCGGCGCGTGTGTTAATGGTAGCTGGGTGAAATGAGATGAGTTAGTGTGCGCTCTGTTGGATCTTTTTTTATTGTTATTATCGCAGTGACAGATCATCAGTCTGCATTGGGATTCTGACAAGGTATGGGATGATCTGCAGATCTGTAGATCATCTCATTGCATTACATTATAATACTGTACTGCAACACCTAATTGTATTGCATGAGCATTGTGTAATTATGCTACTTTAATTGTATTACGCTGATGTAGAGCGCTCACGTTCCAATTCGATTCATTTCAAACTGAACATGTCTCAATGAATGCGTCCGCGCCAAATTTGTTCTCAAACAGTTCACGATGACGACACTTACTCAGTCAATGACGTTAATCTTTTCGGTTCCAGAATGTGGGGTTTGAAACACCAGAAAGTTGATATTACAGTGGTTGGCGGAGTTCTAATCCATTCGGTGTTGTCGGTGAAATATGATCGTACATTTTTGATATGCTGGCATTGGTGCAGAAATATATTGTACTAGGTGAAAAATTGATGTTTCTGTTCTTCCTACAAGTGACGATCTAGGATTTGACAAATCACCCTTCGTCGCTTCTGCATTTCCAGAATAGCATTGTGACACTCTCGAAGGTCAAACCAGGTCATGTTATCTTCGGTCACAAGTTCACGGTTTAAAAAAGCGCGTGAACAGACATTTCGAAATTGACACAAGATTCAGTGGATCATGACGAGTTCAGCCATATATAGCTTTGTGCAATTCGTGCTGCCTTTCATTGAGTTACAGGCCTCCAAAGAGTTCGGTGAGCACTCAAATATGTCCGAGGCTATAACTCCTTAACCGTCGCTCGGATCTTTCTCAAAATTGCATAGCAGCTGGAATATAGTGACAAACTTACTCTATATGAGTATTTTCCTTGGAATATGAAGTGTAGGCTGTTATTTTGGCCCCTTCACTTGTCAGTTTGTCGTAGAATGGGCCACCTACTACAATTCGTAGGCATTTTTGCCATTTCTGTTTAGCCCTTGACCTCACAACGAGTTAGAACACTTGTGCAACATCAGATAATGTTAGTCATCTATCAGATAACTAATATTATCATTCCCTCATGTGCCTCGAATGTCAAAAGGCTTGTATTTCAATATCATGCCGTTCTAAACACATCATAACAGGCCACGATGAACTAGCACAAAAACAGCCATGCATGTCTAATTTAGAACGGATATGTAGAGCTTTAGGCACAAAACACTATTTTTATGTTTTGCTCCGAAAGATAAAATATCGAACTTTATTTCTGCACTTTTTCAAATCGCAATGTGACTGTCCCGAAGGTTAAATTAGGTCATTTAAGTCACGATGTCACGATTTCAAAGAACCAGTAAGCGAAAATTCAGCAAAATCCAAAGTATGCAGTGGAATGTTGTGAGTTCACCGATATATGCTTTTGCATAATTCGGTTTGTTCTTTGGTTGGTTATTTGGGCTTAAGGGCGCATCGACTGCGTTGGTCATACAGCGCCCGTTGGTCATACAGCGTTCTTTATTGTGTTAAGGACCTCCAAATACACCAGGTGGCATCTCAGAAATGCCAGAGGCTATAGCTCCTTTAACATTGATCTGATCTTTCTAAAAACGGCATGGCTGGATTCAGTGCATCAGATAACCCAACACAATTATTTTAATCCAAATATAAAATATTGGGTGTTATGCTCTTGTCGATTTGTTGTGGATGGGCCTGTTGTAGATTCAGCCATGTCGAGACAAAAAGTGGACATTATGACACCAAATGTACATGAAAGCTGTGAACAGCCACCAAGTTTCGTGAAGCTACTCCTAATAGCAATTGAGATTGCAAAGCATGAAGAAGGGAGTGGGACTGAATCAGCATCATAAGGAATCAGGGTAAGACAGGATCAGAATCAGCATCATAAGAAATCAGGCAAATTATATGTTTTCGTTAGCACGGGAGAAATATGGGAAGCATTGACATCAATGCACATTCGAAGATGGGTGTTTTGGGCTGCAATGAATCTTGCGCACCGTACATGCGATGCATGGGTTCCCCAGGAATGAAATGGAATAGCGCAGTGGACCAAGTTAATTATCACATATGTGTAAATCTTACCATGTCCATCCTTGTACAGAAAACTACTGAAACATGCCATCCATTATAGGTGAATGAGGCTAGTTTCTCATAACATTGCCCGCTCTTTTTGAACAGCACTGGTTTTGGTGTCGCAAGTGGCAATGGCTTGCAATAGTGGTGAAATATGTTTGTACGATTTCTTGTTTATTGCTGTTGATATTGCACAAGTCTCGTGCTCACACTTTCAATCATAAGTGTTCTCTCATACAGTGCATAAGTACTAAAGGTGTTCTGGTCAGAAAATTTTCAGATTTATAAGTGTAAATGAGAAATTAGCATTAGCAGTTACCAACCAGGGGGTATGAACCATCACATCCCACCCCGGATCTGCAGCCATATGCAGTGGACATCAGATTGTCTGCATTTTCTCTTTAAGCCCATTCCACGACAACTCGACAACACCCAATATTATATAGTTGGATGAAAATATTTGTATGGGGTTATCTGATGCGTCGAATCAAGCTATAACTCCTTGACAGGTCAACGGTCAGGGGGTTATGGCCTCGGGAATTTCTGAGATGTCATCAAACAAGGGTGTCTTTTGAGGTCCTCAGTACAATGAAGAACAATCCTAATTGTGCAACAGTATATATCGTTGAACTCACAATAATCCACTGCATCTTTTGGCTATTTGGAATTTTCGTTTACGGGACATTTCAAATGGTGATATTGTAGTGAAGTCTCGTTCGTTGGCAGCGTGATGAAGTCTAGGACCCTCGCGTAGCGATAATGCCCGTTCAAAGCGCGGCGGTACGTTTTTGCTTTATATTTGTGGTTAAGGCAAGCAAGGGCCGAAAGGTGACAAATGCCGACAGCAATTTAGTACTTTCTGTCCACACTACAACAACGGTTTACAACAGCCGGTCTGATCCGTGCGCTCCGGCCGCGCGGTAAGTTCTTCTTGAATCCCGGCCGGCACCCGCCGCCGGAAGGTGGCGGTCCCCTGCCGGCCGCCGTGATTGGCTGCCGCATTAATGACGGGGCGCCATGGCCCGCCGGCGATTGGCGACATACATTTTGGCACACCTCCGAGCATCATGGTCGACCGCGTTTGACGTCACAGCATCATGACAGAAGTGGCCACCACCTGTGGGCCGACTCAATCGGCGTATTCCTGTTGGCTGCGGGCCACACAACACAAGTAAAACATGAACAATGTTACAATATCGTGACCTAACGTAACGTGACCTACTTTAACTATCGGGACAGTCACAATGCCATTTGAAAAAGCGCAGAAATGTAATCCGATATATTATCATTCGAAGCAAAAATAAACAAAAATAGGGTTTTGCCCTTAAAAATATAAATATCCGTTCAAAATTAGGCATACATAGTTGTGTCTGCGCTAGTTTATCGTGGCCTGTTTTACTATTGGCTTAGAACAGCATATTACTGAAATACAAGCGTTTTGATGTTCGTGGCACATATCCCATCACGTGCAAGTATTCCATCGCGATGAGTAATCCAATTCATCTTGAACCGCTTGAGAACAAATTTGTCGCGGACGCACCCATTGACAAATGCTGAGCCAAAACTGAATCGCATTGGATCATGAGCCGTCTACATCGGTGTAATAAAATCAAGTAACAGAAGTACACAATGCAATGCAATACCATAATTTGTTACAGTACAGCATTATAATGCAATGCAATGCAATGATCTACAGATGTCCAGATCATCCAATACCTTGTCAGAATCCTAGTTCAGACTGGCGATCTGTCACTGCGATAATATTAATCAACACAATCTGTATCAGCGCGCACACCAACACGTCTCACTTCACCCAACTTCCATTAACACACGCCTCGCATCGGTAGACAGTTCATGAACTATTACGGTGCTGTGGGTCAATGGTGCGAACTTGTGGTACCCATGTGTTCCCTTCGCCGTGATGGCTTTCGGGAAGCGCTTGGTGAGGTGGGTCGTGACGTCCATTGCCTTCTGCTTTGATACAAATATGAATTTGATGCAGCTGGCTAGCTTGTGCGACAGATACTCAAATATGTCCTCCGCCGTCAGTATCTGGTTGTTAAGCGAGCGCTTGAGGCTCTCTTGAGTCGCAGCACGCTTTGGCTGTGCCCCTGATGCCGTCGCAAGCGTCCATGCCATGATATATGGCAAAAAAGCCACTCACAGAGTACCCCAAAATCTGCCTGATGCCGACACACATTAAGGAAATCATGTTTATTCTTATGCTGCCGTCTGTGAAATACATATTTTTGGAGGTCAAGTACTGCGGTCCGAATTTCTGGGATAAGCCGTTGCAGGAACGCATGCACCATGTCAGTGTTGTGCTTTGTGCCGTCAGAGATACAGCAGTAGCTCTGATGGAACAGTACCTCGTCCTCACGCCAGTACACTACAAACGGGTGCCCCGTACACAGGGACGAATCCCAGTGGAAGCCTTGAGCTACATCCTGCACCACAAATTAACAATTGTCGGCGAAATCGTGCTAGGCAATCACTTCACCCTCCTTGGCAATAGCCTATGCGTAGGTGAAGTGCTGGCCTTGTTTGTCAGCCATAAAGTGGTGTTTGATCCGCTTCACGGTTTGCGGGCTGAAATATCGCATGCTTCCCTCTTTGGTCTAAACTATTTCCGCGAGTGTACAGCGATGCGTGCTCATCCACTGTTTGTACCTAATATAATTTTCCAAGTCATCATCTGGGGCTAAATCACCTTCACTCTCTTCTCCTGATTTGTCCGCGAGTCCTTAGAAAGTTTATTACCCGGTCTTCACCAGGGCAGTCCTCAGTTGTGCATCATGCAATCACGGTTTGAATGTGTCACATACACACACATGCGAAATACAGCGTGATCGAGGAGGTTACGGTATTTAAGACCGGGAAGGCCGAGAGCGGATATGAGCAGTTTTGGGTTTTGATAAGTGCACATGCACACCGAGTGCGTCCCACTGCTGCCTGCCAAGACGCAGTGCTTCGGATGAAGAGCATCAAAGGCTAAGAAGCCGGTGCGAGGGTTTTCAGAGTTCTGCTTGTATATATCATATATATCACACAAATTTCCCAAAGCAAGCCTTTTCTGAACTCTACTTTTGGTTCCATCAACCTGTCGCACCGTGACACGGTCGATCTTGAGACACATTCGGCTGATCTGATCAGACTCATAAAATAGCTATACTTTCACCTTGACTGCGTCCGACACCATCATAAATTTCCTCGCTTCACAGGCAGCATGTTTAGCGAGAGTGAGCAGTGAGCACTGGGCACCCAAACACGGTGCCACCCCTTGTTTGTTCCCTCCCTGATATTTCACTACGTTCGTGGATTTTTATTTTCGCGATGTAATAAATGGTTGTGCAAATAGTTTATCGGTTATCGAAATGGGATTGCTATATTGTGGATGCTTCTCTCTCCTTGTAATTCATGGTAAGGTATCACTCAGAAATCATCTACTTCCACAATTTGGAGACATTTCTGCCATTTTTGTTTACCCTTGACGTCGGGGGTTAGTTATTTGGGCTTTAGGGCGCTTCGACCAGAATTGATCATTCGCGTACCCTTGACCTCACGAGTTAGAAGACTAGTGTAACACAACATTCAAGATCAGATGACTAACATTATCCTCCCATCACGTTTCTCGAACGCCAAAAGCATTGTATTTCAGCAATATACCGTTCTAAATACATATTCATATAGGTCACGATAAACTAGCGCGAAAACAATCGTGCATGCCTAATTTTAAGCGGATATGTAGAGTTTAAGAGTAAAACCATTTTTTTACTTTTTTTGCTTCGAAAGATTCTTTCGAACTTTATTTATGCACTTCTTTAGATCGCATTGTGACTGTCCCGGAAGGTGGTGGTTGTTGGTTTTACGACACGTCGACCGTTGAGTCATGTAACGTCACCAATCTCTCACGCCGATTGGTCGCGGGCGAAGAGCAGGGACAGATGAGACTCGGACCCACAATCTTTCGATTGTGAGACGTCGAACTTACCTCTAGATTACTCGTCCCCCTTTTTGTAAAATAGGTCACCTGTCCTAAGGTCACGATGTCACGATTTCAAATATCCAGTCAACGATAATTTTGAAATAACCAAAAGATACAGTGTGTCATTGTGAGTTCACCGATATGTACTTTTGCACAATTCAGATTGTTCTTCATTGAATTATAGTCCTAAAAAGACACCCTTGTTGGGTGACACCACAAAAACTCCTTGACCGTGACCTGATCTTTCTAAAAAATGGCACAGCTGGATTCGGCGCATCAGATAACCCCACACAAATATTTCCAACAAAATATATAATATTTAGTTTTATTTTGGCCCTTTCAATGCGATTTGTCGTGGAATTGCCCATTCCATATGGCGGTCTTAGCCAATTTCATTTGGTTCGATTTGAAGAGCACACTCAAGAAGAGTTGGACTGGATTCCACATGGACGTATTGTGATACACTGGTGCAAAACACTATTTCTCTCTTCGTTCCAGTTACGATTTCAATTCAGGTTGGTTGTGATAAGAACGTTCCGTTGTGATCCCTCTGCCTTCCACGCCGATCCTCGATTCCTCTGGCAGCGATATTGACATGCAGATCCCGAGACCTCCGTCTCCGGTTTACAGTTATGTGTCATTGCGGTTCGTTCGAGGTCAAGAATCCACCATAGTTATCAGTCCAATATATCCACCAACGGATTCACCAACAGCCACTCAGGCAATCATCTCACATAGTCTTTCTCAATGCAATGCCATAAATATCCGCGTTTCGTGCATATTAAACCACTCGTTAATTCCGGCGATGCCTAGCCGCCACAGTTTGAACGCAGACATGACTTCAAGAAATGCATAGCCAATCGGCATCTATCGGATCGGTCCCTGAAATATATTAATAAATATCCGTGTTTAACTAATTATGCAGTTCCTAGTAGTTAATATATTTGTCATCCTGGTTTTCATCGCTTTTCAATCCCATAGAACTATACATGCAGGTTTCCAAACAGAGTCTCCTACTTCATTCATCAGCAGCACGGGGCATATGGAAAAGTTCTTGACTGGATTGAAACATTCTAAGGCGAAGGAAACAAAAGGTAGTATGCAATGGATATGAATCTGAATGGAATAATTATGATTGTTGTGCCACAGGGCTCCGTTCCAGATACTCTTCTATTTATAATCTTCGTGAACAATATTGAGGTTAGGCTGAGGAAAAGGCTGCTCAAATTTGCTCATCATATGAACCTGGTAACAATGGCTACGCGGCCGGTCCTCTGCATGGACCGGCCGGCCGTCAAAACTGACCCCTGTGTTTCCTTCATAGATGTAAAATGTGTAGAGTTGTCTCGTGAATACCTTAAAGTACAATAATGCCCATGTCTGAAGTCCATGGAGTTAAACAAAATGGATATAGTCCATTGACTTTGATGGCCCTTGGTGGTTGCCTCGGACTGGCCGTGATGAGAGGATATATATCTAGCAGACCCCTCCCCTTTCTCAAAGCATAATTAATTGGCCATTCATGTGTTAGTTGACTTGTTCATCTTTCTCTCTGCATTTCTTTCCATAATCCCACATCTTAATGCAAGCTTGCTTTTTCTGTTGCCTTGTGCTATTTTGGCACATCATCATTTGGTGTTTGATATATGTTTTTTAATCCTGGATTTCGAGAGAAAAAAATAGTGAGGAAGCCTACTCTGGGAGGATAGTGCCCTTCCTATTTGTAGTATATTAAACACCCTGTGACTTCCAAGGGAGTTGCGAACCTTATGTCAAATAGTAAATCAACACTAGGTGAAAGTGGCACAATTCAACCTTCAAACTAGAAAATGGAGGATAATTTTATCTTTGGAGAGGACAATGCCCTGGATGGCAAGACGCAGGATCGGTCTGTTCTTGTTTCATCCATGTACTCATGGTATTGCGTGTAAAGAAAGCATACGACCTTCAATATACCAGGAGGTGCTGAGTTGACATCAAAAGTAACGTTAAGGATTATACTTTATTAGGTACTCAACGTTTCGGCCAGGGGCCATCGTCAGGAGTGATATAAAAATGTCAAGTTAAGCAATTGAAAAAAAAAAATGCACGCGAGAAAAAAGCGTGCAAAGACACGTGGAATGCAGAAAAGCCTCCTCAGTGGTGCAGACACTTAAAGAAACTCCAAACCAGAAACAAACTAGGTCAAGATAGAATCCTCTGAGGAAGCCCGAGCCGATGGTCCACATACATATCGATACATACACTCACGCACATATATAGACATAGATCCAATATAACGCGTAATACATAGAATATAATTTATGTTTATGTAATTTAAGTGATATACCAAGACGTCGTTTGCGTGTTTAGTTGCGGCCGTAGATTACGTATGTGTAGAGATTCGAGGACCTTTAGATCAGCGTTGTCCCTGGCTGTTGCTAGAATTTCTACTTTGAAGTTTGTGTTAGTGTCGCTGTGTTCCATGTTATAATGTTTGTCGATCATGTGTTCGCCTAAAGGTGTGTATGCTCTTCGAAGTCTGGCATCTCCCAAGTGCTCATTGTACCTATCCCTGATACTACGTTTGGTTTCACCGACATAAAATATTCCAAGACAGCGGTTGCACGTTATTTTATAAACTACGTTTTTTCGCGTGCATCTACCTTTGAGCCCGTTGATGCAGGTGTGGCACGTTCTTCTACCAGCAGGGCATGGCGGAATTTCCAGGGCTGAGCGGACCAGGTAAGATTTCAGCGTAGGTCCGCTAGTCCAGGCTACCCTAACATGGTTTAGATGAGACGAACGGATGGCTGCGTTTACCTGTCGACATAGTTGGTCATCGACAAATGGAAGTCTCATGTAAACATAGTTGGGATTACTACCCGCTCGATGCCGACGTTGCCCACTTATCCTACTCCTGTTGTGAGGGTGAACAGCACGAGCGGCGGAGTGTACCCGATGTGCTGGGTATCCGTTTTCCAGGAAAAGAGTTGTCATCTTCGCAAGGCTCCGCTCGCATGAAGGTCGTATGCTTTCTTTACACGCAATGTCTAAAACCCAGGAGCATCTAAGAGCCATTCTTCGTTGTATTAAACAATGTACTCATGGTGTTGCAATGCAATTTTGGAAGCTTGATTGTAATGTTACGGTTTTAGTAACCTCAGCTTGTTCTAGCATCTTTGACATTTTACCTACATACATTTACTTGTAGCAACTGAAGTGTGTTGTGACACAATTTTGTATGTTATGTAGGCACACTGATATGACATTCTTGGTTGACATTCTGCAGTTCTAGCACACCCAGCGTGTCAATACAATTTTGAACCTTTGTTGTCGTGCTGCACCTTTGCGTCATTGCTAAGCTTACTAATGCACCGCTTTTATGTGCATCTATGTAATATTTTTTTTGTCACCAATAAATCAGTGACTGAGGAACATCAATGTTTGCACTCACAAGAGTGATTAGGTAGTGATCTGCATCTTCAGTGGCGGTACTGTGCGCTGTAATGTACGCATAAAGAGGTAAATGCACGAGGCAGGGCGGCATGTGACAGGTAGCAAAACGGACCTTTGGCATGAAGAGAGGGTATCCGATTGGCACATTTTTATACCTCTGCGTACCCAATGTAATTAATATCCCGGATACCCGACAAACCCTAGCGAAGTGACGCTGGGTATGTTTGTAGTGGACAGCATAATTGTGCTGTGTGTGCATCCTATATCCTAATTAGGGACAGATCCAGGAATTGTCATAGGGGAGGGGTATTTGTCTGGGGGCACTATTACTTAGGAGGTGCTCCCTGCGAAAATACTTGAAGCGGCGCCTTGGGCCGAAAATTCGTTTATCGGGGGGGGGAGGACCTGCACTTGAGCACATTGAAGGGGTGTTTCTGGCTGAAAAAATATGAGGTGGAGCACTCGAGCCTTCCCGGATGGGCGCGGGTTCCAAATTCCATGGGGGTATATGTCCCTGAATCCGCCTCTGATACGACCATCCTGCAGGGCACGGGTTGACGCTCAGACAGGAGTGTTGTTTTATATACTTTCGAGGTGGCAAGTGTCCCATCAGTGTTGTCTTTGCCCCACCCCCAATAATTTCAAGTTTCAACATGGAAACTTTTGGAGTGTGCTCCCACAATCCATTTAGGCCTGCCCATTGCCTACGTGTATTTTTCCCCCACCCCAATAATGTTCAGAAATCAACATCCATGCGCTCAGGACTTCCTCTTTAATTGTAGTTATTTATATCAACCCAGAGCTCCTTCCAAGGGCGTAGCCAAGAGGACAGGCACGGATCCAGTATTTTTCATGGAAGGAGGGCATGTCTGGAGCCACTGGATGAGTCCTCAGAGGCGCCTTCAGCTGAACATTTCGGGTGGGGCGCACTCGAGGGTCATGGAAGGGAGACTTCGGCGGCAAATTCAAGAGGGTGCACTCAATGATTATAAGGGGCACTTTTTCATCTCGGGGGATGCCTTTAGCTGAACAATTAGAAAGGGATGCACTCGAGCTTCACTGGAGGACTACTTTTCCTGGTAAGATGGGTACCACCCTGCCATAAGCGAACACATGTTCCCTGTGCCCACTGTATCCGTTTCTGCAATGGGATGACCGATAGGGACGCGGCAGGTCGGAGTACAGGTTTAATGGGGAGCAGATTATGTGTTTTTTGCTTCATATATGAGTAGATACGAAGCAAAAGTTTTTGCTTCACATATGACTATATCCTTTGAAAATGATATGGTCATTTTCACCACATAGACCGCACCAGCACCATCGCTTTGCATCCGCAACACATTGCGGGGCGCCTACCAGAGCCGACGTTTTGACCATATGTGGTGCCGTCGCGGGGAGTTTGTGGAAAAGTCGAGTTATCTGTCTAGTTATATATTATGGCCACTGACAATATATCCCAGCTTTAATATCTCCAGTTCGCAGTTTTTACGCGTTCCATATTTTCTCCCTGCGGTTACCATAATTGCTTTCCAGCTCAGGCACATCGCGGGAAATATATCAAAGAATGCCAAATTTCATAAACCAGTGAACGTCGTGTCCTAACTTCCCTCTTCTCGGAATAGCTTATCTTCCTGACATCAGGGATTGAATCATGAAGCAAAGGAACTGCCCGCGAACGACATTCCTGATTAGGTATCCCCGTCTACGAACTACATCACCGTACTGAGGGGGACATCAGCAGGAAAACCAGTGGGAAATACCTGCTTCCCCGCACGGTAAAGATCCCTCGGTGTCTTCAACAAAAGTTTGCTAGTGCCGGCACCCGGACAACATCAACTTCTTTCCCAGCTCTTCCACATTCCAAAGTACAAATTATCTTGTGGAGGAATAGGTAAGGTAAACTAAGCTTTATCCAAATCGTCACAACCATCCGGTACACGGCCCCCCCCCCCGCACTACCCTCGCCATCAGCACCTAACGCCACATAAACCATAACGTAAAGCTCCTTTAATGGAAATGTACACCTGCCTCAAACTTGCATTTCCCACCACCCACCGGCTTAAAGACGGGGAAAATGACATATGTGGTTCGGCATGCCTCTAAAGACACTCTCCCCTCTCTCCCGCCACCCGCCCAGCGGTTTTGCAGAACGTCAGTAGTCCGTGTAACGTGAATAATATAATACAAATAAATAAACAACAGTGGCCGGTATTAATGTCGATGCCGGTACGTCAGATGTGCCAAAGCTCTCAGATTGAAACAAATTAGTTGCCCACCCCTACCCCGCCTCAAAGCGGATAAGTGTTCCGTTCGATTTGTTTACATTTTCTCGGCTTGGGGTATAGCTAATGGCTTTAGCCAGCTGCTGGCAACAGGCAAGTGGGCATCGCCTATTGTCAAATCCATGTTCGTTCTGCTTTCCCTCAGTCGTGGGGCTAAAGGTAGCCGCCTCGGTAGCTCAGTTGGTTAGAGCGCTGGCCTGTACTGGTCTCCCCTGTCCTGGCAACACAGGGTTCGAGCCGCTTCGCGCGCTCGCATTTAGCCCCCGGCTGGGAGGGTCAGTTGGCAGCTGGCCCGATAAGGCCGGGGACGAGCTACCGGGCGGCCGTGTCGGTGCATTGACGGCACGTTAAACTTTCGGTCAAAATTCTTCCGTTCAACTGGAATTCGTGGATCGGGTGGTGGGGCCAGGGTTCACGCAACAAGCTCTGCTTAACAATAGAACTCTGGTTCACAAAACCACCCCAGCAATAACTCGGATTAAATTTAAAAAAAAAAAAAAAAAAATTAAAAAAAAAGAAAAAAAAAAGGTAAGTCATGGGTAAATAAGTTGCGCGTGACCGCTTGAATGGGGCTGCTGACGATGAAGGCCAAGTCTGGGCTGTCTTAGTCTATGGTGGTTTAGTTCACAGTGCGGACTAGCTCTTCACTGGAAATATTCGTTGTTCAGCATTATTATCCATAAGTGCAATTTTTGAACAAATATGTTAACTTTAACGTGTAAAATTAGTATATAATATTATATATAATTGGTTTTAACAATGTGGCATCGAAATCTGGCACGTAGCTAGTTACACTACAGATGTTATGGTTTATGCTGATAGCACAATGTGACTTTATAGATGTATCATACTAAGCTAATCTACTATACGAGGAAAGCTAGCTTCATCGAATATTTACTCAAATTTGACTAGTCATCGGATGAATCTGAGGCATACATCGCATCAGATTTGATTTATCCTTTAGACTGAAGCATTTTCACCACGGTCTCATCAAAATATATGATAAAAATTGCATTTAAATGGTGTTGAAGAATTTCGAATATTAGATCAACTATGCTTACTCCGGCTACACTTGAAAACCTTCCCTGCCAACACGGCATATATGGCTTTAAAATCTTAAAGATAAAAGTTTATGGACGCAGATGAACACCCATGCCAGCATGTAACTAATCGCATGGTCAAACTTGAACGGAACACGCATAGTTATAGAGGGAGTCATAGTCTATCAAGTCTATCGAACAGCATGGGTATTTTTACCAACTTGACCCCGTTTTCCCGGAATTTGCTTCTCCCGGCTGTCCCAGCTGGCAGCCAGATCTATATCTCGTTCTTTTCACGTCACCCGGACCCAAATGCACGTTCTATTGACGTCATGGATGTTTATCACTGTCACGTTGGCGTTTGAATGGGTGTGTTTCTTTATAAGAAAGTGATTACATCCTAGGACAGTCCTTTGAATATAATAGCATATCAATATTTTGGGCTGGTGTGACTGCCATGGTGTTTGTCAGGTTCGGCCGCTATATATTTTAAATCTTGGTAATTTTTCCTATGCTCCTTGACATCTTTGTATCCTCACATATCACCTTTTCGATGCAATGATTAACCTGGAGTAACAGAGACCGGCTCAACTCTTTGCGGTGCTGAAAGCTTTGTCTGTGTCTTTCTAGGGGATATTGCGTATAAATGCGCATGTGCGCATTCATATAAATGCGCATGTGCGCATGTGCGCGCTCTCTAGCCAATTTGGTTGGTGGAGCCCACCCAATAGGGCCCATGGTAAAAGAGCGAGAAAAACGGATGGAGCCAAGGCGAAGATGGTAGTCCCACCCACCCAAAGTATAGAAAACTTCACTCCTGTCCAGGTGTTTGTTTGAAGGTAATGAGTGCTTGAAGTAGCAATCAACAACGGTTTGACTGCTATCTCAAAACAATACCAAAGTGGGAGCAACCCATATCCGTCGTTTTGCACCTTGCAGCATGGAAGTGAATTGCAAAGGGACACCCATAACATAATGGGATACACTTACTGTGAATAGCATGGCCGATGCATCCATGTCTGAAAGTTGCGTGCACGTTTGGCGTTCACGTCTGGGGATTGCATGTGCACTATCATTGTGCAGGTATTGTGATTACTTCATTACGAGAATATTAAACTCATTCCACCTTTCCGTATAAATCCATAGAAATATGATGTGTGTAATGGATGTGGCAGTGCAGATCAGATCTATTGACGCAGATCAGGTCAGGTAGGGCTCTAGAGGACAAACCAGGTCTGCAGGTGTAAGGCAGATGTAGGAGCCAGTGGCGTACCTAGGATTTGCGTCACGGGGCGAGCTGATTTGGAGGGAGCCCACCTGCCCCATTAAAACAAATATCAGGACTTTGATCGCTATTTGTTTTCGAATGGTTCCATTTTGTAACTAAGATACTTAGTGACAACTTAGTTTTCCTCTGGAGGGGGTCCAAACTACCTTCATCGTTTCGAAGTCACCAGATTTGAATCCCCTCCCCTTCATCAATTGTTTCGGACTTCCCTACTTTTCAGAGCCTCAGTTGAATTTTTTGGCCCCCAGTGCGATTTGTTTGGACCCAGATGAGGATTTTCGGGCCTCTCGTGCTTTTTGAAGCCCAGCAGGCTTTTCGGGGTTCTATGCGATTTGTGGTGCCTAGGGCGTGATTTGTGGTGCTTCGGAGCGATTTTCCAGGTTCGGATTGATGTTACGGGGTCCTAGCATAATTTTTCAGGGTTCCAGATTTATTTTTCCTCATCTAGATGGGATTTTTGGTGGCGTGCCGATATTTTCCAAAGCCTGACATGATTTGTCGGTCCCTTGCGGGAATTTGAGGCTCCACTGTATGTATTTGGTGCCCTGGACGCAATTTTGGAGGCCCCGACGGAAATTCGTGACTCCCCAGCACGACTAGTGGGGACCTAGGGATTTTTCGAGTACTGGAGCGAGTTTTCGGGGCCCGCTCTATTTATCTGGCGCTCCCGACGCAACTTGTTGGGGCATGACAGGGATGTGAAGCTGCTGGATTGATATGATGATACATATGATACGCGCGGATAATGTTGTAATGATGTTGTAATCTAGAGGAAGGTGAGGCGATAGGGATCATGGATACAGAGACCACTTATGATCATACAGGTCAAAAGGATGGGACTGTAGACTGCAAGCTGTGGGATATGGGCTGTGGGCTGTGGATGATTCGTTCGTCGGACTGGCTATGGGTTGTTGGCTGTTGGCTGTGGGCTGTTGGCTGTTAGCTGTGCGCTGTTGACCGTCGGCTGTTGGCTGTGAGGTGTGCACTGTTGGCTGTGGGGCGTGCACTGTTGGCTGTGAGCTGTGCGCTGTTGGCTGTGTGTTGTGCGCTGTTGGTTGTGTCGCTACCGCCCGTGTCAACCTCATCATTATGGAAAATTGATATGGCGCGCCATGGATCCTCCCAGCTAACCCCCGCCGGTTCGGCGCGGCACGGCGTGAAACATAACACGACACGACACGGCATGGCACAGAATACGATGTGACACAGCATGATATGGAAGGGCGCAATAAGGCACGCCACGGCACGATACGGCCCAGTACACGCCACGGCACGGTACGATACGGCCCAGTACACGGCACGACATGGCACAACACGGCACAATGTGACACGGCACGACATGGCACAACACGGCACAATGTGACACGGCACGACATAGCACAACACGGCACAATGTGACACGGCACGACATGGCACAACACGGCACAATGTGACACGGCACGACATAGCACAACACGGCACAATGTGACACGGCACGACATAGCACAACACGGCACAATGTGACACGGCACGACATGGCACAACATGGCACAATGTGACACGGCACGACATAGCACAACACGGCACAATGTGACACGGCACGACATAGCACAACACGGCACAATGTGACACGGCACGACATGGCACAACACGGCACAATGTGACACGGCACGACATAGCACAACACGGCACAATGTGACACGGCACGACATGGCACAACACGGCACAATGTGACACGGCACGACATAGCACAACACGGCACAATGTGACACGGCACGACATAGCACAACACGGCACAATGTGACACGGCACGACATGGCACAACATGGCACAATGTGACACGGCACGACATAGCACAACACGGCACAATGTGACACGGCAAGACATAGCACAACACGGCACAATGTGACACGGCACGACATGGCACAACACGGCACAATGTGACACGGCACGACATAGCACAACACGGCACAATGTGACACGGCACGACATAGCACAACACGGCACAATGTGACACGGCACGACATGGCACAACACGGCACAATGTGACACGGCACGACATAGCACAACACGGCACAATGTGACACGGCACGACATAGCACAACACGGCACGGGACGAAACGGCGTGATACGGCCCAATACACGGCAAGACACGGCACGACACGACACGACACGACACGATGCATTCCGCAGTGCCCTGCCATGCATTCCAAATCCACTGCTACTGTAATAGCACCTGCCATGCTGCTCTGGGACGTACATACCACCTGTCATGTCTCTCGGGAACACCTGTCACGCAAGGGTGGAAACCTATATGCTTCTTGAAACGCAAATGCATCCCAAGCTCCAAAATGTACATTTGAACTTGTTCTCCAAAATTGGAATGCCATTAAGACAAATAATTGGCGAGTTGAGTAGGTGACCAGAACGCTCTGCAACGCTGTAAATTGTGTGAAAAAGAACGCTAACTGCCACCCGACATTACTGCAGATTTACCGGGTGCATACCCTCCTCCCCTTCTTCGCTGAAGAAAGCTTCTCTTTGAATATTCGAAGAGTTATACTTGACAACATAAATGTGCATCCCAAGGAAGTGCATAAAGTTCCGCCTCCGCTGCCATATTAAACCTAAATCTTGCACCTGGCATATTCGGGAACTAACATTTGACGGAACTGCCACTTGATACACATTCCGAGACCATCGTTTGACACACTTTCCGGAACTACCACCTGGCATATTCCCAAGTTTTCTCTCGACTATCACCATGAATTATTGAACGGTTGGCGAACGGTTGGCCAACCTGAACGGTTGGCGACTCTACATAGTCTGAGGAGTAGTCTGTGGTGCGGGTGTGCGCCACTAAGGTTATGTGGAGTCAATTCAGCTCAACTCTTCTCAATTTATGGTGGCTAGGAACTCAAAGTGAGAATTTTAAAGCAATGACTACATGGACCCAAGCAATTGCTAAAGGTATTGAACACTTAATCGACTTCTCCTGGACTGAAATTGAATTTAGTTAATGCTACCTCATATCATGCATTATGTCAATTCATTTCCTCTTCCCTTTATGTACAATTCCTTCCCGTCTTATTACAGTCTTCCCACATTATATTTTACCTCCTTGCTGTTAACGCCAACGGAGAGTATAAGCACGAACGCATCTTGACCACACGCTTGTTTTTCTTGAAAGTTCCCTTCAGTGCTCCGCACGAAAGTTGGTAAACAGATGTGACGGAAATCAGACTGAACTTAACATAAATAGGTGTTTTGCATCCTGGCGGGCCTGTCTCAGTCCCCACGGGCGGCGGTACTATAAATGGAGAGTGAAGGGCGCTTCCAACCGTGCCGGGCCGGCACAAGATCCCAGACAGGGTGCTGATAACCGCAGACACGCTTTGCCCACAAATATACGGCTCTTTCAATACTGATATGCGAATATAGCGAGTGCAGTGCTGGAGTTGAAAACGTCGTCACATAGTATGGCATATCGTCAGGCACCCACACTGGATTTTGCGAAGGCAGGCCCAAGATTCATCAGGTAAGTGCCACAAGAAGGTGAAGGTGAAAATGTGAATTGGAAAACTTAAGCTATTGGGAAATTGCAATTAAACTTAATTCGTAGCTCATTTCAAGTACTTGAACTTCAACTGACTCCAATTAAGCTTTTAAAATATACATAAAGAAATATAATACAAATGAATAAACAAAACAAATGAATAAATAACGTCAAGAAATAAATAAATAAATAAAATCAATAAATAAGCAAAATAAATTAATTAAGAACATAAATATATCAATAAATATACTAAATAAATATCTAAAAAAATAAATATAAAATAATATAACTTAAAACAACCGGTAGTATAGGAATCTTAAACTAGGGACACCTCAATCGTGATTTTGTGCCTTATCCTACTAGGTTCAGTCTCAGATAAGTTGCTGCTCTCACATTCAGTTCAGGATACAACGGATGTCATAGCGTCCTATTAACTTCAAGGGGACGTGGCCTTCATAATTTACAGAATATCTCTGGGTCTTCCAGGTACTTCCATATTAGCTCTAGCTTTCCCAGTTCGGAAGCGACCTGAAATTGGCCTTTGGCACCGGAATGTTCGGAAACTTACTCTGAAAAGCTGCATCTTCTCAAAGTAAAACATCATGCTAGTATAGTAGTGGGTAGCACGTATCAGTGATCCAGTAAATCAGTCATTCCAGTCTTGTTACTGTCGGTGTTTCTAATTGTTTCTATTTGTAGTGTCGATGTTCCAGTCACTTTTATTCAAATGTGCGGCGGGCCTTAATCTCGCCCGTGCTCAGTATTTTGCCACCTTCCCCAGTGCACTGGAGGTTATTGCGACCGAAGACGTTCCAGACAAACCAAGGAAGCAAAACGAACCATTTGACGAGGAATCTGATTGATTTTGTTCTTTTTACTCCCTTCAGTACATGATTGAACTACCAGGTCAGATCAAAGGGCCGATGTTTTAAAACAGAAATCGGAGTTTACAATTACATTTGTAACTCTAAGCAAACTGAAAGTGATGTGCACCTAAAACATAATCGAAGTGTTGATTGATGTCTTACGACCCTAGTAATACGGTCAAGGTTGGCGCTGCCGTCCCTCTGCCGTCCTCAGCTCCGACGCTGCCGTCCCCCTTTTGTCCTCCTTTCTGACGCTACCGTCTCCATTTCATCCTCATCTCTGACGCTTCCGTTTCCCTCTCGTCCTCATTGCTTGCGCTGTCGTCCCTCTGCCGTCCTCTCCCACCCTGCTGTACGTTGCGAGAATATGGCACAGATCAAACTGTGTACCTCCTGCCAGATTTTGGAAATATTCTTCCGGACAAGAATATATACTGTCGGCAAGAACATAACATGAGGACCGAAATATAACGTGTTAACCGGAATATCCCAGCATACGGCGCCGTCAGGGCCACGGGACGAGCAGAATACCCAAGCACAGGATACGGCGCCGTCAGGGCCGCTGGACGAGCGGAATATCTCAGCATACGGCGCCATCAGGGCCGCTGGACGAGCGGAATATCTCAGCATACGGCGCCGTCAGGGCCGCTGGACGAGCGGAATATCCCATTCGGCGCCGTCAGGGCCACCGGACCAGTGTGGGCTGTGTTGGAAGCTCATGGCAGTGTAATGTGAAACTGGGTATGTCAGTCGCTGCCTTTCGTATTTATCCATGTGCCCAGGAATTGAATTGTTCCACTCACAACATCGATTAACCGCAAAGACGTGGATAATGATAAATAACTATTACTTGCTACTGCATTCTCTCTACGCTTCTCACAAGTTATAACACGTGACAGCGAATCCACTCATCCTCCACCTCAAAATACATACCTATGTGACCCCTGTGCCTCCATAAACTCGGTAAATCATTGCCGAATGCTCTGTTCACTGGGGCGCGACGATGCTGAAAACTATGAGCCAACTTATGAACCACCCGTCAAGTACAGCCGAGTGTTGTGACAAAACGACGAGGCTGATGGACGCCAGAAGCGGTAAATGTCGGCAACACCAATGCACCGACATATCAGATAAGTGCTTAGGAAGAAACGCGCCCTCGATGGAGGAGATAGTGCGCGAAGTGACAAAAACAAATCCGAACCTTGATATATATATATATTTATATATATTTATATATATACGGGTATATATATATATATATATATATATATATATATATATATATATATATATATATATATATATATATATATATATATCAAGGTTCGGTAGAGCTAAGTAGAGTAATGAACCTCTACTTAGGTCATGCGTAATTGAACTTAGTGGACATTCTTACTCCAAGAGATATGAAAATAGTGGCTGCAGGCAAGTTTTATCTTTGAGGTGATCTGGTCTGGGTAGTAATTTGATGTATCCAAATGTAGCATATAGTGCACACCGTAAGACATCAATCAACACTTCGATAACGTTTTATGTGTGCATCACTGTCAGTTGGCTGAAAGTTACAGTTGAAATTGTAAACTCTCGATTTATGTTTTTTTTCAATAGGTGATTTGATCTGACGCGGTAGGCCAACCGCTGAAAGGAAAAAAGAACAAAATAAATGAGATGCCTCGTTAAATGGTTCGTTTTGCTTCCTTGGTTTGTCTCGAACGTCTTCGGTCGCAGTGACTTCCAGTGCACTAGGGAAGGTGGCAAAATACTGAGCACGGGCGAGATTAACGCCCGCCGCACATTTGAAAAAAGTGTCTGGAACATCGACATTACAAAAGGAAACACAACGAGAAACACCGACAGTTAAAGACTGGGAGAACTGTTTTGCCATAATTAGCATCCGGGCACCCATAAGGATCCTTGCTGACTCCTCTTCTCTTTTCCATGTTTATTAACGATTTTCCCCAAGGACTTCACCCTTAGTGTCTTCTTTATGCGATTACTTAAATATAATATGCAGAATTACTTCTCCGGCTGACGACTTGTTGGTGCAACAGGACGTCGAACGTCTGGTAGCATGGTCAGTCAGAAGAGGATTATATATATATATATATATATATATATATATATATATATATATATATATATATATATATATATATATATATATATACTGACAAATGCAAAACATTCACGATGACTCTCAAGCGGATGCCAGTCCAAATGACACACAAAATTAACAATATCGAAGGATGAAGAGTTAACGAAATTCGCGATGTGTATGTAATGCTGCATTCAAAATCAGTATTTGTAGCTCATGCCAATAACATCGCACGAAAAGCAAACAGAGCTTTTGGTATGCTTATGCGATCCTTTCAGGCTGGAACAAATCACTTCAAATTGAAACGCGGTGATGTAATGGATGTATGGGTGATGTAATGGATGTACTTCGCCAATGTAAGGTCTATTTCAGAACATGCTAGCGTCATTTGCACTGGTTTCGCTGCTACCAACACTGTGCAATGGGTCAATGGAGTACAACACAAATTCCTTACGTGGCTCCTATTTCACACGCCATCTGGCCTCCCTATCCTACAATGACCTAGACAATTTCAAAACCCATTCCCAAGCTTCCAGGCGCAAACAATTTGACTTATTTTTCATTAGAGCACCCTCCAAAACAACATGAAATCGTGTGACCCTCGGGCACACTTCCCTCTGTATGTGCCAACTCGATTGACCCGCACATGAAATATACTGTTCGTACCAAGTGAACACACGTGTTCTCTTGGTGTACTTGGTGCAATCGGGTCTGTTTTGTAGACTTCCCAAGCTGGTTACTTACTTTCTTCCCAAATTTCGCATGGTACGTATTTTTCACACACCATCATCCTCAATCAAGACAGCAGCGAGGACATACATTGGTAATTTCGATGAGATCGGGCGCGTGCAAAAGTCATGCAACGATTGACACCAATAGGTAGTTATTATTTATGCTCTTTTTATAGCATGGATGTGCTGAGGTTCTGTTTGCTATATATTTTACTTTTACTATATATTATGCTAGTATTTACAACTATCTTCAGCCGCATATTTCGTTTTTTGCTCATATTGCTCTTACTCATGCAATGCGCACTTGTTTGTACTGAATGTTTTGCAATGGCTTCACACACTGTGACTTCACCTATTAGTGGAAGAATACTCTGTTGGGGTCTATGCATGAATACATAAAGAAACAAATATACAAACGATTTCTGCTACCCACTACCATGTTGTCATTATCCTGCATAACTGGTGCAGCTTTCAAGAGCAAGTTCGGGAACGTTTCGGGGCCAAGGCCACTTTCAGGTCGCTTTCCTACTGGAAACGCCAGGGCTAATATGGAAGCTTTTGGAAATTCGAGGGGTATTCTGTTATTGCTGGGGGTAACGTCTACTTGAAGTTAATAGGAAGCTATGCCCATGCATTGCGTCCTCAACTGGACGTGAGCCCAGCATCTGATCCGAGTTTGAGCCGAGTAGTATGACGTACAACACCGCAAGTGGGGATCGGGTGTCTCCAGGGGTTTCGACACCGTTATATTGCCCTATTTGTTTGTTATTTTCCAATTGATTCTAAGAAACTCAATTTGATTTAGCTGAAGTTGAATTACTTCCAAACGAGCGAAGAATTAAGCTTAGTTGTGTAGGGAAGTTTTCCCCCCTTGGCGGTGTGATGAGTCTAGAGGACCGTCGCGCGTCGCAGATAACCCGGCGTAAAGTACCACGATACTTTGCGTTACATTTTAACGTTGAAACGATCGGTACTTAGCAATGCGATGTCGAAAAGTGATGGATTCCGACAGCAATTTAGTGCGCGTCTGCCGGCACCAAGAACAACGATTTAGAACAGCGTTTTCAGTCCGAGCGCTCTCACGGCCTGAAGCGTTCTTCTTCGACTGCCTGCCAGCGCCCGTGAGCCGTCAGGTGGCTCCTCCTCGCGGCGGTTGCGATTGGCGAACAGGTATTACAGCCCGCCGGCTATTGGTGCATCTCACTAGATCACACCCACATCCAGTATGGCCGCGTTCTCCTGGTAGACTAGTATGTCACTCAGCTTATATGGATCGGTGCAAGATGAGTCTGATTAACTTGAGCACTAGGAAGTTACTTCGCTTGTATGCCACTTAGTTTGGGTTAAGCCGTTACCTTGAGCTCTCTGAGTGAGCTCTTACTGTTTGAGCTTCATGCTACCCAGTACTGTCGAGACCAGAGCGTCCAATGACAGAGCGACGTATGCTGATCCCCGGTGTCTTGTAAGACACGCCAGAACCAGTATGTGAGTAGAGTGTGTATGGTAGAAATCGTTCCCATTACTCAAATCCTTGCATCCTCTCCCCGAATCTTGACTGTCCAGGTCGTGTCGTGAGCTTTAGTTTGGAGCACCCTCTCTTAGGCGATTGACGACGGGCGCAGTGACGCTACCTACAAGGGAACATCGGAGCGCAAATAGGCCATCTATGATGAGAATAATGGACGTAAGTAGCATCAACTGCAAGGAACTTAGTAGGTCTTATGTGGTGCCACCTATCGGAACACATAAATACTGGATGAAATGTATGTGGAGCCACCTATCATGAATGCTAGTATGGATTGAGAGTTGCTACCCGTGAGGTGTTGTATGATTCAAAGTTGATGTCTTGTAGAATGGATTGAGGTGTTGATTATGTTGATACGTGTCTACTTGATTGTAAGAATGTTAGTGATTGAGTGTGATAGACTGACTGTAATTATATCTGATGTTCTGTTTATTGAAACCTGTGATGAGTGTTGTATTTTTTTGGCTAGTGACCACAAAATCAAACATTTAACCTGCATATCTGCACCTGCGAACCAAGTTTTGTCCTCGAGACCCCTATAACAAGTTAACCACTCCCGCCTGACTTCGCTCGGTGAAGAGAAGCTGATTTAATCTGATTAGGAGAACGGGAGAGAGTGCTTGACTTGATCGTTGAGCTGGATGCATCAGTCCAGTTCATATCGTCACCACTTATAAATCTGCCACAGAGAGATGACCGCGATCGAGACGTGCTGTTGCAGCATCGCAGGCGCTGTCGGATCAGTGGAACTGACCACACCACTGACCATACGGAGCTGCGCTTCAAAGTGGCGCTTGCTCACGGCTGGCGCTGCCGAGGTGCGCTGCCATGGCACCCCGAGGACCAGGCTACCTGCGCCTGGCTGAGTGGTACTCTCGAGAACTGGAGCGGCATATGCTCGAGTGGTGCCCGAGAGGCACACACAGGTCGGCAGGCATATGCCTCGCCTTACCTGCCACACTGTGGGCAGAATCTTCAGTGAATATCGGATGCCATGGTGATTCAGCATTTCTTCCTCTTCGCATCTTCGGCGGAACTTGAACTTTATTGTATTGGCTTTGATTGCATTGGTTTAGGATGTGCATTGAATGACACGCCTAGGACTTTATGTATTGATACATCGTGTGATTATGTTATGGCCGTAATAATCTAGTGGGATTTAGGATTCCCCTTGTGAGCGATAATCCAAATCATTAGGATCTCGGCTGTGATGTAACACAGTTCGATATAATTATACCATTTGGGTAACTTTGCACGATGATATTCCGTTATATAACGTCGCATGCCGCGTGACTAATGCAACCACCGTCGGCCTGTTCTTATCTCGTGTTATGGGTTCTGTTTGCGATCGGAGCCGTACAGCGACGACCGAGCTTCCCGTCTAGATAAGCAAGGAATGTCGGGCTACGCCCCTACCTGTGTCATTGCCTCCGCGTGACCATGACGTGTCATGTGCGGTGGCCGTTGAGTTCTCCTGGTAAATAGTCGCCAGGGCACTCTCTCACTTCCCACGGAGACTCGCGATCGAGCTGTCGCCGAAGGCGGGCGGCTGGCCGCCGCCGGCCAGCCGCCAGAGCTCGCCACAACGATACGGTACGTCTGAGGACTCTGATTGAGAGACGCTGTGTGACTGTTGAAATGTAGTCCTTTGATATGATAATTATAGCACGAATGAAGATCGATAAGTATGTAAGCTGAAGTATCTGTTGTAACTGCTGCCTCTTGGAATATCTGAACTTGGAACTTGAGATGAGAGACAGAGATGTTATATGAAGATGTGACTGTTGTATGACAAGATGTATGGAGATGTGGGATGGCCGTGTGAATCGTATGTGAAGCAGTTGAAGCTGTCTGTGCTAAACGAGGCTATTGTAATAATTCGTCTATCATGCTGCTCTATTGAAACTTGAATGACTATCGCCATTTAATTGCTAATTAAAGACGCTAATGTAAGTGCTGGATTTGTGGTGCCTGTCAAGATGTTTGGATAGGAGCTCTGAGATCTAAACACCGAGCCATTGAACATATACCCGGGAGTTAATCGTCAACGTTGAGGTCCATAGTACTATACACGTAGCCAAAAAAAGTTTGTCCCCGACATAAATCGAAATACCAAGTAGGGGCATGTAAGAACTTGGTTACAGTTGCATTTTCCAGAAAAAAACTTAAGCATTCCAGTTAACTTTTTGTATGCACCTAATCGTGTACACCTGACAAGCCATGTATTGGAAAAATTGCGCGCTTGACGATGTGTCTGACGACGTGATGACGTGTTCAACAACAGCACCGAACTTGCACACATCCGCAACCAGTATTGGAATGGCCGAATATATCTGAACAAAGCGTGGCTCCGGTTATCCCCACTCTGTCCGGGATTTTATGCCGGTCCGACACGGTCAGACTGCCCTCCACTCTCCAGTCACCGCCAGCGAAATACCGCCGCCAGTAGAGACTCAGACATGACGGCAGAATATAAAAGACCTATTTACGTTAAATTCAGCAGAGACACGCCTGTTTACCAAGCTTCGCATGGAGCACTGAACGGAATGCTCGAGCTAAAACATGTAGCCAAGATGTATAAGCCAAGATGACCCTGGCTTTTTTATATATATATATATATATATATATATATTTTATATATATATATATATATCTCTCTCTCTCTCTCTCTCTCTCTCTCTCTCTCTTCTATATATATATATATATATATATATATATATATATATATATATATATATATATATATATATATATATATATATATGTATATATATATATATATATATATATATATATATATATATCTATATGTATATTGTTGTACCAACAAGCCGTCAGCCGGAGAAATAATTCTGCATATTATTTTTTAATAATCGCATAAAGAAGACGCTTAGAGGGATGACTTTGGGAAAATCGTTAATATACATGGAAAAGAGAAGAGGAGCCAGCAAGGATCCTTCTGGATCCCGGATACTCCGGATACTGATTATGGCAAAACAGTTCTTCCAGTCTTTAACTGTCGGTGTTTCACGTTGTGTTTCCTTTTGTAGTGTCGATGTTCTAGACACTTTTGTTCAAATGTGCGGCGGGCGTTAATCTCGCCCGTGCTCAGTATTTTTCCACCTTCCCCAGTGCACTGGGAGTTATTGCGACCGAAGACGTTCCAGACAAACCAAGCAAGCAAAACAAACCATTTAACGAGGCATCTAATTGACTTTGTTTTTTTTCCTTTCAGTGGTTGGCGTACCGTGACAGATCAAATCACCAATAAAAAAACATAAATCGAGAGTTTACGATTTCAACTTTAACTGCCAACTGAGAGTGATGCACACATAATTGAAACGTTATCGAAGTGTTGATTGATGTCTTACGGCCCTAACAGCGCTATATGCTACATTTGGATACCTCAAATTACTACCCAGACCAGTTCAGGGCAATCACCTGAAAGATACAACTTGCCTACAGACATTATTTTCAAATCTCTTGGAGGAAGAATGCGCACTGAGTTGAATTATGCATGACCAAAGTAGAGGTTCATTACTCGTAAGCCCCTTCCTCCCCAACAAGAGGTAATCGAAAGTCGATCTAAATGAATGGCTCCAAATAGCCTTGGAGAGGTTCACAGCGAACAAAGTAGTTTAGTCCAATCGGCAGGTAACCCAAAACGCCAATCACCACGCATGTGGGCCATCACGCAGTTATCAGCTGCTAAAATAAGCTTAGTCGGTGAATATGACCGGACATGTTCTCTCTTACATAACAGTTTTGCCACCTAATACGACCAGAGGATTTTCCTCACCAACCTTCCGGAAAACCACCAACCTTGCGAAAATGCAATGTAAGCACCTCGGAGGATATCCTCTGACAGCCTTAATTTAATTGCGTTAACCCATCGTCTCCTCTGTCGGCGTGGATCAAACTGAACTTCATACCTTTGCAAAGAATGTTTAGACTGTCCTTCGCTCTAACAGTGTTATACCTCTCTCTCGTCCTCAGTTCTGACTCTGTCGTCCCCCTGTCATCCTCAGCTCTGACGCTGCCGCTGCCTCTGCCGTCCTCAGTTCTGACGCTGCCGTGCCTCTGCCGTCCTCAGCTCTGACGCTGCCGTTCCTCTGCCGTCCTCACCTCTGACGCTGCCGTTCCTCTGCCGTCCTCAGCTCTGACGCTGCCGTGCCTCTGCCGTCCTCAGTTCTGACGCTGCCGTGCCTCTGCCGTCCTTAGTTCTGACGTTGCCGTGCCTCTGTCGTCTTCAGCTCAGACGCTGCCGTGCTTCTGCCGTCCTCAGTTCTGACGCTGCCGTCCCTCTGCCGTCCTCAGTTCTGACGCTGCCGTGCCTCTGTCGTCTTCAGCTCTGACGCTGTCGTCCCTCCGCCGTGCTGCATGTGATCAGCTGTCGTTATTGATACCCCATCTGCATACTTCGGGTTACTAATGATATCTTAGATTAGCTTGAACCTCGCAGTGGAGGGATTAATTATACCCCTCTAAGGTTTCCTGACATCGCTCATAACCCGTCCAAGCCATCACTTTGGTAATTTCTCATATCATCCGACAATTGATGAACGTGCATTATGTCAAAGATTGAGGTGCAGTCTATTAACTTAACGAAGTTGGGGTCGGTCAAAATCAGGTGACGACCTCTTCTCAGTGCAGTCCATAGATGTGCATTGAACATATCTCACAAACCATATAAAAAACAGGAAAAAGTTAAGTTGAAGTGGAGAGAAATGATTCAGGTAAAGCTAAGAAACAAAAAAGTACCCTCAGGTGATGTCATCAGCTCAAAGGGAACCTAGACCTTGATATTTTTCACGTAATGCTTTTGCTAATGAATATTTTTTGGAAAACCTGAAGATACGTACAGACAGATTACATCCCTCAATAGTGTTCTAGGTTGCAAGTCACTGTCTGATATAGCCACTGATGGATGGCCCGATACTTGTCCATAGTATAGTTGCCCACTTCTTCCAAACACTGGTATAAGACGCGGCACGGGCACAGCAGATTCTGGCACGGCACGACACATAATACAGCAAGCTGGATGATGTTACACCGGAAGGCACGGGCAAAGAAAATGGGTCATCTTAAGAACGAGGGAATCATGATTGATGACGAAAGCCAACAATATCAGAGCTGCAAAGCATTCCACACACTGAAAGCGGCACTGTCTCTACATTTCAAAGTTGTTCCATACATCTTTACTTAAGCCCTTTTGCCTGGTAGCCGTGGAAACTTGTGTTCAGCATTAAGACAATTTTAGATGTATGCTTTAATTGTATTGCTTGTGATAAGCCGGCACGGGCACGGCAGTGGCACGGAAAATTCGGACATTGCACAGCAAAAGGCATATGTGCCATTTTGCGAGTTGCCGTGCCGTGCCACTGCGCCAGAAAGTGGCAGCTCTAGTCGAGAGTACATGCATCGCAAAAAGAGGACCCCGCCAGTTACACTAAGAGACCACACCCTAAGCCATGCCGTTTTTTTCGCGGTCGCAAACAAGGGGGTGGCAATGTGATACGCTCCTGAGCGTGCGAGTGTTACAGTTAAGCGAACCAAAAGTGTGGTAAATGCTGAGCGATTTTGAATGATGCTTTCCCATCAACCCCTCCCCCAAAGAAGGCATTAATCTGCCGCCTTTGCCGTATTCTGGCTAGCGCAGAACTGTAACAAATCAACACGTAGTTATGTATATTGTTTCAACAAAATATTATCCACACCTGTGGCAAGCTTGCTTCATGTGGCAAGCTTGCTTCAAGCCTGGCCTAACCATGGGCAATAGCAATCAGCTGCTGGGTGTCGTTTAGCCACATATATGACGCAGGTGGCGATTGTGATCGATATCAGCTTTTATGTGTTCGAGCGCCAAGTTCACCAATTACAGTGCATAATCGTTATGAAAATAGAAAGAATAACTTTCATGAAACGCAACTCTATGCAACACATATGTATTGATATTCACATATCAATTCCTTCCCACGGGAGCTTCGATGGCGTGGGAACACGTGCGCCCTATTTTATTTTAAACCGGTGAATTTGCCTGAAGCAAACTGCCCGATTGATCGATGGTTTTCGAGAGCGCTTTGGCAAAAGCTATTTGGCTATTGTCACAAAAATGCTCCACTGTAATTGTTCAATTGGTGCGCGCACAGATGAAAAACTGATATCGATCACAATCGTCACACGCGACATATATGTAGCTAAACGACACCCCAGCAGCTGACGCTATTGTCCAACCTGACTCAATAGGCCCTTGGGGTGGCCTGGAGTGACGAGTTAATTGCATTATAGAAAATATTATCGTAAGTAGGTCGGCCTAATACAGGGTGTCTCAATATAGATGGAACCCATTAACATGATAATCATTTATTACTCAGACAAGAAACTCCAAAAATATCACATTTCCTGGAAGCTCATATGATAACCACCAAAAACCGAAGACTCGAGGTCTCTAGCTCAAAGGATATATTTATAAGAGCGCATGTTTTAAATGACCGCCGTCGCGCATCAGACACACTTGAAGCCGGCGAGCGAAGTTGTCAATCACCTTGACACACTTCCTTCCTGATGGCACGAATCTTCTGAGTGATGGCCACCTTCAGTTCAACACTGGATTGAGGACGATTTTCATACACGTGGTAATTCAAGAACCCCAGAGATAAAAATATGGGGAGTTCATATCAGGTGAATGCGCAGACCACTCGGGTTCGCGGCGCCTGCTGATCAGCCGACCAGGGAACCGCTGGTCCAGCCACTCCATCGTGACGTTGGCTGTATGTGGAGTTGCCCCATCTTGTTGGAACCATCGCACATCTCGATTCACGCCACGACATGTTCCAAATCCCCTCCAGAACTTGTTGAGCACCACAATGTAACGCTTCTTTGTGACAGAGACTGTCTCCTTGTCTGTGTCTTCAAACCAAAACGGTCCGATTATGCCATGTTTGAGATTGCCACCCAGGCCGTACATTTCACAGCGTGCAATGGCCTCTGAAGCACCTCACCTGGGACTTGTGTGCCCCAGAACACACTGTTCTTGCTATTGAAATGCCCACAGAGCAAGAAGTGTGCTTCGTCGCTGAACCAAAGATCATCAAGAAAGTCGGATCCTCTTCGATCTTGTTCTCGAACCACCGGCACATCACAACACGTTTTGCATATCAGCTGGTGTGAGTTTATGCCTGATCTGGATTTTGTATGGGTACAGATGCAGATCCTTAATCAGGATTTTTTTTACTGACGCACGTGAAAAACCCAGCTCTTGGCTACGTCTTCGGATGGTCTTTTTCGGGCTCCTTGCAACAGAAGCTCTCATCGCATCCACATTGTCAGGAGGTCTTGCAATCAGGTTCCTGCCAGAACTGGGTGTTCCTGCCTTCTCGTTGAGGTTGTTTACTGATCCAGTGGCTTTAAGTTTTTACCCAAAGATATATTTGTTTTTTTTCTGAGGATAGTTGTTGAAGTTGAACTTCCTGCGAAATCTTGCTTGCACCGTTTTTAATGATTTCGTCCCCAAATCTGAAGTGACGCAAAATATTCTTCCTTAGGAAAATATTTTTCCAAGGCATTTTGATTGATAATTATTAGTTGTTATGGTCTCCTCTCTTCAAATCGAAGAAAACAATAGAGGAAGAACATTAATATTGGCAGAGTTATTAGCAGTGACATGGGTTCCATGTATTGTGAAGTACACTGTACCACACGCTTCAATAATGTCAGCTTGAAGAAGAAAAACGAATATGTATTTAGGTTGCTGCCATATGGAGTGAATAAATGGTCACATCGAACAAAATCCACAGAAAAGGTTGATTACAAAGTGGTGACGGCATCCGATCACGAATGTTGTAATTAGTCGTGTCAGTCTACGCATGGCTTCGGCTAGCATGCTCTGATGTCGGTATAATCTCGGATATAGGGGACGAGTGGTCTAGGGGTAAGATGCTCGTCTCACAATCGAAAGGTTGTGGGTTCGAGTCTCACCTGTTGTTACTCTTCACCCGCGTCCAATCGGCGTGAGAGATTGGCGACGCTACATGACTCAACGGTCGACGTGTCGTAAAACCAATAACCAATAACCAACCAATCTCGAATATAAACTTTTCCCATCAAAATACACTACGTTTAATTTCGGCTGGCCATTTTGTCAGCCTAACCGAGAGAAAAAATTTAACTTCAAGTTAGCTTGAACGTCCATCTAAGCAGGAAAATGGAAACAAATATCTGGCTTTCAATATGATGAAATGCATGACGCAACAAATAACTATTGCTGAAGACGTAAGTAATTCTTGATTGTTCAATTAATTGAAAAGAGCTACGTCACCTCCAGGTATACCTAGCAATTCTGGAATATTTTTTCACGCCAAACGTCCACGAATATCAGTTCACTTAAAATGTGATGCACCTTTCTGATAGACGAATTTGAACGGTAATCAGATGCTTCAGCGTCTAAATGCAATAGTCGTGAGAGTAAATCTTCACACAAGTCATAGTTAAGCGATGACAGCCAAGTCAATTTTGGAATTATACTGTATACATATGCGAAGGGACCTGGATTATGCTGACTGAACAATAACCTTCTCTTCTTTATGAGATGAAGATGACTTTTCATTTGCAGTGTACGCGCAGAGATTAAAAGTGAATAATGCTAACGACAGTGTATACGGGACAAAGTTTACGGTTTCGATTTGAAGCTAGATGTGATCACGAGTGCCATTCGAGCCAGTGGCATCAGAAGGAAAAGGTCAGGCAGAGGTGAAAAGAAGAAATTATTTTAAATTACTAAAACAATATTGGACCGACTGCTTTTGTCTCCAGTCCTACCCATGAATTTTAAAGCAGACACGGAACTGTTCGTGACCGAGCAAATGCATTCCAGGAACAAAAAGATTGACCTGCTAGTTATGGTCTAGATTGAGAAAGGGTAAAGCAGGGTTGGATACCTGCCAAATACTTCTTCTCTAAGGTGCCCCCAATAAAATGCTAAGGACACATCAATGTTTTGGAAACAGACGACGGGCAACTAATTTCCGACAACTGAGATGTTCTTGAATATTGTAACGCATCGTTTAACTGAACTATATGAGTCTACATGTGACACAGATAATAGCTATCGGCGAATCAACGACAATCTGACTTCTATGGATTTCCCCAAATTAACCAAAATAGAAAAACAAACTCCTGCAATGGTCGTACTACAAGTGAAGACTGTCTACATGTGCTTAAGGGTGCGATGAATAGCAAAGCTAAATCCGCTTTTGGATTTTCGAAGGAATTTTCCATTTTCTTCTGGTCGGGCCTGGGGAACATGATCGTATATTACGTAAATGAAGCAAAAGGAAGTGGAGTGTTTTCATAGCGCAACGTCATGGAGTGGTAACATTGATAGAAAACAGGGTTATCGAAAGAGTATTATGAAGATGAATGAATGAAGACCGGTCTGGATGCAAGCTGAATCTTATATGAACGCTGTAGTCTCTTGAAGATTTGAATGTGTAACTAGAGACTGAGATGATGTGCCGTGATGTGGTGACGTATAACAAGATATGACTGTTGAGATGTATGTTGAAGCCTTGAGATGTATGATGGCCCAATGCACTGATGTATGAAGATGTGACTGTTGTATGATAAGATGTATGAAGATGTGGGATGACCGCGTGAATCGTCTGTTGAGCAGTTGGAGTTGTCGGTCGTTTAAAGGCACTATGGTAATAAGTTGTCTATCACGTTGCACTATTGAAACCTGAATAACTATCGCCATTTAATTGCTAATTAAAGACGCCAATATAAGTGCTGGATTTGAGGTGCCTGTCAAGAAGTTTAGATCAGAGCTCTGAGATCGAAACACAGTGATATTGAATTTATACCCGTGGTTTACCGTCAACGTCGAGGTCCATAGTTCTATCACCGTGCCAAAGAAGTTTGCCCCCGACATAAGTGAAATACCAAGCATGGGAGGAACTTCGTTGCATGATAAACACGTTGAGCTTCGTAAGCTGACATTCTTGATACTCACAGACGTTGATAAGCATGGTGTGTTCTTATAACAGCATACCAAACTATGGATAATGCAACATTATCCATAGAAATCAAGTTCAAACCAGAAGTTAACAATTTCTGTGCGTATCGCGTGCGACTTCGAACAAACAGTCAGCCGAGCTTCTTCCTTTGTTTAAACACGAACTTCCTGAAGGCAGTCAGGTGCTGCGCTTTTTAAAGACTTCGCGTGGCAATGGTACGCCTGCTATAAATCATATAAAAACATCGGGAGATTCCTCTGATTCCATTTGAGATTATACGACGAAACCACGTGAAATGCGCCGAAACCGGCGTGTCAACGGAAAATCCCAATGTGCACGTGCACAATTAGGTGTCCTATTGGAAGGCCGGAAAAAACGAGAATATAAAAAAAAACAACAACCGAAACAAACAAACAACCAAACATTATATCGCTCGGGTTACATCTTGTTTCGATCATCATTAGCGGGACCAATTTTCGCCCACAATTACAGGCCGATCCGACAAAATTTAGAGGTCGTTACACATGTCGCTTTTGGTCACCCCAACTTACGAGGTGTATATCTAATGATCATGGCCCACTGCAACGTTCTAAATAAGATAGTTAGAAAAATGACCTCAAACACATTAGATACATTAAAGTTTCGTCTATTTTTTATGCCTATGAAAGTTGTACGAGTTACGATTGCTAAGTTATCCGCTTGTACTTGCACCCCGGCGCGATGTCGTGAGCACGTTCACAAAAGATGCCCCCAAAGTCGGCACATGAAGTGAGGTTCCCCGGGGCTAAACCGGCTGCCGATATTCATTGTGCCCAACAAGAAGCATGCCATGGGGAAAGCTGTCCGACTTTATCCATCACCGTTATGCACACCTTTTGCCGTGCACAGTTTACGTTGTCACCACCTAGAACGAGGGTCCAAAACTCAGCGGATAACTTAGCAATTGAAGTCATACAACATTCACAGGTTCACCAAAAACCGACGAAACTTCGATGCACATAATGTGGTAATGTCGTTTGCTCAGCTCTCTTGTTGTAAAAAAGCTGCTGCGGGACCATGACCCTTTTGTTTAAAACCCGTAAGCTACGATGGCAAAAAGACTGCTTTTGTCGCCACCTCTAAATTGTGTCGGATCGACGTGCAAGTGTGCATGCATTCTTGCGTTGCCAAGGGCAATTGAAGCAAGATACATCCCGAAGGATTTATTTTGTTTGATTGTTAGGGGCACACCCTAGTGCACAAAGGACGGTGTCTACAATTGTTCAGGTTCAATTATTGCTACTGTCGTCAGGTATTCATCATTTTGAATTAGTTCTGTACTTTTTCATGTCTTCCATTTCCAAGTTCAAAGTGAAATGCCATAAATCCGAGGAGAAATGAGGCCATATGAATGTGTTGAGTTTAAAAAAAACAAAAACATTTTTAGTGTAGTCTTAGTCCGACCACCTTTACCTCCGCCCCACCAACACTTTGTTCTCTCAACATGGGACCATGTGAGGAGGGCCATATGAACCAAATTGGCAACACACATTGCCTTCATGCATTGGGCCCCACCAATAATTTGTATTCTTCTAACTTCTCCATCCACGATTTTGGGTGTAGGCTACAGTGAAAATGAGGCGGCTTGGCCCCTGTCAATTGGTCAGCTGTATCCTCCAAGTGAACTGAACCCACCCAAGAGTTGGCGACAGGTTTCCACCGCTATTATCAAATACGGAATTTTCCCGAAGTTGATCGGACCACACCAAATAATATCAGGTGGAGCCCGGATCTAAAATACCCCAGTGATGGCGACGTCTATGATAAAAGCTAACAATGGCGATAAATTGCACGACTAAATTATAAAACGGCAAGTTCGTTACGAATTCAACTCAAATCCTTATCGAGCAAAGTACATTTTCTACGCTCCTGACCAAAACCACTTCCATGTTTTGAGACAGGTGTTTGACATTTAACTTTCACCGGACCCATAGTCCTTGCGGCTCGCGAAATTCCCAGAGCTGAATCCTGGCTACGCCATAGTGAATGCAGTTTTCTCTGAAAATGACAGAAGCGAGCATGGACTGGGCTGAGAAGAGGGTCATGTGGACTAGTATTTCGATATTTTTCAAGCTATTTTCAGTTAAAAAGTACAGTAATGGTCTTAGCGATAGTATTCACGATAGTGTAGGCCCTGACTCTTTTATTCTCCAGTGGTATAAATATTACGGCAGCTGTGGGGGATATGATCCCCCAAAAATTCCACAATAGGGGATGGGACCTGGACAATTTTCGCCCAAAGCAACCTGAATGCGATGACGTTTCAGTCGGATACTGTGCCTCGCAATCATTTGTCCCACCACAACTTTGCACAGCAGGCTACGATCCCATGCTTTTTGGGGACAGCGGTCCTATGCTAAGGAAGCCCCCATCAGTGGGACTAGGATATTTAGACGCCACACGGGCGATTATCACAGACACCCAAGACCGCACAGACGTACCAATTATGACATCAGACATACACACTGCTCTCGGATGTCAAAGGGAGTTCTCGTTACTAACCGTCAGGCGACGGTCCTCGGTATTCACGATAAACATGTATGGTGAACATCAGACGATACACACACTGTCCTAGGTTCTCTCGATGTCCTCGGTATTCAAATTCACACTGGAGGCCAACGATTTGGATGTTTCCTCCCAAATCGACCATCCATCTTTCTCGTCAGATCTTGCTCTATCACAGATAAGAAATCGATGCTTCTCCAGCGGAAACAAAATGATGTCCTCGTTAGTGACTGCCAGGCCAAAGTCCTCGCTAGTCGCGGCAGACACGCATATATATATATATATATATATATATATATATATATATATATATATATATATATATATATATATATATATATATATATATATATATATATATATATATATATATATATATATATATATATATATATATATATATATATATATATATATGTGTGTGTGTGTGTGTGTGTGTGTGTGTGTGTGTGTGTGTGCATTTCACTTGTCACCTGCATGGTGCATTAGTTGTCCGATGCAGTTACCATGACTGCTCACAGTTTCTGTGTGCGAAACTGACAAAATTTAGCTTAAGGATGAATTATTATATTCACTGATAGGCCCCTCGTGGTCATATCACATCCTTCAGGAAGCTCAAGTGCCCTGATTGATGTTATCAGCCAAAGGAAGTCCCTCTGAAGGAAAAGGGACCCTTCCAGAAGGCACATACTCGAGGACACACTTTTAAATGTTTCTCAGTGGGTGCACTGAAATTTACCCAATATTTGCTTACTATGATTGTGCTTTGAGGTATTCACAATACAAGTCATAAAGTCATATAAAATGATCAGACTTAATGAACCACAAGGACCCATCCAGGTTAAATCATAGAAGGGAAGATACCATGTCCTTGACAAAAAGACACTCCCAACCGACACCATATCCCAAATTCCAAGGAACGCATCCACCAACATCCCCCACACTCATCAATGTCTATCCACCTTACCTATCCAGCCCTATTCACTGGATCTCATGTAACACATGTGACTTGAGTGCTCTAACAATAATTGTCAGGCTCCATCCTTGCCTGCTTAAAGCGGCCTGTACCAGTGCACACCTACTTAGCATAGATATCACCCCATTCAGCACTACTTAGAACTCAAAAACAAGATTTCGCAGCATAAAAAATTGTCCACCCAATTTTTAGATACCAGCGATGACCTACTACCCACAACATCAGCAGGCAGATTATTCCACTGATCAACAACCCTTTGACTGAAGACCTGCTGTTACTTAACTGTCCTACACCTTGATTTGTCTAACCTGAATTGATGGCCCCTATGGGATAGTTTAAATAAAAGGGCATCATTTAGATCGCCCCGACCTAGTCCTTTAATATTTGTATACATTTTAATCATATCACCCCCTAATCACATATACTTGTGTAAGTACATATCTATTGCCATAAATATTATAAGCTACCTAGTTCACTGATGAGTCTAGTGGCTTTGCGCTGCACTCTTTCAAGCATATCTATGTATCTTTCTAAGTAGGGCTCAAGGTCTGTACATAATATTCTAAGTTGGGTCGCACATAGACCAAGTACAGTACAGACAAATTTTACACATATTTCATGTCCATAAAGGAAACAAAGAGCTAGGTTTGATTATGTTTGTTAATTTTCATTCGGGGAAAATTGGCATTAAAACGAAGAATGTTCTTCAAAAGCAGGTTGGGCTAAGTTAGGTAAGGTTGGGTTAAGTTAGGATAGACTTAGATTAGGTTAGATTACGTTAGATTAGGTTACATTATATTAGATGTTCTATGTTGAATATTTTAAAGAAAAAATGTTTTAAAAAATCCGCATTGAAATATTTTTCTTACATGGGAGAATAGGCTAGGATATTTTAGCGTATGATATATTTTTTACCATTACTTATGCTGCTACCAAACTCGAATTCTTTTTTTGAAATCATTTTGCCTGCTAACTAAAAAGTATGCATTTGCAGAGGAAATGAGTGGTCACATCAAGTTAAACATGCTCACAAAGAATACATTGGGAAAAGAAATTCCAAGAATTCAGAAATAATGTTAAAGCACAGACTTGCCAATTTTCCATGGCAATTGCTAAATGTTTTTCCAGACTGTAGTATCCCACATGTGCATCACCAGCATTATTTGCCATAAAAATCTTGCACCACGGTCTGCTGCACAAGTCGCACTAGTGACAGCCTGCCCTGCACAGACAAGATTGCATTGAAGTGCCATACCTACTCTGCAGTTTGAATGATTGGGGACTGAAGTATCACAGTCAAAGATAGTGTGGAAAATGTTATTTCATATTATTCTTGCAAGTCAATGGTTGAAGGCTCAATAACAAATTCCAATGCCTTTTGCATTGCATAGGCTAAACCAGCCCATGAATATTTCATCACATACCTTGTGCAATATACAAGGCTAACCCTCCTTTAAATTAATTATATATTCTAGGCCCAATACCGATTGAGCACTATCATTGCAAAAACAAATCATTTCCCATCAATACCTTCTTCAGATATCGTTGGTACTTATTTTTCATTCGGATTCCTCTTTAATGAAGAGGGTAATAGGTCAAAAGTTTTGGAAATATGAATGCTTTGACTTGACATACAATTGAATATATCGCAGTAGCCACCACTAACTATCTCCCACTTCGTCATAAGCAATCTGAACCAGTTACTCAGGGTAATACGGCCGTGATACCCAAGTATACTTTTTCAAGGAGGGAGACATATAATTAGCAACTTGAAACACGCAATTTCTATATTACTGGTATTTCTGGTTAGTGTTGGGTGACATTGTTTTGTCTCACTCAAATACCCTAATGAAAATATTCCCTGAATGTACCTAGTTGCGCTAGCATACAACATACTAATACATATGTGTATTTACTTTGGTCACGGGAGACCCAAGCGGAGAAAAACTAAAACCGTGTAAGACCGTGCTTCGGCTATGCGACGGTGCCCTAATGCGTACAGCAGGCCGCGTAACTTTGACTATGATCAATCCGACATCACTGAAAATGTGTGCCGTACAGTGCAAAGTGGTGTCAGGGGCAGCTATGCCTCTTCTCAGTTTGCGCACGTCGGTTCAGCTAGGACTGATCGACGTCCGAGACTGTGACCCTCTAGACTACGTCATTGTGACGTCATCCACAACTCCCCAGATCGGCAGCAGCACACGGACACCGACGAGTTGTTCGGTCCGAGGACCGACGGAGGGAACCCATAGCCGGGTCACTCGTGGCACGGACAAACGGCCAGTTCCGCTCTCCTCAGCCAGTACAGTGATGTATTCGACAACGACCAGGTCGGTTTCGTGGCCGAGAACTATGAGATAGTCACGGACTACGGTGTCATCCCCATCGTCGATGCACCTCGCAAAGTTCGTGTGCATGTTCGTGATAAACTTCGAAAAAATAGACGAGCTAGAAGCGATGCATGTCATCTCCCGCATCACCGAACCCACAGAGTGGGTGTGGCATCTAGTGATTGTTGATAAACCAAACGGTTCCATCCGGCTTTGCCTTGACCCTCTCCACTTAAACAAAGCAGTCCGGCGTGAACACTATCCGATTCCCACAGTCCACGAGGTCACCTCCCGTCTCACAAATGCTAGGGTCTTCAGCCTGGTAGATGCCTCGTGTGCCTTTTGGCAAATAGGTCTCTCCGATTGGTATGCACGGCTTTGCTGCTTCCATACGCCATTTGCTCGATATGTCTGGAAACTCTGCCCTATGGGATCAAAAGTGCCCCGGAAGTATGGCAGCGTATGATGCACGAACTAGTAGAAGGGTTAGAGGGCGTGGAAGTGGTCGCTGACGATGTCGTGGTGTTCGGCCGCGGGGACACGCATGAAGAAGCCCTGTCGGATCACGACCGGAACCTTACAGCACTTCTGGATCGGGCGCGTGCCCGGAACCTGCGTCTTAACGCCAATAAACTACGGTACCAAGTAGACGAAGTCAAGTGGATGGGTCACGTGCTGACGTCCAGCGGTGTGATGAAACCGGCCCCGGCTAAAATATCAGCCGTCGGTGACTATCTGGCCCCCACAGATGTCCCCAGTCTCAAACGGCTCCTGGAGATGGTTAGTTTTCTTTCTCGCTACATCCCAAGTATGTCAGATGTAACGTCCCTTCTTCACCAGCTCACCCAGTCTCGGAACGATTGGTACTGGAGTCCTGTATGTCAGCAGGCGTATGTGAAGGTAAAACGACTCTTTACGGCTGACCGCGTTCTGAAATTCTATGATCCCACGGCTGAGGCCAAAGTACAGTGCGACGCCTCCAGTCATGGATTGGGTGCGGTACTACTGCAAAATGGGAATCCCGTGACTTACTGCTCTCGGGCCTTAACTGATTGTGAACAGTCATACTCTCAAATTGAAAAGGAACTGTTGGCAATAGCATTTGCCATGACACGTATAGATCACTTTCTGTATGGTCGACCTGTCATAGTGGAGACTGAGCACCAGCCGTTGGTGGCAATCCATCGAAACCACTGAACGAGGCTCCCCTGCGCCTGCAACGAATGCTACTGACACTACAAAGGTATGACATCAACTTGGAGTATCGGCCAGGACCTGAAATGAAAGTAGCCGACGCGCTCAGCCGCGCTCGAATCCAGACGCCTCAATCAGCCTTTGCGGTAGAAATAGAATCGGTGCGATTACCGGATGGTATCTCCGCCTCTCCCGCTCGGCTGGCAGCGATACGTGACGCCATGGATTTCAGACCGGGTGCTTAAGGAGGTAATCACGAAGGTGCAAACGAGGTGGCCCGATCACTGCAGGGAGCTGCCTAACCACCTTCGGCCGTTTTATCCAGTCAAAGATGAGCTGACTGTGAAAGACGGTCTTTTGTACAAATCAAAATGTCTGGTAATACCCTGGTCCCTGCAAGCCGACATCGTGAAGCGTCTGCATAACACTCACATTGGGGTCGGATCCGTCCTGCGCTTGGTGCATACCAACATATTCTGGGTGGGATGTCGGCAATGATTAGAGAAGCGGTCCTTAATTGTGCAGTATGCTTGGCGCATCGTCCTGCTCCTTCATCGGAGCCCCTGCTCTACGACGAACTCCCGAGTCGGCCGCGGGACAAGGTCAGCATTAATCTGTTTGAGCTCCAGGGTGAAAATTACCTGCTTTTGGTTCACTACTACACTAACTTTTTGGAAGCTGACAGGCTTACACGCACTACGGCTGGATATGTGATCATCGCCCTATCGTCCCATTTTGCACGGTACGGTTTCCCGGATATCCTGGTCAGCGACATGGCCCCCCATTCAGTAGCTCGATGTTTTCTGATTTTGCTCGTGAGCTCGACATCATGCACGTCACGTCCAGTCCTGGGTACCCACAGTCAAACGGAAAGGCAGAAAATGCCGTTAAAACGGTCAAGAACAGCATGCGAAAGGCACTCTTAGATAATCAGAACTCGCTCTGGGCGCTGCTCATTGGAGGAACGCCCCTAGTGAGGGTTATGGTGTGTCTCCGGCCCAGAAGCTTTTTGGCCGGGCGTGTCGCACCTTCCTGCCCACCCGACGGGAAAATATGAACCCCCAGTATCCTACGACCGCACAAGAGGAGGTGCGCCGACAAAAGGTTTGTCAGGCGCTCTACTATGATCAGGGAAAGAAGCACCTGCCCCCACTCCGGCCTGGCCAGTCAGTACGTATGCGGCTGCCAGGACGGCCCACCTGGTCCCCCGGTGTATGCATGAGTACTGCGGGCCCTCGCTCCTATTTGGTATATGTAACATATCGTAGGAATCGTTGCCAACTGCTTGCAACAAATGACCCCACCACCAGCCCAGGAGGAGGCTGCTGGTGCTCAGCCCCCTCCATCCCATCGTGAGGGACGACTAGAGGAGGCCCTTAATGCCAGCCCTCAGTCGACACAAGTGCCACCGGTACATACCGGTTCCCCTGCCTGATCGGGCGACCCGGAGGTCTTTCCGCCTGGTCCTCCCGCAGCCCTTGGAATCTCCGCTTCCCCGTCTCACCCGGGGTCGCGCCGTTCCCAGCGTCCCACCTTCATATCTGGCTGACTACGTACGATAGCGCTCTGATCGCCATGTGTGTGTGTTGGTGTGTCTCATGAAATGGCAATCCTCGCGACGAGAGGTGCCGAGCCTGCGTTGTTTTGCTCTCGCTTTCGTTGGTGTTTGTTGCCGTGTTGTCACCGATGTGCTCGTGACCTCGATGTCCATGTTTGCCTTGAGAGGCCCAAGCAAGGTTATGTCGTGATGCGGTTCGTGCGATGCCGCCCGTTTGGTCTTCCTCTCCGATGCGATGAGCTTGTAGCCATCTCCCGGTGGGATGCTGTTTGTAGTTTATCTTCGCTTCGGAAAGGAGAGGAGATGTGACGGTCGCTACCGGCCTCGCCGGTAGCCATCTAGCGGTGAGAACGTGGACTATAGGTTGGTGCGTGGCGAGCACCAGTGCTGCCTAGCTGGGCGAGCGGGAAGGTTGGTTTCGTGTGGTCTTGAAAGGTGTTAGATCAGTCAAGCTAAGAAGTGATACCGAGCATTGTGAATTGTCCTGGGTGGTCGAAGATCGAAGAATACAAACACGTTACAACATGGTCGTCCGTTTTGTCGGGATAAAATAATATAATGTTTTAAAAAACCTATACGGGCAATGCATTAACTTCGTATGTCTTATACGTAGCGAAATTGAAAGTTGATGCCACCAATTACTGTCATATAAGAGGAAAAAGGTATGACGTCATGAAGGCTTGAAGGCGAACTTTGGTGTACCTTCTAAGTAAAGGCATGTTGGCTGCAGATGTGACGGTGGGACACATAGCGCAGAGTAGACCGTGTACCTCCTGCCAGACTACGCCAACATTCTTCGGACTATAATACATAGCGTGGGCAGGAACATAAATGAGGAAAAATATGAACTATTGGTCGAAATATCTCAGCATACAGCGTCACTGGGGCCACTGGACGAGCAGCCCTGATGACGTTGTCGAGTGACGGGAGCGCAGGGTAGTGTAGTGTGGAACCGTGGATGTCAGTCATGGTAGCATTTCCTTTCACATATTCAAGTGCGTGCGAGGACCGAAAGTAACTTCATATTCGATGCATCCAGAAAGCGCGTGGCTAAGCTCATCAAGGTAAAACAATGAACTTGGACTTGTTCATGAATCCAAATGCACCCACTATTGCATCGTATTTCAACCATGACCAGTACCGACTGTGCCATCGAGCCAGCTAGCGGTCGGCTGTGGCGTGAAATGTGGGAAGCTGTGCGGGCACCGATTGTACTGGCACATAATTTGTTTTCCCGGCACATAATTTGTTTTCCCTAAAACATTGCAACTGCTCCGAAGAAACATTGTAAACGGTTGCAAATATTGGTATTTAAAAATAGGTTTGTTTCTGAGCGAATAAAACTGGACTTCAAACGGTCATAAAAACGTTGTTGGGTTTCAAAACCGTCACAGTTGGCTCAGGTCGGATCGTTCAGCTCAATTGATTTCATATATGCATCAAGGCATGGCGGAGTACACTCAGCTAGTGATCGCTCTTATCCGCTGAAGAAAAACGGCACTACATAGCGTTAACCCCAAGCATTAAGTGTCGCCCGAGCTACGTGCTGTGTAGTGTCGACTAGCATTTAGCATCGCCCGGGCTACGTACTACGTAGTGTCGACTAACATTAAGTGTCGCCCAGGCTACGACTGTGTAGTGTCGACTAGCACGAAGTGTCGCCCGAGCTGAGTACTGCGTAGTGTCGACTAGCATAAAGTGTCGCCCGAGTTACGTACTGGATAGTGTCGACTAGCATTAAGTATCGCCCTGGCTACGTACTACGTGGTGTCGACTAGCATTAAGTGTCGCCCGAACTACGTACTGTGTAGTGTCGACTAGCATTAAGTATCGCCTTGGCTGCGTACTACGTAGTGTCGACTAGCATTAAGTGTCGCCCGAGCTACGTACTGTGTAGTGTCGACTAGCATTAAGTATCGCCCGGGCTACGTACTACGTAGTGTCGACTAGCATTAAGTGTCGCCGGGGCTACGTACTACGTAGTGTCGGCTAGCATTAAGTGTCGCCCGGGCTACGTACTACGTAGTGTAGACTAGCATTAAGTGTCGCCTGGGCTACGTCCTGTGTAGTGTCGACTATCATGAAGTGTCGCCCTGGCTCATTGCAACTTATACCTATTTATATAAACTAATCTAACCATATTATTATATATAACTATGCTATTATCATAATCTTCTTGTGTGTCATCTCAGTTCCCCAGGTGATACCCTGCATGCCATGAATCATAGGAATTCGTTTGTAGACAAATTTGCGGATGTACTGTGATTGTCGGAACGCTCATTTTCAACTCGAGGATGCACGTGTAACGTGCACACCAAATATATGCCCAATTTCACAGCTCAGCTGGGGTGAAGGAAGGGGCGGAACCGGCACAGTATTACGTTTTCGTGGGGGAGAGGGCTCTATCCCCTCTTCCAACAATGCCAAAGTTCAGCATGGTGTTGTATGGGCCAGCCAACTGATAGTTGTGGTTAACAGCTTTAATATTCCTAGTCTCCTTCCACACATTTCCTTCATATATACCTCTGGTCGTGCTGGGAACGATTGCATGCATCCATTTTCTAATCCTTGATCATCTGCTTCTCACTGTCGGCTTGAACTAATAGTTCACATGTGCATCTAATATGCAATTTCAGTAAATTAGCTTGATTAACTTCATGAACTGTGTTGTACCTATCACAATTGTATTATGTATGTATTTGTCGTCATGGTACGATTTGTAATTTCACCGGAAATTGCATGTGCTTTCCTCCACTATGGGATGGGTAGACCTTCTTGACCACTTGGCGGGCAAATTTTCTACCGGGTGGGGGGGGGGGCTTCAGTCAGCTGCGGGGATGCAAATCTCCACTCATCGTCATATCATAATCGTGACGTTTTGCGAACAAAACCGAAGGGCTGAAGAAACAAACAAGCTGACATATCATCACGGTGTCTAATTATCCAGTAACCATGGTTTTTTTCAGTAAAGAGCAGAGGTGAACAAAGTCGGCGACACTCCGACGCACGTCGGTGACAGCTAAAGGGACATGGAAGGCTCTAATGAGACAGCCAAGGACTGACCGGCCCTCTCTTCCCAAGTGTTGTAAAACATATTTTTGGAGGTATTAGTCATGGCAAGGTCCTTTGCTAGGCTAGTTTACATTGGCAAACGCACATTTTATATAGTGGTGACGTCAGAGCGGCGACACATGCGAGTAGGACATTAATTGTCCGCCTCATTGGCCGCGCCCATGCATTTGGCTTGTGAAGAGTGTGATTGGAATAGTAGAAGCTTGATGAAATCGATTACTTGGTGTTGGCAATTTCCAAGCTAAGTTACTGGTGTTGCCGAAAGGTAATGTCAACGTCTAAAATTATAACGAGTAAAGCATACCTAGGGCGCATCTAGGACTTTCATGGCGGCACTTGTCCGGGGGTGCGCCCTCCCCTCGAAGGGGATCCATGAACCGTGGGTGCTCTCGATAATACTGAAGTGGTGCGTTTGTTTGTTCTCAAAGGGGCGCCTAGTCCTTTCAGATGGAAACCTTGGGCTGAAAAAAATCAGTTGAGTGGAGGAGGGGTCGGAATGGACTCAGGCCTTCAATCGGTGCTTTTTTATCGGTCAAGGTGGGCCCCTTTCCATGAGGGGCACATGCCCCAAGTCCACCTCCTTTACCCGCCCCTATAGCACACTTCATGGCGGATTATTCCCCCTTGCCGGTGGCCCAGCTGAAGAACTTGGCCTCTTGTGGTTCTTTGCATGGATGGCGCCCTGTCCTCAACTTTCATGGGGGAGAGGCATGGCTCCCCTGGCCCCCTGTAGCCGCCACTGATAAACAAGAAGAACCAGAAATTTTATGAAATTGTATGAATATACCAGACATTTTCAGCTCGCTTGACTGGCCAAAGGTGGTCGTCGCTTTGTCACATTTCCCCTCCCCCTTAAGAAAATTATCGCTGCCCCCCCTATCTGAGTGTAATTTCCCAACCAAATTATGCAATTTCAGAACTGAAACTACCATACTGTGCATGGATTACGAGCTTTCTGAACTTAACTTCGGCCAAAGGATCTCAGCATTGAGCATATGGGGACGCCAAGGGTGGATCCAGGATTTTCATGGGAGTGAATACTCATCTAGGGGGGGGGGGTCAACTCCTTGGAATTGCGCGACTACGAAAGTCCTCGAATGTGCTCTTTCAGCTGAAAATTCATTGAGCGCGTGGGGAGGGGTGGACGCGGACGTACTGAACGTCTTTCGTTTTACTGACGTCTTTTACATTCAAGTGGGCGCCGTTTCCTCTCAGAGGAGCCCTTTCGTTGAAATTTCCTTTGAGGGAGGCGGGTTTCACCGTACCCTGGCCGGAAGGGCGCCTTTTCCCGATAATAAGGGTACCACCTTTTCATGGGGGAAGGTGCCCCTAATGTCTTCCCTGTATTTGCTCCTGGGGAAGATGCCCTCTGAAAGAACGTACAACAACGTATCTGGTGCCTGCCTAGAACCCATGCTGATATCTAAAATGTCTTAACACGCGCACTGGAGGGGGGGGGGGGCGAAATCCGCCCACCCCTCCGGTTTTTCGCAAATAACTGCAGATTTTACCGGTGGATATACGCGATTTTTGGTGTACCTGTTTAGAAATGAACGGCGCGTCTTTTAAAGTAAGAAAAATGGAAATCTGCTGAATATTATTCAAGTTAGGGGCCGCTAAATTCAAAACATGTTATAGCGTCAGACCACAAAAATCGGAGCTGATGCGCTTCCAGCATACTGACAAAAGGGAAGTGTTATAGGCAACACTAGCGACTTGTTTGATGCATATTGATATGCTGTATAGTTTCAAGATCATGTTAGGTCACCAAGGTCAAGTCAGGTCAAGTTCATGACAGGTTAATGGAACCAAACTTAATCAACTGGAATGTTGCCATAAATGCACTACTGGTTGTCATTTGTACTGTTTGTCATTGTGTTTCCATACTTTATTCATGTACTTCACTCCCTTCTTCACGAAGCCGATTGCTCCGAGCTGCCCGACGGAGCAGTCGGGCGGGCGGCCGGTTCCGGTAACTGGAACAGGTAACTGACCTGATAAAGTGGTGCTATATAGGTGACCTGAGGTGACATGTTGGGTCTAGCATCTGCATTGCATCATTAGTAATGTCCAAAACATCATTGATGCCCATGTTTGAGCATTTAGACACAATCACAGCGATCCATAACGATGACAAGCCAAGCCACGCAAAACCGGAAAATTTTGCCAATCTGACCTCATTTGACCTTGAAGATATTGACCTAAGGTCACGAAAATGGCACACAATAGAGTTCACTACCGTGCCCATCCACCCTGCGAATTTCGTTCCTCCAGCTTTACTAGGAGCCGAGATCTTACGGGGGGCGGAATCCGCCCCCCCCCTCTCCAGTGCGCGTAATTCTCAGAGGCCCTCCAGGGCGCGTGTTAACTTCAACCAAACAACAGGCACTGCCCTAACCACAAACCATGAAGACGTAAAGATACTACGAGGAAAGATCGTCACCCATCGGCAAGGAAGCATTAGCATATTCCACATTGGTCAAGCAATATTCATCATGCCACATTTCAATAACAGCATCTCCTTGACTCATTGAAAGGTGTCGCACATGCACGGGAATGTTTAAATCGCATGAAGGATGTTTCTCTGTAAATTTTCCTCCTGATGTTTTGTTTTCGGGATTCCTCGGCTGGGAACCAACGCCCTCAATTTAGAAACACAGCCAACACCCAGGTCTCTAAATGGTTACTGGAATATGACGCGCACAGCTATTGAAATTCGGCATCAACAACCTCCCACCACACACTTCCAACGGTAGTGGGCCGAAGTTTGCTGACTCCAGTGTTACAGTCTGCACTGCCATCTGGTGGCAGAACTTCCACTTTGTCTCCCATTGTCACGTCATAGGCCTAATCCTAAATTGTGGGAAAAGGGGCTGGGGAACGCTTCCCGAAATGTATGAGAAGTTCTACCACGGCAATGAATCATGTTTCTGAATGAATGATAAGGCAACGGGATAAACCGAACGTGTAGATTGACTAGCTTTTCACATTTGTGCGTAATTTTGTCCCTGCGTCGACTGGTAGCCTCGTAGGTCACGAGGACCATTTCGATGCAATGTGTTGCTTGCAATGGTGACACATAAAGTCATAAAAGTCATAAAGTCATAAAGTATTAAGGCTTAATAAGAGCCACAGGGGCCCATCTGGGTTAAGCCTATCTAGAAAAGGTACTAGAAATGTACATACTCTCACGCCAATCAATCCCTTATCTCAAGTTCCTAGGAAGCTATATATCCCAGCCTATCTAGCACCATTCACTTGCTATTGCATAACACCCTCAACAATTACAAGCTCCTCCCATCATACCCATTGTGCTACCATAGACAATCTCATCAGTATGACATCCCGAAGGAAGGTGCTGAATCCACTGCTAGGTACACCCTATATAAAGTTATAAAGCGTTTAGACTTAATAAGAGACTCACTTGCTATTGCATAATACACTCAACAATTACTAACTCCTCCCATCATACCCATTGCGCTACCATAGACAATCTCATCAGTATCACATCCCGAAGAAAGGTGCTGAATCCACTGCTAAGTACACCCTATATAAAGTTATAAAGCGTTTAGACTTAATAAGAGACTCACTTGTTATTGCATAACACACTCAACAATTACGAACTCCTCCCAACTCCCAACTCCTCCCTGTCGATCAACCCTCCCTGGAATACAGAAAAACAAGCCCCCTATTCTTATAATGATTGTCTATGCCGTTTTTAAAGATGTTCAGTGTGTTGCTACTGACAATGGTTTCTGGTAGTTGGTTCAAGTGTTCTACTACCCTGTTGGTGAAAAAAGACTGTCTTAGCCTTGTCCTGCTGTGATTAACTTTAATTTTGAATTGATGACCTCTAATTGCATCATTTCTGTTAACTTCAAACATTTCTCTGAGATATCCCTGTTCCTGACCATGAACAAATTTAAAAACCTCAATGAGATCTCCTCTCAGCCTTCTATGTCTAAGTGAAAACATATTCAATTTCTTCAATCTTTCCTCATATGCCAGGTTGCCTATACCAAAAACCATTTTTGTTGCCCTCTTTTGTACTCTCTCTAAAAGCCAACAATCTTTCTCATAACTAGGGGACCAAGCTTGGACACAGTATTCCAAATGTGGGCTGACATATGCACAGTAAAGCTTCCTGATGACCTCCTCACTTTTGTATGACACATTCCTCTGTATTGCCCCAAGCATTCTTAGTGCCTTCTTCCTGGCTTCTTTGGTCTGTTCTGATGCCCCCAATTTTGTGTTCAAAATAACACCTAAGTCCTTCTCCTGCTGAGTCACAGATAGTACTTGGCCACCCATCAAGTATGGAGCCTTCATATGCTACCTACCTACGTGCATGACTTTGCATTTATCAAAATTAAAATTCATTTGTCATTTTTCGGACCACTGCACAAGCTCGTCTAAGTCTTTCTGCAGCAAAACCTGCTAATTGTGCCCTGTTATTGCCCTAAAGATCTTCAAATCATCCGCAAATTTCAAAACCTTACTGCTTAGGCCACATTCAATACTATTCATATACATAATAAACAATAGTGACCCCAGTACCGATCCCTGGGAGACTCCACTAAGAAAATTTTTCCATGATGACTTTGAACCATTTAGCATCACTCTCTGCTGTCTATCTGAAAGCCACAACTCTATCCATTTTAGGATGCTACCTGCATACCATGGACCTGAAGCTGCATCATTAACCGTTTATGGGGTACCTTGTCAAAGACCTTACTGAAGTCAAGATATGCTACATGAACCTGATTTCCCTGATCAAATTGTTCTGTACCAAAATTCAAAAAGTCCAAGAGATTTGTGAGACACGATCGCCCTTTTTTAAACCCATGTTGAGTATCTTGAATCAATCTGTTTCCTTCCAGAAAACTAACTATGCTATCCTTGATAATTGATTCGAGTACCTTGCAGACTAGGGATGTGAGGCTTACTGGCCTAGGGTTTTCAACTTTCCCTCTTTCTCCTTTCTTGAAAATAGGAAATACATTTGCCCTTTTCCAATCTGGTGGAATTTCATGTTGTGAAACTGATCTACAAAATATTACACTAAGTGGAATTGCCAGTTCCTTTTCAGCTTCCCGCAATACTCTAGCATAAATTCCATCAGGTCTTGCTGCCTTGTTTGGCTTTATTTTTCTGATATAATTGAAAACAACATCACTATCAATGAAATCAACATCGTGTATCTGATCACCTGTCACTAAACTGTGGTTCACGGTTGGCAGATTAGTCACATCCTCCACTGTAAACACTGATTTAAACTGCTTGCTCAGTTCCTCAACCATCTGACCATCCTCACTCAATATAGTCCCATTTACTTCCAGTGGACCAATTGTGCTTGAAACTTTACTTAGCTTGTAGAAACTAAAGAACTTTTTACTGTCCCCATTACAGTTCCTAGCCACATCCAACTCTTTTGCTCGCTTTGCTGCTCTGGTTTTCTGCTTCACAGCATGTCTAGCTTTTTGATACGACCTTAGATTTACGATATTTGAAGTTTCCTTAAATACTCTAAAGGCATCTTTCTGAGCCTTAATTGCTTTCATCAAATCTGGTGTAAGCCATGCCGACTTTCCTACCCTTCTTTTGCGCCTTTGCTTTTGGGGGACATGTCTAATCTGAATTTCCCTCAAGTAAGATTTGAACTTTTCCCACATTTCACAGGCATTTAAATCAAAGAATTCTTCTTCCCATTGTATGCACTTAAAGCCTCTCTCATGCAGTCAAAGTCTGCCCTGTGGAAATTTGGAATATTTGGATTGTCCCAGCTACTTGCCAGGAACAGGCAAGTAGCAGGTCACCAAGAATAAGGCATTTCCTCTGAAAGTTTCTACTGATTTCCTCACAAATCACATTATCGAGCTCCAGTTGCTGAGAATGTGGCAAGGTTCCTGATCGATACAAAGCTCCTATCCTCAGTTTATTGCTGTTGCCTTTTCGCACAGCAACATCAAGCCAAATGGACTCCACAGATACTTTTTTTACCCCATCTGCTACTTTTTGAGAACTGTATAAGCTATTTACATAGAGCATTACACCACCCCCTTTCACTGCTGGACCCCTATTGCATGAAAACATATTGTATCCCTGGATCTCATAGTCCTGCAAGTTATCCCCAAAATATCCCTCACTGACCCATGCCTCAGTAATGCAAACGAAATCTGGTTTCTCCTCAGCAACATAACACTTGAACTCATCAAATTTGGATCGAATGCTCTGAGCATTAACACTCGGACGTCCGACGGTCCGCGCCAACTTCGCATGTCCGGGGGGGGCACATGTCTGCCCCCCCCTAAGATCTCCAGAACGATGCTAGGTACCGACAAACGGAAACCGGTGCTGGATAGCTGGTGACAAGCTCTATCGAAAGTATTTCGGTCATTTTCTCGCTCAGGTTAATATTTAGGTCACTGGGTCATCATATGTCAAATTCGACCAGATCGGGTGGGACCCTCAGATATTGGCACATATCTCAGGACCTGTAACAGATAGAAACAAACTGTAAATGCTATTCGACAGCCCTTGAAATGTGCTATCGACATACGCTGTTTAATTTAAGGTCAGATCAACAGATGGGTCACCGAAACTATGACCTCAGTTCAAGGTCATGGGGTAGACCACGGAGGTCATGTAATATATCAATCGACACGTCTTGGCGATACAAGCACAATGATGGTAATTTCAGCCTTCTAGCTCAATGCAGTGCGATATAATGCGCAGAAATGTGCTAGTGATTCCAGGTGACCTCAGCTGACCTTGGTGAGGTCACTGAGCAAAAATGTCAGCGGTGACATTGAGAATAGCTTTGAACTACACGCCATAACCGTTGGAGGTCATTCCGAGAGATAATATGCAGCCAGGAAACATTTGTATATTTTACCATAGGCCTATAATGGGGAAGCTATGGCCGCGACCTGACCTCAGGTCAATGCTACACAAAAACCGTGATATACATATTATAGTCCTTGATAAGATCATGACGTGATGTAAGTTTCAAATCAATCGCCCAATTATTGTGGGAGTGATGCCACTTAGAACTCCGAGGGATGTTGGGTCACTTCGCATGACCTGGAGACCTGACTTGAGATGACCCAGGGTCAAACATTTCTGAGGATATGCGGAAAAGACCAATGAGCGGCCCTGCGAGGTTTTGCCTTGCTAACCCGATTAGTATGGCGGCAAAGTAGGAAAAACCGTAGGGGGGGGGCAGATATCTTCCCCCCCCGGACGTGCGCGGGTTAAGCATGATACACTTCACAAAAGTTCCATAACCCTCTTTGACTTTTTCATGTTGAGTAGCTCTATCATCTCTGGATGAGCTACCACTCTGCCCCCTTGATCTACTGCTATCCCTATTTGCTGACTGTGAGGTTATATTGCCTATGCTGTCACTATTAGCATATCCCTGAGATGGCAATGCCACTTCTTCCCTCCCCACCCCAATATCTAGTTTCCCTGAAGGACATGTTCATATACTTTGCTGAACACTTGCACCCCCTTCTCGGAGAAGTGCAGGCGATCCCTCTGATAGAGGTCCCATGAGCCATAAATCCTGCACCACTTGTCAACAAAGGTCAAACGTAACTCATTGCAGAGGCTACCTACTCTGGCATTGGCTGCCAGTGCCCTAGAGGTCCATTCAGGGGAGACTCCAGCCCTAGGCAGAATAGCTGTCACAATAACTCTGCTATTGCTTTGCTTCTGTGTGGCCAGAAGGGCCCTGTAGTCCTGCAGCAGCTCCTCACTCCTAGCAGGACCTATGTTATTCACTCCTACCTGCACTACAACTGCACTAAACTGGTTCTCACTGGTGGCCTGTGCCACCACTGGGACCAGGTCTTTGACCCTGGTGATGCACCTCCTGTCTCTACGACCTTTACAGAATACCCTATCTAAATGTCGCACACGAGAGTCTCCTACGACTAGCACTTTCTCCTTGCTGCTATCCTGGGGGCAGTCCTCCAATGCCTGGAACCTATTTGATGCTACTACACCTGCCTGTTGAGCTGCTTGACTAGGTTCCCTCCCCTCCTACCACCTACCACCTGCCACTCACTGCCCCCTTGCTAAGGCTCACGCCTCCAAATCCTCCACCCCCTGACTTTAAACCACTGCCCCTCTTGTTAGCTACAACTTGAAATCTTCTGTTCACTAGGACACATAGACTGTGGAGGCAACGCAAATGTATAATGAAGGGTGGAATTATCGGGAAATTATTGTGTAGCAACAAGAATTGTTCTAGGCAGACGTATATCATGCAGTGGCGCAAGCATAAATTTATTTATGGGAGGTACGAATGCTTAAACTTGATTTGGGAAGTAGCGCAATGCTATGCAGCACTGACCAGGTATACAGCATACAGCCCTGCTCAGGTCACACCAGACCGACAATGCTACATTGCGCCTGGCAGACTGCACGGCGCGAGCCAATCTATATAGTGCTTACCAGGATCCACCACACGGACCAATTTATGTAGCGCAGCCCAGATCTACCCGGCGCCGACTATAATATAGAGCCGACCCATCCGGCGTAGTAATCAGCTCGTCGGATCTGTGAGATGAATGGAGCGCACCCGGCACGACTCCCGCCGGCCAGTGGTGCCCGCTGGCGCATTATCACCCTCCAACCAATCATCGGCGCTCAGCGACCTCGGCGCGGCCCTATTGACTACTCCTCGAGCAAGCCGGACATGATGCGGCGCGGCACGCGGCCTGAAGACATGTACCGCACGGTGGCGTATGGTCCAGATAGGCGTCCCGCACGGTGGCGTATGGTCTGGGGAGGCGTCCCGCACGGTGGCGTATCTGTGACATATGGTCCGGATAGACGTACCGTAAGGTGGCTCATGGTCCAGATAGGCGTACCGCACGGTGGCATATGGTCCAGATAGACCTACTGTATGGTGGCGTATGGTCCGAACAACAGACAGACGCATGGTGGCGTATGGTCCGGATAGACGCATTGCACGACGTCCTTTGATCGGGACCTCCAGACATACGATCGAAACGTGGGCGTGTCTGGAGTGCTAATGGTGTTGCGAATTACGCGTGAATTCATGAGTGGAGTTGGCATGACCCAACTCAGTTTTGCGATTGGACTGTGACTACAATAACTCCAAACGTTTAATTAGGTGCAGTGTTGCATTGAGCATGATTATGAGTAAGAAAAAGGCATAAAATAACCTTTTGCTCATATTAAAACAAAGAAATAGATACAAAATCACACTGTATATATTTCGGCCACGGGCCTTCCTAGGGGGTTGCGCTCCAGCATTGCAGTCCAATACAAAAAGGGAGACGCTTGAGCCGACCAATCAGCGTTTGACGACCTCCGTCGGTCTAAACAGACACATTTTGTCTTTAGTGCGGCGAAACCGGTGACATCCACACAAATACCAATGTTTTTCCCCTATCAGCGGTGACATTGTGATAAAGTAGTATTAAATATCAAGATTAAAGTAGCAAGAATGCCTTTGTAGAAAATCAGCACGACAAAAATGGATTAATATATGGATAATACCTACCACAAGTTTTGTCCTACGGCCTTTACTATTGCCACGATCGGCGGAGGTCGTCAAACGCTTATTGGTCGGCTCAAGTTTATAGAATTGATAGTGCTCTCAAGCGTCCCCCTTTTTGGGAAGCGGAGCGTTCTACCTGGTGTTCTATAGCCCTGGGCCTTCCTCAACAGTGAACATTTTGCTACAAAAGCAACAAAAACACACACGCCAAGTGTACCTCGTGACACAGAACCATGAATCGCCTTCATTTTACATATCACAATATCTGCATACTCGTAAAATACATATACACATTAACATAAGCCCACATGAAGGTGTATGATCCGTGTGTGTATGCATGTGTCAACTTGCAACCCAGGTGTGTGTGCGTGTCTGTATGTGGATGCGGTTATGTGTTGCATATGTGCTTGCCGTAGGCAGTGTATGGAACCGGTTTTATCAGGATCCAGGATGCCGTCATTGTGTTTAATGAAGGCTTTTTGTTCCTAATCTCTATTGATTCGCTGATTTTGAGCTCTGCTACAGCTTTGCAGACTTGCAGAATGGATATGCTGAGTGTTTTAGAGTCGAAAATGCTGCTCGCGTGATTTATTTTGAAGTGTTCGCCAAATGGGGTATTAGTAGTTTTACTTTTAGCGTCTCTGAAGTGCTCATTAAATCTGTCCCTAACCTTGCGTTTTGTTTCCCCTATATTCGTGATGTCCAATGGTCGGCATAGCTGGCAAGTTATATGGTAAACGGTGTTCTGTGTGGGGCATCTGCCTTGAAGTCCTGCCAGACAACAGTGACACTTTTTGCTCCCAGAGGGACATGAGTATGGGTTGAGAGTGGACTTGGTCAGAGTTTCTGAAAGTGTTTTGCCACTCTGCCATGCTACACGTAGTGATAGTTTTGAGGCTTTGATTGCCACTGTTATTTTTTTGGTGGGCTTATCATCTATGTAGGGGAGGCTGACGAAAGTTGCGTTGTCTTTGGGGTCCGAACATCACGTTTGTGTCTGTGTATTTCTCACGGGGTGTGTTACCTGAAACCTGGCTCTTTTGATCATGTGGGGTGGATAGTTGTTGGCCAGAAACAATGTTTATATTTTTTTGCATTCTTCGGTTTCGGACATCAGCATTAGATCCGAAACGCGTGGCTCTCAATGTTTGTGCATACAAAACTTCTCTTTTTGTCTGGATGGGGCGTGCCGAGAAAAATGGAAGGATTATAGGCGCCGCCATCGGTTTTATCTATAGCTCCGTTGTGTAAGAATCGTCCTTGTTGATGATCAGAAGGGTATCCAGGAAAGGTACTTGTTGTTTACCGGAAGTTTTCTCATTTTAACCACCGTTAGAACTGTTCTAAAATTGTATACTGGTGCTGAATGTCCGCTGTGTACTGAGTACTGTACGTGTGAGTTATTGTGTGAGCCAGGAGACATAACAGAGACTATTTCTCCTCAAAATTTGCACACAAAAACTAAAATTATGTAACCTGTTGAAAAATAAGCAAAGAAAGGAAACATGACTGAGATAACTTTTGAGAGACTTGCCGACAGTTTTAATAAAATTAAGGTGGATATGAAAGTTCAGGGCATGAGCCAGATTATAAAACCGTTTACCGGGGCAAGTCACCATAAACTTTGTGCTTGGATAAAACAATTGAACCGCATCAGTTTCGGCATGGATGATGAGCAAATAAGAATGATATGCCTGAACACTCTCAGTGGACCTGCAGCGGAATTCTTGCAAAGAATACTTTTGCACCAACCCAACTTGACGTGGGCAGAGACCAAGCTAGTAATGAAAGAAAGATACTCGGGCCTTTCAGACCAGAAATGCTGCCAGGAAGCCTTGCGAAAATTTAAGCAGCACAGAGCTGAATTTGTACACAACTTCGGTGAGAGGTTACTCACTCTGGCCAAGAAGGCTTAGATCCACTTGGACAGCCCCACCACTCAGGACATCCTCATAGACGTTTTTTAACAAAGGATTCCAGAGCAACCAGCTTGCCAGTAAATTATACAGGGATCAAATTATAAACCTGGAGGAGGCCATTCAATTTGCCGTGCGTAAACAACAGCTGGACAGAACAGTGGAGCTGTGCCACGAAGTACAGAAACACAAAGGCGAGCCGAGGGAACCAATACAATTCGCCCGGAAGTAGGAAACGATAGGATAGACAAATTAGAAAATGTATTGCTAACAATGGGGGAGACAGTAGCAAAATTGGCAGCGCAAAAATTAGAAACACCGAAACCGGAGAACCAACCCCAGCCTAGACTCAGGGTATTTGACCCATCGTACCAACGGTACCCCAGACCGCCACGACCCTACGCCCCAGGACCCAACCATGGACCCTCTCCGCCGCGCCCTCCTGCGGGCCCCCGAGTATGGAAGCCACAACAGCCAAATCCGTCCTTCCAGTGGACTGCCGATGGCAAACCCATCTGCATAAGGTGCGCCAAAGTTGGCCACCTGGACCGTCAGTGCCGCTCCTGCCAAAATCCCCCCAGACAGACAGATAACTAAAGAGCTTCATCGTGAATGACCGATATGACCGACCGAACGACCGTGAATGACCGACGGCTCATTTCGGCCAGCGGCCATCGCTTGAAAAATATCGGTGTAGGAACATTCAACGTCGAGATGAGTAAGTTCAGAAAACCATTCGCCTTTCAAATTGTGAAAGACTTGACATAACAGTGCATGTTGAGCAATTATTTCTTGACCGAGTTTGGTGCAAAACTAAATTTTGAGGACACAAATTTTGTGCATTGAAGGAAATATGATTTCACTCAGACCGCCGCGACAGACGAGTGAGCAGGGAGCTCACTAGTTAGAATCAAAGGACGCATATATATCCCGGCCAATACGGTCGTGGAGTGTCCGGCAGCTGTGAGTCGAGTGCAGCTAGTGGAACAAACTTGCTACGTGCGTTCATTGGACAATATGCCACTGATTTCTGAGGAGCCCGCCTTGTTCATAGCCGAAGTGGTAGCTAAGCCAGATAAACATAAACGCCTACCAGTACGAATTGTAAATGCCACCACGAGAGGTTTTACGTTATACCACGAACAAGCAATAGCATTCGCTGAGAAAATAGACGAATGCGACCTAGAGAACCTGATCGACATGACCCAGGACATCGACCTGACCTCGTCAACCACACCATCGGACCCGATTTGGCAAGCCCAACTGTCTCACCTGACTGGAGCTGACAAGGAGAAATTAGAGCAACTGCTACGTGTCAACGCTGACCTATTTGCCGCCACTGATGCCGATCTTGGCACGACTGTATACTTAAGGACATAGAGACTGCTGTTATACTTAAGGACATAGCAACTGCTGACCCCAGCAGCTCCGTCAAGCTCCTTACAAAGCTCCATTCTCTCAGCGGAAATATGTAGAAGACAAATTAAAGTAATGTTGGAAGCTGGAATCATCGAAAAGTCGGACAGTCAGTGGGCCGCGTCTATAGTCATTGTACGTAAAAAGGACGGAAGTAACCGTCTTGCAATCAATTACAGAAAACTAAATAAGGTGACCAAGAAAAACAGCTATCCTCTCCCGCTATTTGAAGACATCCTTGCCTCTCTCGGTGGAGCGAACTTCTTTTCGTCTCTAGACTTAAAAGCTGGATACTGGCAAATTCCGATGTCAGAAGGGAGCATCCCGAAAACCGCTTTCACGTGATTCCTGGACTTGTGAAATTTTAGAGAAATGCCATTTGGAATCTGTAATGCGCCATCGAAATTCATTGAATTAAGTAAGAAAATACTTTTAGGAATTCAGAATCAGTTTGCAATGGCTCACATCGACGACATAATAGTGTACTCGAAAACGCTTGATGAACACCTAGTTCACTTAGAAGAAGTACTTCGCCGATTGCGCAATGCAAAATTGAAATTGAAACTTCCGAAGTGTGATTTTCTGAAAAAAGAGGTCCAATATTTAAGACAAGTGATGTGAGCTTCTGGCGTCCAGCCAAACCCTGAGAAGGTAGAATTAATTCAGCACATGGCAGCACCAATCACTGTCAAGGGAGTTCGCTCATTTATCGGTACGTGTTCCTATTATAGACGAATTATCCCAGGATTTAGTCAGATTTCAGCGCCGCTCATAAACTTGACAAAGAAACATACCACCTTTGTTTGGACCGATGATTGTGAGAATGCATTTATAACGTTGAAAAAAAAAGTTAGCTTTTGCGCCCGTGCTGGCATATCCCGATATCACGAAGGAGTACAAATTATACACGGACGCTTCCCAAAATGCAATCGGAGCCGTTCTAGCGCAAAACCATGAAGGCGACGAACGAGTAGTACAATTTCTGTCGAAACAACTAAACGAAACTCAACGTAAATGGCCAATCGTCCAAAAGGAGGCATATGCATGTGTCTGGGCAGTACAGAAATTGAGACAGTATCTGCTTGGGTCCAAATTCACGATTCTAATGGACCACCGTCCGCTCACCTTCTTGAACTTGTCGGAAATGAAAAATCCCATGCTGCAAAGATGGGCGATCATGTTTTCGGAACACGATTGTGAGGTGCTATACATAAAAGGTAACAAAAATGTTGTAGCAGGTCATCCTACTCGGATGTATGAGACAGAACAAAAAGTAAATTTCATCGATTCAGATCATGTTCCCACGGGTGACTTCCGGAAAACCGAGAGCAGAAAACCAGAGGAGGAGTTAGCAGAGAGGAAAAGATCAAAGACGTGTTAGTGAATTGGGAGAACATTGAAAACTTCAGAAGACAGACGAGGAAATAGCCAACATACGACAAATCATGAAAGATAAGAATCATTCAAATTACAAAGACGTTGTACTGCATTATATGCAATAAGATAGACTCATTTACAAAGTTAGTGAAGGGCCATGCTGTGGACCATTCCATGACTACAACTATGTGTACCAAAATGTTTGAGAGAGAAAGTGCTAAAGGAACTGCACGAAGGCTTCTTTGCCAGCCATATGGGATTAACGAAAATGTATGAGAAACTTAAATTTAGATATTACTGGAGCGGAATGTGGAGAGACACGGTGGCCTATATCAAAGCTTGCGTGCCTTGCACAGGACGCAGAGCCAAAGCAGCCCCGGCACCCATGCAAGAAATGCCTGTACCACATTACCCATTTTAAATGATAGCCATTGATACTTGTGGACCATTCCCAGAAACTCAAAACGGTAACCGGTATGTCATTACGATCATCGACCTTTTCTCTTCTTGGCCCGGGAGCTTTTGCACAGAACGAAAGGACGCTCATACCATCGCAAAAATCCTGATGGAAGAAATTATTCCACGCCACTCATGCCCACGCGTAATTCTTTCGGCATGGGCACATAATTTAGGAACGCCGTTGTAGATGAATTGGAAACATGCCTGAATATTCGTCATATTACTACCAGTGCGTACCGTCCTTCTGGGAACGGCCGCGTGGAACGCTTCCATCGATGCCAAAACGACATGCTAGTAAAAGCAAGTAACAAAAATCAGGATGACTAGGATACGAAAATACCCGCTACCCTTGCTGCCTGCCGGACGGCAAATATTGAAAGTTCGGGCACAATATCACCCTTCTTCACGCTTTACGGCAGGGAGCCCGTTCTCCCCCTAGACAATTTGTTGCAACCAAAAGTTAGGTACTATGGGGAAGATTATGTCCCAAAAATGTTGGCAAACTTGCACGAAGCCTACAGCCATGTGAAAACACATAGTAGAAAGTCACGAAAAGAACCGGAGTACGCAGACCGCAAAGCCAAACCGCGAAATTTCAAAATAGGAGACCGGGTATATTATTATGACACAACTGTTCAACCTGGCACGTCGCCAAAGTTCTCGCTGCCCTGGAAACCATACTTTCGGATCATCAAACAGACCAGCCCAGTAAATTATGTAATTAGGAATCAAACCACTGGTAAGACCCGACTGGTACATGCCAAGAAATTGCGACTGGCTGATCCAAACACAGCATGGGAACCCACAAGGGATGAGGATGAACCAATAAACAAAAAATATTTAGAGAAGGAATCAAAAGTAGACAGCACAAACCCTGTGCGAGTACCGCCTTCAAGGTTAGCCAAACGGGCCGAGGCCGGCCCGAACTGTAGTTCATATGATGACGATTACTACATGGATGTAGACACTCCGTCGAGAACAATGGGTGACCACACCGCTGAGCCGGTGACTGGAGGGACCATACCTGGCTCTGTGCCATCGCCGTCGGTCGAGCCGGACCGGCCGGAAATTGGGTCATATCTCATCCAGTTAACAATGCCAGATCAGTTTCCAGCTGCCTCCAGCGACTCCGAAGATGACCTACCCCTGGCAGAATTAGCCGAACGTATTAAACGACCTCTGCCTACGTCTAGTGACTCCGACACTGAAAGTTTGCAATCGCAATTAGCGAAACATACAAAGACTCAGAACGGTGATTCTGGGGATAATATTCCCCTGTCACAATTAGCCAAACGCATGAAAAATTCAGCTGAAAGTCAACCGAGTGTTCCCCCAGAAGAACGACCCTGGGACGAATCAACTGACAACGACCGACCCACGGAAAAATTGCAAATTCATGACGACACATCGTCCTCGGAATACGATGCAGATGTCGAACGCATATAAATCAAACACGATAAAACTAGCGTATTCGCGAATCTCGAGGAGAAACAGAACGCAATGATGTTAGCGCAAATGAAGCCACAGACGGAGTTATTCAAATCGATGTTTGAAAATTGATTTAGTTAATTAATCGTGAAGTGTGTACCTGTGAGTCACCTCAAGTAGTTATGACGTTGCATTGTCAGGCGCAGTGACGCCATATTCGGTGACGTGAGTAGCGTCATCTTTAATGGATTGCCATATACTGGCATGTGGATATAAATGGGACGTTGTGACGTCACCTCAACTGATGTCTGGTATGACACTTAGTTCCCTATTGTTGCAGAATGTCGCTGGTGGTCAAAATGATCCCTATTCTCCTTTTCCTTATACTAAAAACTTCCTACGGAACTTTGTTTATGCCGCGCGGTGTCGTGTATGCCACTCATGAGATTTGGAATATACCCATCCCCATGAATGATGTGTCGACCACGCTGGATGATCCGAACCACAAGTTACATGTGTTTGAAAAACGTATAACCCAATACCTCACCGATCTTCAACGAATCCTGTACTCCGTAAACGTGAAATCACATCTGAGCGATCGCCTGAAAACATTTACATTAAAGTTAGCCGACCAACTGGAAGCAGCCCGATCAGCAATCCCGAGGAGCGACAAGAGAAACAAACGTTCCGTGCTGCCATTCGTTGAAGAAACCCTATCCTTTATGTTCGGAACCACCACGTAATGCAGATCTGGAAACCGTTCTCAGCCGTCTGAACACTTTATAAATTAGCAACGGCCAGATAATTCATGTCTTAGGAGAAAATGTGTCATTAATGAACCGGACAAACACAGAAGTTCAGATCAATCGCAAAGCTATCAGCCAAATTAGCAGCTTAGTGAACAATTTAACCTACCAGGTATCGAAACTAGAACATACTGGACTTCAAAACTTTGAAACGTACATTTCCCTGCACAATCAGATTACGAAAGTAATTGAAAATGCCCGAGCCATTCTTCAACAAGCCAGAGTACAACACTCAGATTTACAACTGCAACTTAGCCTCCTGGCTCATGGCGTACGGTCCCCATAATTTGTAAAGTCCGCTCAGCTACGTAAACTTCTGTCGAACATCAAAAACGCCCTACCCAGCGGAAAAGCCTTACCTTACTGTACTGTAACAGAGTTACTAGAAATTATACATTTGGCTGTCCCGTAACTGTAAATGACGTGACCCCGTAAGCCTACCGATTGTAAAAGTATACCGTAAATGTAACATCTCTACACCTCTAGCTGCCGGCCAACTTCCGCCGTCTTGACGGCAGGGCTCAAAAAAGCCTTTCGGTGGTCGCCGACGAGATACAATTCTAGGAAATTGGTCGCCAATCAGGTACGGGTCCAATGGGGAGGGGGTGGGGTTGGTTGGTGAAAGGTTGTCCCTCGGGATTGGATAACATGAAATTTTCGAAACATGATTTTTCATGATTACCCACTTTTTGCAGATCTGACTGCCTTCCATGCTTTCTTCGATTATTTCATCAAAAATAGGTGTCGCTTGGCGCCCTGAGTAAATGTTTGCGCACCAAAAGGAGTGTCGCCCTTCCCATAGGAACTCCTGAATGTCGTTCGGATTGCATAGTCGCTCGGATAGCAAAGTCGCTCGGAGACAGTGGAGGATGAACAAAATTCCCTCGAAGATAGCGAAGAATGACACAATCCGGAGTTCGGCACATAAAGGTGAAAAATCCCAAGCGATCTTCGGCAATCGGGCATCAATTACTCACAATCTTCTACCGTGTATAGAATAGATTACATTTCTAGTCCAGATGAATATTTATAATTCCCATTAGCTGTCATCTTACATCACATACAAAACAACGAAAAATTATTGATTACTGATAGGTACAGTACTTCTACACTTGGACGGTAGTAACAGAACTAGTAGGCATAAGCCCTTTCCTTTAATATCTTCTGAAGCACATTTTTCCGCTGGATATATTTTGCGGAAGAAACATGAAAATACGCTGAAATGGATGAAATCCTGATCTATATGAATTTCAGTGGTGCAAAAATTGGGCATAACTAAGATAACATTTCACACCATTGCCGATCAGTTTTAGCCGCGGCAGTGGCGGCCTCACAGCCGCGGCATCGGCAACCTCACAGCCATCACAGTGACCGCCTCACGGGTGCGTCATCGGCCCCTCACAGCCCTGACCATGGTCGCCTCACAGTCGAAATAGTGGCCGCCTCATAGCCGTGGCAGTGGCCGCCTCACAGTTGCGGTAGCGGCTTCCTCACAGCCCTGACAACGGCCACCTCACAGCCAGAGCAGCGGCCACCTTACAGTCATGACAGTGGCCGCCTCACAGTCATGACAGCGTCCGCCTCACAGGTGCGAAAGTGGCCGCCTCACTGTCATGACAGCGGCCGCCTCACAGGTGCGGAAGTGGCCGCCCCACAGTCATGACAGCGGCCGCCTCACAGGTGCGGAAGTGGCCGCCTCACAGTCATGACAGCGGCCGCCCCACAGATGCGGAAGTGGCCGCCTGACAGTCATGACAGCAGCCGCCTCACAGTCGTGGCAGTGGCCGCCTCACAGCCATGACGACCATCGTCTCACAGCCGTGGCAGTGGCCGCCTCACAAACATAATAACGGCCGCTTCACAGCCGTAGCAGTGGCCACCTCACAGCCGTGGCAGTAGTCGCCTCACAGGTGCGGCAGCGGACGCCTCAAATAGTCATCACAAGTATCACAAGTAGTTGCTACCACTTTGCCACATCTCTACAGACGTAAGATATGCTAAACTCTAAAGGTGCCTCGATGACTTGTAGCGGGACATCACAGTTCATTCCATCGCCCCCCCCCCCACCCTCCCCAATGCTTGCAAGTATAAAGTTGTTAAATTGTTCAAGCAAGGGTTTATTTGCAGCACTCTTTCTGTGACACAGTCTGCGTGCCACGTCCGGGGCGTTCCGCCGAACGATCAACTGATGTGAGACGTTTTGGTGGTCAGCACGCGATGTGTGCCAAACAGATGTAGATAAGCCACAGATGTACCACCAGTGTCGAGACTTGCACTGCGAGCACGGCAGTTTCTTCAGGACGTGGTAAGCGGCGCGGACGGACTATGGTGGCACGGTGTTGGAAATCAATCCGCTAATATGCAGGCGAGACGCAGCCGCCAGTACAGCGCCGACGACACTCCGTCGGCGAAGCCTGGATGGCGCGCAGGTCACTGATTATGCGGATGTTGTCCATCTTGTACGACAACTTCTTGTTGCTGTCCTTGAAGGAGCTGCGCGAATCCATGCTCTTAGTTCGGCTCTTGCAGTGCGGAGCCAGGACCGACGTAAAGGCAGATATCCCGCATATCTTGATGAGAAATGGGTTTACACAAAACGCAATGCATGCAGGGAATATAATAATAGGTGATAGTGGGGTTAACTGAGATCAACGCGAATAATGCTAATTTGAATGAAAATGTTTGGCTGGCCATAATATATCAATATACTGCACCCACAAGCATAATATTGCACCCTGGCATCACCCCACTCAGTTGAGCATAGCAGAATATGCGATCGATAGTAATCAGAAAGGGTAGGCGTACATATGCAACCAGATCAATGACTGCCGGGGTTGGGAAAAATGGGCTAATCCTAAATTTGGTGCATCCAGAGCATCATCCTCTTGAGGAAATCTTCTTCATTATTCTCACTTGTAGGTCAATAATGGTTCTTGACAATGAACTGCTCTGTGATGTGCTCCAGATTTACTGGAAAGTACAAGCCGAGATTCTGATGACATAAGCTGGAATAAAAACATCCTCTCCATATTTAATTACACCCAAAAAAAATCCTCTCCACATCCAGGATTGCAAAGCACAAATCCAGCCTGCTGACTGCTGACATGTACTCTGTCCAACCAGGGTTGAAAGAATGTTCCTGTACTGGATATTTGTCATTCACAAAATTATCCTCCATGAGGAATTATCTGGAATATATGGGATTATAATATATGGGACCTTTTCACCAAAAAATTTGAGATGTTTGCAAATGACTGCAAACTTCTTCCTTTTTGATTGACATGCCCAAGCTAACCGGAAAATACAGAAAGGAGTTAATGGTTCAGAAAGACAAAATTACAATTTTGGAATGGAATGTAAACATTTTGCTCTCAAAATGCAACATTAAATAACAAATTCAACCGTGTCCAACCTTCTTTGCTTTGAAACTGAAGAATTCCATCAGAATTTTGACACACAGCACCAAACCTACATCACATGTACAGATATGCTACAGAGAGAGAGAGAGAGAGAGACGTTGTGTTTGGCCAGCCTGCCACCTGTGGGTGATATCGGCTGGTTCCTGTGGTTGAGTGGGAGAATGATAGGAGGATTAGTTACCGGGTGGTGGATATATTTTCGAGTACAGCTCATGACAGCTTTATTGAAGGGAAATGTATTTAACCAAACTTTCCTGGTTTTAAGTTGCTGCCCATGTTGAAGCAACTTGAGAATACATATTACTCTAGACATATCTAGCATAGTTCCAGAAAAAAATGAAATAATGGTACATATCCAGGGATACTTGGCAAAAATTATGCTTCAACCAAACATTTCTTTCAAGCATAACTCAAAACATCTTTACTTGTGCCATGATTATACAGTGCACCAGAATTCTGGCACAATTATTTCAGTTTGAAGTCCAGTATAACATGCATGTATTCTTTTCACACTGGATTGGGATGCTGCAGTCCCATATCCTAGCCATATGGAGCCAGAGTGGAAAAATACCACCTATTCTATATATATACTATTCAAGATATCTCAATAAGTAACTTGGGCACAAATATGACTGAACAAAGCATATTTTTCAAGCCAAACTCTACACATCTGTGCATGTCCTGGAATGATTGTACAGTGCACCAAAATTCTGGTACAATTACTTTATTTGAAATCCAGCATAATATGCATGTATGCTTTTCACACTGGATTTGGATGCTGAAGACCCATATCATGGCCAGAGTAGAAAAATACCATCTATCCTAGATATATCCCATTCAAAGTATCTGGATGATACCTATACAAAGAAAAGTAACATCATTGTGCTGTAATCTGTGTACATATTAGAGTTGTTGTTTTTTTTTCTTTTTAGAAAGAATTGGAAATGGCACAACAAATTCTGGCATGGCAAAGTGGATGGAAAAGAAAAAGCAAAGTAAGCAGACCAAATCAGCACCAGCACTACATTCCAATGTTCTTCCATATAGGTATCTTTATCTAAACCTTCTCCACTTGCCATCTTAGGAGCCTCAGTAATTTGTAGTTTAGACTGTATACAAGACATGCTAATCAGTAATCACATGCTTTTCCTCTGTAAAGCAAAGGTGTTATCATAGGATATCTTATGTTAGGATTTCTAATTTAATGAAATACAAAAGTACAAGTTAATTTTGTCCCCACAAAAGGTGGTACATTTATGATTTGAAGTAATTTTTGAATTATTGGACCTTCCTTTTCCAATGGTTTATGAACATGGTTAACATGATGTGACTGGTCATTTCCTCTGCAACCGCTTGCTTTTCAGTTGGCAGGTAGAAGAGCACTAAAAAGATGGCCTTCAATTGGGTAATATAGCATACAAATAATGTTCAAAAGCAAAAGAAATAGCATAACCTAACAAAGCTACCATGAGAAAAAAAATACAAAAAATAGAAAGATTTCATACTAATTTCTCAAGATTCATCAAATGAAAAACGTAACCTATCCTAGCCTAACCTGCTTTTGAAGGAAAAATCAACATTTTTTTGTTTGCTAAAAAAGGAAAATTGTTATCAAGAAAAACACCTAAACTAACCTCATGTAACCAAACCTAACAATTTTCTCTGCTTTATGGCAGTAAAATGTGCGTAAAACTTGTCCTGTAAATACATAAAAGCACAATAATACCCAAAATTTTACACAAGATGTTTTTTTTTATTTTCAGAATGACATGACACTTCAGGACAATATTAGGTAAATCTGCACCTTAAGGTATTTTTTGAATTCTTGGAATTTCTTCTTCCAATGCAATCTCTATGAAGGTGGTCAACATGATGTGACCACTCATTTCCTGTGCATATGCATACTTTTCAGTTAGTAGGCAAAATAACACCAACAAATGGGCTTGGAGTTGGGCAATATAGCTTAGAAATAATGTGCAAAAGAAAGAGAAAAATGTAACATAACATAACCCAACCTAGCCTAGCCTAACCTTCATTGTAAGAAAATACATTCCTTGCAAAAATGAAATTTGCATTTTTTATCAAACATATTCGAATTAAAAACCTAACATAGCCTACCCTAGCTCAATCTGTTTTTGAAGAAAGAGTTTTTTGTTGGAAAAGGTTAAAAAAAGGAGTGTTTTTAACTTAAAAGAAAAGCTTAACCCAACCAATCCTTACCCAATTGTTTGCTTCATGGAGGTAAAATGTGTGCAAAACCTGCCTCATGCATACCTTAAAGTGCAATTATACCCAATATTGTGAGATCATATTTCTGAACATGATTAAGACAATGGAACCATTCATTCCTGCTCCAAATGGAATGAAATTATGCTATGGTTTCTTGCTTTTTGCAGAAAATGCTTGATTTTTCCCTTTTCTGAAGATAGTGTTCGACTCCGATATATTTCTTTCAAGAAAGAAAAAGACTAGGTTAGAATGAAAGGCTTGACATAACACATGGGATAAAGCATAAAATCACCTAGCAGCAGCAGCTATGTTAGATTAGGATTTATTTTACATATTACATTCTTCTTCAATATATATTGCCTCAACCAAATATCAATATGTTGTTATCATCTTCATTACAAACTGAAAAATATGCATGCACTTGTGCTGGTAATAGATAAATGGTTAGGTAGGCAACATGCTACATCATCTTAATCCCATTATGAAACATGTTTAGAATATTTTTGTCTTAAAATGCCATATCCAAAGTAAAAAAACAAGCTTACCAATGCTTACACTCTGGACACTGCTACCCATGATGATATCCTTGTAGGTACCTAGGAAGGTACCTTGGCACCTAGGTAGGTTCCTACCTAGGTGCCTAAGTAGGTAAGAGCATCAACATACCTTTCTGTATTATCCTGATCCAATTTGACCTCTGACCTCCAGGAGCAAACTTGCTCCCTGTAAGTATCTTGAATGGTTGAATGGAGTCCACGCGTGGATATCTAACTAGGTACCTACCTCGGCAATGTCAATATGAATCAAGGCAGTCAAGCAATCAATTCACGAAAACGCGACATTAATTCACCATCACGATTAGGTACAAGTACCGTAAACAGCCAATTTTCGAACGAACAACTGAGCAAGCCACCAAGAGTTGCCTGATTTCCAATTCCTCATTTACAACTAGATTCCTAGGCGACGACCACATTGGTCGGCGGGTCGGCTTCCGTCGGCGATTTTGGCGACCACGGTATGCCATTGGTTTAGCATTGTGGTTGTCAGAAAAGCGCCGTCCTGTGCCGACGGGAGGTTCTAGTATAAATATGGTAGGTCAGAGGGATGGGATATTTGGTAGCATTAGCGGTACGCTCATAGTATACTTTTGATCTGGAAAAAGATCATTGCTGGTAAATGAAAATATCTGATACATCGACTAATTCTATCATTTATGGTTCAAATGTTGATGGACATATCAAATAAAAATTATAGTTTGGGTCGCCACTGCGGCCTGGTGAGTCTGCACCTGGTCGCCGACGCTATCGCCAGAACGGCGCTATTTTTGAGCCCTGCTTGACGGCACGAGATCATTCTGGAACCCGGAGGTGACGCGAGATGGGCGTTTTAGGCTTTTCAACCAATGAAAGGTCGAGGGCCTCCGAACGTCACCAGCGGGCGCGCGGTCGCCCGGCAGTCGCTGCTGGATTCTCGGAGCGCACGGACGTGTGTGGAACGCTCGCACGTGCAGCTAAATTTCTACCTAAATTCGGCTTCTAAATTCATAGAAAAGGCAATATCACGGCTTTCCTTCATAGAAGAAAGTTCTGTACTGTGTCTGACTGTCTCGTGTATTCGTACGAGCGCTGCTGTGCAATACAGGCAGCTCAAAGGACCTTGGTGCTTTCACAACCGGGTTATCGCAAACGCGTGGTCCTATAGATTATATCACGAGCCGATAAAGGAACTTTCCTACAAGTGGTGCCTAAACCCGGTCATTCTCCGGACTTTCTCCGGACTTTCTCCGACTTTCTTTGACTTTCTGCAAGTACATCCAGATCAACACCAACTTGACCTTCAATCACGCCGATTCAGCACGGAGGGGCAAGGAAACGTCTTCCGCTTCATTTACGTAAGTCCGAGCAATTTCATCATCCTTTAAAAAAAATATCACTTACGAATTTCGACCACAAATAGAACTGTTTTAAAATTGCATAATTGTGCTGTATACCTACCGTGTTCTGAATACTGTGTGTGGGAACTACTGTGTGAACCTCGAGCCGAATTTGAAACATAGAAATCTCCACAAAGCGAGCGAATAATTTTCAAAACTATATAACGTAACTTAACGTAATTAATTATGACTGAGATTTCTTCTGATAGATTGGCGGATTGTTTCAACAAAATTCGCCTGGAAATGCGAGCACAGGGTATGACCCAAACATCAAACCCTTTTCTGGAGATGGACGTAACAGTTAACTGAATGAATCACCAACTAGAACGCATTAACTTCAGCATGGATGACGGACAGATGCAGATAATTTGCATCAAAACGCTTACTGGACCCGCAGCCGAGTTCATGCAGCGCGTATTCAAGTAGCAACCACTTATGACGTGGGCACAAATCAAGCACGTCATGCGGGAGAGATATTCGGACCTTTCGGATCAGAAGTGTGCACAGGGAGGGTTGCAAAAAATGCGCCAAATTCGCAATGAACTTGTACAAAATTTCGGTGAAATGTTAATCGCTCTGGCACGTGAAGCATACACAATATTAGAAAATCCCTCCACTCAGGAAATTCTCATTGATATTTTCAATAAAGGTGTCCAAAGTATGTCATTTGTCATTGGCAAACAAGCTATATAGGCAAAACTTCCGAACCCTGGAGGAAGCCATCCAGTTTGCAGTGAAGGAGCAGAAATTGGACAGAGTTATTGAGGTTTGCAGAGGCGTACAAAGACAGGAGCCGATGGAAGTCGACTCGAATCAGCCAGACACAGAAGAGGACAAAGTAGAGATATTAGAACCACTCGTAATGGCAATAGGCCAATCGGTGGAAAAATTAGCAACGTCAAAGCTAGAAACTGAGAAGCCACCCAGGGAGAACCAACCTCTCCCTGAACCTCGGGTATTCCATCCCTCCTACCAACATTACCACCAACCGCCACGAAACTACCCCTCAGGACCGCACTATGGACCACCGCAGCCATGACCTCCTATGGGCCCCAGAGTATGGACAGCACCACCCAACACCGCCCAGCACCCAGCTTACCGCTGGACTCCAGATGGTAGACCCATCTATGTAAAGTGTGCCAAAATCGGTCACATTGGAAGACGATGCCGCTCTCAGCCTATTAGCCAGTCGGAAAACTAAAGAGCTCTGTCGCGACTGACCACCGTGATGGAGCTGAGCAAATTCAGACGGAGGAAATAACGAGAAAACAGAGGAAGAATATCAGGAAAAAGCCAAACCCTGAAAGACGTAAACAAAGGTTGTCACGCGTCCAACAAGTTCACATCAAAGCAAACACGCCCATGGCTTGGCTTCACATAGGCAACCAGAAAGCATATACGCTCGTGGACACTGGAGCCGACATATCGTTGATTTCGAAACCATTATTTGACAAAATCACGGAGAAAAACATAATAAATTTCTCACGGGACCGGCGTGATTGTGTACCACTGATATCCACCAGTGGCCATCGCCTGAAAAACATTGGAGTCGGAACCTTCATGATGGAGATGAGCAAATTCCGAAAACAATTCGAATTTCAAATTGTAGAGAACCTAAAACAGGAGTGCATGTTGGGAAATGATTTTTTTACGAAGTTTGGAGCGAAGTTAGATTTTGAGAAGCGAAATCGAATCGACATCGAAGGAAACATGATTCCTCTCAGACCACAAAAACAGAACAGTGAACAGACTAGCTCACTCGTCCGAGTCAAGGAAAGAATTCAAATTCCCGCCATCACTGTCGTGGAATGCCCAGCCTTCATTAACCGTGTCCAACTAGTAGATCAAAATTGTATGTACACTCGCTGGATAACATGCCGCTAATCTCTGAGGAACCTGGCTTGTTCATAGCAGAAGTTATAGCGAAACTTGACCAACACAAACGCGTACCAGAGCGAATTGTCAATACTACAACACGCGATTTCTCCTTGCACCCAGAGCAGGTGATTGCATTCGCTGAGACTATAGACGATTCTGACTTGGAAACCTGATTGATATGACACAGGACATTGAACTGACGCCGCCAACCGCTCCCTCTGACCCACTTGATGAAGCCAAAGTGGCTCACCTGACTGGTGCTGACAAAGACAGGCTAGAACAGCTGTTACGTGCTAATACTGACTTATTTGCCGAGACTGACGCAGATCTTGGAACGACTGATGTCATCAAGATGGACATTGACGCTGGAGACCACCCGCCGATCCGACAGGTTCCATACAAAATCCCATTCTCTCAGCGAAAATACGTAGAGGAACAGATTAAAATGATGCTAGACGGCGGTATCATTGAGGACTCAGACAGTCCCTGGGCCGCCCCGATAGTGATTGTTCGCAAGAAGGATGGAAGCAACCGGTTCGCAATTGACTTTAGAAAATGAAATAGGGTGACCAAGAGAAATAGCTACCCACTCCCGCTAATTGAGGACATTCTTGCCTCTCTGGGAGGTTCGAACTTCTTTTCGTCCTTGGATCTGAAAGCTGGTTATTGGCAAATCCCGATGTACGAGGAGAGTATTCCAAAAACTGCATTCACATGTTTTCTAGGCCTGTGGAACTTTCGCAAAATGCCATTCGGAATTTGCAACGCTCCGAGCAAATTTGCAGAATTGATGAACAAAGTGCTGTCTGGCATTCAAAATCAGTTTGCAACAGCCTACATCGATGACATAATAGTATACTCCAAAACGTTTGACGAACATTTGGGCCATCTTGAAGAAGTTTTCCGCCGACTACGAAAAGCGAAATTGAAACCAAAACTGTCGAAATGTGACTTCTTGAAAGAAAGAGTACAGTACTTGGGACACCTAGTGTCAGCCTCTGGCATCATGCCAAACCCCGAGAAAGTTGAAGTGATTCAACATATGGCCGCCCCGACCAATGTCAAGGGAGTCCGTTCATTCATCGGTATGTGTTCCTACTACCGTCGCTTCATTCCCAAATTCAGCAAAATCTCAACGCCACTTATAAACCTCACCAAGAAACATGCAAGATTTGAATGGACAGACGAGTGTGAGCATGCTTTCGAAACCCTGAAACGAAAATTAGCTTCCGCACCCGTGCTGGCGTATCCTGACATCACGAAAGAGTACAAATTATACACGGATGCCTCCCAGGAAGCAGTTGGAGCCGTGTTAGTGCAGAAACACGGGGAAGGTGAAAGAGTGGTACAGTACCTGTCGAAACAACTGAATGAAACACAACGTAAATGGCCAGTGGTGCAAAAAGAGGATTATGCGTGCGTTTGGGCGGTACAAAAATTACGCCAATATTTGCTTGGATCGAAATTCACCATTCTGACCGATCACCGTCCACTTACCTTCTTGAACCTGTCAGAAATGAAAAATCCAATGCTGCAGAGATGGGCTATCATGCTTTCAGAGCACAACTGCGAAATCATTTATATTAAAGGAAGTAAAAATATTGTTGCGGGCCATCTCAGTAGAATGCACGAAACTGACCAATACGTGAATGTCATATATTCAGATCATGTTCCAATGGGTGATCTCCGTCACACGGAATTCAGAAAACCAGAAAAGGACCTGAGCTGAGAGGAAACAATTAAGGACGTACTAGTGAAATGGGAGAATATAGCGAATCTGCAGAATACAGATGAGGAAATAGGAAATATTAGAAAAATCCGAATGACAAAAATCATGCAGATTATCGGGACATCGTTTTGGACTACATGAAATTGGACAAACTGATCTACAAAATTAGCGACGGACCTCGCTGTGGAACATTTACAGGCTTACAACTATGCGTGCCTAAATCCCTGAGACAGGAAGCATTGAAGGAAATGCACGAATGTTTCTTTGCAGGACACATGGGACTTACCAAAACATACGAAAAGCTTAACTTTAGATATTATTGAAACGGAATGTGGAGAGACACAGTGGCCTACCTCAAAGCTTGCGTGCCTTGCACAGGATGCAAAGCAAAAGCAGCCCCAGCCCCGATGCAGGAGATGCCAGTACCTCACTATCCCTTTGAAATGATTGCGATCGACACGTGTGGACCATACCCAGAAACGCAAAAAGGTAACCGTTACGTCATCACGATCATCGACTTGTTTTCTTCTTGGCCGGAAAGTTTGCAGTAAGCGAAAGGATGCTCATACCGTTGCGAAAATCCTTACGGAAGAAATCATCCCACGCCACTCATGTCCACGCGCAATACTTTCGGACTTAGGAACATAATTTAGAAATGCCGTTGTAGACGAGCTGGAAACCTGTTTGAATATTCGCCATATCACCACCAGTGCATATCGGCCGCAAAGTAACAGACGCTGCGAAAGGTACCATAGGTGCCAAAACGACATATTGGCAAAAACAATCCACAAAAATCAAGATGATTGGGACACAAAGATTCCCACCACTCTTGCCGCCTATCGGATCGCTAACATTGGAAGCTCTGGAACCATCTCGCCATTCTTCACACTGTACGGTAGAGACCCCGTTCTCCCCCTGGACAATTTGCTCCAGCCTAAAATGAAATATTATGGAGAAGTCTATGTCCCAAAAATGCTGTCTAATTTACATGAAGCGTACAGCCATGTAAAGACTCACATTTTGGAGAGCCATGAACGGAACCGTGAGTACGCAGACCGCAAAGCCAAGCCGCGAAATTTCAAAATTGGAGATCCCGTGTATTATTATGACACAACAGTACATCCTGGCACGTCGCCAAAGTTCTCGTTGCCGTGGAACCCATACTTTCGGATTGTCAAGGAGACGAGCCAAGTCAATTATGTTATCAGAAATTAGACCTCCGGTAAGACCCGGTTGGTGCATGCACAGAAACTACGGCTAGCCGACCCGAATACAGCATGGGAACCCACCAAGGACCAAGACGAACCGGTGAACCTGATATATTTAGAGAAAACTTCAAAGGTAGATGGTGCTGTCCCTGAACGAGTGCAGCCTTTTAGGTCAGCCAAACGGGCCGAGGCCAGCCCTGACTACAGTCCCTGTGAGGATTGGTCCATGGACGTATGCAGCCCACAGAGAACAAAGGATGATGAAACCGCTGAGTTGACAGAGCCCGTGCCTGGCTCGCTGCAACCACCGCCGGTCGAGTCTGACCTGCCAGAGAGATCACCTCTCACCCCGTCAGCAGATGTAGCTGAGCCCCCACCGGTATCGAGTGATACTGAGACAGACATTCCTCTGTCTGAACCAGTTCAGAAAACAAAAGGCCGTTGCCGTCCACTAGTGAGTCAGACGACGACGCCCCATTTTCGGAACCAGCGGAACGAAACAAAAGACCACTTCCCTCTTTGAGCGACTCTGAAGACAATTTACCCCTTTCAGAATTAGCAGATCGCCTAAAACTACCCTTACCCGTGACGAGTGATTCAGACCCTGAAACTTCACAATCGCAATTGGCGAAACGTTCAAAACCTCCAATTAGCGAATCGGAAGACGAAATTCGGCTTTCAGAATTATAAAAAACGCTTGCAGGACTCGATTGAAAGCCCAGTGAGACCAGTCCCTGAAAAACGACTTTTGGTGGAATCATCTGACGAGGATCGTCCTCCATGCAAACTTCAAATTCACGATGATTCTGCTACTTCCACTGATTACGAAGTTGATGTCGACCGAGTTGACGTCACGCCTAATAAAGTTAACGCCTTTGCGAGCTTTGTGGAGATGCAAAATTATTCAATGATGAAGCAGTTGAAATTACAAATGATGATGTTCCAGTCTATACTTAAGTAACGGCTCTAGTAGATATGTCGTCGAAGTGTGCCAGTGAGTCGCTTCATGTGAACATGTAACTGTATTGTTGACGCAGTGACGCCACAAACGGTGACGGAGTAACGCCACCTACCGGCCTGATTGCCGATGTGATGGACGTGGTGTGAGCAGCGCCATTGTGATGGAACCCCATATGGGCGCAATGATGTTGATGTGACGTTGTGACTTCACCTATCCTGATGTCTAGTGTGACACAGGTCTTTGATTTTACAGAATGTCGGTGGTCGAAATCATTCCCATCCTATTGTTCCTTATACTCAAAACCACTTACGGAACTCTGTTTTTGCCACGTGGTTTATTGTACCCCACCCACGAAATCTGGAATGTGCATGTCTCTCTTCATGTGTATGATGTGCCTACAACGCTGAGCGACCTGAACCACACGCTACATGTGTTCGAAAAACTTATAGGATTATATCTCACTGATCATCCGCAATTTCCGTATTCCGACAACGTGAAATCCCAGCTGACCGAAAGCTTGAAAACACCTAGGACAAATTTAGATAATACGGTCCGGGCAGCCAACTCAATCAACCCGAACCATCATAGACAGAAGCGATCCGTCCTGCCTTTCGTTGGAAATGCCTTATCCTTTCTCTTCGGTACAGCTACCGACGCCGACCTTGAAGCCATCCTCAGCCGACTGGATACTTTGGAAAATGACAAAGACAACATAGTTCACATTCTCGGAGAAAATGTATCGTTCATGAACAATACCAACGCGGAAGTACAAACGAATCGCGAGGCGATCAACCAGATCAGTCGTTTGGTGAATAATCTGACCTACCAGGTCTCAAATATGGAACGTACCAAACTGCAATACCTTGAAATCTACATTTCACTTCAAACCCAAATCACCAAGGTGACTGAAAACACTAGAACCATCATTCAGCAAGCTAGCAATCAACTTTTGGAATTGCAGATGCAACTCAGCCTTTTGACTCATGGCATCCTGTCCCAATCACTGGTAAAACCAGCTCAACTACTCAAAGTTCTTTCGAGCATCAGCAATGCCCTACCAAACGGTAAAACTTTGCCCTACCGGACCGACAAACTCAAGGAGTATTACCGGATCATTCATACCGGGGGGCGGTCAAGTTGTTCCGAGCCTGTGACGTAGCCAAGGCGATACCCGGCAGCACCTTGCATGCATCTCAAGCCAAAACGGCCAATATTTGCCACGGCTTTACGCAGGCAATTTGTATTGTATATAGACAAATTTGACACCATGCGAATGCCTGAAGAATACTACATACGTATCCGGATCGATATTACTTGCATCACCTCGAAAAAGTATGTTTCCTTGCCGGTAAACGAGGACACTACACAAAACCAGCCGGCCGACTCCCGGAGGGCGGGGCCTAGAGTCGTTGCCATGACGACCGGCTGGCCCTCAAGGCCAGTCGTGCGTCGAGCCTCGACAGAAAAGGAAGCTGCTGTTAAATGGAATTGCCAGAATCTGCTAGATTTGGAATATTCTACTATAGGATTCTATAATCTGCCAGATGTCCACCACATTCTAGTAGAATATCGCATATTCTAGCTGGGACGTCACCAAGGCAGAAAAGGAAGCTGCTGTTAAATGGAATTGCCAGAATCTGCTAGATTTGGAATATTCTACTATAGGATTCTATAATCTGCCAGATGTCCACCACATTCTAGTAGAATATCGCATATTCTAGCTGGGACGTCACCAAGGCACAGTATATACTAGATCTGAGAATATACTAAACTTGGGTGTACCCGTTCTTTAATATACTCTGATTCATACCTCATTGACTGTCGTGAACTCCAAATCCTACTTGACGCTGCCCATCCCCATCGTCAACATTCCGGACCGCTTCAACGTGTTTGAAATCTTCAATACGAAACTGCCTGACCGAAACTCGTCTTTGGAAACGAAATTTTAAACAGCAAACGTTAAGTTATTTGCCATCAGCCAGGACAACACCCGCTTCATGGAGATATCTGAAGATATCCGCATATGCCTGCAGCAAAAGTTATCTTTCTGTCATTTCCACCGGGCCGAACAATTCACAGCGACGACTGCGTCCTGTGTGAAATCACTGTATCTGCGTGAAATCGACGTAATTAGCACACAGTGCAAGGCACACGTGCCCCTCAAAAGTACCCCGACAGCTTTGGAAGTCGAACGAAACGTTTGGCTGATCACTTCAGGATCAACGGTGAACATTCAAATGGTTTGTGCCAATGGCACTTCAGAATTCACCACGACCACCCCTGCACAGTTGGTGCACCTGAGAAATGGATGCTCAATCCGTTCCAAGTATTTTCGAATCCCCACGGCCAGCTCAAAATAATCCCTTCTGGATATCAACCATGTGAACTTCTTGCGTTCACAGCTTGCCCAGTTAGTCGAGCTGACCGAGCAGACAATCCGAACCCGATGCCTAGCCTTGACAGCAACCCCGAGACGACAGCCCTGTCGATGTTACCTGACCTCGACATCCCGATCTCCCGCCTCAGCTATCAACTGCAGACAACACGTGACCTCCACTACCATACAGTGTTAGGACATTCGGCCTTGATCATCCCAGTGGTACTGATGTTCGTAGCCGCAACAGGTGTTACCATGCATTGTTTGATGCGCCGCAAACAGAGTTCTGTTCCCGCCAGTCCCACACCGCAACTTTCAACCCTTCAACCCCTCCCGCTCGGTGAAGACATCATCGTCATCCGTCCTGGCCCTGGGCCAGCATCAGCACGACTTGACACTCGGGCGTGACGAGTCCTTCACGCCAGTTCCCGCAGGACCCGACCGTGCACACGCCGCCTCACGCCGACTCCCACAGCTGCAGCATGGACCTGAGCTGACGACCGGACGTGACGAGACGGTCACGCCGGCTGCCACAGGACACCGACAGGTGCCACCTGCGGCCACCTCATGCAGAGGCAGGCAGGAAGTGCCTGCAACACGAGCCCACCAGCGGCCGCTGCGCCCGACCAGTTCGACGACTGGTCCGTTGGCTCGGCGCCAGCGAACGCCGCCGAGGAACCGAGCGAGCGTTACCGAGGAAACGGGCCCCGCTGTAACCTGAGCGTCGCCGCGGCGGAAGTGACCGCTGCGGATGCGAGCGTCGCCGCTACGGGCGCTGACGAGCGTCACCACGGAGCGGCGCTGACGAGCGCCGTACCTGAGAAACGCGAGCACCGCCACTGCGGGTGCAGTGGGCGGTCATATGGGAGACTCAGCCGAGCTAGCGCGTGGTAGGCCGGAAGCCACCGCGGTGATATGGATGAATCACCGTCCGCTCTCGCAGCTGGACATGACCGAACGCGACATAATCTTCCATAAGTATATGGAGAGACGTCGCAGTTGGCAGGGTCGTGTCCCTGATCAGTGACTCAGTCCGATGAGTGCCATGCGGTAAACGCCGCAGGGCCGTCCAGTGAACGCGGCCGCGTCGAGTGTCGCACCCAGAGCGGCAGATGATCTACAGCATGGCAAGGTCGCCCATGCTCAGACATCCATCGCCCGAACCGGACTGGACTTTCTGCAGTGCGCGCGCGACAGTGATCGGCGAAATTATATGATATAAATCGTATGCGAGTGTCGCGTAGTAGTGACATTGTTTAATTTACTACCATGGATCAGCGCGTGGGTAACCCTTATAAACCCCCCTAGTCTAACCACGTAGAACCGTATATAATCGGAACTTGTATTAAATAGTTGTCATATCGTAAGTGTTTGTTGATTCGTGTGTGATTGTAGAAGGCCATGATTTGTCTGAGTAGAGCTTAGAATTAAGCTGTAAATTAATCCGATCTTTCCGGACCTCGTTTTGTGGTGTAACAGAGTTACTCGAAATTATACTTTTGCCTGTCCCGTAACTGTAAATGACGTGACCCAGTAAGCCTACCGATTGTAAAAGTATACCGTAAATGTAATATCTCTACACCTCTAGCTGCCGGCCAACTTCCGCCGTCTCGACGGCACGAGATCATTCTGGAACCCGGAGGTGACGCGAGATGGGCGTTTTAGGCTTTTCAACCAATGAAAGGTCGAGGGCCTCCGAACGTCACCGGCGGGCGCGCGGTCGCCCGGCAGTCGCTGCTGGATTCTCGGAGCGCACGGACGTGTGTGAACGCTCGCGCGTGCAGCTAAATTTCTACCTAAATTCGGCTTCTAAATTCATAGAAAAGGCAATATCACGGCTTTCCTTCATAGAAGAAAGTTCTGTTCTGCGTCTGACTGTCTCGTGTGTTCGTACGAGCACTGCTGTGCAATGCAGGCAGCTCAAAGGACATTGGTGCTTTCACAACCGGGTTATCGCAAACGCGTGGTCCTATAGACTATATCACGAGCCGATAAAGGAACTTTCCTACAGTACCGACCAACTCGAGAAATACTATTAGGTGATACATACCTCGTGGATAATAGCGAAAGCCAAACCGTACGTGATGCTGCCAATTCCAATTGTAACCATTCCTGATCGATTCGAGGTGTCTGAGATTTTCAATACGAACATGCCCAGCCACAACTTGTCTCTAGAAACGAAATTTGACATAGGTAAAGTGAAGTACTTTACCATCAGCAAAGACAAAACCCGGTACCTGGAAATTGAGGAAGGCATTCACGTTTGCCTGGAACAACGTTTACCCTTCTGTCACTTCTACCGTGCAGAGAAATTCACTGCTACTACCTCGTCGTGCGTGAAGTCGCTGTACTTACGCGACTCTGACGAAATCGCCACCCAGTGTAAGACACTCGTGTCTCGGAAAAGTACCCCAAAAGCTTTGAAAGTTGGACAAAATATCTAGCTAATAACCGCCGGAATTTCGGTATAAATTCAAATAGTTTGCGTCAATGGCACTTCAGACTTCACTACCACAACCCCTGCACAGCTATTGCATTTGAGAAACAGATGCTTCACGCTTTCAAAGTACATTCGAATACCCACAGTCCAATCGAAAACATCCCTTCTGGACGTCAACCGTGTCAATTCGTTGCGTCTACAGCTGGCCCATCTGGCCGAGCTGACTGAGCAGACACTCTGTGCTCAACTACCCAACCGTGACAGTGGCCCTGAAACAGACATCCTGTCTAGCCTGCCCAATCTCGACATCTCGACTTTCGCAACTCAGCCTTCAGCTGCAGAACGCCCGAGGTCTCCGATATCACGCCACACTAGGTCACTCGGCATTGTACATCCCGGTGATGTTAGCGACTGCCGCGACAGGCCTTATCCTGTACTGAGTCATGAGACGCAAACTAAGCTCTGTCCCAGTCTCTCCAATTGTCCGAACAAACCCCACTTAACCCCTACCGTCCGGTGAAGATGTCCTCGTGATCCGCTCTGGCACAAGGCCAGAGGTCACTGAAGCTGACAACCAGGCATGATCTGATGGTATGGTCAGACTGCCGCAGAACGACGATCGAGCCGCTCGCCACCGCACCCCGACTCCAGTCTCGCGATCCCAACATGAACTTCGAGATTTCGCGTGTCCTCGCGGTCAGATGGGACTGCGATGGCGCTGCTGAGTACCTCGGGGAGGGGCAAGGATTCCCACCGCCAGAGGCAACATGGGAAAACGCAGACTACGTACCAGAGAACCTTCTGCTCCGCTTGGCGGTCGCCGGAGACGCGCTACCCATCGGTCGCTACAGGCCGCAAGGACGGCCCGGACCGCGAGTGCTGAAACCGCCCACTTACCGCCATCACGAGAAATGGTGTGCCACCTGCGGCCACATCATGCAGCGACACACAGGCGGGCCCCTGTGGAGCGAGACCGCTGGCTGCTGCCTCGGTCGATATACCCGAGGACCCGACTACTGGAGTGGCGCTGCCGAGCGTCGCTGAGGAACCGGCCGCTGAGGACGACGCTGAGGAATTGAGCGCCGATATTGAAGACGTGGGCGCCCCTGAAAGCGCCACCGCCGCCGCCGAGGGCACGCCTGGCGGTGGCGGCACAGCTGATACAGCGGCTATGCTCGAGGACATTCGAGAACGTGTGATACGTTTCCATGAGTACTTGGACGAGCGCCAGAATGAGCAGGACAGTGAGCCCGACGAGTGAGAGTGCGATAAATGCCGGACTTCGGAGTGTTGACCAGTGCGGGTACGTGGTCGTCCATACCCAAACCCTGGATCCGGACTGAACTTTTTATAAAGTGATTGTGCGCGTGCCAGTGCGCGTCGCGAACCTTTGTGTAACCAGTGCATAGTGTATCGTGTGTCGTCTATTGGGTTTATTGTTTATTTATTAACATGGACCAGGCATGGGTACCCTTAAAAACCCATTAGAATAACCCGCGTAGGACATTAGGTTGACAATAGAAACGTGGTTTAATGTGTGAGAAATGTCATGAGCGCTTAATGAATCAGACTACGTGTAGTGTTGTGTGTGTAATTGTGTTATGGCGGTGCAAAATCTAGTGGGATTCAGAATTTCCCTAGAAAGCGGAATTCGAATGGAAAACGGAACTCGTGTTGTGTTGTAACGCAGTTAGATATAATTATACCGTTTCGCCACCATCGTTAGAAAATATGTAGTTATAAGGTCACGTGACTAACCCAGCCGACTTGCCGCGACAGGATGTGCTGTTATCCTGTGTTATGGGTTGCCGGCGGCACCTGAGACGACCGACATCGTCCAGCGACGGCTCGGCTTCCGGTGTAGATAAGCGATGAACTTTAGGTTTACACCCCTGTATGGGTCGCTCACCCGGTCGGCCATACTGTGCGTGGGCGTGAGCTTAGACGATCCGCAAATGGCCAGCGGCCGCCGACCACGTCATTATAGTGATGACCAATGGCCAATCGCCGTGGGCGGTGCTGGGAAACGGCTTGAGGGTTCCCGCTCGGCAGTCTGGCTGGAGACGAGAGAACGGTTTGAACGCTTTTGCACGTCGGATCGCTGCCGGTCGCTTCGCGGGTCGCGTGTATAAACTCTTTCGGCTTCCAAGTTTTGTACTATCATCAATTCCTGTCGGCTGTCTCTTTGAAGCTTTTATACGGACATTATTTCGAAGCGTACAAATTGTTGTTTGCCTGCCGTTTACTTGCTATCGCGTCAGCACAATATATCGACGTGCAGAGAATTCTTGGCGTTATCGAGGTGCGCAGTTCTACTAGACTACCTCACGGGCCTACAAGGGGAAGACTATCATACAGTTTGCAGAGATGTTGATTCAGTGTTCAGATGGTGGTATATTCCACCTTTTTTCACCAAAAAATGTGTATCACTGTGCTGACTGAGTTTGCAATGAGATGGATTTAACCTTACATGCTGACTGATATACTAGGTAAATTTGTGGTATAAGGCAATTGGTGATTTTTTTTGGCTAAAGAAAAGTTTCCAATGCAGGATTTATGGCCATGATTATGATAATTTCCCACCCCCATTTCCTCTCCAAATGCTTGCTTTTGATTGGGCAAGCAAACTAGCCCCCCCCCCCCAAGGGGGCTTCAAGTTTTGTGATGTAGCATACAAATGTTGTTTTTAAAATGCAACATAACCTAGCCTAACCTCTCTTTCAAGAAAGGTCCCCCAAAACAAGTTCGAACAATTTCAACCATTTTTTCTTCAAAGTTTTCTAAATGAAACAAATCATTATCGATCTATTGTTGATACAACCAAACCTAACCTAAAAAAGAATAACCTTTTTTGCTTTATGGAGGTAAAATGTGTGTAAAATCTGTCTTGTGAATACATTCATGTGCAATAATACTATATATTGTCAATCTGTCTCCAGTGTTTTTATGACATTGTGCATTCAAGCACTGGTTGAATGTTACTTCTTATTCACTATAAATATCATCCATGCAAACTTAGGATACTTTATATATGAATTGTGTCCGTACCACAGTCATACAATCATAACCTGTAAGCCATGTGTGATTTCACTGAAATGTTTGTGAGCAGAACCAGAATCAGATCTGAACTGGTTGCTAGCAAGGCGGTTTTAACTACCCTGATATGTACTTCAGAATGCAATGCTCATCTATTTCAGATTCAGGATCTGAACCAGCTGGACGCTGCCAAGGAGGAAGCGGATGTTCATCAGGCTACCAAGCCTCAACCCTGCTGCTTCCTGTGCTGCTCAACCTGGAGGATCCTGCTGGCTCCCATTCGGTCGAGCAACCGGCAACGCATTCGGTCGACGTAATGGCGGCCCGGGACCCCAGCGATGAGGTGGGAATCGCGCTGTAGGCGCTGGCTTTCGTGGTGGGGTTTGTTGCCTTCAAATTCAGGGTCATCGATCTTACCATCGGCCAGGCAACCAACAGCGCACAGTCCAGCTCTGTGTTCGACAGCTGGTTGTGTGTGGTGAATTCCGAGGTCACGTGGTGCCCTCGGGGCTCTGGATGGGGATGGGATGGTGCAAGGCTTCGAGCTGACGTTCAACCTGTCGATGGGCCACACAGCGGATGACCAGCCCAGCATCGTCAAGCGGCTGACGGCGGAGCTGTAGGCCAAGGAGCCAGCGCTGAATAGTTCGGTAGTCTCTACATTCGTATTCGCTGACACAACCCCGCCAAGATGGAGGCTGTTGCCTAGCGGCGAAGCCAGAAGTAGTTGCGTCAGCACTGACGGAGCTGCATGCAGGGCTCCAGAACTCCGCTGGTCGGAAGGGGGGTGGTTATTTACCACTTCTTAATGATGTTATTTCTCTCTTCTTAACGTGTTTAGAGCGTGCGTCTGTTCATTTATCGCCACACTAAACTTTAGTTCCGATCGTGGCACGAACGGGGATACGGGTTTGAGGACGAAAAGCATCGTGCGAAAAGTCCCCGTGGCGACCACCGGAAATGCCGAATGTCGATATTAATCGCGATGAAATGCATGATCTGCACGCTGGAAGTGGTGCAGTATTTTTTCTCAAAATACTTGGTGGGTATGCATGGTGCATGTTCCTGCGGGAAAATGTACGCATGATGTTGTTACTAGCTACAGCCAGCCTTGTAAATAGTTCTGATATGTGAAATTGGCGTGACTGCGATCTTTTCTTGGTGTGAACCGAGTCGGTGCCATCAACTGGGGCAGTGGCCTGGTTCGTCCGGCCAGTTCCGGTTGTCAGTGTTGGAACTATTACCCGGCATGTCTCCGTGTCGCCAGACATCGAAACACACACACAAACACACACACACACATATATATATATATATATATATATATATATATATATATATATATATATATATATATATCCATATATTAGGTAATATAATAATATAGGTGAAATGTTATTTTTAGCTTAGCGGAAAAAGCATTCTTCGGAGCTTTTCAGCTCGGAACAGTCTCAGTGATTTTTTTCTTCAAAGCATGGGCTTGCAGTTAGTACGACCGGCGCCGCACAGCTTGTCATATATTTCACGCTACAGCCGACAGTCAGCTGGCCAGGTAGCACAGTAAGATGACCTCTTTCTGCATTTTTGTTTCGATATTCGATTTTCTGGCATCATTCTGTGTTTTTCACGCTAAGTTCAAATATATCATTTTTGTTCCAACCATCGTATTTTCTTTGTCCGCCTACCAGCATTAAAATCATCAAGGTTCGGATTTTTTGTCACTTCTCGCACTATCACCTCCATCGAGGGCGCGTTCCATCGAGGGCACCTATCTGATATGTCGGCGCATTGGTGTTGCCGATATTTGCCGCTTCTGGTGTCCATCAGCCTCGTCGTTTTGTCACAACACTCGGCTGTACGCAGCTCCTTGACCGGTGGCTCATAAGTTGGCTCATGGTTGCCAGCATCGTCCTGCCCCAGTGAACAGAGCATTCGGCAATGATTTACCGAATTTATGGAGGCACCGGGGTCAGATACTGACGTAGGTACGTATTTTGAGATGGAGGATGAGTGGATTCGTTGTTACGGGTCATGACTTGTGAGAAGCGTAGAGAGAATGCAGTAGCAAGTAATAGTTATTTATCTTTATCCACGTCTTTGCGGTTAATCGATGTTGTGGGTGGAACAATTCAATTCATGGGCACATGGATACATACGAAAGGCAGCGACTGACATACCCGGCTTCACATCACACTGTCATGAGCTTCCAACGCAGGCCGCACTGGACCGGTGGCCCTGACGGCGACGAATGCTGGGATATTCCGCTCGTCCAGGGGCCCTGACGGCGCCGTATGCTCAGATATTCCGCTCGTCCAGCGGTCCTGATGGAGCCGTATGCTGGGATATTCCGCTAGTCCAGCGGCCCTGTTATGGCGGCAAGTTCTCTTAACACGCGCACTGGAGGGGGGGCGAAATCCGCCCACCCCTCCGGTTTTTCGCAAATAACTGCAGATTTTACCGGTCGATATACGCCATTTTCGGTGTACCTGCTTAGAAATGAATGGCGCGTCGTTTACAGCAAGAAAAATGGAAATCGGCCGGAAATTTTTCAAGTTAGGGGCCGCTAAATTCAAAAAATGTTATAGCGCCAGACCACAAAAATCGGCGCTGATGCGCTTGCAGTATACTGACAAAAGGGAAGTGTTCTAGGCAACACTAGCGACTTGTTTGATGCATATTGATATGCTGTATAGTTTCAAGGTCATGTTAGGTGACCAAGGTCAAGTCAGGTCAAGTTCATGACAGGTTAATGGAACCAAACTTGATCAACTGGAATGTTGCCATAAATGCACTACTGGTTGTCATTTATACTGTTTGTCATTGCGTTTCCATACTTTATCCATGTACTTCACTCCCTTCTTCACGAAGCCGATTGCTCCGAGCTGCCCGACGGAGCAGTCGGGCGGGCGGCCGGTTCCGGTAACTGGAACAGGTAACTGACCTGATAAAGTGGTGCTATATAGGTGACCTGAGGTCAAATGTTGGGTCTAGCATCTGCATTGCATCATTAGTAATGTCCAAAACATCATTGATGCCCATTTTTGAGCATTTAAACACAATCACAGCGATCCATAACGATGACAAGCCAAGCCACGCAAAACCGGAAAATTTTGCTTATCTGACCTCATTTGACCTTGAAGATATTGACCTAAGGTCACCAAAATTGCGCACAATGGAGTTCACTACCGTACCCATCCACCCTGCGAATTTCGTTCCTCCAGCTTTACTAGGAGCCGAGATCTTAGGGGGGGGGCGGGATCCGCCCCCCCCCCCTCCAGTGCGCGTAATTATCAGAGGCCCTCCAGGGCGCGTGTTAACACGCGCACTGGAGGGGGGGGGGGCGAAATCCGCCCACCCCTCCGGTTTTTCGTAAATAACTGCAGATTTTACCGGTCGATATACGCAATTTTCTGCGTACCTCCTTCGAAATGACCGGCGCGTCGTTTAAAGGAAGAAAAATGGAAATCGGCCGAACATTTTTCAAGTCAGGGGCCGCTAAATTAAAAAAAATTATAGCGCCAGACCACAAAAATTGGCGCTGATGCGCTTCCGTATATTCGCAAAAGGGAAGTGTTCTTGGCAACACTAACGACTTGTTTGATGTATATTGATATGCTATATAGTTTCAGGATCATGTTAGGTCACCGAGGTCAAGTCAGGTCAAGTTCATGACAGGTTAATGGAACCAAACTTGATCAACTGGAATGTTGTCATAAATGCACTACTGTTTGTCATTTGTACTGTTTGTCATTGCGTTTCCATACTTTATTCATGTACTTCACTCCTTTCTTCACGAAGCCGATTGCTCCGAGCTGCCCGACGGAGCAGTCGGGCGGGCGGCCCGGTTTCGGTAACTGGAACAGGTAACTGACCTGATAAAGTGGTGCTATATAGGTGACCTGAGGTCAAATGTTGGGTCCAGCATCTGCATTGCATCATTAGTAATGTCCATAACATCATTGATGCCCATTTTGGAGCATTTAAATACAATCACAGCGATCCATAACAATGACAAGCCAAGGCACGTTGTATCAGAAAATTTTGCAAATGTGACCTCATTTGACCGTGAAGATATTGATCTAAGGTCATGAAATATGCACACAATAGAGTTCACTACCATACCCATCCACCCTGCGAATTTCGTTCCTCTAGCTTCACTAGGAGCCGAGATCTTAGGGGGGCGTAATCCGCCCCCCCCCCCTCCAGTGCGCGTAATTTTCAGAGGCCCTCCAGGGCGCGTGTTAAACAACGTTTTGCCGTCCGCTCTACCCATTATAAAAATTAAAATTAAAGAAAATTGAAAACTCAACATGTCGGAATGTTAAAAAAAAATGAAAGGTTGATTTTTGGTTCGGCAAAAATTATGGTCATGGTCGATTTTGACGCCCTTTCCTGATTCCAAATACTCTTTTTTTATATCCCCAAAATGAACTCCCAGAGCCAAAAACATGATGTCAGGCGTGATCACATAGACCCCCCTAGTGATGTCACTCTTTGGGATAAATGTTGGGGTAGTTTCGGACCCAATACGCTGAGCCCTTTCCGATGACACCATTTTCGTTTTCGTGCAACGAGTTGTTTGGAAGTTAGAGGGGGGAGTAAAAGGACCCCCCCCCCCTCCAGAAGACGGGTTGTAAGGTTCTGACGGGAAAGACCAGGGTTAAGGGTTAATAAGATTCAGGCTTACGAGTTAAAAACCAGGTTAACCAGAGTTCCGAAACCCGGAAAGGATTGATCTAGATGGGAAGTATTAATTAAGTTCCATCCAGACGTACTTTAACAATGAAATTGCCAAAGCTTCGGGACTGCCAGTTGGTCCATATATAACATGATTGTAAATACTCAACGAGTGATTCGCGACCAAGTAATTGTTAACCCTTAGTGCGGGCATAAAAACAGGTGCACGGTCATGGCATTTTCAGAGCATTATCTTCATGCTAGTGTAACGATTGTTTGCATCAAACACGGTAATAAGATCTTGACGCTATTAGGTTATATCAAATGGTGAGATATCTGCTGGCGGCTCAGATTTACGACGCAATGGAATGGAAGCGGTGCATTTTCCTGAGCATGTGCCTTGGTTCGCAAAACGGCCGTTTTACGTGAGGCACCATGTGTGTGGAATATCGGGTTTTTGTGAGCGATGGGATGCAAGTACATGCGACTTTGTGAATAATACATCCGATGTAATAAATCGGTCTCTTGTTGGTGCTATTACGGACATTGCTCCGGCTGCTGCTGTTGCTGAGGAATGATGTATGATATGATGTGATATGCATACATACATACATACATACGTACATACACACATACGAGCAAATGGTCCCAAACGAGGACCTTGGTTTTTCCAACGCCTTGTGGGGACCAGCGTGGCCACCCTTCATACGCAGCTTAGATGATTTTATGAATATTTTCTGGGATATAGATAGGTCTAAGTGCCCGGTGGCAATAAGCACGACCACCAGAACCTGAATCGACCACCACGGGAAAGTCCTACCATGTGAGGACCTGACGTCACAGTGACGTCATACATGGATATCGCCCGCATAAACACAAAACCGAGGACCGTACCGACCGATTACGTCATCTATATTTCATACACTCATATCCGAGAACCATAACGACTAGCTCTTCAGATGCGATGGTAACCTTCCTTGTTGGATGATAACCTTCCTTATGACATTTAACTGTAGATCTTAGCAATATCAATAAGGTTGAAACAAGACTGACATGTACAAACGCGTGCATTAGCGCAGGCGTGGCGCGTGGCACGGGGCACCTAGCGCTGGAGATCCCGGGTGGGTCACGGGGTAAGAACCTCCTGGTTTGGTGCCATGCTACTGTGAATTTGTCATTTTTCCTACTCGATGCAAATATGTCCTGAACATAAGGACCTGGACCCACCGGTTTTTGCGAGAGATCTCCACCCTTCCACCAGAGGCGCAGTCACGATCCGCCCAGACGGCCTGGCGAGGAAGCGCCGGGCATTCTACCTCTCAAAATATGAAAACTCTTTCGATTTCGGCTACTATTTTTCAGAGGGCTCAAAGAAGTAGAACAGATCCGAAGTATTAAAAAGCACATCTTGGTGTGCTAAGGACCAATTCAGTCTCTAAGGAAGGGGAAATGGCTATGAACCCACTTGACCGCGCCTCTGAGGGGCACCCCGCAGTGGAGGAACACCCAAGTTATCTTAGGGGTAAGGCTTGATATCTCTCACAAAGCCAGGGGTGTCCAGTCCTTAATTGAGGACATACTTTCATGTTTAATAAGGAAAATGACAGCCTTGCATTAGCAGGGTGCTCAGCCAGTGGGGTTCGAGTGTTGGTTTGTATACTTTTGGAGGGGCATATGCCCCCAATGTTAAATTTTGACCCTCCAATTGTGACTTTGCCCCCCCCCCCCCAATATGAAATGGACATGGGAATGCAGCGAAAAACATACAACTGCGGGCTGCGATCGGAGCGGGAGCGCCGATGGCCCTGCCGATGGCCCTGGAAATAGTGACGTCCGCCCATTCACTTTGGTGACCTATCACTCGGGACGGTTTCCAGGTGAATGACCGTCACCCTGAACGTCGCGACTATACCCTGTAGTGTGGCCAGCGTACTGGTGTCCGGAGACACTGCACCGACTGGCACCGTCTGCGCTGCTGAGTATCCTGCCACCATTGCTGACACCAAACCAGAAGCCGAGGCTTCCAAGAAGTTGTCGGCTGCGGCGGCCAGTTAGCCCAAAGGAGCTTCCACGGACAACAGCGATAATGCTGTCCAAGCTGCCTGCGGCAGCCGTTGATGATATATTCTTCAACAGCTCACGGTCGTGCGGGGAATTACCTGGGGTACCCAGTGCGGCGTGCATACGCAGGAGCAGCTGGAACGGCTGCCGCAGTTGTGCTGTTTTATGACAATTATTGAGGGGGAAAAGTACAGCAGGCATATGTGTTGTTTTATGAAAATCATTGAGGGGACAAAGTGTCACAGGATTGATGTAGGTATAAGATGTGGCTGTTTCACACGCGCACTGGAGGGGTGTGGTGGGGGGGGGGGGGGGGCGGAATCCGCGCGCTTGTTTTTTTAAACATTATCTCATAAACGGCGGCATTGTAATGTAATGTTGTGACTTCGTTAAACAAAATCGATTAGCGCATCATATGCAACACAAAACCAAAATCCGTTAGTAAATATAGGAATTGCGGGAGGGCTGTCAAATCGGCCGACCAGGGGGCGGCCAGCGAGCGTTCAAGGTCACAAAGGCTTCGTCGGTACGGCAGAGCGGCAGTGCGGTGATTCAGCTGATCACGACCTCATTTGACCTTAAAAGCCTAGGGTCATACAATTTGTATTGAAGCGAGATTACTACATCCACAATGTGCCCTCCAAATTGTGTGCGTATAGCTTCAGTAGTTTTCGGAATCTTAGGGGCAGGGGCCGAATCACTCTCCCCCCCTCCCCCCACCTGTGCGTGTTATGTGAGAGGCCCTCCGGTGCTCGTGTTAATCGACCCTGTCCTCAATTATATTTGCATGCTAGATTTAGGCCACTTGATCTGCTGATATAATAAATTAGCAATTGATGTGATGCTCAAGAGCAATATAAAAATATAACCACACGTCTAGAAGACCAGGTTATCACCTAAGGGGTATATAATTGTCAGACTGAATTGAAAGCTCCACAAAAGAACAGCGATTGCAATTTTCGAAGCGTTCAGTTCCACCAATGTGCAAGAGTTCCCCAGACACATTTTCGCCGGTGCTCATATATCAACGAATAATATGCGAGCCAGCCAACACACATGCGTGATGGCGAACTATTTATACATTATGAATATTAATATTTGTTGGCAAGACGCACAGAAACACTTCCAGGTAGGGAATCATGGCTTCGGTCATGCTAACATGCATCACACAGACTGAGACAGTGGAGCGGACTCCGTTCGGACATTCAATATAAAATGTGGAGTGCTTATATGTAACTTTTTAATCGAGTTGCAGTCATTATGATGTGTTCTTTCTTGATGGTGAAGAATGACAATATTTATACCTTATAAAGTGCAGTTGCCAGTTAAACCTACCTAACGCACCGGCTTCACGCCAGTTCATCTCATACAACTATCACATGGAAAAAGGCCGAGTTTAAGATATCTTCAAAATTCAAGCAAGCAAGTGGGTTTTAACATATGTATCACTGCGTTCGCTCAGAAAGCTCGCTCAATGCCTGGACAGCCAGTGTAAGTTAGTTATTTTGGTTTTAGGGCGCATCGACTACTGAGGTAATTTTGCGCCCAACAGCCAGTGTAAACTCGTAAGGTGAACGCTGCTACGTCCATAAAGTTGGCAGTAGTTCGATATTCATATTCAGCAGAAATCGACGACCCCTCCGAATTCCACCAAATCTTGCACATCAACATAGGATGGGCTTCTGAACACACACACCATACCGTTTCATACGGCATAACATTTTATAACCTCCAGAGGTCAAAATGTTAATGAATGTACCATGACGTGTACAACTAAATTATAGGTAAGCATCCGATACTGCTGATCATAACACAACTAATCGCACGGTATCCCAGGCAAGAAATGGTCGGCAAATCGAAGCATACGGTACATCTGATCATAATACGGAATTAACAACACAGTACCCCAACCAAGAACTGGTTGACAGGTAAAATACCATCACCAATTTCACTCTTTCAATCAGCGGTTAAGTTCTTACAGGCTTTAACATGGGACCATATGGAGGCTCAAAGCCATGTCAAGTATTCTGCGGGGCATTGCAAGCTGTGACCTACAGAGATAACCGTGTGATAACCGAATATCAAGGTAAGGGAACTAAGCAGAATATTTGAATTAATAACGATACCATATACATAAATGGGTGTCCTATCCAAGCATCCGGTGCATTTGATGATAACACGGAACTAATAACACGGTACCCCAGGGAAGAACTGGTTGAGAGATAAAAGAGCATCCCAAATTTCACTTTTTAACTTAATGGCTCCATTCCCATATGCCATGGGACACGGGACCCTATGGTGGATCACAACCAAAACCCCTTATATTTTCCACAAAGTTGCACCATGTGTGCCTCATTAGGTCTTACATATATGAGGGATGTCAAGCATTCTGCGGGGCATTACAAGCTGTGACCTACAGAGGTGACCATGCGGTCACCGAATATCAAGCTAGGGGAATGAAGCGGAATATTTGAATAAATAACGATACCATATACATAAATGGGTGTCCTATCCAAGCATCCGGTGCATTTCATGATAACACGGAACTAATATCCCAGTACTCCAAGGAAGAACTGGATGATAGGTAAAAGAGCATCACAAACTTCACTTTTTTCCCTCAGTGGTTAATTTCTCATAGGCTTTAACATGGGACCCTATTCAGAATCAAAACCACGACCTCTTAGATTTTCCCCAAACTTGCAGAATGTGCGCCTCATTAGGTCGTACATATGTGATGTCAACTATTCTGCAGGGCATTGCAAGCTGTGACCTGCAGAGGTCACCATGTGGTCACCGAATAACAAGATAAGGGAATTAAGCGGAATATTTCAATAAATAACGATACCATATACATAAATGGGTGTCCTATCCAAGTATCCGGTGCATTTCATGATAACACGGAACTAATAACCCGGTACCACAAGGGAAGAACTGGATGAGAGGCAAAAGAGCATCACAAATTTCACTGTATCAATGGTTAACTTCCCATAGGCATTAACATGGGACCGTATGGAGGATCAAACCACGACCCCTTAGATGTGTGCCAAACTTGCAGCATGTGTGCCTCATTTGGTCTTACATATGTGATGTGAAGCATTGTCCGGTGCATTGCAAGCTGTGACTTGCAGAGGTCACCGTGCGGTCACGGAATATCAAGCTAGGGGAATTAAGCCGAATATTTGAATACATAACGATGCAATCTACATAAATGGGTTTACTATCCAAGCATCCCCTGCACTTAATCATAGCTCGGAACTAATAACCCGGTACCCAAAGGAAGAACTGGATGAGAGGTAAGAGCATCACAAATTTCACTTTTTCACTTAGTGGTTAATTTTCAATAGGATTTAACATGGGACCCAATAGAGGATGAACACCACGACCCCTTAGATTTTCCGCAAACTTGCAGCATGTGTGCCAATCTAAGGGGTCGTAGTTTCGCCGTAGACCTCACACAAGTATGAGGTCTACGGCGACCGCCATTGCGCCGGGAGTGGTCACCCACTCGTTTGGCAGATCTTGCACCTAATATGTCAACTGTTCTAATAGTGGTGGGTGCGAGAGGCGTGATGTCGGTGTACCTTCGCATGGCGATACAGTTATGCCATTACTTTAATGTAAAAGTATGGTAGGAAGCAACCATATTTTTCGGTCCGCAAGCATTTGTGATACCCGAGAGTGCAGAGTGTGCCATCGTGGGGGCACCACTGACATGTCCCGTTCATTCCTTGTCTCTAGGTTGTTCCCAAGGACATATACCTACATAGAACATCATTAACAATTTGCACAAATCCGAAAACGGCAGTGCTGGATGACGTCATCAGTTATTTTTGTTCACATTATGAACTAAAAATGAAAACAAAGTTGATTAGTAATACAGTCAAAGGACAGGAGGCACCCGACCAACACAAGCGAAATATTTCCTAGGTGAAAAGGAAAAGGCAATAAAGGTCCACACTGCACACCAACATGAATGTTTGTATCTGAAGCATGTGCGTAGTTGGTGGGGGCGAGGGATACGAGGGTACGGTGCCAGGGCAATAGCCCCGTTCAGAACTAAATTAATGTAAAAAGGAATGATACGGGGCGAAATTGGCACTCCCCTTTTCATCGAGCGCGGTCGTCGAAGTGTCCTTGATGCAACACATTTTTAACAGGTGACTACTTGATAGCACACAACTCTAGGAGGCAACTCATAATTTCGAGGCCTCATGTGGGAGGAAAGGGTTCCCCTGCCTAGTTCTCAGGTGCCTCCTAGAGCTTCGGAGCGCGGTCTGTTGGGTCATACGAGTCCACTGTTTGGTCACGTAGCGTCGCCAATCACTCACGCAGATTGGTCGCGGGCGAAGAGTAGACAGGTGGGACTCAAACCCACCACCTTCCAGTTGTGAAGCAGGTACAGGGACGCACACATATTTGCTGGGGCGCTCTTGCACGGGCAAAGGGACGCCACAATATTGTGTTGCCGCCCACACTGCTATGTTGGCCTTGCCAAGGTTCGGGACACCCTTTGAAGCTTCAGCCGCCCCCTTGGATTGTAAGGGCCCCTGCAGGTGCTGCAGTGCCCCAGGACGACCCGAGGAACGTTATTATAACTTGGATGATGGTGGAATATGCTTGCAGTGTCGGTCTCTGCTCGTTAGGCACCTCAGCATCCCCGCCTGTAATTTCAAGCCCCCTCCCCCAGGAGTTCCAGGGGGTGTATGGATCCCTGAGGGGCGTCATAGGAGTTCAAATGACTGCGTAGTAATTCAATATGGCGCTTCTCTGTCGTCTCAAGGTGCCGGACGCTCCATATGGTTTCGCGAATATCCGCTTGGGATGGGAGGGGAAGAGGAACATTGGACGGGAAGAACGGAATTAGTTCACGAGACACTCGATTGCTAGACCACATAGCGTCGCCAATCTTTCACGCAGATTGGTCGCGGGTCGGCTGGGTGAACCTGCCGGTTGTGGGATTCGAACCCATGATCTTATGATCAAGAGTCAAGTCCCAACCGACTGAGCTATCGCGAGCTCGACCCCTGGAGATTGAGAACCCATCCCCGACCCCTGACAGATAAAACATTCAATATACTTTGGCATCCACGCTCTCGCTATGGCGCTTCTCTGAATTATCAGAGAAACGCCTTTTAAGCATCATGTCGCTTTTTTAACTACGATGCCCATTGTGTTCGAATCCCTGCAAACTGGATGACTTGACCATTCAAAAACCGTCGCTCCCCGACAATCGTCCTCACATCGTTTTTGTTGTTCCTACACTACTGGTTTGAAGAATAGATCAGAGACGGGAAATTAGTGGTCATAAAACTGAATCCATGAGGGCTCCAGAAACATAAAGTACCTGTGCGGAAGACGTCACCGAACATGGAAAGACACCTAGTCGTCAACGTCATGATTAGAGGCACTTGAAAGTTGTGCATTTGCATTGCAATTACTGAATCACTGAAAATAACTACACGATGCCATCAATATGAAAACTCTGAATGGACATTGTAGCAGTTCTCGTTTATTACTTTGTCTATCAGTCTGGCCCAAACACACATGTTTTGACTTTTGCGCGATATCTCACGGCACCTTTTTTTCCTTTTTGGATGATGCTGTAAGCGCAGTACTTGACATCGCGCCACGTCCTGCCGGAGAGTGTTTCTCCATTCTTACGTATCAGCTCCTTGCATTCATCGGCCGTGGGACAGCGCATTTTCGATATGGATGCCGCTAGTCCTCGCGTCACGACCCCCTTTTCGTCATCGGACCACCGTTTTTTTTCTATATTGGCATCCGAACTAGTTTCTTCCCTGGCTGCTTTCGTTTCGTGTTGTTGTCATGGCTCGATGCTGGTGGGTCATTCAAGTCCATGGTTTCCTCATCTGATGTGTCCCCGGCGTCAACAGTATTACCTGCGCAAGTGTCACTTCAGCGATCTCTGCGTAGGTTTCCAGCGACGGGTTAGCCTGGAGACGAGTTTTCCATGGCGTCTTGTGTCATCAGTTTGTGCACCCGGTGAACGTCCTCGGTCAACGGCAAACATGGGGCCTTGTTCCACTTTCGTTCGTGTAAAGTTCCCAGAGCCCGTGACGACACCAACACCCGCCACTAGTTGTTGTACAACGTGCAGAAGTTTTCTGCTGCCTGCCTCGTCAGGCTGCCCCGGTAATGATGCCATGTGAACGCTTGATGCAGGCACGTGCAGCGAGTGCTCTAGTTTAAGAGCCAGCAATGGAATGTCATAGTTATTTCCATCATACTTTGAAATACTTCTTACAGCCGCAGCGATCTTTTTGAAGTAGGAGGGATGTATGTATCCATCAAAGTCTCTTTCCTCGTCTGTCTTCTTTAGCTCGAGGACAAGCCGGCCAAGTTCACGCAATTTGCCACGGATATGCCCTTGAACTCGACCCTTGTAATCACGGGTTTTGTTACATGAGTGTCTGAAAAGGTTCCGGCGTGAAAAGAAACCCAAACACCGATCGCATGGCAGGAATTTGCTCTCCACAGTAGCTTCCGCTGGAGGTCGCCTGGCTGGAATCAGCACACATTTCCCTTTCCGAAGCACGTCAATGTTATGCTTGAAATTACCTTGACAAATAATTCGACGGAAGACTTCATTACGTTGCTTAGAGCCAATTGGAAGTGACAGAGCACCCCTGACTTCGGTTTCCTTGTGGTGTACTCGCATCAAGTGTCGTGCCAACTTGCTATGCTTTGTCATACATAAAGTGCACAGGTTTTTCTTGTCCCACTTCCTTCCCTCGCCGTTGTTTGCCCTTTGAACATGTATTTCGCCACTTGATCCTTCCCCGTTACGTTGCAGTAGGTCCATGCAGTCCCCGCTGTTCGAGAGGATATCTGGAAAAGATAAAACTAAATCAGATGTTAGAATGGAACACTTGATAAATCGCCCTAAGCAAGGATACTGGTTAAAAAATGCATGGTGCGCGGATCGACCTTCATTGTCGGTTGAACGTGTGGATTTCCACTTACATGGGAAAAAATTGGCGCTCCTGTTGCGGGTGTGGGACATGCACAACTACGCACATGCCCAAGGGTAAATATTCCACAGGAGCACGTTTGCCGTTTCAGCACTTGTTTCGTAGGCACACGGGTGTCTGCATGCACAGATAAACGCTACCAAGCGAGAGCTGTCAGTCTAGATACCTACGCAGAGATATATCTACTGAGAACCGCGAACTCGATACCGGAAGTCTGAATCCCAAGCAAGCTACACCACGAGTGCAAAGGTGTCTCCATTTAGATTATGCTGGTTATCCTAGAGCCTTGCGCAGGCGTAGCATATATCTCTACTGATAGACATTTTCTTCCCTGCCCAACACCATGACCAATACCAAGGATGTGACGTTCGAATCTTCTGGTGACGTGATGCTCATCTTCAATCACTCGCCATATATTTGTGAATATGCTACTAATCTGGACAACACAGTCAAAAAGCCAGTATCATGAACCAATGGTGACAGAGGACGATCCTGGTGCAGATCACTGCACGTAGGTAGTATTCCCCTTCAGTGGGTAACATCCTAGTGTCCAACGAGTAAATTTATATTCTAGCCTCACAGGCAACATCAAGCCCGTATCAGAGCGGAGATGGCTTACATTCGGGAAACCGTGCCATTGGAAGTCGGGCCTCCAGCTGGCTTCGACACAAATGCCATTAGAATGTCGTATATGGATTGTTCACCAGAATCCCGACAGGCCACCGGTCTCAGTACATCACCATGAAATATGGGATCGCGTTTAAACACGTGCTAAGTGAAGACCTATTGCATATCGTACACGATTGTCTGTGTATTCACGGGCAAATGTTCTCAAGCGAGGACCGTCAGACTAAACACCCACGAAGAGAGGACCAGTCTTCTCCGAGGACTAGCAAGTCGGTAGGGAAAGTCTGAACACCACAATCACCGCCTCCAGAAAAAACGTACCATTGAAAGTCGGATTTCTCAACCAGGTTGTGACAAACGCAAGAAGATAGCAAATTAAATGGTCGCCAGAACCCTGAGAAATTGCCTACTCCTGGAAAACGCAATGTAGGATCGCAGGTAAGCATATGCTCCGTGAAGTGCTATCGCGTGGAACGCATATACTTGTGTGCGTGCACAGGTAAACGGTACCAAGCGAGGACTGCCAATCTAAACATCCACTAAGGGGGACCCGTCTTTACTGAGTATCATAATTTCCGTGACGGAAGTATGAACCACAGACACGCTAGAACCACGAGTACGAAGCTGTACCGTATTCATATTGTACTGTTCCGCCCATCCTGCACTTTGAGTATTGCGCAAGCATGGTGTAAAAACTCGCTAGAGGCTCTTCTCTGCTCTAGAAAACGACCAAGACCAAGGAGTTGAGGTTTAAATCGTCGGATGACCCAGTGATCATGTACAATAGTCCATGGCATATTTTTGCAAGTGCAACTTTGTCAGGTATCACAATACAAAATTGTCATGAACCCGTGGTGACAAGTGAACAATCTTAGTGCAGATCGCTGTGTTGGTACCATTCCCCTTAGAAGGTAACCTACCCTAGCCTCCCAAGCAATATGAAGCCAGTCTCAGAGCGGAGAAGACCTATTGCATATCGTACACGAATGTCTGTGTATTCACGGGCAAATGCTCTCAAGCGAGGACCGTCAGACTAAACACCCACGAAGAGAGGACCGGGCTTGTCCGAGGGCTTTCAAGTCGATAGGGAAAGTCTGAACCCCACAATCACCGCCTCCAGAAAAACGTACCATTGAAAGTCGGATGTCTCAACCAGGTTGTGACAAACGCAAGAAGATAGCAAATTAAATGGTCGCCAGAACCCTGAGAAATTGCCTACTCCCGGACAACGCAATGTAGGATCACAAGTAAGCATATGCTCCGTGCAGAGCTATCGCGTGGAACGCGTATACTTGTGTGCGTGTATGGGCAAACGCTACCAAGCGAGGACTGCCAATCTAAACATCCACGAAGAGGGGACGCGTCTTCACTGAGTATCATATATTCCGTCACGGAAGTATGAACCACAAACATGCTAGAACCACGAGTACGAAGCTGTATCGTATTCATATTGTACTGTTCCGCCCAACTGCACTTGGAGTATTGCGCAAGCGTAGTGTAAAAACTCGCTAGAGGCTCTTCTCTGTTCTAGAAAACGATCAAGACCAATGATTTGAGGTTTAAATCTTCGGATGACCCAGTGATCATGTACAATAGTCCATGGCATCTTTTTGTAAGTGCAACTTTGTCAGGTATCACAATATAAAATTGTCATGAACCGATGGTGACAAGTGACCGATCTTAGTGCAGATCACTGTATTGGTACCATTCCCCTAGAGGGTAACCTACCCTAGCCTCCCACGCAACATGAAGCCAGTCTCAGATTGGAGATGATGTACCTCCGGCAAACGTCCTACTGGAAATCGAGCCGCCAGCTGGCTGCGACACAAATGCCATTAGAATGTCGTATATGGATTGTTCACCAGAATCCCGACAGGCCACCGGTCTCAGTACATCACCATGAAATATGGGATCGCGTTTAAACACCTGCGAAGTGAAGATCTATTGCATATCGTACACGAATGTCTGTGTATTCACGGGTAAATGCTCTTAAGCGAGGACCTTCAGTCTAAACACACACAAAGAGAGGACCAGTCTTCAAGGAGGACAACAATTTCCGTGAAGGAAGTGTGAACTACTGACATGATACAGCCACGAGTACGAAGCTGTACCATATTTAATATGGTACTGTTTCGCCCCCTCGCCCCTCATGGAGCTCTACACAAGGGTATTTCATAAACTTCCTAGAGATGTCCGTATTCCCTGCTCCACAAAACAATCAAGGGCAAGGACGTGACATCCAAATGTTCTGATGACGCAATGCTCATCTTCAACCGCTTTCTTTACACGCAATAACCTAGGACTGTCAGCTTAAACACCCACGAAGAGAGGATCGTATTCACCAAGGATTACCAACTCGACAGCGGAAGTGTGAACCTCCAGCATGCCACAGCACAATTTGGAAGATGCCTCTCATTAATAGTCCATTGGTCCCCCTTGGAGTCTTGCACAGGCGTAGTGTATGAACTCAAAATAGGCGTCCCTCTTCTGCGCTCCACAAAACGACCAAGCAGGGGCTTCACCATCGAGGGGGGGGGGGGCCGTTGTCCCCTGCCGTGAGACTGCCCCCACCCCCGAAATTTGAGGCCCCTATCCGGAAATGCACAGGAAAAAAATGTGAGCAACGAGTCCGACGGGACAGTTAGATAGCTATCTGGGCTATAGGGCGCGTCGACAACTATGGCCATATTGCGCCCAGAGGCCGACGGGACAGAAAATCATGCTGTCAATCGAATCATTCAAATCAGAAACGATAGTGGTAGATTAGGCCCCTCCACAGGACAATTCAGTTGGTAACTAATTATTTTATTTAAGAAATGTCTCCTTGGACAAAATAGTTGTCGAAATCCGAGGACTTTTAAATGGGGGCAAGTGGTCCCCCTCCAAATCCATTTTCCCGCCTCCCCCTTGATGTAAATATAGGTACACCACTGATCCCCCAATCATTTTCAGAAACATGCGCCAATGGAGGCAAAGCCAACATTAAGGGGGAAAATTTCCCCTCACAAGCATACAAAACAACACCCATGCCCCATATAAAATGGGAGGAATGATGTTTTAAATGCATTTTCTTTCTACACACTTGTTTTCTGTGACTACAGCCTACATGATTAGAGCTCCCCAGCTTCAATACCTTCTCAACGACGTTATTTACAAAACGGTGCAGCACAGCGAAAATCATGGGCGTGATGGCGTGGAATTTGAAAGTTTTGCATTATTTATGCATTGCCATTGTTGTATTGTTGCATCGTCATTTATGCATTGCTGTTCAATGCTTGTTCTCGCCGTGAATTTGTTCGCTGAGGATTTATTATTTTAGCTGGTGTGCCAGGTGCCTTGCAGCCAGCACCAAATGTTATAAAAATAAATAAACCTACTGACTGCTAGATAGATGTGCTGCATCAGGTGAGGTAGGTTCGTGTCAAAATGTAACAGTGGTCTTGAATTTACTGAGGCCAGAAGCATTTTTATGTCATCTATTTGCATTATATAATCAAATGTCAGGTAGATTATGTTCACCTCAGGTATTTTCGAAGCGTGTGGTCTCCCTGCAGTGTGGTCAGTCATCATTATTCTGCTGGCTAGAGCTTGTCGCTCCCTTGAGCTACCATAGCTACCCCAGTAAGGGGTGTGGAAACATGTTCTTTTCAGGGCCTTTCATAGTCCCTGTCGATCCCTTACTTATGCTGTTGATGGAACCCTAAACCACAGTACCTAACCAAAGATGGTATCCTGTTGGAATGTGATTGATGTAATCGATTATGGAGGTTCCATTCCTTAAAGTTTCCATTTCTGGTTTGTTTCCTATTATCCATTTCTGGTTTACTTTAATGCTTTGCCTCATGGCCAATTTGCATGATATGTTGCGAAGTTTTCCATCAACATGACTGTTCACAAGACTGATGTAAAATGTGCAGAAGGAGCAATATTAACCTAACCTAACCTAATATATTATCCAACCTCCTTTTCAGTAAACTCAAGTGTTCTTTTTAAATCTTCAAAAACATGTATATACAAGTCCTAGCCAAACCTAACTTAACCTCTTCTTTCTTTTTTTCAGCAGTCAAAATGTGTGATTAACTTATGTCATGTACAAACTAAGCTTATACAAGGTTAGCTTAGTTCAGATTATAATCCTATATAACCCTATATATATATAATACACTAATTTCGAGGGCGAGCAGCATTGCAGCTCATTGTTTTGGAGAGCCAACATATAATGTTTTACCCTATATTTGAAGTGTTTTAGGTGGGAAAACAGCATTGATTGTTGTATTCAAAAAGTTCCTATCATGATACAATACATGCACTCTGATCCTACCAACCATTGCAGCCCATTGGCTTAGGCCATCTCCCAGTGATACAGATCAGAAATATGAAAGAAAGTCATGCCATGCGATGTTGTAAAGCTAACATGTTGTAGCTCATGTTTGAATTCTCTCAATACTATCAATATTGACCTGCTATCAGTTTTTAACAAGATTGGCATGGACTTCCTGAGTATGTTATCTTTGATTATCAATGTGTCAGTGGTGCTGTTTATGAGTTAGGTTAAGTCGGGATCTATAGGTTTTACAACATTCAACATATGTGGGTCTGGTGCAATCCAACATCCATAGGTTTACATGATCCAACATCTATATGTCTTGGGTTATCCATGCATTAACATCAATGGACGGGGTTGTATTTATGTTTTTGAATCCTGGATTAGAACGTTTTTCTCAGCATCTCTGGAAGGTTTAATTGTCGTCAAGTGTCTGACCTTAGAAACACTTTTTTTAACTTCTCATTCAGTATTTCGGGGTTTGTTGTCAAATAGCTTTAATGTTTTCACCTGTCCGTCATTGCTAAACTTCACCATTGACATTTTGTGGGAAAATCGTTCGTCTGTGGTGACATCTGCTGTCCAAAGGAAGAAATGTATAGCTCATTATTGTATTCATAGCAATGTATGCAATGTATGCAATGTAGCAATGTATGCTCATGAGCAGTTGTCATAGAGATTCAATTCAATCACAAACTAATGTGTATATTCATCTGCATTTAATCAAACCAGGCACAGCTCTAAAGACAATATTGTATGGACCCAAGCAGCAAGCTACGATATATGTTTTTGAAGATTTAAAAAGAACACTTGAGTTTAATGAAAAGGAGGTTGGGTAATATATTAGGTTAGTTTAGGTTAAGATTTCTCCTTCTGCACATTTCACATTAGTCTTGTGAACAGTCATGTTGAAGGAAAACTTCGCAATATATCATGCAAATTGGCCAGGAGGCAAAACATTAACATACACCAGAAATTGATAATAGGAAACAAACCAGAAATGGAAAATGTAAGGACATAATCGATTACATCAATCACATTCCAACAAGATACCATCTTTGGTTAGGTACTGTGGTTTGGGGTTGCATCAACAGCATAAGTAAGGGATAGACAGAGACTATGAAAGGCCCTAAAAAGAACTTGTTTCCACACCCCTTACTGGGGTAGCTATGGTAGTTCAAGGGAGCGACAAGCTCTAGCTAGCAGAATAATGATGGCTAACCACACCGCATGGAGACAAAACGTTTCGAAAATACTTGAGGTGAACATAATCTCCCTGACATTTGATTATAAAATGCAAATAGATGACTTCAAAATGCTTCTGGCCTCAAGAACTTCAAGACCACTGTTACATTTTGACACCAACCTACCTCACCTGATGCAGCACATCTATCTAGCAGCCAGTAGGGTTTATATAAGTGTGGGATTTCAAGAAACTTCAGTTGGATATGATGTCATAGTCAAAAGGTGTTAAGACTTAATAAGACACATGGGTCCATCTGGGTTAAGGCTATAAAGGGACGATACCATGTGATGACAACAAAGGAGACCGAAACCCCTAATCAATGATATATCCTGGGTTCCATGGAAACTATCTTCACCCATTCTGTTAAGATGGTCAATCTCTTTAGCATCGCATGCCGAAGGCTGATCCTGAATCCACTGCCAGGTACACCTACTACTAACACAATTACCAATTTTTTAGTATAATCTAAGACGACTACTAGCATCAATCCCACCACTTCACCAAATCCCTATTTTCCTACTGCACAACTTATAATTCAACATTAAGATCCTTGGACCCAGGAAATTTATCGACATCGTTCTAGACAAGCTATCGACCCCATAGAAGAAGGGGTATAATTATACTTTAAGGTAACCACAAGGCAAGCTTTACACACATTTTACCTCCATGAAGCAAATAAAGGGGCTAGGTTTGGTTAGGTTACATTAGGTTAGATTATATTTCACAAGTTGCACAAATTTCCAAGAACAAAAAATTGGACATTTTCACAGAAAATTTTGATTTTCTTCTAACAGATTAGGCTAGGTTACGTTAGGTTAGGTCAGGTTGTCAGGTTTTTAAATTTTATAATTATTGGGAATAAAAATGGTTTCGAAATTTTCCCTTTTTTAAGCGTTGTGTCTCTTGCATCGAAGGTTAAGTTAGATTATGTTAGATTATGTTACTTTTTACGTTATGTATGCTATATTACCCAACTCCAAGCCCCCTTTTGTGTTATTTTGCCTGCCAACTGAAAAGTATGCATTTGCAGAGGAAATGAGTGGTCACATCATGGTCCCACTTTGAATATTCTGTACAGGCATGGAACCATTACTTAGAAAAGACAGATATGCTAATAAAGAGCGCAGTACAAAGCCACTAGACGCATCAGTGGACTAGGTAACTTAGAATATGGAGAAAAGCATATGGCTTTAGATATGCAATCACTCAAGTACACGAGATTAAGGGGTGATATGACTCAAATGTATAAAACTGCTAAAGGGTCAGACCAGGTCAATCTGAATGATGTGCTTCTATTTAGAGCATCACATAGGGGTCATCAATTCAGGCCAGACAAGTTGAGCTGTAGGACAGTTAAGCGACAACAGGTCTTCAGTCAAAGGTCAAAGAGTTGTTGATCAATGGAATAGGTTACTTGCTGACGTGAGGAGTTCCTCATTGAATGCATTTAAAATAGGGTGGACAAATTTTTAGGCTAGAAAATGTTGAAAGTAGGTGTGCACGGTATGGACCTATTTAAACAGGCATGGATAGAGTTTGGGGTTGTTGGTGTGGCGATCCACGCTTGTGTTGTGCGGGATCGAGTAAATGGGGCCGGATATGTAAAGTGGATGGGTGTTGGTGTGTGTGAGGAATGTTGGTGGAAGTCTTTTTAAAAAGTTTGGGATGTGGGTGTAGTTGGGGTGATGAGTGTCTTTTTGTCCAGATTTATGGTATCTCCCCTTTACATATTTAACCTGCATGTGCCCATGTGGCACTTGTTAAGTCAGAACACTACGACTTGATGTAAACCACATTCATAATGACTGATCATGCTAACCATTCATAAACCTTGCATTTGATAAAAAATTCAAAGAAATCAGAAATTACCCTCAGAGTGCAAATGTACTGAAGAAGTGGCAAAGCAGCTATAACAACATTGCTTATAAGCATGATACTAGTTTTTAAAAAAATGCACAGTTGCTTATGGAGTTGGATTTGCACTTCGCAATCTGGATGAGGAGAGGGCAATTTTGGACACCCAAATACAGAGTTTCTACCTATATTTCTTCAGTCTCGTGACAATCTCAGCTTGCACTTTCCAGTGAATCTTGAGCACAATATCACATAATCTCTGCCAATGAGGACCATTCAACTTTCAAATGCCTGGTTGGAGACCCTGGGTGGGTTGTGGGATCTGACTCTGGACCCACTCGTTTGATTCCCTAACAATGTTAATTTGTCATTTTCCTTATTCAAGCTAAAAATATGTCTTGAAAATAAGGACTTGGACACCTGGCTTCATCAGATTTCCAGCCCTGTTCAAATGATAAAAAGGACAATAATTCCCTGGAGGATGCCCTGGATGCAAAAAATCAGGAACGGCTTATTCTTCAACCCCGATAAGTGATCCCCGAGGTAAGGTGACTCACCAATAAAAGCTGTAATTCATCACCCACTATAAATGTGCCACATATAATGCATACTTACTTAGCTATCTTATGATTATTGCCTTGCCTTCAGCATATCAACTTGTGGGCAGAATGCAACAGGTGGCACACAGTTTTGGAGCGATAATTGCCAAGATGAGCTACAGGATTGCAAAAAAAGATGGATATGGCAGGACTTTGGTTGGCATACTTTGGCAGCACTTGCAAACCTGATGGAATTTGGAAGGGCAAGTGAGGGATTTGTGTTGAATACCAAGGACAAAGAAGACCCAACAGATCAACTTTTTCAGAAAGCTTAAATGTGGTTTAATTTGTGGTGTCACCATGAATTCATTAATTGAGACAAGCTTTGATGTAGCGATAAACTTGCTTCTCGACCCTCCATGACTGAAGGATGTGAATTAACATATTACACATGTCATGTCATGATATTTTTTTGTTAATGAAAAGCCAAATTAATGCAACAAAATGTGGCAGAAAATGAGAAACACAAATGCATTTCTGTGGTTAAATGCAAAATGCATTCAAAATGTGCATAACACATTTTTTTCTTCATTAAAAAAAGAACTTTCTAATAATTTCAGTTTTATATTTTTTAGAGCAGACAAATATTAACCACTTAATTCTGAGGAAGCCATCCGATTCATGTTAGGTTGGGTTAGGTTAGGTCAAGATATTATACTTTAGGTTATATTAGAAGTTGTAGCCAACTGAAGACTACGCATTTTCCACAGGAATGAATAGTCCCATAATCACAAGCGCATGTAAAAACATGTTTCTGCACTATGTTTCCAAGAAGCTATGAGGTTTAAAAAGCTAAATTTACCAAAAAATGTCCTATCCACACTCAGGATTAACAAGTACAAGTGCAACCCTGGCTGCAAACAGCACACCATTACAAACCATACATTTAGACAGCTCTATTTTTGCATATCATCGGATCTAAATGGGTATGCTCCTAATCGTAGTCCCCAACAGGGTAGTAAGGTTTTACCATCTGCATACTGGTATGCTTAACTCATCATGAGTCATGTTATCCTCTTCCCATGTCTGAAACCTGGTAGCTATTTCAAAGGGCCAACTTTGCATGAAAAACAATAAGTGTCAGTGCCGAACAGTATTCTTACATCCCGCCAGTGTGGCATTTCAAGACGCAAAAAATACTGTAGACATGCTTTGGAAGGTGATTAGAACAGTGTGACCATTCATTCATGCTGCAATTGCTACTGACTTTTTTTGAAATGTGATAATTTCTTTAACAAAAACTTTCTGGAAAAACAAGAAGCAAAGATAGCATTACTGTGGTTTCAGGTGTTCACAAGACAACTTTTCCACATATCTTACCTCTGTAAAGCAAACAAATGGTTAGGATTGGCTATGTTAAGTCATGTTATCTTATTTGGAAACATTTGGACATTTTTCAATTTTCCAAATATTGTTTTTGGGAAATTGGCTTCCTTCAAAAGCCATATATCACACCATATCAGGTTTTTAATTTTGAAAATTTATGAAAAAAAATATTTGTTTGAAATATTCCTAATTTTTATGTGAATGCTTTTTCTCCAGAGGTTGGGCTAGGTTATGTTATGTTTTATAAATATTATTTTGCATGCTATATTATCTAACTCAAAACCATTTTTAGTGTTATTTTGCTTGCAAACTGAAAAGTAAGCAATTGCTGAAGGCATAGACTAGTCACATCTTATTCACATTCATAAGTCACATTGTAAAAAATAAAAATATAAAAATACCCCAAAGTACAAATTTACACAAAGGATGCTGGGTTAGGTTAGGTTAGGTTTGACATGACAATAGTTTAACACCACTGAAAAGTTCACATTTTCCACAGGACTGAATCGTCATCTTACCTTAATCACTCATAAACATGCTTCTACAATATTTGCTAAATTTGCACTTGAAGGTAATTTTCGATTTCTTGAGATTTCTTGCAAATATTGCAAGGTTTATGAATGTGGTTGGCATGATGTGACCAGTCATTTCCTCTGCAATTGCATACTTTTCAGTTGACAGACAAACTAATACCAAAAACTGGCTTAGAGTTGGGTAATATAGCATAAAATAAGGACGAAAAATGTTACGTACCTTAAACTAATCTAGCTGGACTTTCCATGTAATAAAAATTATTTCAAATATAAAATTTTCAAACAATTTTTATTTTTAAAAAAACAATTGAAAAACCTAACCTAGCGTAATCAGTTCATTTGAAGAAAAATCCTAATTTGGTTAGATAAATTTTATTTTTAAGGTTGTCAAACTTTAAAGAAAAGCCGGAGATAACCTAACCTAATGAAACCTAGCCCTTTCTTTGTTTCATGGAGACAAAAGTTGTGTAAAATTTGCCTCGTGGTTACCTTAAAGTGCAATAATAACCAATATTCTTCTTAAAATGCGATATGGGCTGAGAGCAAGAATTTACCAGCGGGACATCATGTATTTTTGGTGTTGCCAATGAAATGCCAATAATTTCTAACTTCAACATGAGGTCTACGATAATGCACATAAATAATGAACACAAAATTATGTTCAGTGATGGCAATAATTTTGGAAGTCCCCATCTAGATATAGGCAGGGCTGGGTTAGAAAAATAGGGTATTGCTGGATTTTTGGGATCCAGAACATTAACCCTCTCCAGAAAAATATACTTTTTTTGTAATTTGGAGGTTGAATGTTGCTGTTTGATAATGTGCCCTGTGATAAAGTGCTTCACTGGCAAGTGCAAGCCGAGACTCCGATGTCAAGGATTGAAGAAAAATATCGTCTTCGTATTCGATTAACCTATAATTTTCTTCTCCACATCAGGGACTATATAGTACAAACCCAATCCTGGGACAGGGCTATGATGCTTTCAAACCAAAAACAAAACCGACTAGTTAATGTGGCGCATTGCTGCCGCCCTTAGCATTTAATCGCACCATGGAGCAATGTACGCTTCAACGCAAATTTGTTTCCGTGTCAGACGTGGAAACATGACACTTCATCCTGCATGCATATTCCAAGACATTCCGTCTCTTACCTCACTCTCTTGAACGTAGCGACGAAGCGGCGAATCACGGAACAATCGCGAACGGCGAGCGCGCGGGTACTGGTGAAGGATGCCGATCAACGAAATGTTCATCCGCATTGTTGTAATCTAGCGCATCACTTCCTATTTGTTTAACATTTCCATTCTACTAATCGTTATGTTAATATTTTATACGTTAATGGCGATTGCATTTATTGTCCAAATCGCATTCCATTCGACGTTTGGGTCCATAAAAAAGCACATGAGTGAACAGTGCAGTATTGTAGTGATACATGTAAATATAGTATTGATTTGAATACATTTCATTGAGTTCACCGATACGATGAAGCAACATAAATCCCTTATATCTGCGCAGCTCATTTCGTATTGTCTCATATACTTGTCTGAAATGCTTATAACTACATATTTTGGGGAGGACGGATATGACGTCACTCCAAGTTGTTGATGACGTTGACGTTTTGGCGGGAAGAAGAGTGTTTATAGTGCCTTACAGCGCAGAGCCATCTAGTGAGATGTTTTTAATATTACGACTGTTTAAACTACCAAGCGAGGGACATGCCAAACTTTCACCAGATGCTTCACCCATGTCGGGGATCAACGTAGTAGGGTTCACACTGCGAGGACCGATTTTTGGTCCCCACAGCAAAATCTGGCCCTCGCTTTGTGGGTGTTTAAACTGGAGATGTCCCCACTTAGGACCATATGCCCGTGCACACACACACACACACACATTATATATATACATATATGCATTAATTCATTATTCAGACGCCCACTTGGCACCAATGACACGCCACCTAACGAAAATTGCTGCCTGCATGCTGTAACCAGGTTCACACATAAACCAACTTCTTGTATGGTTGGCCACGTTTTACTGACAACCTTTTCACCATGAATGCAGCAGTGAGAGGGTGGCTATTGGATACAAACATTGAATATCACTGTAATGAGACGGCATGAATTGCATGAGCTAAGAGTATGTTAGTGGTCATACCATTGCCTAAGACGGATGTAAATTGAGGAACTTAATATTATGCTTCTTAATCGGAGTTGCTTGGGAGACCAATCCCCACTTTCATCTTCATCCCATCTCACCCCACCCCAACCTCCAGTCCTATTGTTATGTCTCTTATTGGTTGGAGCTTAAAATGATTCAACTCATAGATGTTTGGGACGGTCCAAACGCTGTGGCTTCCGGGGTTAGGCTGTTTGTTCGTGGGCGGCCGAACCCACATTATCTTGGGCTGCCATATTCGGCGGGAATATGGCAGCGAGTCAGAAAGTCTCCATAACCACACAACACCTATATCCGACAATGCGTGCTAAAAGCGGGCCGGAGCTCCGCCGCAGACCTCCGCCGGACGACCGTGCAAGCATTCAATTGATGCATTCGGCAGCAGGCGGAGATGTATTCATAGCTCGTCCATCGGAACCGACTGGCAGGCATAAGGCTCCAACTTTCCTGCCGCCGCCACCGGCGGAGCTGTCTCTCACAATTCGCTGGTGCGCCCTCTGGTGCGCCATCTGGTGAAGTCCGTCTACAGTGGGTTGGGATTGCAAGGATCCAATCGTCGCTGGTGAGACGTTATCTTCCGGACAGGCACTTAATGGAAACTATCTCAGATCTGGGGAGGGCAAACAGCCATTTTAAGTCGGTCCTTTTCATTCAACATCCATAGGGAGGAACGTTAATATTATCCCAAATTGAGTATTGTATGTTGTACATTGTGGATTTATCACCAACAGGTAAAACCTAATAACAGCTGCAGTTAGCCCTACTCGGGACGGAGCATAGTTGCGCTCGAGAACCCTCTCCCATTCAAGCATTTCTTCTGAATATCGACTAGATGAGTAGACGTAAAGGTCCGAAACATTCAGTACATTTTTAAGCATCGGTTTTACGTATCTCGTGGAAAATCTCAGATCAAGATCAACATAGATCATAGACTTTGGAATGATCCAAGAGAGTAAATTAAAGTAGTAAACTAAAGATCCAAGTAAATAGTAAACAGTCAAATACTATTCTTTTCCACCCAGAGTCATCTGATAAAGAATGTATATTTGTGTCTGATTAGAATGTAAATTCCTCGTAAATTCGTGTCTGAATCAGGTTTCGGCTCCACCTAAGTCGGGAAACATGACATCGGGTAATCAACCGATGACTTGAGATGACCTGACTACATGCGATCTGACCTGATTTGATCCGATTTGATATTCCCCATGAAATTTATTTCCGAACTTTGTGCACTCAGGCAAAAGCTAGGGTGGTCGTTTTAGTAGGTATATATATATATATATATATATATATATATATATATATATATATATGTTGTTATGTTTTGTTGAAGAACACAGCATATCTTGCTTTGATAAGCTTTTTCGTATATCTTTCCAACTTGTGCAACATTGTTCGTCTCTGAAGAGCAGAGACGAACAATCCAGGAGTTGGAAAAATGTACGAAAATGCTTATCAAAGCAAGATATGCTGTAGTCTTTAACAAAACATGCCAACGTGAAAATATACTGCGAAAATACTCCAATATATATGTATATATCTTCAGAGTGACCTAAGGCTAGGTCACGAGGCCAGAAGCTAGATAGTCCACATAGATGCTTCAGTGTCATATCGGCTTTGTTTTGGTAACACAAATTGTGTGCTTAGAAGTGATGTACCGGTGGTTGTCAGGCTTGAACTTACTTGACCTGACCACGCGGCGTGACATGACGTGACCTTATGATTTTCGGATCTCAAACATATATACGTATTTCGCTTGAATAGTGGTGTTGAAGTGATCCGAGGTATGTTGTTATATGTTCTAGGTCATTCCCAAAGGTAAAGATTATGTCGCTGGGTTTACTTTTATGACCTTTAAGGACCTCGGTATAGCCAAAAATGTAGAAATAAGGTGTGATATGAGCTATAGGTTAGATTAGCTTACCAATGATGTTTTCCCCACCCTGTGTCCCTAGCATTCATAGTTCGAAAGAAGCCGCTTTTGAAACCTGATTGTGACCCGACCTGACCTTTCCCTGCCCTGATCCTTTTTACTGTGATTAACATCAATACATTAGTTGATGCTGGTTCTTTAGAACCAATGCTGAAAGGAAACAAACCTTCTTATCCTCTTCCAGAGTGCTCAGGCAAGGTTTGCATATTTAATTTATATAACCTCTGGTGACCTTATCATCGACCAAAACACAAACGCAAGGTTTGCTTCAGGCTTTCCATGACCAGAGTTTTCTAACGGTAATTTGCATGTAATTCCGGCTTCCGTAGGTTGGACCTTACCGGGGGTAAGGCCTTTCAAGAGCTATCAAACGGGTGAAGGTGGATTTGCCGTCCTTCCCGGCGAGGGTTCAGCTAAGACATTAATGCATTGATGCTTTGGTTCTGCAAATATGTCCTACAGTCAAATGCAAAGATGAAACGCATCAGAACTAATGCAAACAAGATATGTAATAAGGAAATAATAGCAACATGTACAGTAGCAGTGAGGAATTCACCTCGTTTAGCTTATTCATCCTAAAATGCACGAGTACTACACAGCATGTCTCTTCACCATCCCCCATAGAGTGCAGTCCTGAAGAATATCTGTTATCGGCGAGAAAGGTAAAAATAAGTTGAGTGTATGAGAGGCTCGAATAAAAACACTGCCAGCAACAGCACAGACACTATAACATGAAACATGAAAGAGCGACACCAGTGCGTTTATCAGCGGTCTTCGTGGCTCATACCTGCAGCAACAAGCACAACAACCACTTCACAATGTGATAATAATCGATAAAACACGAAACGCTTTGCAGATGGATACAACTTCAAACTGCTCACGTCTTGCCTGGGGAGACTGACCACTATGCAAGCTAATTAAGACTCCGTAATAAAGGGAGTGGGGAATGTGCTGTGCATATTGTATCAGCCACATTAAAAACTTGTGCTGAACTCTCTCAATACGAGCGATATATCATGCAACGACTCCGACTTAAACCACAGAGCAACATTATAGTACTGAAAGGAGGCTGGCGTTGTAGGCGGTGACAATTGCTTGCTTGATTTACTTCAATGTTGGACCAGCAGGCTGAAACGTTTTGATTAAGCAGCCAAGAGTTGCCTATTGATGCAATTGGATTAGCCTTGCCATAAAAAGTCTTGTTTTAAAAGCTTTTGGTCTGGAATTACTCCAATATGGAGAATATAATAATTGTTTCCTATCAGAACCGCATGAATTGTTTATGTGGAAATAATTTAACTACGTTTGAGTTATTTTCACAGCATTGTATTTTGACACGTTTAGATTGAGTTTGCAATCATTTGCACAGTGTACACTGCATGGACGTCAGTCCGCAACGCACCAACGCATCCGGCTGTGATTTGGCTTTGCGGAGCAGTTTTACGTTATCCGAGGACAAAAAGTAATAGGCTTTTTGACAGCAGATGACACATAGGCATCAAACAGGACGAATATTGGCCAATTGCCGCCCCGATAGCACAGTTGGTTAGAGCGCTGGCCTGCTCTGGTCTCCCCTGTCCTGGCGACACAGGGTTCGAGTCGCTTCGCGCGCTCGCATTTAGCCCCCGGCTGGGAGGGTCAGTTGGCAGCTGGCCCAATAAGGCGAGCCACCGGGCGGTCGTGTCGGTGCATTGACGGCACGTTAAACTTTCGGTCAAAATTCTGCCGTTGAACTGGAATTCGTGGATCGGGTGGTGGGGTCAGGGTTCACGCAGCAAGCTCTGCTTAGCAATAGAACCCTGGTTCATAAAGCCTACCCAGCCAGAACTCGGATTAATTTTTTTTTTAATGACGATATAGCAGCACCACTTCAGAAGTGCCTGATACACCTTGAGTTCACTATAATGCCCTACCGCTCAGTGCAACCATTTATTTTCTCCTTTCCAAGTAGGAACACAGCCACGTTAGTACCAACCAGTACACCCGACCTTGCTACCACAGCGCAAGTACTACCAACCCTGCTACCCCGGCACACGTACCGCCGACACTGCTACGCCAACACACGTACCGTCGACCCTGCTACCCCAGCACAGGTACCGCCGACCCTGCTACCACAGCATGCGTACCGTCGACCCTACTACCCCAGCACAGGTGCCGCCAACCCTGCTATCCCAACACACGTGTCGCCGACCCTGCTACCCCAGCACACGTACCGTCGACCCTGCCACCCCAGCACACGTACCGTCGACCCTGCTGCCCCAGCACAGGTGCCGCCCACCCTGCTACCCCAACGCACGTACCGTCGACCCTGCTACCCGAGCACACGTACCGTCGATCCTGCTACCCCAGCACAGGTGCTGTCGACCCTGCTACCCCAGCACACGTACCGTCGACCTTGCTACCCCAGCACACGTACCGTCGACCCTGCTACCCCAGCACAGGTGCCGCCGACCCTGCTACTCCAGCATACGTATCGCGGACCCTGCTACCCCAGTACACGCACCACGCGGCCGAGCGACTTTCATCTGATTTGTTCTGTTACTCTTGGAGTAATGAATTGGCGGGCCTGGCGACCCAGGGTAATGAGAAGCTGGATGTGCCGCACCCTGCTGAGGACAGATCTGATCACGGATAGGTCGGCCGTGATCGGACTGTGTCAGCTGCAAATTGAAATAGGATCCAATCAAGCAGGGACCGGACTGTCAGCTGGAAATGGAAACAGGAGCCAATCAAACAGAGCCCGTCCTGAGCCACCCAACACGGAGCAGCTGAGAAATATAAGTTGACGTTCCGATGTGGCTGCAAGGATTTGCGTGGCCGTGATCAACTTGTTGTGCAGTTACAGGCACATCTCCCACCACAGGGAGGAGTGACACACCCCGCTCAATTTCGGATGAAGAGGGTAATTAATTGTACCATTAACGGAGACAGGAGGTAATAATCTTTACCGTAAGGCAGATAATGGGGTAGATATACTATTGTCTCGTCACGTCGTTTTTCACGATAGACACACACTGTTCTGTTGAAGCGTGTACACAATCCCATTTGTGTATGGGATGGCACCAAACGCAAGGTCACCTTAATGATCACGGCACATACCGTGTCCTTGCACTGAATAGCTGTCGTCACCTTAATGATCACGGCACATCTGTTTCCTCGCACTGAATAGTTGTTGTCACCTTAATGATCACGGCACATACCGTGTCCTTGCACTGAATAGATTTTGTCACCTAAAGGATCACCGCACATACCGTGTCCTCGCACTGAATAGCTGTCGTCACCTTAATGATCACGGCACATCTGTTTCCTCGCACTGAATAGTTATTGTCACCTTAATGATCACGGCATATACCGTGTCCTCTCACTTCATAATTGTTGTCACCTTAATGATCACGGCACACCTGTTTCCTCGCACTGAATAGTTGTTGTCACTTTAATGATCACGGCATATACCGTGTCCTCTCACTTAATAATTGTTGTCACCTTAATGATCACGGCACATACCGTGTCTTCGTACTGAAAAGGTAGTGGAAAGTACTCCAAGCGTCACGTCCATCTTTTGCCCACTCATTCAATATCATTGATCACTTTGCTTTGGGAAGAAGCGTAGGTGTTGTTTTATTTACTTTTGACGGGGCATGTGCCCCTCAATGTTGGTTTTGTCCCCCAATAATTTTAACTTTTAACATGGAACACTACGGAGTGTGGCCCTCCCCCCCCCCCAAATCCACTGGAGTCTGCCCATTGCTTCCATGTGTTGTGCCCCCCAAATAATTTTCAGAAATCAAAGCCACTGAAAGTAAGATAAGGCTGGTGATGTTGTAGTGTATTGTTATAGTACATTTTTTTTGTGTAAAATCTGGTGACAAGCGAAATCTGGAGTCGACCGATCTGAGCAAAAGAAAACATTCAATCGAGGTATGTCAGGAAGAAGCGCACACTTCCAGCAACAACCACAAGATATGGCACCTTGGGTGGGATTTATAATGCGGTACTTAAGGACGACAATCTCAGACCAGACTGCATAAATGTTGCATTTAAATGAAAGTTCAATGTAATAAAATAATATTTAAACGTAAAATAATATTAAATGTTTTGGTCCACATTGCCAAGGAATACTGTAAGAAATTCCAACAAATTTCATACATATCAGTCCATACAAAATGATTCACCGAAATCACACACTGAATTAAAATAGCATATTCGTGTAATTCGCGGCCTGAACGGGAAGACATAAGTTTCACATCTCACCTACACTTAAACAATAACAACATACACACCACGCACATTTGCCAATAACACAAGAATTTCAACTATTTTCTACAGTCACCAACACTGTCGCTAACTCTCTCTCTCTCTCTCTCTCTCTCTCTCTCTCTCTCTCTCTCTCTCTCTCTCTCTCTCTCTCTCTCTCTCTCCGTCTCCGTCTCCGTCTCCGTCTCCGTCTCCGTCTCCGTCTCCGTCTCCGTCTCCGTCTCCGTCTCCGTCTCCGTCTCCGTCTCCGTCTCCGTCTCCGTCTCCGTCTCCGTCTCCGTCTCCGTCTCTCTGTCTCGTCTCTCTCTCTCTCTTCTCTCTCTCTCTCTCTCTCTCTCTCTCTCTCTCTCTCTCTCTCTCTCTCTCTCTCTCTCTCTCTCCCTCTAATTATCTCTCCCTCCCTCTCTCCCCTATCTGTCTCTGCTTCTAGACCTGTCTCTCATTCTGTCCCTGTCCCTGTCTCTGTCCCTGTCTGTATTTTATCTGTATTTTCCTCTGTATTTGTCTCTATCTTTGTCTCTGTCTCTGTCTCTGTCTCTGTCTCTGTCTCTGTCTCTGTCTCTGTCTCTGTCTCTGTCTCTGTCTCTGTCTCTGTCTCTGTCTTTGTTTCTGTCTCTGTTTCTGTCTCTGTCTCTATTTCTGTTTCTGTGTCTGTCTCTGTCTCTGTCTATGTCTCTGTCTATGTTTCTCTGTCGCGATATTCGACAACGTCGCGTCGCGATATTCGAGGTAAAGTTGTATGTAGGTCGCAATAACTTGGTCAATAATCGGTGGAGAAAGTATGGTGTTATATGGTATATTGATCGAAGGATTCTATTGACTTTTCACACTTGCAGTGTAGGGATCATATACCCTGTTATATTTTTTCCGAGGTAACGCCTGAATCGTTAATGCATTGAAATTTCGAACGACTTCCATCACGTGTTTTTTCCGCACATGGTATAACAAATAAGTTATAGTTCTCAGGATAACGAAGCTCAAATTCAGGTCACAACAATTCAGGTAAAATCACTGAGATATGACCCGAACGGGGGCGGATACATAGGGTACTGGGGCATGTTCCCAGTGGCATCCCTTCAGAAACAAAGTGCCCTTATGATAATGCCTGGATCCACCCCTGGACCTGAAGCGTTCCGACAGAAATACATATGTATTCAAAGTGTTCTAGAGGCTAAAATGCGGACTATTATGAATAAAAATGGCAACCCAGAGATAATTTTTGAGGCCAAGTAGAGTTCTGAAGTGAGTTCGAAAATTTGGTTTTCAACGTTTTTTCTTCACAATTCCTGTTCTGTCTCTGCTAGATTTTGCACGAAAATCTAAACGTTTGCATTTTTATCAAGCATTGTCAAAGAGGCTTGATCAAAGCATTGTCAAGTATCCCACGATGCATGGTTTGTGTTTGGTGGCACTCATTGCCACTTCCTGAATGCCATCTGTTTGGAAAATTACAATTTTCAGCATTTCATCACATGTTTTCAGGTGCTATAAGTTGACGGGATATGCGATCTTAACCTTTGCAAGTGTCACCTGTTTTAAGTCATGTTTGTTTGTTTTGTTAAATTAGGCGCTTCGGTCTCCTAAGACCATTTCGCGCCGTTGATGAAAATTCACAATGTATTAAATCGTTAAAGTCAATTTATAATTCCTGAAATAAGTTGGTTTGTCGTAGAAAAATGAAAAGAAGTTTGATAAGAGACGGGTGATCATCCCCCAAAAGTGAGGGCAAAGAGAAAGGGATGTTGTGTGCGTGGTAGTAATCGGTCAGCGGTTTTCTATGGTCATGATATTGCGGGCAGTGTAGTAATATATGTGGGATTGTAAGATGAGTGTTACATGATGGGCATGAAGGCCGAGGTGAAGCAGAATAAATAAATCGATGTGTGAGGTAAGTATGTCCTATGCGGATGCGTGATAGGACTTTTTCTTCGTGGCGGTTGATGTGAAATGATGGTGTCCGGATATCGACGACTGGCTTAATGTTCCGTAATTGTGTATGGTTTGTGTTTTGTATCCAGGTTTGGTTCCAAAAATACCGAATGTTCTGTCGTATGGTTGATTTAATGTCGTCAAAATGCGGTGGGGTTTCTGTGATATGTGGTAATTGTAATGATTGTTTTGCTAGATGATCTGCTTCCTCGTTTCCTGGGATGCCGCAGTGACTGGGCACCCACAGGAAACGGACCTTCACGCCTATCAGATGAAGTGTTTCTAGTGATTCATAAATATAAATATGGCAATGATGTGAAAAAGAAAGTGACGAAAGAGATTGTAAAGTAGATTTGGAGTCCGAACAAATGATGACGCTGCGCATGGGGTGACAGAAAACGGTTGCGAATATAACGGGGGCAATGAGGATGGCATGTAATTCAGCGAGGAAAATTGATGTTCCGTCTGGTAATCGATGTTGTTTTTTGTATGTTCCAGAAACTACGGCATTTCCCGTAAGGTTAGCATCTTTCGAACCGTCTGTAAAAACAAAAGGAACATGGGAATAACGAGACCGAATTTGGTGAAATTTTTGTTTGATATATTCTGGACAAAGCTGTGATTTTGGAGTGGTGGTGAAATACAGAATGTGTCGTTCGGCTATTTGCCACGGTGGTGTAGCTGGTGGAGAAATAGAAGTAATGCGTGGAATAGTGAAATGAAGTTGTTCAGACAATGTTTTGACTGGAGCAGCTATAGTGAGACCAGTTCGCCTTTCGGCTGGACCTAAATAATCATGATGTAAATTTAAATTTGGGATAATTTTTAATGACGCGTGTGTGGGGTGGTTTGCGTGAAATTGAATTTTGGAGGCGTACCTAAGTGTTTGCTGCATTCTACGGAGAGCTAGTGGAGGAATTCCCGATTCTGCTTGTAAAGAAATAATGGGTGAAGTAGTCATTGCACCGAGTGCGATACGGATAAATATATTTTGAATGGTGTCTAAAATGTGTAAGGAGGATGGGCTGGTTCCAGCATAGACTACTAAGCCGTATTCAATGATGGGGAGCACTAAGGATTTATATAGTTGTAAAAGAGTGTGACGATCGGCTCCCAATGGGGTGGATGTAATGCAGCGAACTAAATTTAGTCGGAGAAAACATTTGTTTTGGACGTGTTTCATGTGTTTATGCATTGAAAGCCTACGATCAAAAATAACACCAAGAAATTTAAATGAATGTGCAAAAGATATGTCATTGTGCCCGAGGTGAAGCTGTGTTTCTGGGTTTGGACAGGGAGTGCATTTGCTAAAATTCATGGTTCCAGATTTGGGAGCCGACAAATTGAATCCGTACTTCATGGACCATTGGTGTATCCTGTTTAGAGCATTTTGAAGCCGAATCAAACAATTTTCGTAATTTTTGTCGGAGCACCAAATTGCACTATCGTCGGCGAAAAGAGAATATGATACATTTGCAGGCATGTCGGCGAAAAGTTCGTTAATGATGATGTTAAATAAAACTTGTGATATGCAACTTCCCTGTGGTAGTCCGTTTTGAAGAAAATGTGGATCGGAAATGGCTGACCGGCACCTGATGTTGAATCTACGCAAACCAGATAAGAAACCTATTAAATAATGTGCTAAGTGTCCTTTTATGCCGAGTTGTTTAATTTTGAAGAGGAGTGCTGGTTTGAAAACCATATCGTAAGCTTTGCTGATGTCTAAAAATACTGCGACAGTGTGTTGATGTTTTTTGTAGCCTAGGCGGATGTCTGTCTCGAACCGAATAAGATGATCTATTGTACTGCGTCCTCGCCGAAAACCACATTGAAAGGGAGATAGAAGTGAATTTGTTTCCAGGTGCCATGTCAGTCTTTTAATAACTATGCGTTCAAAAAGTTTTCCTAAACAACTGGTGAGTGCAATAGATCGAAAATTTGTGGGGTTACTATAGTCTTTGCCGGGTTTTGGAATAGGAATAGTGATAGCTTGTTTCCATGCTTCAGGAAAGACATGATTTGACCATAATGAATTAAATGTGTCTAAGATGCATTGTTTGGTGTGGTCAGAGAAATGTCGAAAGAAGGAATAATGCAATTTGTCAGGCCCTACTGAAGTGTTACCGGCGGAGAAAATGGCATTCTGCAGTTCGGAAAGTTGAAAAGAAGCATTGTAGTCCTCCGTATTGTCGGATTGGAAGAGTTCGAGATTGGTGTGAAAAGTGTGTTGTGCATTTGGTAGGAAATTAGGTCGGTAGTTCTCATCAGGGCTATTGTGGGCTATGGTATCAGCTATGGTATTCACGATGGTTTGTGGGTCTGTAATGGTTAGATTGTGGATTTTGAGGGCCGATAGAGATTTAAATGGGGACCGTCCGGACAGCCGTCGGATTAATTGCCTTATTTTACTTAAAGGTGTTTGAAATGTGAGCTGCTGTAAATATAAGGTCCATGAACGGCGCTTAGCATCGCGAATGATGCGGCGGGTCCTCGCACGCAGAGGTGAAAAAATGGTCGCAAATTCCACCAACTAAATTTTCCGCCATAACGTTTCCACCACTCCAAAGATTGTGTCCCGTGAAGTCCTTTGTTTTAGCCCACTTTAGTTCCATATTTTGCAGTTTTGCAGGGTTTTTATCTTCGGCGAAAAACGTTTTTACCATCGTGGAGAACTGATCTCTTCCAACCACATTTCGGGAGACAAAGACAAAACATGCTGCAAACCGTATCTTTATATTTGCGAATTCATGAAACATGAGCCGCTACATGGTGCCATAAACTCAGCACCAACTTCGTTATTGGTCTCAACAACCAACGAGTGAAAACTAAGTGCACTCATAGGCTAACCAGTCGGCAACGGAGCAAACAGGCGGTAATAATAAGAATTATTATTATTGTGTTATTTAACGACGCTTTCAACTGCTATGATTATTTAGCGTCGGCAACTGTAACGCCGTGCCCGCGAGTGGAAATGCCCATTGGTCAACAGAGCGGCTTGAACCCTTGTTATGTGAGACAGACGCTCTAACCAACTGAGCTATCCCTCCACCGCAAACAGGCTGTCGTAACTGATTGGCTCCATCGGCTTGGCTCGAGGGGAAGGATAGCTCAGTTGGTAAACGCGTCTGTCTCAAATGGCAAAGGTCATGGGTTCGAGCCGCGCTGCCGACCAATGAGCTTCTCCCCTCGCGGCGCGGGCACGGCGTTACAGATGCCGACGCGAAATAACCATAGCAGTTGAAAGCGTCGTTAAAGAACAAAATAATTATTAATTATTATTATTCGGCTTGGCTCGGATCGGATCGATACATGGCTTGATCGGCAACTGGGCACAGAGAAGAATTGCTCGCATACATTTAACTGGAACGTTAGCCTCTTCGAATATTCACAGATGCGCTAAAACTGGACCAAAAGAACAGGTACGTGACATTTTTGACGGTGTCATTCGCAAGAACTAACTAGCACAAACTTCCAAACCCCGACGCAAGCTTCGTCACTTCCTTGCACGCACGCACGCACACGTCTGGAACACTTATTGGAAGACAGCTGATCTGCGGCACACTTTGGAATTGTGGCGTCTGATCACAGTGCCCTGTAGCTCTGTCCTGATGTCAACTGACTGCCTGATGAAGTTGTTATTAAATTTGTGTTGTACTGCCTGAATTAAGGCCTCAGCATGATGAACATCAGGCCCGTTCCAGCGTATCATAAGCTCGTACTCAGCGTTTCGGTGGTCCAGTTGCCGATGAGCGCCAAATATGTCTCCCACCACACTCCCCATGCTCTCAACGACAGATTCGGGCGGGCATAACAGCCATAGCCTTATGACCAAGTGAGCGTACTGCTTCAACGCGTGGCTCTGGGCCGACTCCATTTGCAGGGCTCGCAGAAGCTGCTGGTTGCTCATGCCGGATGGCTGGCTGGACAGACACATGTAGGCTGCCTTGACAACCTCCCTCTCCTGGCTGCAGTCGGCGGTATTAAACGCTGATTGACCACCTTTGCGATGCTGTCGTGGACGATCTCAAGGCAATCGACATGCCTCACCTGTTGAAGAGCCTTCAAATCACTGACGACCTTTATGTCAGTCACAGAATACTGGAGCTTGCTGTTCATGGCGCCTTTGCTGTTGCCCCTGGCGTCCAGTCCGCGGCCGCGCTCCGTCGCCTTGTCATGAAGAGTGGTGGTGAATCGGAGCACCGCTGGAAGCTGGAAAGCGAAGTCATCCAGGTCAGAACAAATAGGGGAGTTATTGTGCAACCAAAAGATGATCCCGTGCTGATCACGGACCCTTCGGATCGTGTTTCGCCTGTTTTCGACATTCCGACCTAAACACAAATTAACACAATCTCACACGAAGACTCGCCATTCAAAATGGTGCAAAACAATATAGCCACAATACGTAAGATGATAATATACAAAGGTGAAAAGATAGAATATCCACAAGCAGCAGCATCAATTGATAGGTACATATTATTTAGTAAACAAAGCCTTGAAGCAAAGTAAAAGAAATGCGACCCAAAGAGAGATAACCGATAAACGAAGCACAATAGCGATTCCAACGTGCAACGTGCAACACACGTAACAGCTGCAGCAGAATAAAATCATAAAAGGAACGACTGGGGATGATGCAACGGGAAGGGATGCGGAATTGCACTGTCACTGAAATATATGCTGCTTCCTCTTTCCATCACCTGAATTCGCAAAACAAGATAGTTTTGTTTATGCTTTCAGACAAATTCCCCGGTCAAAGCGGCATAATAGATGTATATGTATGTATGTATGTATATATATATATATATATATATATATATATATATATATATATATATATATATATATATATATATATACGCATATTATATGTATGTGTATGTACACAGACTTTATATGAGGAAGCGAAGCAAGAACAAAATATAATAATAAACTGACCTGGTCGTAAGCGGTGGCAGGAAGTGATGACAACATGGGCCACCGCGCCGCCATTTGCTCTGTGTCCTCGTTCTCCAAAGCTTCCTGCATCTCAGCGAGCTTGCACACCATGTTGTCAAACATGTGCTGTCGTTCCCAAGGCAGGAGCTGAAGATTTTGAAGCGACTTGCTACCCTCGGCGAGCACGTCATACAGGTCACAGAAGGCTGCCAGCTGAGTGGTGAACTTCGGATCTGAAAAATCAGTGAGGAATGTCGGTAGGGGATGAGTAGTGGGGACAGTTAAAGACTGAAGCGTCGCTAACATATGGCATGGCCAGGGTGCAATTTTGTGAATTACATGCTTCCATAGCAAAGCTGTACTTCGCAACAACAAGGAAAATAACATACATTGCTGTATTTATCTTTAGTTATACTCCTGTGCGATTATAAATTGAGAAAAAAAATAATGCTAAGCTTAACCACAGCCCTTATGCCTGCGCAATATATCCATTAGTACGTGTTCTGGTGGTGGTCAATGCGACAGTCAGGCCGTGATTTTCAAAAAGAAATAATTTTAGTGAAGATTTCAGTCACGTGCTAGGAATGTATTCAAAAACCAGCCCTTAAGCATTGTGGAAGAGGATACTCAACTTCCCTGAAAACTACGTTGACATTATGGTTTTGCCTGCCTCAAGGCCATCTTAGGTTACTTGTCCCAAGCGCCGTTGTTCTGCAATAACTTCACCCACCCATGCTGCGATTTGCCGTATTTAACATGGGCGCGTGTTTAAAGGACAAACAAACTGCAGATTAACAATATGTTAATCACCAGTCATTTGCCACATGAGAACTTAGCAAAAATAGTGCCTGGATATTGGGAATGTACATGTGTCTAGACTCGTGCAACACCTCCCCGGAATATTCATATTCTGAACTAACCTCGCAGCAGTCGGAGATCTCGCTGTTCACCGTCATCCGCCTCTCCTGTTCTGATCCGCTGCTGCAGGACGTCCACCATCGTATCCGCATTGCGGAGGAACACTTGCAAAGTTTTTGAGGCATATGGCGCGAACCGCGTGCCAGACCAGAGCTTGGGCCGCAGTACCGTCTCGCCACGCTCTTCTCCGGCGCTCAGCAGGGTTTCCAAGCCCTTACCGATGGTGTAGCGCTTGGTGATTCTGGTCATGGACGAGATGGCCTGGCCTACCCATTCGCACCTGTCGGAACGCCGCGCGTCTTCGTCCGCCAAGTTTAGCAAATGAGCGCCGTCCCAGAGCACTACCACAGATGGAGCTGTCTCGAAGCGGGGATCGCTGGCACTCATTTTATGGAGCAGCTTTTCTGGCACTTTGTTGTGATGGTATTGGCCATCCATGCACACTGCTGCCAGCTTGTCAGGGTGGGTTATACCCACGTTCGCCAGGGACCGACACAGTTCTTCTGCTAGTCCATTGCCACTGTGATCTTGAACCACTGGTGCAGCGATAACAAACGACTGTATCATGCTGCCCGCCAGCGCTTCGGTGACCACAGCCACCACGGCGGTGATGTCGATAGTCCGCTTCGCCACAGTAACCTTGTCTGCGCACATCGAGATGCAGGGCTGGCGTGCGATAAACTTCTGCAGCATGCTGCTCATGGTAGAGGAGAACTGCAAGCGCATGGTCGGTACAAACATGCTGGAGTGGTTGAGGCTGCCCACTTGCGTGCCGTTTTGGTGCTGCAGAACGACCAAGTCCTCAAACGATGCCCGCGACAGAGAGCGCTTCAGTACGTAATGCCCTGTCCGAAGAACGTGGCGTGCAGCATCCTTGTTTGTCACAAACCGGCCTTTGGCCAGTTGTTCTGCTGTTTGCTTGGCGGTCACAGCCTTCTGGTGATGGAGGCAACAGAAGTGGTTCTTGACAGAGACTCTCAGTAGTCGGAATTGCTTTGGCAGCACTTGACCCTCCTTGAAGGTGTCCCCCAAACCAAAGTCATATTTGAAGAATCCTCTCGTGCTTGTATCGGCCGCAGAGCAGGACACAGGTACGCAGATAGAGCAGTATAGCAGGCCAACTTCTGGAGAAGCGGTAAGATGGAGGCCTGTTGCCACTTCCAGAGCGGCAACGCTTCTGCCAGATCGCAGCAGAGTTCTCGCGGTTTCAGAACCTCTAGTCTCTTCACTTTGTCCCTTCTTGCTGCCATTCATACTTATGCTTAGAAGAATCTTAATGACCTGGTCGAGTTTTGACCCGTTCCGTTTCACACGCGAGTCGATATCCTTCACCTTTGATAACAGTGCGTTGGTATCACTTGCGGCGCCAGGTTCAGGACGGACGTCTTGTGCTGAGTCGCCCGCGATGGGATCGACAGCTACATGAGCTTCCGAACGACCAGCACCACCAGAGGTAGACGCGGACGGGGCACGATCCATATTTTCGCTCCCTACAGGGTCCGGTTCTCCCCCAGCCTGCAGAGGCCCCGCATCGGTCTGAAAGAGGTGACAACGGTAAATGCGTATGAATGCAAATACGTATCTTGAACCAGAACCAGAACGGTTTCCGCTCTGGTTTTTTTCTAAAAAACCAGAGCGAAAAAGCGAGCAAAATAATTGGACTTGGCTAGAAACTGTAATGGAGATAGCAAAAGGTTCTTTAGTTTTTACAAGCTGAGTAAAGTTTCTAGCACAGTGGGTCCACTGGAGGTGAATGGCACTATATTAAGTGAGGATGTTGAGATGGTTGAGGAGCTGAGCAAGCAGTTTAAATCAGTGTTTACAGTGGAAGATATAACCAATCTGCCAACCGTAGATTATGGGTCAGTGACAGGGGATAGGATAAATGATGTTGACTTGATTGATAGTGATGTTGTTCTCAATCATATTAGGAAAGTAAAGCCAAACAAGGCAGCAGGACCTGATGAAATGTATGCTAGGCTACTGCGTGAAGCTGAAAATGAACTCGCAATTCCACTTAGTATAATATTTTATAGATCAGTTTCACAAAATGAAATTCCAGAAGACTGGAAGAGGGCAAATGTAGTTCCCATTTTCAAGAAAGGCGAAAGAATGAAAGTTGAAAACTACAGACCTGTGAGCCTCACATCCCTAGTCTGCAAGGTACTTGAATCAATTATCAAGGATAGAATAGTTAGTTTTCTGGAGGGCAACCGATTGATTCAAGATACTCAACATGGGTTTAGAAAGGGTCGATCATGTCTCACAAATCTCTTGGACTTCTTTAATTTTGCTACAGATCAGTTTGATCAAGGACATCAGGTTGATGTAGCATATCTTGATTTCAGTAAGGCCTTTGATAAGGTGCCTCATGTACGGTTCATGATGCAGCTTCAGGTCCATGGTATTGCAGGTAGCCTTCTAAAATGGATAGTCATGGCTTTCAGAAAGGCAGCAGTGATGTTAAATGGTACAAAGTCATCATGGCAAGATGTTCTTAGTGGCGTCCCCCAGGGGTCAGTACTGGGACCACTATTGTTCATTATATTTGTAAATAACATTGAAAGAGGCCTAAGTAGTAGGGTTTTAAAATTTGCTGATGATTTGAAGGTCTTTAGGGCAATCACAGGGCAAAATTAACGGGCCTCACTACAGACGGACTTGGACGAGCTAGTGAAGTGGTCTGAAAAGTGGCAAATGAAAGTTAACTTTGATAAGTGTAAAATCATGCATGTAGGTAGACAGCATATCAGGGATCCATACTTGATGGGTGGCCAAGTACTATCTGTGACTCAACAGGAGAAGGATTTAGGTGTTATTTTGAACACAAAATTGTGGGCATCAGAGCAGACTAAACAAGCTAGGAAAAGAGCACTAAGAATGCTTGGGGAAATAAATAGGAATGTATCGTACAAAAGTAAAGAAATCATCAGGAAGCTTTACTGTGCCTATGTCAGGCCACATTTGGAATACTGTGTTCAAGCTTGGTCCCCTAGCTATGAAAAATATTGTTGGCTTTTAGAGAGTGTACAAAAGACGGCTACAAAAATTGTAAGTGGTATAAGCAACCTAGCATATGAGGAAAGATTGAAGAAATTGAATATGTTTTCACTGAGATATAGAAGGCTGAGAGGAGATCTCAAGGTTTTTAAATTTGTCCATGGTCAGGACCAGGGATATCACAGGGATATCCCTTTCTTTCATATCCAAATGATCTTCTTTTTTTGCAAAAAAGTGTCAATGTTTTCAGCCATCTTCAAGCATTCCCCAAAAGCTTTTCTGCTCCAAGCACATTGTGCCAGATGAGTGCTAGCCATCTGGCTGTACACTGCACCACCCATGTGCACTTAAGCATTGAATTATTTGAATTCAGCATTGAAGCACTTCTGATGATTGGCATGAAGATTACTGATGCAAAGAGCATGATGCAAAATGAAATAACCTATTCTAATCTAAATTCACTCACCAATCACCATGCAACCTGCAGCAGACTGACAGGTCAACCTAGTCAAATTGGGATGAGAGCTAGCCTAACATTGGCAAACACTGCAAGGACATACAAGGTTTTATGGTGCCCACTATACCATATATATATATATATATATATATATATATATATATATATATATATATATATATATATATATATATATATATATATATATATATATATATATATGATGGGCCATTATGCTAAGTCATGTCAACAAAATATCATACCTGATACCATGCAAAGGTAGATTCGGTTGTGGTGCACAACATCGCATCAGTGCTGCTATGTCATCAATATTGACAGCTGTTCAATTTGTATGCACTGACAACCATGATGATGATTGGGGTTTTGGGGTACATCAACGTCTCAGGTCATTATGCACCTAGCACTGACAACCATGTGCAGTTGTTTTGCTATGCTGGATGCTTGTGCAGGAATTACCAAAATATGATTGCAGTTTGGTTAAACATCTTTCCTCTTCCCCACAAACCTGAAAAAATAGCATTCAGTACCTGGAAAAACAAAGGGTGGAACTGTCCCTTCTGCTTTTTGAGTCTTGCTACCTGTTATGTAATAAAGAAGCATGGACCACCATAACCTTTGTGGAGCAGTGTTCTAAATATTTTTAGCTGGCTCAATGCTGACAAATGCTGAATGCTGCTGCTGAAATGTTGAAAAGTTTTCACCCCATTAAAAGCATTGACATTTTGCCTCTGGGCATAGATGATGGATCATACTTTCGCTGCAGCCATGTTTTTTTTAGAGGAGATGACTAGAGTAAATACTCCCTCTGTCATTTGAATAACCTGGAAAAGAGGTACCTATTTTAGATTAAACACCTTGTGTGCATTGTGCCACACAGCTGATAAATGCTGAATATAATCTGATTTTTACTTATAGCTTTTATAATACAAATATTCTTTAATATATTATGGATGCATTTACACTGACATTTGGGCTGTCTTTACCTTTCGGCCGACACATACTGCCAAGGTTAGTGATTTCTAAAGAGGTGTACAGTGACGTCACAGGAGTCAGGGAAGTGACATCACAGGAGTTGGGTGTCGATGTGTTAGGTTAGGTTAGGTTAGGTTTGGTTAGGTTTGGTTAGGTTGGGTTAGTGTCTGTCATCGACACCCGACTCCTGTGACGTCACTTCCCTGACTCCTGTGATGTCACTGTACACCTCTTTACAAATCACTAACCTTTGAAGTATGTCGGTCGAAAGGTAAAGATTACAGACATTTGCATGGTGCAGTGTGCACTATGCAGACTGATCACACACTTTGAAACAAATGATTGATTTTGCATCTGTGAGTTAGCTGAATGTTGATACTATGATACCCAGTTAGTTTTGTGCCAGCAGGATGTGTTTGCTGTTCATCTGTGAATATCATCATTTGCCCATAATTCACTGCATTTGGTAGCTATATAAAATCTTTGTGCTGATATTTGGGTCCTTTTGTACCTTTTTTGGCAGAATTTGGCTTTTTTTTTTGGGGGGGTTCCGAGGCCATTTTTTAATCTCCGACTCTATGGTCAGGAATACCTTTTTATGCTCCGACTCCAGGTCAGCGAACCACTTTTCCCACACTGGTTGGCTAGCTAGCAGTCAGCTGGCACAAGTGGTTGGCATCAGAAAAGCCTGAGGGGAACACTGAACAATTACTGTCATTTGCTTCCTGGAAAACATCATATTCCATTCAGCTGCACTGGCATGCTGTCATATGACTTACCTGTTCTACAGGAGCATAGCTTGCAAACCTCGCTCCCGGTTCAAAGCCAGAATTTTTGACTCTGGCGTTTTGAAGACCTCCATGCCTCCTCTTGTTGCGTATCCTAAAGCTGTCTGGCCTGCCATTGAAGGTACATCCCGGATACCCACAACGCACTTTCTGTTCAGAAAGGGAAAGCTTCTCCCCAGCTCTCTTCCGCTTCGGCATAATATGATTATCCTACCACTTATTCTCACAGCACCTTCACAAAAACCTCGAAATTCCCAAAACCGGCAACTCGGAAGAACCGTGGTCAACACACTCTTCAAAGTCTCAAACCTAAGCCGGGTACAGATCCAATTGTTGGCGGTTCCCTCTATCATCTGGTTTAATTCTCAATATATTGTTTAAAACTAGACGGCGTGATATATCTTCGGTTGTAATATAATTTATCTGCATAAAATATACAGTATGGACTATTTGCAAATCATTGCATGTTCTTTATAATGATGCATAACGTCAGAATAGCGTGGCTCACTAGTGCCACCTAGTGGCAAACAGTCGCAGGTAATACAGTTGATAGATGAAACCGCGAAAACGCACTTAACCGGAAATTGCTCGTGAGAAAGAGATGCACAATAAGCGAGGGAAGCAATAAGCGCGAGCTGAAGAAAAAAGGTACAGTTGTGAAAAGCCATCTTACAAATAACATGAAGCTGTACCTGATATACAAATTTTATAATGACAACCCTGCATTCATTCTTCCTATTTGTATCATAATCTCTCACCCACCGTCGTTGGCAGTGTTTCGCCTCTACATTTTGAAAGTTATGGCTTCAAACAAATGAAATGCGAATGGAAATGTCGTTTTCACGACTTACCAGAGACGCAAAAAATCATGTGCATCCGGCCGGCACACAGTTTTGACATTCTAGCGTCTGTGTGTCGGTCAAAAGCCTTCCCACCAATTTCCACCATAGGCTATTTCCGGTGGAAAGTTTCCGCTGCCGAAGTTTTTTGTACGACGTTAAGGAATTCCTTTACATGGAAAAAAAACTTCATGCGTGTCTTGGGGGAAATGGGATGGATGCAAATTGAGATGGAAATGGGATCCAAATTGCAATTTATTTTGGGCAATTCATCTTATTTCGAGGAATTCGGCAGGTTTTACTTTTTCGAGAAGTCGTAAGTAATATTTTTTTCCGAAGCTCGAATCAAACCAGCAGTTTGTTTGTTCCTAGTCTCCTGGGACCAGTTTCCACCACGGAGGAATGGCCTGCAGTGGTAAATTTCCACCGTAGTACGTTGCCGTGTTGGTACTTTTTTCGCCTCTGCTCGCACGTTCGCGGTTACGGATGATTAAATTTTCTTGATCGGGATGTGGTAAATAATTTATAAATGCTCATTTTCTTACCGCAATGGCTTTTTAAATTTATTGACACCATATAAGGTACTGGCTTTCTTTTTGTGAATGGTTTGGTAAGTGGAATAGTCGTGGAAGCTGCCTCGAAAAGTGTATTTGTGAGTGAGTTGGTGTTTTCGACGGGAGAAATGTTGGGGTTGTATTGAGTATGTGAAAGTTCCTGAAATGTTGTCCAATCTGCCTTCGAAATTTTCCAGCGGGGGATAAAGCTGCGTGTGGTATCGGTCGCAGTTGAAAATGTGGGTGTTAATTTGATAGGGTAGAGGTCGCTGTCATGAATGTCGGTGTCATTGGTCCAGTCAAATTTATTGGCCAGGGTCGGAGAGCATATTGATAAATCAATAGCTGTTTCTGTATGATGTCCAAAGTAAAAAAAGGTTGGTTCTCCGGTCTTAAGTATTACTAAATTATGCCGGTCTAAAATGTGTCCATTGATGTGGCCGCGAGTGTCTTCATGTGTACGTGCTTTATCCCAGGTTGGACTATGTGCATTAAAGTCTCCAAGTAATATGAAAGGGTTCTTGAAATGTGCTATAAGGTTTTCTAATTGTGTCAAAAGATGTGTGTTGTCTGTGTGTGGTGGAATATAAATGGAACATACATCTATATTCCTAGCATGTAAACGTAGAGTACAAGCTACTGCTTGTAAAGGTGAATTAAGTGTAATTTGTGTATGTGTAAAATCATTGTTGATGTAAAGTGCTGTACCGCCACTGCGATGAGGACGACGGACCTCGTCGTGACGGTATAGCGAGTAATGGGAAAGATTGAAATTATATGTATCGGTGGGTAAGAATCGGGTTTCCTGTAGTGCAATAAGAATCGGAGTGAGTAAACTAAAGAAACCCTTCATTTCTGCCCATTTGGAAATTAAACTAGGGCAGTTCCATTGCAGAAATATTGACATTTGTGAAAATAAAGTTAATATTTATCGGCACCTTTTGGTGCCTGGCGCAGCCACGATTGCAGCTCGGGCGGGCATGTGGGTTGGGTGCGTCCGGCGGCGGTTGAACCGCCTGAGCCGTCCGACCGACCGGTGACCTTGGCAAGGTCACGGCGGACGGCCACTGCCGCGGGGATGCCCGCCCGCTGGAATGTGTCGGTCTGGTCACGTGGCCGCCAGCCGGCACTGGACGCGTCGGGCTTGATCGGCGGCCCACCGAAGTGGCACGCATTTCCCCAGCAGCTGAATGGCTGCGGGGTCTGGCATTCCTTGTGAAATTTGCCTGAGTGTGTGGAGCCGGAGTGGTCTTTGTGTTGGGAGCCACGGTGTTTTGTGTCGGTGTTGTCAGTGGTGTTAGTTTTTTAAGTGGAGCTAAGCCGGGAATGATGTCGGTTTGCATCGAAGTAGAAGTGGTGTTGACGCGAGGGGTGGGGGGAGCAATGCTGGTCGCCTGTGCATACGTTTTGGTGGAGGGGGAGGTGGCCTCGACAGACCGCCGGGCCTGGGGGTAGGACATCCCGGTCGTGGCCTTGACGGCGCAAGCCTCTTTCTCCCGTCGCCAGACTGGACAGAGGTTGGAAGTGGTGAGGTGGTCGGATATGTTGCAGCTGAGGCAGTGGGCAGGCTTTGAGCAGGTGGACTCAGGATGGGGTGATTCACCACACTTCGGGCAGGGGGCTGTTTGACGACACGTCTTACTGCCATGCCCGAAGCGCTGGCAATTGAAACAGCGGAGGGGATTGGGAATAAATACTCGGACTTGGTATCGGGTGTAGCCGGCGAGGAGTCATGGGAAGAGTGGTAGAGTTGAAGGTGAGGACAAGAAGGCTTGTATCTCGTTTCTGGCCGTCTTTAAAGGAGGTGATTCGGTGGACGTGGGTCACCCCCTCCGGCCTGAGCTCGGCCTGGATATCCGCTTCGGACATGAAGCGGAGCTCCGGCGCGAAGACGGTGTCCTTGGTGGAGTTGCGGTTGGAGTGGAGTGATATGGTGACGGATTTACCACAAAATGTGGTGGTACCAAGGAGGGCTCTGGTCTGGGCTCGGGTTTGGGTTTTGATGACAAGGGTTCCGTTGGCAGGAACTTCGATATCAGGATTGGCTAAGGAGCAGTGGAGAGGAGTTGTTTGGTCGGCCAGAAAACGTTAATACGGCGGAAGGAAACGGATTCCTCGACAGGCTTCACTACTATGAAAGAGCCAGCACTGTCGAGGTAGGGTTCGATGGGATCAGGTTGGGATGGCATGGTCTGGTTAGAGCGTGGATCTGTGGCGTGGAGAGTGATGGTCTGGTCGGAATTGCGAGGCGAGGTCTTGGTACGAGCGGAGGTCGGTGAGGAACAAAGGGCTTCCATGGCGTCGTCCAAAGGAATTGTCCGGCGCGAGTCATCAACGGTGGTATCGAGGGGTGGGACATCATGTGCAGAGTCCGGGGTCGCGCGATGGTCGTCAGGTGTAGCGAGTGGCGGAAATTCCGTCTCGGAGTCCGGTGGCGAGCTGGGGTCGGTATCCTTTTTGCGTTTTTTCCCCATCGCGGGGAAAAAATATACCTAATGAAATATAAATAAACAAGAACACGCAGAAACACAGGGAACGGAAATACGACGAGAGAAAAACAAATCCGCGCGGGGTGACGGGTGTCACCCCCAAGAAATGAACGAAAAGAGCGACGGGGGTCGCCCCACGATAATGAAAAATAAAGAACTGCGGCGACGGGCAGTCAATCGCGCCAAGAACTGGCAGCGCGGAGTACTCAATAGGCTCTGGATACGCGCGAGCAGATAGTACTGAATACTCCACGTTTAAGTCATGTATTGCGATTGCATATCACCAATCTTGAAGCACGAAATCGTGTTCGTTTTATGACCAGGGTCCGAAAAGTACGGCGAAGAGAGGTGACTGACTGCACCCCCGACATTGACCTGTTTGACCCGACCTAGAAGGTCAGCCAAAAGTGGTAGATAAAATGTTTCAGGTACCTTTAAAGGTCCAATGATGTTACTACATCGTGCTGTGCTTACCACCTCTCTGATCAAGCTGAAATGAAAGTTATTGGTGGTGAAGGTCAGGGGTCAAAAAAGTCACCGATCTGCCGACGTCGTCGGAGACCACACACGCTAAAGTTAAGCTGATTTGAGAGACCAACAGCGAAGACCAACACACGCAAAAACCAGGAAGTCAAGGTTCGCGACGTGCTTTTATGTTGCTTCCATTCGCCGGATTGTTATACTTTAAAAAGTGGCACCTCTTCTGGGCTCTGTCCGATCAAACTCCGCAGACTGCAGCCCATGAAGGCAGCCCCGTCGTAGGTGTGCTTCAAACGTGAAAAAAGCTGCTTCAAATACTAATCTAGTACATCTTAAAAAATCTAGCATATATTTTGATATACCAGATTTACGCTACCAAAAATACCAGATATCCACGGCGATCACCGCGGCCCGTCGGCGTTTCTCGGTGGTCGCCAGGAGACCACCCGTGCTAAGTCAATGGGCTCAAAAAAGGCGAGAATCACCGACAAATGGTCGCAGGCTGGTCACCGCGCCGGGTCTTAGTAGGAACTAGCAACAGGAAATAGTCGTGAAAGGGCGGCGGAGCTGGGAAAGAAGAGATTCAGATTTTGAATGATGTGAGGAAGGAATCGCTGAAGCGGACATTTGTGGAACGAACAGAAGTGGTTGCCTAATTGTTAGCGAATGGGTACGATCGGAGTGGAAACCTGTTTTTCTCGAGCTTTGATGATTTCATCTGTAGAGATAGGTACCTGAAGGTGGCAAAAGCCTGTGCCAGTACTGAAATTGAAATGGTTTGATGCGTCCGTTCAACTCGGAACGCACCGTAGATAACCGGGCGATATGGATGTTGATTTTGGTGAACTTCAAGTCAAACAGTTGGGCTCAATTTTTACCCATTCAAATTCATTGAGATCACCTCTGGTATGAGGAATGATCCAAGAAGAAGGAGGGAAAGGACCTGTTGTCCTTTCCCTCCAGGCATTACATAAAATTTGGTGGATTGGGGGGGGCGGAAATAACCATCCACCCCAATTGGTAGGCCATATGAAAAAAAATAATCACCTATGTTTGACATGATATGAATGTTAGAAGTGATTCGCTGCCAATATTAGATCTTTAGATTGGTGAAAAAGAGAAAACCTGGTGTGACTGGTTTCTATTATAAATCATTTTCAAGCACTGAGTGCTTGATGCTTGAGTGCTTGATAATGATTTATAATAGAAACCGGTCACACTAAGTTTTCTCTCTTTTTAACCAATCTAAAGAAATAATATTGGCAGCAAATCACTTCTAACATCTTCGTATCATGTCGAACATCCTGCCAACCATTCTGCACCTACTTTCTCACCTATGTTTCTGGATTTTTTGCCAGCCTTGCCCCCTCCATATCAAACCAGGTAAAATATGCCACTGAGCCTACCTATCTCTGGTGCTGACAACAGTGTCTGGTGCATTGTTGCACCATCTGCCTGCCATGTTAGTAAATGGGGAAAACTGTCCATGCAGCATAAACTTCAAGCTCAATTTGATGTAGCTGAAAGTTGTTTAAGTGAAAACATATTTGTGATCAGCAGTGGTGGACCTATATTAGGGCAAAATGGGCAATTGCCCCCCCCCCACTAAACTGCCAGATTTTTCTCAAAATCAATATGTTTTTGGCACTTTTGTCAGTTTTGCACATTTACCTCCCCAACATTTGCCCTCCCTAAACAGGCCCTGTAGATCTGCGACTGGTGATCAGCACATCCAAATGCAACATAATCTGTGGGTAAATTTCATTTTTCAAAGTTGAAAAGTTTTACCCAGTTACACTAATTTGATGAATTTTTAACCAGCTCTCCCCCATGTTATGCTTATTTCCCCATGTAAATGCATGAGTTATGCTCCACCTAGTGATTCCCCCAGATGAAAGTTTCTGCACAGGTGTGCAAATGATCAGGGAAGAGTAGGCCAAATTAATGGTGACATTCAACATAGGGATGGAAAAAGCCGGCTTAAATTGAATTTATGCCAGACAGTGGCATATTATTATTTAAGCTGGCTTAAATTCACCACACTTCTAGGCCCCACACTTCTAAGGCTCACAAACCATGGGTAGGGGAGAGTGGGGCAAAGCAGACCACCTAAGGTTTGACATCCTGTAAGTCTAAGATGAGATGTCATATGGAGGTATGACCAACTCTTTGATGGAGCCCAATGCCTTGTCATCCTTTCTTTAAGGGGGAAATTTTATCTAGATTTTATATAAAAAAACTGAGAAATCCTTGCTCAATGAGGGCACCTCAATTTTTAGATTTTCAAAAATTGTTGGGCAAAGTGGACCATTTCAATTGCATGCCATTTGTGTTAAATGTCAAGGGACATATTTTGTGACTTGTGTATGGTAGCTTGTCTTAGAAATAGGAGTTGCAAGCAATTTCAGCAAACGAAGCTGCACTTTAATGGCATAGGCTTGTCCAGGGAGGTAAAAATTTGCTATTTGATTCTCAATCTGAAATAAATCCCAAAATAACAATCTGGGACAAATGTAATATATTTTGTGGGTTGCTATGACCACCTATTGCACCCACAAAATGGAACTGGATCTGCCACTGCAAACAATGGGTTGCTTTCTAAGGGGTGGTCCACTGCCCCAAAGCGAAGCTTGGGGATCTGGGATTTGTCTTGGGATTATTTGTGTAAAGTACGACTCCTAGCTACTGCAAGCTTGTTTAGCACTCAAATGTTGATTTTAGAGAACATAGGTATTAGAAACAAAAATCGGTCTTACCTAGTTGTTAAGATTTACAAATTTCCGTTTATTGAAAAAATTGTATCAGAAAGTGGAAAAACAACATTTTTAAATCTTGACATGAGATTAAAGCTTAAGACAAGATCTGAAATAGACAAAAGCATGCACACTCCATGGGTCTTTCCACAAGGCAAATGAAATCTGGCTGAGGTAAAAGGCTATGGCAGGAGAGAGGGTGGTCCGCTTTGCCCCACTTTCCCATACATTGACAGTGTTGGTGTTTAACACAATACAAGTGTAAAATACATGCACTGAAGACCTACTGTGCATGACCAGATGGTTATTGACAGTTTCTAGGTCAAAGTATGGATGCCAGCAGCACCAAAATCATATGTAATCATAATAGCCAGAATAGCAAGAAAATATCATGAGTGAGTTTTGTGAGGACATACTGTGGATTGCTCTAAAAATCATTCAAATTTGCCTTAAGCTCTGCCCAATGGGGGCTTGTTCCAGCTATCCACCATTGACAGCTCAGGCATGCTGTAGGGCTCTCCATGCTCCAATTTGGGATCATTTGTGTATAGCGAAGCGTCACATGCTGACCCCCATCCCAGTGTCCATAAATTGTATCAGTCCAGGATGGGGGTCAAAATGTTTGTTAAATGTGAGAAAATACAAAGGAAAGCAATTAATGCATCACAGTTGTGTTGTTTTCAAATGTTGTATCCAAAGCTAAACCAAAATTTTAAAATTTGTCTCATGTACTCATAAGAGGTCAAATGAGTGGCCCTTGGAGGTTAGAATGTCAATGGTTACCATTTGTTTCCCACCCAAAAAATCATGCATTTATTGACATTGTCCTGCCCTCCCCCCCTGCCCCTCCTGGAAGGTGTGGGCTCCAGTTTTCATTATTTGCTCCATCTTACATCTTGCATGAGTTTATTCACATTGTGCCCTAATTGTTACAGAATGAAGCAAACAAAGTTGGGCTTTGGAATTGCAGAAGAAGAGCAGAGGGTTGATGATGGTGATGGTGAGACTCCAGCAAAAAAGAGGATAAGAAAGGTGTGCAAGTTTGGGTATGATGGGTGCACATGGGCAGGCTCTGAACAAAGCATTTATCGGCACACAAAAAAGCAGCATGGTGATTGTGGGACCAAGAAGATATACCCATCAGAGAGCCAGCTGGGGACAAGTGGCCAGTGGTCTAGCTGGATGAGGGGCACAGGTATGTACCCACTAATGAGCCAGAAATGAAAGTAATGACAATATATATAATCATAGGGGGAAAAGTGGCAAAATACAAAGGATGCTTATTTCCCTATCTAAATAGGCTATGCTTCTTTCCATATATAAATGAACGACTCCTAGTATTGATAGGGTTTGGATATATGTGGCACTGCTAGTCTTTTACAACCTAGCTACCAAGTTTAACTAGGCATAATGATTTTGGGATGGCTGGTCACAGAGGTGGATCCAGAAAGCCACCCAGGGGGGACCCAGTTTGGGTTAGGTGGGCCCATGCTGTGCTGGGGTCCCAGCTGATATGTCATTCTAGGGGGGGAAGTGATGTCTGATGGGACCCTGCTGGTATTCAATGTTCCAATCCTGGGGGGGGGGGGAATGTGATGTCTAGTTAGGCCACATGTATTCCATGTTTTGATCCTGGGATGGGGGGAGGGAGCAGTGTGGTACATGCTGTCTGGAGATGTAAGTACTGATGTACTTTGGGGTGGGGCAAAAGAGGGGCTAGGTCCCTTTTTTGCTTTTGGGGGGTCATGACCCAATTGGCCCTCCTGGATCCACCCCTGGCTGATCACAAATCTAAATTGTGCAATTTTATTCTTACTGTTCCTGATTGCAATAATTTGTGCTTCAAGCAGGCCCATCTGGTGACACTGCTCACTGTGTAAGGGAGGAGGCTCCTCTGCCCACACCCACATCGACGTGCAGTGACGGTGAGCAGACAGACCAGACAACCACAATTTCAGTGGATCCATCCAGTTGTGAATGCACATCTGCAGCAGTGCACAGATCCTCAGATATTTATCGATTGTCCAGATGTTTTCCAGTGCCTATGCATTCATCTGTTCTTTGCAAAATTTGTGGAACTCAATGCTGCTGAATATTGCAATAATGGTAGTTCTCCAAGAATTAGTTTCACCTCTTTCTGATGTTTCAAGATGATGGAGACATGCATATTACAAAACAAACTTTTTACCTTCAATTTCCATTTTATTACCCACAGTAAACAGGACACTTCATTGCTGAAAAGTTTGTGGTGTTGTGTTTGTGAAAGTTTTTTGTTTAACTTTTATTTGTGATGTACTTGTTGCCATACAATATAAGCCTCAATGTGAAGGATAAATAACCCATTCCTGCAAATTAGGGAAGTTTGCAACATATGTGGCACCACATACTTCTTATCTGCAATAGTCAGCTAAGCATGCTCTGTCCCTTTGGTGTACATTTCACCCTGTGGCCCAATGGTTGGGTTAGGTTATGTAACCCAAATTGACAAAAAGTGTGACCCAACTTGATGTATAAGGTGCTGATCAATTTCAGTGCAACTTATTGTGTTATGGTTCCTTGGTTGAATAATGCTGCACAATTTTTGGGTCCTAAGCTTTTTGTTTAACTTTGATATGGCCCACAACACATACCTTAGTACAACCCATAACACCGTGAAAAAGGTGCATTTCCACCACTATTGATTGCCAATTGTGTTTGACTTCACCATAATATTTTGTGAAGGAATTTTTGACACAGTAATTCACATGGTATGCAACTAAATGCTTACCCCTTTCCCTCTTTATTACTGTACAGGCGTGAAGCACTCAGGAGGTCTTTCTTCAAGTAGGGGGACAATGGTGCATTGCCCAGTTGAATGGCAACATGCACCAATGACCATGTTCTATATATATATATATATATATATATATATATCCAGGTATGTTATTATTAGTTATTCAGATTGCAAATGTGTTCATCAGGTCCATGCCACCAGCAGTCTGGTGTCAGTGTCATGGGGTGCTCCAGTGCATCTGGTGACACTGCTCACTGTGGAAGAGGAGGCTGCTCTCCCGGACCCTCATTGACTCCCACTGCTGCGTGCAGTGACAGCAATCAGCCAACCACCGCCTCAGCACGTCCATCCAGTGCTGATCACACATCTGCAGCAGTGCACAGATCCACAGGTATTTATAGATAGTCCAGATGTTTTCCAGCGCCTGTGCATTCATCTGTTCTTTACAAAATTTGTGGAATGCAGTGCTGCTGAATATCGCAACAATGGTAGTTATCCAGTATTAGGTTCACCTGTTTCTAAGGCTTCAAGACTATGGAGACATGCATTTTAGAAACCACACTGTTTCCATGAATTTCCATTTTATTACCCACAGTAAACAGGACACTTCATTGCTGAAAAGTTTGTGGTGTTACGTTTATGAAAGTTTTTTTGTTTAACTTTGATTTGTGATGTACCTGTTGCCATACAATTTAAGCCTCATAATGTGATGGATAAATAACCCATTCCTCCAAATTAGGGAAGTTTGCAACATATGTGGCACCACATACTTCTTATCTGCAATAGTATTCTTCTCTTTCATGTGTGGAGGGGCAAAAAGGCAACTTGTTATAATTAGGGTGGCGAGTCATGTGCACAATTTTTTAACGTGTGCAACAATAAACTGGAGCCAGAATGACCGATCGTATTTAGCTGGGCATGACATTCCATATACAACAACAAACTGGAGCCAGAATGACCGAACGGATTTAGTTGGGCACGACATTCCATATACAACAATAAACTGGAGCCAGAATGACCGAGCGGATTTAGCTGGGCACGACATTCCATATGTTGCTACTTTTTGTTATAGTCGATAAGATGGGGCCTGGCGAAGGCCCTTTGTCATAATCAATTTAACGTGTTTTTTTTTACTGCTAGTGGGCCGGGTATATTGGTCGGAATTAATGTATGGTTTATCTTTCGTGTGTACGGTCCTTCATGGTTGCAGGACAACCAAAGAACAGCAACGAATTTTTATTCGAAGGCAAAGTGCCACATGCTCATATTGCTCATTTACCTCCTTGTACGCTTTTTGGGTAGGCGACCACGCACGATTGCTTCGGTTTGGTCGGCGACCAACTTGATGGTTTTTTTACCCCTGGTGAAGGTGGCGAGGTGAGATTTACCTCTTTCTCGCGTTGAGTGGAGTAGAACATTATACTTGACTTCTGAACTATATATATTCATTTCATGAAGGTCACGTTCAAGCAATGTCTCTGTCGTCCGTATGTCGTCAGTAGAGTGGGAGTCACGTACAGTGATGTGCCGTCAGCAAAGACAAGAGGTTTGGTTGTAGTTTTGTTCGAAGTTCGTTTGGGCAGATAATCGGAAGACTATCTCCCTCTGTCCCTGGGGCCCATAGCCGAGCGCTGAGAGCAACCAGGATTAACACTTTTGGTGATTGAAATGACATTTTATCTACCTACCTGTTTTTATATTAGTCCTTGTTGCTTTCTTATCAGACAGGTACGATTTTACCTATGTTGGTAGATGACTAGTTAGTCCATATTGGGGTTTGTATTTGGGTAGATGTTCATGCTGAATGTTGTCGAAGTATTTCGAGGTTTTCAGATAGATGGCAGTAAAGTTTAATCCTGAGTCTAGTGCCTGGCACTTACCCGCTATAAACCAAGTAGAGTAGTTGAAACAGTGTGCTGTGGTTTGACCGACACTCACTCTGCTTGTCGATGATAAGATGATATACAGTGACATGGCTTTTCATATCTTTAAATATAGTTATACTTCCTTTTAGCTGACAATCAGCTTCAGAAAAACTTGGCGGTAACTTGTGGAGCCAGATTTCGCTTTACATATGAGTTTAATGTTGGCTAATTTCCACGACCTACGAAACCCACCTTTGTGAATAGATTTGTTAAATAGCTTAGTGAGGAGCTCAACAATTTAATAGTGTAGGTGTAATGCTTACATTGAATGTAATGCTTACATTCCTTTGCCAAAACATTTTCCATGTTGCTAGCCCACAGGGTCGAACGACGTAGGACCAGCTGCCGCCCCTCCCATGACATGTTTTTAAGAATCAGACAACCGAACCCAAACGTCGCGGGGTGGGTCTACTCTGTTGCCCAGGGTTGTTGCCGTGCACATGTTCCGAAACTACTGAACCGAATTTCATCAAACCTTCACCAATCGATACAATGGGGTCGATTTCCGTGGGACTTTTGAATATGGTGACTCTCACCGATACGTAAAGCTGTTAAATTACCCCTTAAACTTGGAGCGGCCATTTTGAATCCATTTTGAAAATGTTGCGGTGCCCATGCTCATAAACGACTTAACAGAATTTCAGGAAACCATCACCAATCGATGCAGCATAGTCGATTTACTTGGGACTTTACAATATGGTGACCTTGACCTTGACCTAAGGTCGCAAAATAAGTACATCTTTATTGGCAATAATTGCGGTGCCCATGCTCCTAAATTACTAAACCGAATTTCATGAAACCTTCACCAATCGACGTGACATGGTCGATATACTTGGGACTTTTGAATATGGTGACCTTGGCTTTAGGTCAAGGTCACTAAAAAAGGAAAAAAAGGAAAACTTTTTACCACGCCCATACTCCGAAACTACTAAATGTAATTTCATGAAACCTTCGCCAATCGACGTGACGTTATCGATATACGTGGGGCTTTTAATATGGTGACCTTGACGTTAGGTCAAGGTCACCAAAATACACAAAATCCTTTTTGAGGAAATTTGCCACGCATATACTCAGAAAGTACTGAACCGAATTTGATGAAACATTCACTAATCGACGTGGAATGGCCGATATACTCGAAGCGTTTGAATATGGTGACCTTGGCCTTAGGTGAAGGTCATCAAAAGTGCATAAAACCCTTTTTAAGGGTTGTTGCGCCGCCCATGCTCCGAAAGTACGCAACCGAAATTCATGAAACCTTCACCAATCGACGTGACGTAGTCGATATACTTGGGACTTTTCAATATGGTGACCTTGGCCTTAGGTCAAGGTCATAAAAAGTGCATAAACTCGTTTTAAGGGTTGTTGCGCCGCCCATGCCCCGCAAGTACGCAACCGAAATTCATGAAACCTTCACCAATCGACGTGACGTAGTCGATATACTTGGGACTTTCCAATATGGTGACCTTGGCCTTAGGTCAAGGTCATCAAAAGTGCACACAACTCTTTATAAGGGTTGTTGCCCCGCCCATGCTCCGAAAGTACGCAACCGAATTTCATGAAACCTTCACCAATCGACGTTACGTAGTCGATATACTTGGGACTTTTCAATATGGTGACCTTGGCCTTAGGTCAAGGTCATCAAAAGTGCATAAAACTGCTTAAGCATTGTTTAATGGGTCTTCGTGAGATTGAGAACCCATCTCTATTTCAATTTGTGAAGTTTTTCTTCTTCTGTATAGTTGTCGCGCACCCATGGTGGCGTGCGGCGTTCTTTGCTATGCGAGACGGTGAGTGGGTTGTGCTTTCAAGGAGTTGTGTGGATTGTCGTTGAGTTTATGTTGTCTGCTCAATAATTATGAAGTATCTCACTCGAGGATGTGCACGAAAGCTCATTATTTCGGACGCTATATTATGCTAATTAAATCTGAAATCACAGATCAAAGGAAATATTTGAACATCTCATCATTTTCTCCACATTATAAAAGTACAATAACGCTGTGCCGCGTGCGGTACAAGGAATTATTCATTGTTCATCCGTGGGCTTTTTCGGCCAGTCTGAAGGATTAAAAATCCATGTAAAAGCCGGGCTTGATATACGGAAGTGCAACGCATAAATCGCACAACAATTGGGACTTTCCAACTCTCCATTCATTTTAGTGTGTGAAAATTAGAAGAAAAAAAACTTACCAAGGTCTTCCTTACATGCCATATTTTTTACAATGCAAGAGCCCCTGATGTGTGGATGCTTATAAAGTATGCTGCAAATGGAGACCAATTCCTTGGTGATGTGGCAAGGGAGTACTATAAGTGCACAAGAATCTAATTCTTTCAAGTTCATTTTCTGATTTGAGCACACAAAAATACTTGACATGTGGACATTTAAGTGAAAATTATGGTGTTTTTCAATCGCCATTTGTCGATAGCTCACTGGCTTTTTCCTTCGTCACAGGTAACAACCTGAATGCCATAATTCTCCCTTGTAGTGAAAATATTTGATCCTAGTTTTTTCATGGCCTTCTTTATATTGTTCTAAGTTCTTTCCAGTATAATAGGCTCCCTGCCGTGCAAGTTAAATATAAAAAAATAATTGCGAAGTGTGCATTGTGTCCTGTGTCACTATGATTTGTCACGAAAGCACAAAACATCACTGCACTGAATTTTGTTTACATTCCATTGTTTTTATAGCCTTGCATTCGACCATATATGTGCATACAGTACAGCGCAAGTTCTATATATACTGCCTTGAGCGGAGTTAGCCTTAACACGCGCACTGGAGGGGGGGGGGGGCGAAATCCGCCCACCCCTCCGTTTTTTCGCAAATAACTGCAGATTTTACCGGTCGATATACGCGATTTTCGGTGTACCTGCTTAGAAATGAACGGCGCGTCGTTTAAAGGAAGAAAAATGGAAATCGCCCGACAATTTTTCAAGTTAGGGGCCGCTAAATTAAAAAAAATGTTATAGCGCCAGACAACAAAAATCGGCGCAGATGCGCTCCCGGTATACTGACAAAAGGGAAGTGTTCTAGGCAACACTAGGGACTTGCTTGATGCATATTGATATGCTGTATAGTTTCAAGGTCATGTTAGGTCACCAAGGTCAAGTCAGGTCAAGTTCATGACAGGTTAATGGAACCAAACTTGCTCAACTGGAATGTTGCCATAAATGCACTAATGGTTGTCATTTGTACTGTTTGTAATTGCGTTTCCATACTTTATTCATGTACTTCACTCCCTTCTTCACGAAGCCGATTGCTCCGAGCTGCCAGACGGAGCAGTCGGGCGGGCGGCCGGTTCCGGTAACTGGAACAGGTAACTGACCTGATAAAGTGGTGCTATATAGGTAACCTGAGGTCAAATGTTGGGTCTAGCATCTGCATTGCATCATTAGTAATGTCCGAAACATCATTGATGCCCATTTTTGAGCATTTAAACACAATCACAGCGATCCATAATGATGACAAGCCAAGCCACGCAAAACCGGAAAATTTTGCCAATCTGACCTCATTTGACCTTGAAGATATTGACCTAACGTCACAAAAAGTGCACACAATAAAGTTCACTATCGTGCCCATCCACCCTGCGAATTTCGTTCCTCCAGCTTTACTAGGAGCCGAGATCTTAGGGGGGGGGGCGGAATCCGCCTCCAGTGCGCGTAATTCTCAGAGGCCCTCCAGGGCGCGTGTTAAACTACCTCATCCTACATTGCACAAATGTGTGGTACAATGTAGATGATCGATATCTCAATCTACATTGGTGGTATATTAGTGGCATATCTGAGTGTGCTGTTCGAAGGAAAGCATATGATCTAGGTAGGGTGAGTGGATTTTAAGGTTGTTCTGCTTTGTTGGGAGGGAGCAGATACAGAGCTGAATGAGGCTGAAATAGATATTGGAGGGGAGAGACAGTATTGGATCCAAGGAGGCCGAATGGGCAGCCGCCCCCCCCCTAGGCCCAAACGGTAACGCCACCTCATCTGCTGGAATGCTACCCCTCTAGCCCCCTTGCCACCCCCTACTGTTGAAGTGCCACCCATCCGGGAGGTCGGAGTGCACCCCCCCCCCCCCCCCCCCTGGTCCCTGCTTCCCAGGAAGGCAAGTTAGTGCCACTCCAGCACATCTTTGGCCTCCACCAGCCCCACAGCTCAGCCACGCACACCCCGAAAATTCCTGTATCCGACCCTATTTGAGACTGCATTATGTGATGCTGAATATTCCTACAGGGAGGAGCCTTAAAATGTTGCAAGGTGTGGATGGCAGGAATTATGGATCCAGCACACAATTATGTTGGCATGATGACAAGTTTAAAAGAAACTATGAATTTACAAATGCTCCATAGATACCAAGAAATAAATAAAAGAAGTAGCAAAAGAAATATGAAAGATAATGCAACTATGAGCCACAGGGGTCAATGGCATAGGAACAGGGCAGTCGCCCCCCCCCCCAGCTTTGAAGCTGGTGGGCATTACCTGCCATCTTTTTATGGTCTGAGCACCCAGATCTCTCCACCCCCAGTAGAAAACATTTAAGTCTCAGAGCACATCCTGCCAACCCCCCCCCCCAACTTAAAAAATTGTACCTTATGCCCCTCACGGGGGCCATCTTGGTTACACTTTGTGGACACTAAGCACTAGTTGTCCACAACATGTGTCCATTCGTTATCCATGAAATAATGAAAGGAAATTATTTTCTCCTTTTAATGCCAGTATGCTATTTTTATAGACTGCGCTACATACCGGTGGGTGGGTCTACTCTGTTGCCCAGGGTTGTTGCCGTGCCGTGCCCATGCTCCGAAACTACTGAACCAAATTTCATCAAAACTTCACCAATCGATGCAATGGGGTCGATTTCCGTGGGACTTTTGACCGTGGACCGTGGGCAACAGAGTAGACTACATAACCTCACTGAAAATGGTGTGGTCCCCGCATTGTCCCGACTAGACACTGCCTCAATCACGCCGTGATCTAGTAGAGGTCGCGGCGCCTTGCCCGCGGAATTAACTGCAACTAATTTGTCGCACCTCTACCGATGACCCACACTAATCTGTATCCGTTCTTTGACAGTAGCGCCGCTGCTGCCTCAATCCTGTGTGCCGGGATCCTGCCATCCTGGTTTGGTCTGGCCGCATCGTCCGTCCATCACCTACATCAGACCTTCCTGAAATCCTTCTGAGGTTGGTTGTTTTCACCTACATCCTGTCCTGTGTTCTTACGTCGTTGACTTGCTGCTTGGATCCGTGGGTATCAGGCATGGTGAAAATTAAATTCGATGAAGCTGTCGTATGCTATATATGTCTTAGAAATATCAGAAAGAGTAATGCTAAGCGACATGCGCAAAACGTGCACAGGGTGGGGGAAAAGAACTTAAGGATTCTAGCAAGACATATGAGAGAGAGAGAGACAATGCGACGGAAGAGGCGGGATCGAGATGACCGTCCAGACCAGATCAGATGTATCACTGCCGTGGGGTCACAAATATTGTGACCAATAGTGGTTCCAGTACTGACACTTGCAGTACTTCACTAAGAGCATCTTGTCATGAAATCTTCATGCCACTTAGCACCACTCTCTACTGTCTATCTGAAAGCCATAGCTCAACCTGATTTTCATATCGGGATTAAATCGATATGTCTTATCGCACTGGTCTGTAGCAAAATGCAAACAGATCAAAACTTTTGTCAGCGAGATCAACCTTTTCTCAACACATGCTGGGTGTCTCGAATCGATTATGAGACGAGCATCTTACCCCTAGACCACTCGTCCCCCGTCAGCCATGGCGTTGAAGTCATCCAGCGGGGGCTGGGGTTTAGTTTTTACAGTTAGTTACAGTATAGTTTGGCCGAGGGTTCGGAAGGGCGTGAAGAGAGCCCGACAGGTGTAACAGTAGGGGGCAGCTAAAGAGGAAGAGAGCACAACGAAATCAGAAATTGTGCGTGAAGGAAGCACGTTCAGTAAAGATCAGATAAAGATCGTGCAGAAGGCACTAGAGGGAAAGTCGGGGGGTGGGGTGGAGGGAGCCCGGGGTGAGAGTGAGTGGCAGCACCGCCGGACTGACCGTTGAGCGTAGACGTCGTTGAAGAGGAGAACTGGGCACTGGTCCGAAGATGAAGCAGTCACTGGTGATAGTAGATGTAGAAGGCGTGAAGAGTAGAGCTGTCTTGAAGATGTCGCAAAGGTCGGTCTTGAAGGTTTGGGAGGTTGAGCTGAGGTCTGAGAGATGGCAGATTGAAAGGTAATGGTGGTATGTGGGAGGTGGGAGAGGGCTGAGGTGAGAGGTGTGTGGGCCGTGTGTAAGTAGGTAGGTGTATGGTGTATGGTGGTGTGGCAAGTGGCAGGTGGCAGTTGGCTTTTGGCGTCTTCCTCGGCTCCAGGTGCGCTTGCCGCGGTGTTCGGTCTTCCTCCGAGCAGCAGGCGGTCATTCGTCTTGTGAACGCTCTGTGCTCCGTGCGTGGCGTGCGCTTCCTTTATTCTATCCGATTGCGTAGACGTGCTAGCGAAGGGTTATGTCGCCGTTGACATGCTGCTGTAGTACCTCTCCAAGGCCAGTGCTGGAGGCGTCTCTGCGCAGGCGCATAGCAATGTTCGGCGCGTGACACGCTTGTGCTGCCAGAGCACGAGTTACTACAAATGGTCACTCAGTGATAGGTCGGATGACTCGTGATGGGATCGGCGACCCATGAGATGTTCACCAGCAATGGCGTAGTTTATAAGGTTGGTGCTGCCAATTTAAAAAAAAAGTTGGTGTTGCGCGGTGAGGCGACCAGGGTATTTTTCCGTAAAGTTTATATTGCAAGATCGAAAGCTGGTGTTGCACCTGCAATACCTGCAATATCTACTGCATTATCCACTCATGACGAGGCATGTATAAGGCTGTGCCATGTATATTATGTATAAATCTGTATCACGTTGGCTCCGTATATCTGAGACTACTATTATTGTACACTGTGTTGCAGGTGGTTGACATGGACAACGTGAATGACGATGGTCTAACACAACATGGCGGCCTACGCAAGACTCGGGCAAAAAAGCGAAGGTTTGGTGTCACGGAGACTGTGTCAGTTCTGCTTGTCGGGGATAGTTTGTTCAGAGAGTCCAGAGTCCAAAAACATGTAGCCATCCTCAACAAGAGCATCAAGCGAAATGCTCTTATGGCCGACACCATACTGTTCCAGTACACGGGGGTTCTGGCGTACCCAGGGGCATGCAGTGGAAGTGCTCGCGACCGAATCGTACAGGGAGTCCGCAGGGTTTGTGAAAGAAACCAAGAACAACTCGTACTAGCGGTATTGTGGATAGGGGGTAACGGGGTATTCACGAGAACTGGCGTGCGGATGGATGCTGAAGTTCTGCAGGAACTTAATAACCATCAGGAGTTGATCTCGCAGCTTCTTAGAATTAATAATAACTTGTGCCTTGTAGTCCTCGGCGTGCTATCACGTCCATCGTTGGGCGACCATAAACAAATTGTTAGAGAGGTAAACGAAGAAATGCGCGATCGGGTGAAAGCGATCTCTGTAGCAAATCAAAAACGAGCAACTTTCCAGAATATTTCCGGCTATTTCTGCCAACACCAGGAGCTCTTTGCATCCGACGGGGTGCATCTGACTGAGAAGGGAACAAGCAAGGTTCTGGAAAAAATATCGCAGTGGTACTGCTCAGAAGTCCCAATCAGATTTGCGCAGAGATAGGATGCAGGCGTGAATTGTGTGTTCGCGCCACGAGATGGTTGGTTAGTTATTGGTTTTACGACACGTCGACCGTTGAGTGATGTAGCGTCGCCAATCACTCACGCCGATTGGTCGCGGGGGAAGAGTAGCGACAGGTGAGACTCGAACCCACAACCTTTCGATTGTGAGACGAGCATCTTACCCCTAGACCACTCGTCCCCGCGCCCCACGAGATGAAATTCTGTTTTCGCAGCCGTTGCGTGGGAACGATAGTCGGGACATGGTGGTCCGTGTCAGGTGGTGTGAAAATGTTTTTTTTTTTTAAGAATGCGATGGCGGTGGTGGTCGTCGCATCTTTTATGTCCGACTGGCGCTGCAATTGCAAGCCCGGCTCGTCATGCTTTTAGTTCTGAGCTGTCTTCCTTAGCCTTTGACTCCTGGTCGAAAAATATCCTTTCCCTATGAAGTCCTCCCAATTTTCATTGAAAGTTTGCTGTCGCTCCTACCCGCCTGCATTGGTATGCCATTGTTTATTTCAACGATAGGATCTGGCATTGGAATATTAACACCTTGTGATTTCTACTTTGTACGACCATTCCACGCGAGAGTCGACGATGCCACATGGCTTGTGCACCCACATAGGTATGCCGTGAAAGAAACCAAGATTATCCTGTATAAAAATGTACTTCAGTACGCCGTGGCACGACTAAGTTGGTCTTGGTGTGCATGCCATGCATGTTATAGTCGGGCAACCACTGACCTGCATCTGTGATTGGAGTCACGTCTGTACATGGAGCCAGGAGCCTCCGCCTCCTCGGGTGCCTGGGCTGCATGCTTCACCTCTCGCTGGCTGGGTCATCTGCCCCAGACACGCGTACAACGCAGATGCGCATGTGTAGGTGGCGATTATCATTGCCCGAACCTAACCCTGTCGAGAGCCAGAATGGCAGATGCTGATGCAATGTGTTTGCATGGTGACCGACGGTGACTAGAGAATGTGGGTAGGGATGGGGAGATATCAAACATCTTCAAGATTGGGTTGCTGGCGTTGGCAATGTTCAACATTGGTGTGGTGTAGGTAGGCAGCATTGGTGTGTACGTAAAATAAACATGTTGATGAACAACCTGTACTGGATTTGAAGTGTTTTAATGGCTTGGACGCAGCTTGACCTGTGCGTTTTGACTTAACTGTTAGATTACCCCTGATTATGGGCCAATTTTACTTCTCGAAATCAAGGCGCGCGCCTTCGTCAGACCGACTTTCGTCAGAATGTAAACGTGTGATATTGCAATTTGCCGAAATATATGCATTTCAAGTTTCGTTCGGCATCTTCCGCTCCTCACAAAGTGGGCACATTCAGCGCCCGTTCGATGACATGGAATATCTGAATCCCCAAGCATGTCTTCACGCAACATCAAAACCGCTGAACAATCCTCACACACGGTATAACCTCTCCACCTGAAATGTGCCAACTACGAAAGAAACACAGGTGGCCGAAAGCTGTTTTCGGTTTGTGGGCGGCGGGGGCGGTGATCGGCACGTGACATCTGACTCCATGCCAGAGTAGGCTGCCCCTTAGAGGGTTGTTCGTTACATGTTGAAGGTCGCTGGAAGTCGGCACGCGCCGCAGGCTAGGGATAACGTAGTTCAAGAACTCTCAAAGGTTCACATGTTGCTATTTCTACTTTCAGCGGCGAAGATTGACGGATGTGTGTATCAATGTCGTCGGTGGCCTCCCGATGCATCGTTGGCGATGGAACGCTACGCCCGGAACCACACACAGTACTCGTTCACATGTCAAGTCGTGTCATGCCAAGCATTCGATTCGTTAACGCGGTTTCGCAAGGGCCGGACCAGATCGCTGCCATGGCCAAGAAATCCGTGACGACTCGCAATTTATATTCCACCTGCGTCAAACATGAAACTTCATGGCACAGTGGCTGTACGATTCCAGACACATTTTCTCCATCCCTCGGTATGATAGTTTAACTATCAATCCAGGCAGAGGCACGAGGAGCCAGATGGAAGGTTATTGGATGTTTTGGGTGCGACAGGAAGGCATGGAGCAAAAATAACTGAATATCACGAACGTGAAATGGGAGGGAAGGAGGGCGCCTCGTATTCTAGGCTATGTATAGTTAACGGCGTAGAGTGAACACTAAATTTATCCATGTGACGTTCCACCGATCAGGAAATGTATGAATCATACCCAAATACATTCAATACCATGTCTGCCCGCCCTAGGCGCAGCGAAATAAAATTTGGACAACTGACGCGTATTACGGTCGTAACTTCTTCCAGACGGCTGCGCCGAGAGCCCGTCCACGTATGAACGGTAAACACAACCACGCATAAATTCCAGTACGCAACGCACGCACAAATCGTGGCGTACACAAGAACGGTTCAACCGCACACCGTCACGCACGTAACGATGCTCACGCAGCGCTAAAGTCTGACACATAAACAAACACCTTATACATGGCAACGTTAATGTTTTGCAACGAAATATTCAATCGAAATAGGCCTTCCGCACACCATACACAACCGCCACCACATACCACACACCACACAGCCACCACCACCACACACCACACACAACCACTACCACACCTTACACAACCACCACCACCACACACCGCGCACAACCACCCCCACATACCACACACCAGACACGGCCACCGCCACACACCGCACATAACCACCACCACACACCACACACAACCACCACCACTACACACCAGACAACCACTACCACAAACTGCACACAACCACCACCACATACCACACACAACCACCACCACCACCACCACACACCACAAACCAGACAACCACCACCACATGACCTCATACACACACAAACACACACACAACTGCCGCCACCACAACACACCACACACTACACACAACCGCCACACACCAATGGCAGATCAGGCTATTCTCACCAGTATCACATGCCAATGGGCCGGTGCTGGATCCAATGCACTGAAAACTGCCTTTTGCAATGCAGATTGAAATTGATGTGTGCAGAACGCCACTCCTCGTCTTTGGTAAATATGCCGCCCGTTGAACAATGACAGATCAGGCTATTCTCACCAGTATCACATGCCAATAGGCCGGTGCTGGATCCAATGCACTGAAAACTGCCTTTGAACGCCACCCCATCCTTCTGGTAAATAGGCTACCCGTTAACTAATGATGCTCATATTGGAGGCTAAATATTGACGTTCAGAACGAATTTCAACTTCATCGTGTGGGCATTCGACAACAAAGTCTTGACACCGTTCGATATGATAATGGGAGAAGAATCTGTTTGCAAAGCAGGGAACCTCTGAAACAGGCATGATTTTGAGATGTGGTAAGACATTTTTGCCATTTTGTTCATTGTTTCATAACGTTTCAAATCAGTTCCCGTGCCCTTGCTATACTCCCAACGCTCCTTATGTGTCAAAATGATGTCATGGGGTGGCTTCATCCTTTTGTGATCAAATTGGCTACCGCAACTTGTATATTTTTTATTATATGGACCACATGCCTCGACAAAGAAGGGTTCGTTGTTTATGTGGATGGGGCGCCTTTTCAGTGACGGCTTTTGGCACGGTTTGCAGCCAGCTGATGCTGGGATATGAAGCGAGTTAGTAAGGTTGAAGATGGGTGTTTTTGGTTCCGACGTACAAAACGACTTCAGCAGTTGTTGCTGTTGGTAAATTGTCATCTGAAAAAGTGCTTCCAATTGGAACGCAGTGCTTAAAGAAGGGGGCTACTCGGTAATCACCACAGGCCGACAACGCCCGAGTGACCTCTAAGGATTCGAACACTACCAGATCCCTTGTTATGTCAATGAAGGCATTTATGCTTGACTTTTTGTGATCTACAACCTGTTTTAATAGTTTGTTCATGCTTTCAGCACCATTTGTTGTGAAATTTTTCCCTATGATGGATGAGACCATTTTCGACACCTTGTATCGTGAGAGGTAGTGAACAAATTTGGATGCTTTGTCCTCCAACTGGCACCATTTCATTGCAACGCTGGCAAAAGCCTGTCTGAACTTTTCTTCATTACCTATGTTGATGAAACCAACTGCACTGTCGCATAGATCACGCAAAATCACGGTTATGGTGCCGTGCGATAGGCATAGATGCTGCATCTTCCTCTCAATGTTTTTTAAGTGGAACCGACAGAGAAGGTGCTTAGCGCTGGGGAAACATGTCTGAAACGGCCTGTACAGAGAAATATCATCGTCTGAGCCAAAAGCGACGAGTGACTTATCATACTTAATGAGCTGTCGTATTTTTGAGGCAAAGGCAGAATAAGCCATTTCATCTTTCTTGGTATGGATCATCATGGGTCCCAAGGAAGTTGGATGCTTCCCCGTCCCAGCTCTAGTTACGCTAAGATTTTCGAAGGATGTCACGGTGACGTAAAACGAGCCCAAGTTGAATGTGGTGTCCACACTCAGCGCAGGGTAGCATTTCGAATTGCAACAGAACCGGTTTATATCGATGATCTGTTGGTCACTGTACATAAAAACTATCGGCTGACTTGTGAACGATATTTCACGAGCAAACCTTTCTCCTATAAAGTCCGGTTGATTTTCGCTGATTATCCTTTCGAATAATGCCTGAAATGGGTCACTTCGGTGGGTTTGTGTATTACTTGGTTCGGTAGTTTTAGCACGCTTGTACTTAAGGTTTTTAACTTGCATTGAGTCCCGGAGAGCCACATCTGGATCTTCCAGAACCCTCTTGCGGTACACAGGTTTTGGGTACGACGTTACTACTTCAGCCGCCACGTCGCGAAGAAGAACTCGTGACGTCCTTGTAAATCGTCCCCCAGATTTTGAATTTCCAGGAACGTGATGTACACTGGTGGAGATATTCCTTACATACTCGATGAAGATGTCGTACTTTTTGCCACCCTCTATTCCTTCAGTTAGTGCAACCATTTTTCGGAACGACTGCTCCACGACCAGCCGATAACTTGTCCTGGTTACATTCACTACGTCCTTCTCGGAGACTTTGCGGAATTTGCTTGAATTTCCCCGCCTGGATGTTATAAAATAGCCCCTCTTCTTAACCCTGCATGGCTTGATTTCATACGTTAGGGGATCAATGTGAAAGGTATAGGTGTGCGTCGAATAAGCACGCCAGGAGCCCAGGTCGTCGCCCGCCGCATCAATGACGTTTTCTGGTGTATATGACACCAAGAAGGAAGAGGACGTCGTGACCCGTTTGGGAATTATTTCTTTTTTTTCTGCGCCGCATGGAACCCCCAGATACACTGCTTCCAAAACCGTTTTTGATGTTGAGAAATTTAAATTGTGTACGTCATGCACGTCATCTGTGTCCAGTTTGCCTCTGCACACGCCATGCACACCAAGCAATTTCCCACTTTCAGAACAATGTGCATTTCCCAATTCACATATGCCGGACACATCTAGTACACGAGTCATGTGTGGTGACGCCGTGTTTGAATCACCATTTGCAACTTCTGTATCCGAACAGCTACCATTCATGTCATCTACATCAGGCCAATCACACCGCACATCACCAGCATATAACCCATCACCGCACACATCACCGCTAGATTGCTCGGGATCACACTCGGACCTCAAGTACCACACGTCACATGCATCCGACCTGGTTTCGCCACACACATCCAGGACCACGTTTCCATACTGGGTAGCTTGCGCTACAGAGGGATCCTCGCATTTCGTGACACACTCAGGAACACACGTGTTCCGCGGATCCTGTTTCCATGGGGTAGAAGGGACAGTTGTGTCCAGAGTGCCTGGTGATGACTGAGGTGCTTTTGATTTGTTTGTACCAAGAGCCAAGGGATACAAGGGAACAAAATGATCGGGCTGCCATCCCCCTGCCCCATACTTTCGGTCTTGGCGAAGCGCAGACATACTTGATGTGCACCTTGTTTTTTGCAACCACATCTCCACCAGGCCTGGGAATGATCTCAGTGTTCATCTCTCGCATGATCCAATGATCTTTCCCATGGACTGGTGGATACACAGAGACGAGTGGCCGTCCAATGACCGTAGCTGCGGCCACCATGTGCCACATACTGGCCCATCTTCCCGTACGCCGGCACCAGAGGGCCTCTGACATCAGCTGGTCACTGGTTAACGTACTTATCCATGACAGTGGATGCGCCTCATAGAAAGTCACATTTATGCACAGCTCAATGACAGTGCGAACCCTGAGCTCTGTGGCGTAGGCCTCAGATTTTGCAATAGCCAGTGAGAGCGAGTTGGAAAAAAAACAATTTCCATCACCCGACGTGGACATAGGCAAGAAAGTAGGAAGGTCACACAGGTCAAGGTAGGTTTGCGCGACAGGATCCGAACCAGATCGGAGATATTGAAACGTTGACTCATCGAATACGCCACCAAATTTTGTAGTCACATCTGCCGAAAGATCTTCACATGCTGCTCTGAATAAACTTGGGTCGTCAAATTTCGACTGGTTCCAGTCACGAAGCACAGATTCAAAGAAGGTACTCCTGAAATTCATATTTGCAAAACAGCTGATCTTTGGATATTACTGCAATGAGCGTAAGGGTAGCACAGTGGGACTTACCGAAGGACAGGTGAGACAGGAATCCGACTGGAATGTCAATGATGTGGATTAGTATTACGGACAAAGGGTGGGTTCCCATTTTGTTGATGGAGGAAGTGAAGCAGCAGGGCTAAATGAAAAGTGTCCACTGAATGAAAATTTATCATTCAGCTCCCCCGAGGAACATATGCCCCCATATGGAAATTCCCAGATCTGCCCCTGGTCAGAGTACATCCTAGTACGATTTTCTGGTGACACCTCTGGCCAAAAACCTTTCTGTAAACATTGATATGATGTAAAAATCACAAACAGCAAGTATTTGTGGCACCCATGCTTTAGCTTCCTGGCAGCACCATTTGCTGTTTTATATGTACATGTATGAACATCGATTGGTGTTTCGGATCATGAAATTTGAATTACATGCAACCCTACACAATTTTAGTGCTGTAAAACACGAACACAGCTCCAAATGTGTTTTTTTGAAAAATTTCCCCTTCTTGACTGACATTTCCAAAGAGACATTTTGACATCCTAATATACAAATTAGACCAGTAGGATTCGTTTCAGCTATTCAGTTTTGAAACCAGCCCAATAGATAGTGAGAGCTTGGGGGGGGGCGAAATCCACCATCACCTCGATAGATTCAGGTCTAACACAGTCCTACCATAATATGTTTAAGGTTTCAGTCATGAAGTTGGGATAGGGTCAGTAACATAAACATGTTCATACATGTGTTACAGTGAACTTGCTAGAAGCTATGCCTTTGCTGGTAATAGCATGTCATGAGGAATATAGGTATATTAAACTGCTTATACACTTACATACTTAGGCTCATGTCATTCAAAACTTATTAGGTGGTTGAAGCTCAATCCTGAGCCCATAGCACACTTGCATGTGCACCCTTGTTTGCATATATTGACACATACCTAATCTAGGTAGGTGTAGGGAAATGATTAGGGGGCACAATATATGGGCAATGGTCAGGCACAAATTGATTGGGAGGCACACTCCATAGGGTCCCATGTGAAGTTTAAATTATTTGTGGGGGGGGAGCAAACATTCAGGTGACAAATGCTCTCGAAACTGTACGAAACAACACCTACGATTGGATGCACACTAGATTTGTCACCTATATATTTCAAACTATGAAGGAAAAGAACAATGAAAGGTATAATTTTGTTTGGTAACAGGCTGTCTCTTATTCCATTCACTCAAAGCAGCCCAAAGGGAATTATGCATCCTGTGTGTCCAGCATGATCACATTGCAGCAGTGTTCAAAATCATGATTTATGAATTTGAGGCAAGGATGTGAATACAATCTAAGAGTGAGAGAGCATCCAAATCCTGAGAACTAGTCGTTGGTTATTGGTTTTACGACACCCCGACTGTTCAGTCATATAGCGTCGCCAATCTCTCACACCGATTGGTCGCGGGCGAAGAGTAGCGACAGGTGAGACTCGAACCCACAATCTTTCGATTGTGAGACGAACATCTTACCCCTAGACTACTCGTCCCCCCTGAGAACTAGTCATCAAAATCAGAAATTACACCTACTTTGAGGTAAGGAATCAGCTGAAGGTGGTACCATTTTCATCGTCCACCACAAATTCCACATATATAACTTTTTTTGTGCTCACATCCTGATGCCTAACTGAACAAATTTACATATACTGACACATTGGATGTGTCAGTGAAAGGCTGTTAAGAGTTACAGGTGAAAAAAGAAGAAATAAAATTGCAGCCACCTGGCAGATGCAACACATTTGCCACAAATAATCACAACCACTACCAAATGATTATTCTTTGCCGCCTCCAGAAAAAAGCATCATATTTATGCTAAAAAGAGCTGTATTTTTTTGCAGCACATGGGTGAGAAAGTCTGATTATTTCATCACTGTACTTTATTGCCATACCATCAATGTGGCACCTTCAGCCTTACGCAAATGCTTTCTTCATTGAGCTACAATGTATGCCCAGTTGCATTCTCTATGCATTTTTAACATTCTAATATTTTTTACATGTGATTTATGAAGTCTCATGCAGTGTCAGTAGATTATCAGCCTGCCCATAACATGTACCAGTCCCTTCACCAATTGCAACACCACAGCCTCACTAACTGTACCACTGGCCACCCACCCTGCACATACAAGATCTCATTGAAAGTGCCATACATTGCACAATCTGGCATTGTGGTATATTTTTGTATCACAATCTGCAATTGTGAGCATAGGCATGATACCTACTTACCCATAGGTACACTGCTAGAAATGAGGCAATGAGACTTAATAAACACACATGAAGAAGCATAATGTTTATAATTTTTGGGAAGGTTCTCAAGTTTCGGTATGTGGTGCATACTCCAACCAATTCCACAACAAACAATTTACTGCTGTAATGATAGGTTAGATTATATTAGTTTTTCATATGAATCAATAATTTTTTGGGGGTATGAATTTTTCTGGCTTTCTTAATAATATGGTAGGATCAAGATGAACATTGCTAACTAGGGAAAGGGTGTTCATGTGGGTGTGCAGTGTGAATTAAGATGATACTATGGGATTAATGTGAGATCAGATACTCATCCCATGAGCATGAATCTATGATGTTGGAGAAGCACAGGTATGGACATTTGTCAATAGAAAACCATTCAGGAAATAGAGCATTAGACCTACATAATTCAACTGTAAAATGGAGTGAGAACTGACGCTGAAAACGCCGATAAATGTGATGGTAATTAGTACAAATATAAGTACGTAAGCATGCGAAGCCTCCACCCATGTAGGTATACTGCCTAGCCTCCACTCATGGTAAGCAGAATTTCGTTAAACTGGAACAGCAAGTGAGGAGTGAAAAAGACGAAATGTATTACGGATACTTCTGCTCACCGAACGACCAAAATATCAACGAATTGCAGTCATACCCATGGCACAAATTAACAGAAATGTGGGCATTGCCTATCACAACAACATACCCAGAAGACAGCAGAAGCAAGGGAAATTAGGATTGGCCTTGGGACGATAACACAATAAATAGTGATGGTCAATCGTGTTTCATAACATGGTTGTAAAGTAGTTACTCGGAACACGGTATGGTTTGGTCGGCGTTATGTTAAATAACGTCGTGCGTGCGCAAAAAATAACGTCAGGCATGTAATCACAATTTCACCACAAAATACCACCCGCCAATCCCCCATACGGTTGTTGGGTTGCTTCAGTTTCATTGTTCACCTTAAAGAACATGGCTGCAGCAGCAAAGGCATTATGGATAACTTTGTAAGGATTTTGTACGCATTTACTCATATTGAAAAGTCCCAAGTATATCACCATGTCACGTCGATTGGTGAAGGTTTCATGAATTTCGGTTGCGTACTTTCGGAGCATGGGCGGCGCAACAACCCTTAAAAAGAGTTTTATGCACTTTTGATGACCTTGACCTAAGGCCAAGGTCACCATATTGAAAAGACCCAAGTATATCGACTACGTTACGTCGATTGGTGAAGGTTTCATGAATTTCGGTTGCGTACTTGCGGAGCATGGGCGGCGCAACAACCCTTAAAAGGAGTTTTATGCACTTTTGATGACCTTGACCTAAGGCCAAGGTCACCATATTGAAAAGTTCCAAGTATATCGACTACGTTACGTCGATTGGTGAAGGTTTCATGAATTTCGGTTTCGTACTTTCGTAGCATGTGCGGCGCAACAACCCTTAAAAAGAGTTTTATGCACTTTTGATGACCTTGACCTCAGGCCAAGGTCACCATATTCAAACGTTTCGAGTATATCGGCCATTCCACGTCGATTAGTGAATGTTTCATCAAATTCGGTTCAGTACTTTCTGAGTATATGCGTGGCAAATTTCCTCAAAAAGGATTTTGTGTATTTTGGTGACCTTAACCTAACGTCAAGGTCGCCATATTCAAAGCCCTACGTATATCGATCACGTCACGTCGATTGGCAAAGGTTTCATGAAATTACATTTAGTAGTTTCGGAGTATGGGTGTGGTAAAAAGTCTTAACAAATGTTTTGTGCTTTTTTAGTGACCTTGACCTAAAGCCAAGGTCACCATATTCAAAAGTCCAAAGTATATCGACCATGTCACGTCGATTGGTGAAGGTTTCATGAAATTCGGTTCAGTAATTTAGGAGCATGGGCACCGCAATTATTTCCAATAAAGATGTACTTATTTTGTGACCTTAGGTCAAGGTCAAGGTCACCATATTGTAAAGTCCCAAGTAAATCGACTATGCTGCATCGATTGGTGATGGTTTCATGAAATTCAGTCGAGTCGTTTAGGAGCATGGGCACTGCAACATTTTCAAAATGGATTCAAAATGGCCGCTCCAAGTTTAAGGGGTAATTTAACAGCTTTACGTATCGGTGAGAGTCACCATATTCAAAAGTCCCACGGAAATCGACCCCATTGCATCGATTGGTGAAGGTTTGATGAAATTCGGTTCCGTAGTTTCGGAACCTGGGCACGGCAACAACCCTGGGCAACAGAGTAGACCCACCCAACGTCGCGTACCTGTGCGGATCACAGGCGGGAGCGATAGATCTGGAGCATTAACACGCGGACTGGAGGGGGGTGGCGAAATCCGCCCACCCCTCCGGTTTTGTAAATAACTGCAGATTTTACCGGTCGATATACGCCATTTTTCGCGTACCTACTTAGAAATGTCCGGCGCGTCGTTTAAAGTGAAAACGGAAATCAGCCGAACAAATTTCGAGTTAGGGGCCGTTAAAGTCAAAACATTTCGTAGCGTCAGACCACAAAAATCGGCGCTGATGCGCTTCCCGTATATTGGCAAAAGGGAAGTGTTCTTGGCAACACTAGCGACTTGTTTGATGTATATTGTTATGCTATATAGTTTCAAGGCCATGTTAGGTCACCGAGATCAAGTCAGGTCAAGTTCATGATAGGTTAATGGGACCAAACTTGGTCAATTGGAATGTTGTCATCAATGCAAATGACTGTCATGCGATTGATGTCGCTTTGCATGTTACTTCCTACACATCCTGAAAACTACTGTTCGTCAATGTGTACCTAAGCGTTTCCATACTTTATTCATGTACTTCACTCCTTTCTTCGCGAAGCCGATTGCGCCGAGGTGCCCGACGGAGCAGTCGGGCGGGCGGCCCGGTTCCGGTAACTGGAACAGGTAACTGACCTGATAAAGTGCTGCTATATAGGTAACCTGAGGTCAAATGCCGGGTCTAGCATCTATATTGTATCATTAGTAATGTCCAAAGCATCATTGATGCCCATTTTGGAGCATTCAAACACAATCACAGCGATCCATAATAATGACAAGCCAAGCCCCGCAAAACAAGACAAATTTGACATATGTGACCTCATTTGACCTAAGGTCATGAAATCTGCACACAATAGAGTTCACTACCGTACTCATCCACCCTGCGAATTTCGGTACTCCAGCTTTTATAGGAGCCGAGATCTTAGCGGGGTGGAATCCGCCCCCCCCTCCAGTGCGCGTAATTTTCAGAGGCCCTCCAGGGCGCGTGTTAAAACACGCGTACCAGGGTGAAGCACTTCGTTTTTGGCTCCGCTGCCCCGCTCAAGCTGGTCGCCTGGACATAACAGAAAGAAGAAAGGCCGGTCGACCTTGAGGCCAGCGATCCTCGGTGGAAACTCCAGATGGCCGCTAGCTTCGGGGAAAACGAAAAAACAATGGTGGCGACAGAACGTCACGAAGACCCCAGGTGACATCGGAAAGGCATGGCCACAAGCAAATTCAAATGTATGATGGCCCACTGCCGACCAATCATTACGCTAACTTTCTACTCGGAGTGACCGGCAGGACAGAAGGACCCACACTGGGAGCAGCGACTCGGAGAGCAGAATCACTCGGACGGAGTTGAAGTGACGGACAGCCGGAGGGCGACCAACATATGGCATGTGAGTGCCGTCTGTTTATCATGCTTTCCTCCTTCCAAACGGTACCGGACCGACCTTATTTCTATGACAGCTATTGTCTCTTCAACCTCATTTCACTTTGTTGAAAGGAGTGAGCCGTCTTATGAGGGGGACCAAATTCAGGCTAAATTCGGGGACGGATAGTGTGTCGCGTATTAACCCATGCCCCGTCTTTCCGGTCATATCCTCACACCCCGTCTCGGGAGGGGGTTTGATACAACACCCCCGCCCCTCTAATCTCCAAACTAAGCGTCGCACCAAAACGAAAGAGGAATCACCAGGAAGCACAAGACGAGTTAGGCCAGACACAACCCCCAAAATTTAATCACCCAAAAGTGACGTCACTAGGGGGCCTAGGTTTTCACGGCATATATCATGTCTTTGGCTCTGGGGGAGTTCATTTTGGGGGAGATTTGAAGAAAACAATCTTTCGAATCAGAAAAGGAAGGCGAAATCGACCATGGCCATAAAATGTTTGTCGACCTAAAAACAAAATGTTTATAATTATTTTAAAAGTCCAAATTTTGAGTTATCAATTTTCTTTAATTTTAATTTTTATAATGGATAGAACGGACCGAAAAACGTTGTTTGAAGTCAACTTGCCCTCATAAAAAATGCTTACTTTAGCTAGAATCTTCGATTTTACCTCTAATGGGCAAATATGCAAAACTAATAAGGATTCAATAACGGGATTTAAAAAAAAAAATGATATGGTGTATTTTGTTTCGTCCCCAAAGATAAACAAACGCTGACAGTTTCATTAAATATCTTTTTCCGTTAAAGCGTGATGACTGGGCACTTTTCTGGAGGTGACCTCACTTGATCTTGACTAACTCGTTGACCCTCGATGACCTGACCTCAAAATTTTTACACACTCTACCAAATTGTGGGGAAAAAGTATGCCAAATTTCGGTGCGCTGACGCGCGCCGTTCATTCACAATCTGCGGAAAACCTTAGGGGGGCGCCTATCACCCCCCCCCGAGACGGCGCGGGTTAATGTACTTGAAAAGAGATATGTGGTGCATGGATTAGGAGTGTTTACATGTCGTAATGCCATGAGATGTACATACATGTAAACATATTACATTAAGCATAGTAATGTTTGAGGGCACTAGCAGAGACACAAAGCAACTACTCGGCATTTGGCGGACAGGAGGGCAGTGGAAAAGGACTTCGTGCGAGTAAATATGGAGCATAGCTTGGGATAACGGTTAAGAATAAGAGGCAAACATCCGTTCCGAACATCCGTCGTGTAGGATCTTCGAGTCGAAGCGGCCGTGAAAAATGGCAATCGGTCGAACTGAGAGCACGCATGTTAAGAACTATGCGTGTAACATCCGCCATGTAGGACCCTTGGATTGAAGCGGCCGTGGAAAATGGCAATCGGTCGATCCGAGAGCACGCATGTTGAGAACTGTGCATGCAGCAATCCCTGTCTTCCCCTCTTCGTCCAATGCACTCGACCCTTACACAAACATGACTAAAACATTAAAATGATAAACCTACATGCCGTGATGCAGACTAGTTTAAATATCAAACTTTAAGGGAACTCAAGGGATGGGTGGGTGTTCAGTAGCGTAGCTCTGCTCCTGTGATGAACGTCCACACAAAATAGCACTAAGGTCAAATAGCGATGGCCGCTTAACAGCCGCAGCAAGGCGACCCTCCGTGGAGATCAGTGTAAATCGAGGATGACGTCAGAATGCGATCCTCTCGGACCGGTGACGAAAGCGCAGTACATTTCTGGCAACTAGGTGGTCAGCGGGAGCATATTTACGTCCGCGACTGAATGGCGGGCCGTGCTTCGGGTGCTGAGGGGCACGCGTCGCGCCTTTCGCTCGGATAGTGTCACAAGTAACCGACAGATAGACGTGGTTAGTACCGTATGTACCAGAGTACACACGGTATAATTGACTCAGTCTCGACATGACAAGTGATAATTCACTCATGACGTTTGGATACTTGCCTGGAATTAACTTACCATATCAAGTAAATTTAAAAGCGAGGCGGCCGACCTGCGAGCCGTCCTCCTACGGACCAAACGTTTCCGGGTAATGATAGTAAGAGTTGAAGCCAGCATAAATTGTCTGGAATATAAATATTGCGGTATATAGTTTGTGTTGGATTTTTTAAACTACACTATGAAGCGATGAAGTGAACACTGCAGAAGCATTAACTCAAACCAAATGGTTCTTTGACCGCAAAACTCCAATGGCTTCTGGGATCTAGGGGCGCAGATTGGCTTCGAGCACGGTATGCATGTGGGGCCGTTACTAGATGCATTGCGTTCGTCGAGTCTGGCGTCGGACACTAGGCTAGAGGACAAAATGCCCGGCAATTAGTCCACCTCTGTTCTTTGTGCGTGGGGCATGGATTTTGCAGTGGTTCGAAGGATGCAAGGAGGGATTTGGCATGCCGTAAGTCCCGAGGCTGAAAGGGTAGGACCGGCGACGATATAGTATATAAACGACCAGGGGACGTACCCAACGTGGCAGGGATCGGTGTCGACTCGTTGGGTTCGTAGAGCTGGTCGCACGTTATCTGCGAAAAAGGCACGGTGAGACATATACTATTATAATATTAGGTAGGTCAGTCATAGACACCATAGCACTTACACAATCAGTCATAGCATTTACACACCTCGGAGCCAGTGAATGAGCCCCATCGTAACATTGAGACTTAATATGTATAGGCGAGTAACACTACCAATAATGACGAGGCCAGCTATGATTGGCAGTCAAAGGTTTAAACAAGTTTACCCCCATACCTTCCAAAAAAGAGCAATGGTCTGCCAATATGTGTGTTTGTGTGCCGCTTAGGGGGACGGAGGGGGGGGGGCAGGAGCCAAATTGGGGACCAAACACTTATTAATGAATAAGGAGAGAGTGAATATGACGAGCGAATGTGACCGAATGAGAAAAATGAATGTGCGTTCGGTAGCTTTAAGGACCAGAGCAAGCCACTTAGGGCTCAACACAGGCACCTATTTCGTGCGGTACATTGCACAAAATTATGCTACTCTTAGCACTCAAAAAGCACCAACCGGGGGCAAGCATTCAAACCACGGACAATTCCATAGTGATGAATTTTCTAATACAATATATGAATTATAATTTAGCGAGTGATACTCACTTGCCTATGTGGTGATCCCAAAACTTGTACCTTACAATTTATACAAATACGTGTAAGGAAGGGTAGTTCGCACAACACCAAGCCGGCTTGGGTTGGATGAATGAGTGGTAGAGGTTGTGGGGCAGTGAGCACAACACCAACACACTGGCGCTAAAAGCAAAGGAGAAATCCAGCCCAGTTCAGCTTAGGTTATCTTTTACACAACTCGAGAGAAACCGCAATCACAGCCCTCCCCCCATACACCCCACACCCCGCCGACGGCAGATACCCCCACCCCTCACAAGGGCAGATCATCTTAATAATTTCATGGGAAGTTCGTTCAGTCTTGTTGGTTTCTTTTCATCAAATGCATTAAACAGATGTAAAGCTTCTCATTAACAAACTTTAACAAACAAACCAGAGTAGGCATCGGCTGTGTGTTATTAGGGTCAATGGTCTCTATGAGTCTGAAATGTCAAGTCTTGTCTGCGCGGAAATGTGCTCATTAAGAACAGCGGCTTTACCAAGGCTGTCAAAGTTATCATAAGTTGTTATAAGTTGTATCACCGTTTGGTCATAAATGGAGTGATGTGGTTCTGTCTCGCCTGTGTCCTATGACATTTCTGGGAACTTGATGATGTTCATAGGGAGTATTTATACGTTCCAATAGTCTGCTAATGTGATCCTGCAGTTTGTTTCGGATACACTTGTGCGTTCGTTTTCGTAACTATGTTTCTGTGTTATTTGGGGCGGCACCATTCATTGTCTTTTTGTGTTAATTTGGTTCGTCTAAGCGTAGGTAGTAAATAAGTAAACGCTGTTTCATTTTTTTGCATGCTCTGCTGATGTCTAAGTTATCTAGGAAACCTGTTTTCTATTAGGCTTTACTACGCCCACTGCCCGCTTATCTAATTTCTCTCCGTTCCCTCTTCCAGTTCCGTCCGATGTGCCCCAATTCATCCCGTTGTAAGAGCTGAGGACAATCAGGAATTATTGTCATCTAAACGCTTACTAGACGCAAGATCCTGCAGAGTCAACGGACAAATATCTTCTCCACAACAAAATGCTTCCCTTGAACACGCATAGCTGTCCAAAGACGTTGTTTGTGCAATGGGTACCAATTTGGTGTCCCATTCCCCTCCAACTTCTGCCTTTATCGGGGCAAGTCCCTATTATTCCGGATAAAATGTTTGCTTAACCCTTTCCGGGTTTCCGGTCAGGTCCTCACACTCCGTATCGAGGGGGTAGGTCATTGTAAGCGTACATAAAACCTCCAAACTATGCGTCGCACGAAAACAAAAGAGATGTCATTGGAAAGCACTCGACGAGTATGGCCAGAAACCATCCCCAGCATTTTCTTTCCTCAAAAAGTGCCGTTACTAGGGGCGTATAATGCCACGATTGACGTCATGTTTTCGGCTCAAGGGAATTAATTTTGGGGAAGGTTTCGAAAACAACATTTATTTTTAATCAGAACAGGAATTCGAGATGAATCGTGATCCCAAAATGTGTGCCAAACAGAAAAAAAAGTTTTTAACTTTGCAAACTTCGTTTTACTTCTTTGTATTTTTCTTTTTTGTACTTCGCGCCGTTCTTTGACTATCCGTGGAAAACCTTACGGGGGGCGCATATCACCCTCCCCCCCCCCCACCCGAGACCGGGCGGGTTAAAGTGGGGCAAGTAATAAAAGCAATAGAGCATGCGGCTCTCCATCTGTAATTACGGATGTTTTTTGTATGTGATAGTCAATTCAGTTGTATATCTTGCTCGCAAGCGGAGGCACTCCAGGATTATTGGTTCTGCCAAATAGTGAATTTTATCCCGCTCTTCCCATGTTTAATGATAGACCCCGTACCAAACGTTCAGGATTCTTGTCGCTGTATTGGTAGTAGCAGAGGATAAAAAGTACCCTCTTGCCCTCCATGAAGGGTAGCAGATGGACATGATAACGTGCAACACCTTGGTAGCACAATCTTGTCCAGAACATTAGCAGCCCTATTGTGTTAAAATGGATGTTTCACGCAAATGAAGATGCTTACCAAAATTGCATGCATTAACTTGGAAAACTTGTAGCAAAGATAGATCCAGAAATGTTTAGGGGGCAGGGGTGGGCACTGGAAAAGCGCCATTTCCTCGGAGATGCACCACTGCGGAAGTCCCCAGAACGACGTCTTCGGCAGAAACATTGTTGAACGGGGTAGGGGTGCCCTCAAGCATGCTGAAGTGGCGCCTTTTCATCTCAAACGGGCGCCTATTGGTCTCAGCCTTTTCCTCTAAGAAGGGAACCTTGGGCTGATAAATCCCTGGAGCGGAAGGTGGACGGGTTCACTCGAGTCTTCCTGGAGGGGTACCACCTTTCCATACGAAGGGAATATGTATGCCTCCAGTGTTTCCCACCTCTTGCATCCGCCTCTGATTTGAAGATATTTGGGTATATTACTTCGTGTTCTGATAGCAACCGTCCGTGGAAGCCACATATCGTATATTATTTCCGTTGCGGGTCAGGGCCTCCTCTAACATGTTAACTAGGTGGGATTCGTCCCACCTAGTTCCGTGATATTCCACCTAGTGGAGCGAAAAAATCCCACCTAGTCGAAGGGAGTTTTAATGAAGAAAGCAGCGAAATAAAAACTTTCTTATCGTCCTGGTAGCGATAGTGATTTTTTTATTGGAACGGTGCATTGTTTTCAAGAAGAAAAATTGCACTAAGTTGGCTGAGCTTATGCTGAGGTCAAGCGACCGGGAAGACTCAAATGTGAAAGGTTTCGGTGAAAAATTCATCCTACTAAACCAGCAATTATTTACATTGTTATTAATTTATTATTATCAATTTCAACAATCTATTAACGGTGGTATCACAAAAACATGGTCCTCTAGATGTTTACGAACAACGTCGAGGAGCAGGGCGACGTGAGCAAGGCCGCATTGCACGATTGGCAGGAGCTAGATATTCAGTTGCGGTCTTTTCTTCCATGTTACTAAAATGAACAGGCAGATGAAGCTAGATAACTTTGTAAGAAAAGGCTAGGTATGTAACATGGTGGAATGCTGATGTCTTTTTTCCTCCACCAGGCAACACCAGGTGCACAAACTGGAAGTGGCTTGGAGCCAGGGGCGTTCATTTCTGAATTGTATTGGGGAGGGGGACACAATACATGTAGGCAATGGGCAGGCCCCAATGACAATCCATCTGGGCCTGTGAACATGGGGGCATATGTTGTTGAAAGTTGGAATTGTGAGGGAGGGGGGTCAAAGCCAACATTGTGGAACACTGGCCCCCTCAAAAGCATACAAAACGACATCCATGTTTGGAGCACTGGTTGGGAGCCCGTCGCACTTGTGGATCCGAGGGGCATCTTGGCCATGCTCCCAAACTGTTTGGCGAGGGGAGCGTGGCCCAGTTCGCCAGTGAAGTCTGCGACTAATATGTAATATATTGCGGCAATATAAAAATGCAAGTGCAAAGCTGTTGGCGATGCAGGGCACGGATACAGGCTTGCTGAAGCGGCTACCGTCAGCCTTCAACTGCGTCACACCGCACAGCATGGCCACAGAGCGATCAGTGTCACACTACAACAGCATCAAGGCAGCGAACCGTATGAATATGACAAACGACACGGTGCGCGACAAACTGCCTATCAGCATTAACAGTACGAGAACTGCGTCGTTCGATCCACGCCCAGCAGTGGATAAGTATCTAGTCAAAAAGGCGAGGCGCGTAGGCTCACGGACCCGCAAATATACAAGAAGAGAGAGTTCGTCCCGAAGTTCTACGGTTCAGAGGGAACGCTGTAGGTAACGTATTCTCACTGGGGCTCGTACGCGCACCGGGAACCATCGCACACGCCGACGTTGCCTCGCATCCTGGACGCGCCGTCAATGCCAGGCTGGATCGCTGAGAGGATTCGCTAGTCGTGAGGATCGCTAGAGAGGATACACTGGTAGAGGTCGTGACGCACTTACTGAGTATGAACACCGGGTACGGTGGCGCGGGTGGCATGTCAGCGCCGACCGGTTGCTCGTATAGCGCGGCCACCGTCGCCTCCCAATGCCTGCCGCATGTGCCCGTGGCATCGCCATCGATGTTGACGCACCACAGGGGCTCGTAATCTGCTCCTGTGTCGATTTCGCCGCCCCAGCCGCCGCCAGCCACCCCGCCCACAGTCCGGGGCCTGTCCAGCGTCCACAACTCAGCACCGGCACAAAGCCCAACGCCAGCCGCCGGCGCCCGCCGCCCAGTCCTACGTCTGTCTAGTCCGACACCGCGCCGGTGTACAGTTCAGCTTCGTCATCAGCCTGGCTGCACCTGGCACGGATCCCAGTCAGCGGTAGCCGCTCAACCTGTCGAAAAGGGTGCCGGTGGGTGCCATATGGATCACGCGATGTTTCCCGCACGATTTGTGTTTCCCACCTTACGCGATGTGTGTTTTCTAACTTGATGTACTGTCACTGAGGATTTCCGGTTGACCAGTGCAGGCTGTGACATGTGCGAGCGAGAGGAAGACTTATTTTGTCAAGGGAGATACTTATTTTGTGCCGGCGATGCACTGCGGCAGCTGGCTGGCTGGTGGTCCGTGTGCTGTGCTATAGTGTGATCACATGATGAATAGATGTTGACAAGAAATTGTAATACACATATTATGTAGCAGGTATTGGTGATTGCTTCGTCAGCAACGATGCGAACATAAACAAGGGACCAAAAGTCGTTTTAGTTGCGAGGAAGAACGCAACCCGAACGGGTATAACTTGAACTATCGGAGACCTTTTTCTGTGTGCGAGAGACCCGAACCAGCGGGAACCCAGGCGATGATGAGGCTTTTGAGGGAGTGATATCTGAGTAGCTATGGGATTTATTTGATTCGAAATAGGAGCAGGCAACTAAAATTGCATTGTGTTTTCCACCGCATTTTATGTCGTTCTTGGATGTTCGCCACCAGAGGCGTAGCCTGGGGCCGGAGCACGGACTCCCCCTTAGCACCCAAAAATACAGTAGATCAAACAATGTATTTTGACATAGTTATCACGCAAAACCTTAAATTTTCGGCGCGCTTTGCACGCTGGAAGTTTGTTTTTGTTTCGTCACATTTTTATCTGGGTCGCCCCCCCCCCAAGGAAAATCCTGCCTGCGCCACTCTTCGCTACGTAAGTTCATGGATGACAAATTCGACACCAAATAACGCTCTTTCAGGCAGTGGCATAGCCAGGGGCAATGGGGGCAGCCCCTCCCCTCCCTGGAGGGTCGAAGAAGGCCCCACCAAGCGGCCGTCTTGAGGGGCCCGCAAGGACCCTTTAACGCGCCGGTGCAGGTCTTCTTCGAAAAAATTGATATTTTTTTCGAAACGTTTGGTCCTTACGGACCTCCGGTGCAGGAGATCCGTAGGGAATCTCTTGGCCAATGTGAATGGCCTCTGGATCGACGAAAGGTGCCCCGCACTGGTGGAAAGGGTCCTGGGCCGATAAAGAGGGTCCCGATTCAACGGCGAGTGATGTCGGGAAGATGCTGAAGGCCCTTGGCCGGGCTAAGGTGAAGGGCTTCTAGATCGACAAATGGGGCCTCGGGTAGTTGGAAGAGCCTCCGGGGTGACGGAGAGGGCCCTGAGCCAATATTAAGGGCCCCTGGGCTGTCGGCGGAGCCCAAGCCGAAGAAACGACCCCTTACTTACCTAATCGACAGGACCTAAGCATTTGAAAAGAGGCCTTCGGCTTGCCGAAAACGGTCCTGGATCATTAAAGGGCCTCAGAGACAACTGGAGGGTAATAGGTTCCAGGCATTGGAGGACTGCCCCCAGGATAGTAGCAAGGAGTCAGTGCTGGTCGTAGGCGACTCTCGTGTGCGGCATTTAGATAGGGTGTTCTGTAAAGGTTGGAGAGGCAGGAGGTGTATCACCAGGCCTGGTGCCAAAGTCAAAGACTTGGTGCCAGTGGTGGCACAGGCCACCAGTGAGCACCAGTTTAGTGCAGTTGTAGTGCAGGTAGGAGTAAATAACATAGGTCTTGCTAGGAGTGAGGAGCTGCTGCAGGACTACAGGGCCCTTCTGGCCACCCTGAAGCATAGCAATAGCAGAGTCATTGTGATTGCTATTCTGCCTAGGGCTGGAGTCTCCCCTGAGTGCAGCTCTAGGGCACTGGCAGCCAATGCCAGGGTAGGTAGGCTTTGCCATGAGTTAGGTTTGACCTTTGTTGACGAGTGGTGCAGGTTTTATGGGCTCATGGGACTTCTATCAGAGGGATGGCCTGCACTTCTCCGAGAAGGGGGTGCATGTGTTAAGCAAAGTATATGAGCATGTCCTTCAGGGAAACTAGACAATGGGGTGGGGAGAGATGAAGTGGCACTGCCATCTCAAGGATATGCCAATAGTGACAGCCTAGGCAATAGACCTCACAGCCAGCAAATAGGGATAACAGTAGTTCAAGGGGGCAGAGTGGTAGCTCATCCAGAGATGAAAGAGCTACTCAACATGAAAAAGCCAAAGCTGGTTATGGAACATATGTTAAGTGTATGATGCTTAATGGTCAGAGTATTCGATCCAAATTTGATGAGTTCAAGTGTTATGTTGCTGAGGAGGAACCAGATTTTGTTTGCATTACTGGGGCATGGGTCAGTGACGGGCATTTTGGGGATAACTTGCAGGACTATGAGATCCAGGGATACAATATGTTTTCGTGCAGAAGGGGTCCAGCAGTGAAAGGGGCTGGTGTAATGCTCTATGTGAATAGCTTATTCAGTTCTCAAAAAGTACAGATGGGGTAAAAAATGTGTCTGTGGAATCCATTTGGCTTCATGTCGCTGTGGGAAAAGGCAACAGCAATAAACTGAGGATAGGAGCTTTGTACCGATCAGGAACCTTGCTATTTTCTCAGCAACTGGATCTCGATAAGGTGATTTGCGAGGAAATCAGTAGACACTTTTGGAGGAAATGCCTTATTCTTGGTGACTTTAATCTAAAAGGATATTTAAATGTTGGTGTTGGCTCCCCATCATGTAACATATTTAGGAAATGCCTTGAAGAGGACCTATTCTTACACCCATTTGTAACGGAACCAACTAGGCAGGGCTCATTCTTGGACCTTGTCTTCTCAGATTTAAGTGATTTAGTTCAAGACTTGACTGTAGGAGAAACTCTGGGAAGAAGTGACCACAACATAATCAGATTCAAGGCACAAGTAGATGGCATAATGAAGGATAAGTTGGCAAAGGTTCCAAATTTTAACAGGGCAGACTTTGACTGCATGAGAGCGGCTTCAGGTATCATATAATTGGAAGAAGAATTACCCAATGTAAATGCCTGTGAAATGTGGGAAAAGTTCAAATCTTACTTGAGGGACATTCAGATTAGACATGTCCCCCAAAAGCAAAGGTGCAAAAGATTGGTAGGAAAGCAAGCATGGCTTACGCCAGATTTGATAAAAGCAATTAAGGCTAAGAAAGATGCATTTATAGTGTTTAAGGAAGCTTCAAATATCGTACATCTAAGGTCGTATGAAAAGCAAGAGACACTGAAGCAGAAAACTAGAGCAGCAAAGCCAGCAAAATAATGGTATTTGGCTAGGAACTGTAATAGGGGCAGCAAAAGGTTTTTGAGTTTTTACAAGCTGAGTAAAGTCTCCAGCACAATTGGTCCACTGGAAGTAAATGGGACGATGTTGAGTGAGGATGGTGAGATGGTTGAGGAGCTGAGCAAGCAATTTAAATTAGTGTTTACATTGGAAGATATGACTAATCTTCCAACCGTACACCACAGTTCAGTGACAGGTGATGGAATAAACGATGTTGATTTCATTGATAGGATGTTGTTTTCAATCATACCAGGAAAATAAAGCCAAGCAAGGCAGCAGGACCTGACGAAATTTATGCTAGGGTATTGTGGGAAGCTGAAAAGGAACTAGCAATTTCACTTAGTATAATACTTTGTAGATCAGTTTCACAAAATGAAATTCCAGCAGATTAGAAAGGGGCAAATATAGTTCCTACTTTCAAGAAAGGAGAAAGAGGGAAAGTTGAAAACCATAGGCCAGTAAGCCTCACATCCCTAGTCTTCAAGGTACTCGAATCAATTATCAAGGATAGAATAGTTAGTTTTCTGGAAGGAAATAGACTGATTCAAGGTACTCAACATGGGTTTAGAAAAGGGCGATCGTGTCTCACAAATCTCTCGGACTTTTTGAATTTCGCTACAGAACAATTTGATCAGGGAAATCAGGTTGATGTAGCATATCTTGACTTTAGTAAGGCCTTTGGCAAGGTACCCCATAAACGGTTAATGATGCAGCTTCAGGGCCATGGTATTGCAGACAGCATCCTAAAATGGATAGAGTTGTGGTTTTCAGATAGACAGCAGAGAGTGATGCTAAATGGTACAAAGTCATCATGGCAAAATGTTCTCAGTGGAGTCCCCCAGAGGTCAGTACTGGGGCCACTATTGTTCACTATATTTGTAAATAACATTGAAAGCGGCCTAAGCAGTAAGGTTTTGAAATTTCAACGGATGATTTGAAGGTCTTTAGGGCAATAACAGGACACAATGAACAGATCTCGCTGCACAAAGACTTAGACGAGCTTGTGAAGTGGTCCGAAAAATGACAAATGAAATTTGGTTTTGATAAGTGCAAAATCATGCATGTAGGTAGGCAGCATATGAAGGCTCCATACTTGATGGGTGGCCAATAACTATCTGTGACTCAGCAGGAGAAGGACTTAGGTGTTATTTTAAACCTAACATTGGGGGCACCAGAAAAGACCAAAGAAGCCAGGAAGAAGGCACTAATAATGCTTGGGGAAATAAATAGGAGCGTATCATACAAAAGTGAGGAAGTCATTAGAAAGCTTTACTGTGCATATGTCAGGCCACATTTGGAATTCTGTGTCCAAGCTTGGTCCCCTAGTTATGAATGAAAAAGATTGTTGGCTTTTAAAGAGAGTACAAAAGAGGGCAACAAAAATGGTTAATGTTATAAGGAACCTGGCATATGAGGAAAGATTGAAGAAATTGAATATGTTTTCACTTAGAAATAGAAGGCTGAGGGGAGATCTGATCGAGGTCTTTATATTTTTTTATTGTTGTTATATTGGCTGTTAAAACAGTGACGCTTACAAAGGGTGAAGGGGCACCCGCCACCTGGAGGGTCTGATGGGACCCTCCAGGCGACCACTCTGCAGGGCTCAAAAATATCACCGTCCTGGCGATAGCGTCGGCGACCAGGTGCAGACTCACCAGGCCGCAGTGGCGACCAAAGCCAAAATTTTGCTTTGATATGTCCGTCAACATTTGAACAATAAATGATAGAATTACTTTCATTTAGCGGCAATGATCTTTTTCCAAATAAAAAGTGTACTATGCGCGTACGGCTAATGATACCAAATATCCAGTCCCTCTGACATACCATATTTATACTAGAAGCTCCCGTCGGCTCAGGACGGCGCTTTTCTGACAACCACAATGCTAAACCAATGGCATACCGTGGTCGCCAAAAGTGCCGACGGAATGCGGACCCGCCGACCAATGTGGTCGTCGCCTAGAAATCTAGTTGTAAATGAGGAATTGGAAATCGGGCAACTCTTGGTGGCTTGTTCTGTCGTTCGTTCGAAAATTGGTTGTTTGCGGTATTTGTACCTAATCGTGATAGCGAATTAATGTCTTGTTTTCGTGAATTGATTGCTTGACTGCCTTGATTCATATTGACATTGCCGAGGTAGGCACCTAGTTAGATATTCAGGCGTAGACTCCATCCAACCATTCAAGATACTTACAGGGAACCAGTTTGCTCCTGGAGGTTAGAGGTCAAATTGGATCAGGATAATACAGAAAGGTATGTTGATGTTCCTACCTACTTAGGTACCCAGGCAAGAACCTACCTAGGTGCCAAGGTACCTTCCTAGGTACAAGGATATGATCTTGGGTAGCGGTGTCCAGAGTGCAAGCATTGGTAAGTTTGTTGTTTTACTTTGGATATGACATTGTAAGACAACAAATATTATAAGAACACATTTAATAATGGGATTAAGATGATGTAGCATGTTGCATACCTAACCATTTACATATTACCAGCACAAGTGCATGCATACTTTCCAGTTGGTAACGATGATAATATCAACATCTTGATATTTAGTTGGGGCAGTATATAATGAAGAAGAATGTAATATCTCAAATAAATCCTAATCTAAAATAACCTCTGCCACTAGGTGATTTTATACTTTATCCCATGTGTTATGTCAGGCCTTTAATTATAGCGTAGTCTTTTCTTTTTTTAAATAAATATATCAGGCTCGAACACTATCTTCAGAAAAAGGAAAAATCGAACATTTTCTGCAAAAAACAAGAAAGCAAAACATAATTTCATTCCATTTTGAGCAGGAATGAATGGTTCCATTGTCTTAATCATGTTCAGAAACATGATCTCACAATATTGGCTATAATTGCACTTTAAGGTATGCATGAGGCAAGTTTTGCACACATTTTATCTTCATGAAGCAAGCAATAGGGTAAGGACTGGTTAGGTTAAGCTTTTCTTGTAAGCTGAAACACCCATTTTTAAACCTTTTTCAACAAACAAAAAATATTTCTTCAAAAACAGATTGGCTAGGGTAGGCTATGTTAGTTTTTTAAATTTGAAAATGTGAGAAAAATTGTGAAATTTTATTTTTGCAAGAAATGCATTTTCTTGCATGGAAGGTTAGGCTAGGCTAGGCTAGGTTATGCTAGGTTATGTTATGTTGCACCTTTTCTTTCTTTTGCACATTATTTGTATGCTATATTACCCAACTCCAAGCCCATTTGTTGGTATTATTTTTCCTACTAACTGAAAGGTATGCATATGCACAAGAAATGAGTGGTCATGTCATGTTGACCACATTCACATAGAGATTGCATTGGAAAAAGAAATTCTAAGAATTCAAAAATTACCTGAAGGTGTAGATTTACCTAATATTGCCCTGAAGTGTCATGTCATTCTGAAAGTTAAAAACAAAAACATCTAGTGTACATTTTTGGGTATTGTGATTACAGGACAAGTTTTACACACATTTTACTGCCATGAAGCCAAGAGTGTTGTTAGGTTTGGTTACATGAGGTTAGTTTAGCTGTTTTTATGGAAAACAATTTTCCTTTATTGAACAACAAAAAAATGTTGATTTTTCTTCAAAAGCAGGTTAGGCTAGGTTGGGTTAGGTTTTTCGTTTGATGAATCTTGAGAAATAAATATGAAAGCTTTCTACTTTTTAATATTTCTTTTTCATCGTAGGTTGGCTAGGTTATGTTATTTCTTTTGCTTTTGAGCATTATTTGTATGCTATATTACCCAATTGAAGGCCACCTTTTTAGTGTTCTTCTACCTGCCAACTGAAAAGTAAGCATTTGCAGAGGAAATGAGGAAATGAGGGACAAAATTAACTTGTTCTTTTTGTATTTCATTAAATTAGAAATCCTAACATAAGATATCCTATGATAACACCTTTGCTTTACAGAGGAAAAGCATGTGATTACTGATTAGCATGTCTTGTATACAGTCTAAACTAAAAATTACTGCAGCTCCTAAGATGGCAAGTGGAGAAGGTTTAGATAAAGATACCTATATAGAAGAACATTGGAATGTAGAGCTGGTGCTGATTTGGTCTGCTTACTTTGGTTTCAGTGCCATCCACCTTGCCATGCCAGAATTTGCTGTCAGTTTCAATTATTTTTAAAAGAAAAAAACAGCAACTCTAACATGCACAGAGATTACAGCACAATGATGGTACTTTTCTTTGTATAGGTATCATGCAGATACTTTGAATAAGATATATATAGGATAGATGGCATTTTTCCACTCTAGCCAGGATATGGGTCTTCAGCATCCAAATCCAGTGTGAATAGAATACATGCATATTATGCTGGATTTCAAATAAAGTAATTGTACCAGAATGTTGGTGCACTGTACAATCATTCCAGGACATGCACAGATGTGTAGAGTTTGGCTTGAAAAATATTCTTTGTTCAGGCATATTTTTTGCCCAAGTTACCTATCCAGATATCCTGAATAGTATATATCTAGAATAGATGGTATTTCTCCACTCTGGTCATGATATGGCTAGGATATGGGACACCAGCATCCCAATCCAGTGTGAAAAGAATACATGCATGTTTTACTGGACTTCAAACTAAATAATTGCACCAGAATTCTGGTGCACTGTATAATCATGGCACAAGTACAGATGTATTGAGTTATGCTTGAAAGAAATGCTTGGTTGAAGCATAATTTCTTGCCAAGTATCCCTGGATATGTACCATTATTTCATTTGTCTGGAGTTATGCTAGATATGTCTAGAGTAATATGTATTCTCAAGTTGCTTCAACATGGAGAACAACTCAAAACCAGTAAAGCTTGGTTAAATACATTTCCCTTCAATAAAGCTGTCATGAGCTGTAGCATATCTGTACATGTGATGTACATTTGGTGCGGTGTGTCAAAATTGTCGTGGAATTCTTCAGTTTCAAAGCAAGGAGGGTTGGACATGGTTAAATTTGCTCTTTAATGTTGCATTTCGAGAGCAAAATGCTTAACATTCAATTCCAAAATTGTAATTTTGTCTTCCTGAACCATGAACTTCTTTCTGCATTTTCCAGTTAGCTTGGGCATGTCAATCAAACAGGAAGAAGTTTGCAGTCATTTGCAAACATCTTAAATCTTTTGGTGAAAAGGTCTCATATCTTATAATCCCATATATTCCAGACAATTCCCCATGGAGGATAATTTTGTAAATGACAAAACATCCAGTGCAGGAACATTCTTTCAACCCTGATTGGACAGAGTACTTGTCAGCAGTCGGCAGGCTGGATTTGTGCTTTGCAATCCTGGATATGGAGAGGAAATGTTTGGGTGTAATTGAATATGGAGAGGTTATTTTTATTCCAGCTTATGGCATCAGAATCTCGGCTTGTACTTTCCAGTAAATCTTGAGCACATCACAGAGCAGTTCATGGTCAAGAACCATTATTGGCCTACAAGTGAGACAAATGAAGACGATTTCTTCAAGAGGATGATGGTCTGGATGCACTAAATCCAGGATTAGGCAATGTTTCCAACCCCGGCAGTCACTGCTCTGGTTGTACATGTACCCCACCCTTTCTGATTACTATCGATCGCATATTCTTCTATGCTCAACTGAGTGGGGTGATGCCATGGTGCAATATTTGGCTTGTGGGTGCAGCATATTGACATATCATGGACAGCCAAATATTTTAATTCAAATTAGCATTATTCGCGTTGATCTCAGTTAACCCCACTATTGCCTATTATTATATTCCCTGCATGCATTGCGTTTTGTGTGCACCCATTTCTCATCAAGATATGCTGGATAACGGCCTTTTCGTCGGTCTTAGCTCCGCACTGCAAGAGCCGAACTAAGAGCATGGATTCGCGCGGCTGCTTCAAGGATAGAGACAAGAATTTGTCGTACAAGATGGACAACATCCGCATAGTCAGTGACCTGCGCGCCATCCAGGCTTCGCTGACCGAGAGTGTCGTCGGCACTGTACTGGCGGCTGCGGTTCGCCTGCATATTAGCGGATTGATTTGGGGCTGTGAGGTGGCCGCTGCTGCGACTGTGAGGTGGCCATGGTTCGGGCTGTGAGGCGGCCGCTGCTGCGACTGTGAGGTGGCCATGGTTCGGGCTGTGAGGCGGCCGCTGCTGCGACTGCGAGGTGGCCATGGTTCGGGCTGTGAGGCGGCCGCTGCTGCGACTGTGAGGTGGCCATGGTTCGGGCTGTGAGGCGGCCACTGCTTCGACTGTGAGGTGGCCATGGTTCGGGCTGTGAGGCGGCCACTGCTGCGACTGTGAGGTGGCCATGGTTCGGGCTGTGAGGCGGCCGCTGCCGCACCCGTGAGGCGGTCACTGTGATGGCTGTGAGGTTGCCGATGCCGCGGCTGTGAGGCCACCACTGCCGCGGCTAAACTGATCGGCAATGTTGTGAAATGTTCTCTTAGTTATGCCCAATTTTGCTTTGTCTAGAAAATTATTTTTTGATAGGACGCTTTTTAGAAGTGCACCACTGAAATTTATATAGATCAGGATTCCATCCATATCAGCGTACTTTCATGTTTCTTCCACAAAATATATCAAGCTGAAAAATGTGCTGAAGAAGATATTAAAGGAAAGGGCTTATGCCTACTAGTTTTGTTACTACCGTCCAAGTGTAGAAGTACTGTACCTATTATTAATTAATAATTGTTCGTTGTTTTGTATGTGATGTAAGATGACAGCTAATGGGAATTATAAGTATTCATCTGGAATATAAATGTAATCTATTCTATACACGGTAGAAGATTGCGAGTAATTGATGTTCGATTGCCGAAGATCGCTTGGGATTTTTCACCTTTATGTGCCGAACTCCGGATTGTGTTATTTTTCGCTATCTTCGAGGGAATTTTGTTCATCCTCCACTGTCTCCGAACGACTGCTCTCCGAGCGACATTCAGGAGTTCCTTTGGGAAGGGCGACACTCCTTTTGTTGCGAAAAAAATTACCCAGGGCGCCAAGCGACAACTTTTTCTGATGAAACAATCGAAGAAAAGCATGGAAGGCCGTCATCTGAAAAAAAATCATGAAAATCATGTTTCTGAAATTTCATGTTATCCAGTCCCGAAGGACAACCAACCCTATCCCCTCTCCATTGGACCCATACCTGATTGGCGACCAATTTCCCAGAATTGTGTCTCGTCGGCGACCACCGAAAGGCTTTTTTGAGCCCTGCCACTCTGAGTGGCAGAGATATAACCGAGGAAGTTTGTTAACATATCTAACAGGTTGTGTGGAAAAGGCCCTTGAGACTTGAAGACGTCCACCCTGAGTGCTGGCAAGGGCCGTGAAACAAGAGAGCTGGAATGCCCATGCCAGCTGGAAGGAGCAGGCTCAGCTGGAATGGACGCCTGACAGCTGAGGAATAAAAAGGGCACCAGAGGGCCAGAGAGGGAATGCCCTTTGGGTTTGAATTGGCTCATGAGAGATGAACAGGACCTAAGAGATGAGCAGGCCTAGTGAGGGTCGATATCAGATTTGAAATTCCCTCGAGATAAGAGCTAGGCAGGACTATTGTGGACTGTGATTGGCCCCTAAAAGCAGGAGATGGCTCTGAGCGATGAACAGGATCTCGTGAGAGTCGGAGAGGACTGGACTGGCATTCTTCTGAGGTTGAGAGCAGCCCCTAATGGATGAACAAAGTCCCCTGAGAGAGTAGAAATTTCCCTGTGGACTGTCGATTAGCGTGAGGATTATCGAGGGCCGGCTGCAGAGCTAGAATGTTCTTGAAACCACAAGAGCAGTCGATAACTAGGAAGGGCCCTTAACAACCTGAGAGGGCGCTTCAGGGCTAACAGAGCCCCTGAGACCTAAGTAGAGTCCCTAAGGCTAACGATGGTTGTGAGAAATACTGACGTCCAGCTTCAGGGCTAGAAAGCCCTTGCAGTTAGAAACACTGTCATGATTGTGTAGAAACACTGGGAAAAGACTAACAGCTAAAGTGGTTTCCTAACAATTGAACATGTTCACTGAGCGCTAGAGAGGACTTGACTGGGATGCAGAAGAGATTTGGAAAGGGTACCTGTGAGAAGAACAGGGCCCCCTGAGATCCAAAGTCCCCAAGGGCGAGTGATGGTTGTGAGGAATACTGAGAGCCAGTTTCAGGGCTAGAATGTCCTTGCTAGTCCGAAAAAGTATAGACTAAAGTCGAGGACTAGGAATGGCACATGCAAGTTGGAGAGGGTTCTTGACGGATGAATAGGTCCCCTGAGAGCCAGAGAGGACTGGACTAGGATGCTCCTGAGTTTTGGAATAGGCACATGACGGAGCGGGACCCCTGAGAGCCAAGATTGTCCTTGAGAACTGGTGATAGATGCGAGGAATACGGAGGGTCAACATCAGAGATCCTTGGGAGCCATGAATGCTGCCAGTGCCAAGGACTGTGAAGGTCACCGACACCTCAGCGACGGCGGCCGTCACTGTGGTCACGGCCCCTCAACTGCCACAGACGTCCTGGCGGTGACGACTGCCCAAACGGCCGCAGTCTTCCCAGTGGCCTGAACACAGCTGCTTCAGCATCTACGGTCGTTCTAGCGATGGCCCTATAGACAGCCCAGCGATAGCTGTAATGACGGCCGCTCCAGCGGTGTAACTTGCTTCGCATTGTACCCGACACGGACACGGTGACACGGTCTAAGCAGAAAGAAAGGATGCTTTGTGTTGTACATAGCCGGTTGAGAATACTGCTAGTCCTGCCCGTGTCCCCAAATCTTGCAATTACTTTTCCCTACTGATATTCACGCTTCATTTTGAAAACGTATGACTGTGTTGAAAATCCGCGACCATGTGGGTCCCACCCTTTTCATGAACACCCGCCCTATCAAACTGCCTGCACGTAGCGGATAACAGAAAGAAAGAATTGTGTCCATGGAGGTGAGCACTAGCACTGACGGACCTAGCCTGCCAGTTGGGGGGGGGGGGAACTTTCGGCTTTCGGCGTCAGCCCCCGCCCCTGTTTTTGGACACTGTTTGGGCAATTGCTTTTGGACACTGGCATATGCTCTTCTCTTGAATGCTAGTGCACCACAACCATTTTCCAGTATCTAATTCAAAGTGCACTTATCTTTGTACAGATCTTGAGTCAAATACATAAACAAAAAAATCCCTTCTGTGCCTTTGACCTGGCCTGTGACCCTAAGCATGATGACACGGGACCACAAACAGTTATTTTCTCACGAATGTTTTGACGTGATCAATCAGATTTTAAAACAGCCCAATGAATGTGTTGGTTAGTCTCTGAGAAACGAGGAGCATTATTTCCCCGCCCATGGTGATGAATTGTGTGAATTGCCTGGATTGGGGCGTCTGGATTGGGGCGCGGCTGAGCGCGTTGGCTACTTTCATTTCATGTCCTGGCCGATACTCCAAGTTGATGTCATACCTCTGTAGTGTCAGTAGCATTCATTGCAGGCGCAAGGGAGCCTCGTTCAGTGGCTTTCGATGGATTGCCACCAACGGCTTGTGCTCAGTCTGCACTATGACAGGTCGACCTGTCATAGTGATCTTAAGTGATCTAAACGTGTCATGGCAAATGCTATTGCCAACAGTTCCTTTTCAATTTGAGGGTATGACTGCTCACAATCAGCTAAGGCTCGAGAGTAGTAAGTCACGGGATCCCCATTCTAAAGTAGTACCGCACCCAATCCATGACTGGAGGCGTCGCACTGTACTCTGGCCTCAGCCGTGGGATCATAGAATTTCAGAACGCGGTCAGCCGTGAGGAATCGTTTTACCTTCACATACGCCTGCTGACATGCAGGACTCAAGTAGCAATCGCACCGAGACTGGGTGAGCTGGTGAAGAGGGCCCGTCACATCTGACACACTTGGGATGTAGCGAGAAAGAAAACTAACCATCTCCAGGAGCCGCTTGAGACTGGGGACATCTGTGGGGGCCAGATAGTCACCGACGGCTGATATTTTAGCCGGGGCCGGTTTCATCCCACCGCTGGACGTCAGCACGTGACCCATCCACTTGACTTCGTCTACTTGGTACCGTAGTTTATTGGCGTTAAGACGCAGGTTCCGGACTCGCGCCCGATCCAGAAATGCTATAAGGTAGATTCCAAGGATTCACACCTTCGATCACAAATTTACCACCTAACCTTCCATGTCAGAATTCGTTGAAAGGATTTTTTGTTTGAATACCAAAAGTGAAATAAAAAATTGACCAAAACTTAACCCAACCTAATCTGTTCATGAAGAAAACAAATATATTTGGAAATTTTATTTTAAAAAAGTTTTCATATTTTTTTTCAACTTCAAAGAAAAGTCTAACCTAACCTAACCTAACCTAACCTAACCTAACCAAACCGAAGGAAGCCTAACCCTATTGCTTGCTTCATGGAGGTAAAATGTGTAACTTGTTTTGTGGATACCTTAAAGTGCAATAATACCCAAAACATAAGGCAATAATCACAAGATTATAGTAAGGTACCTACGTACCTACCTAGGTAGGTACTAAGTAATAGGCAAAGCATGTCTGGTGTTATCAGATTTGAAACAACTTTTTTCGTAAAAAAAATCGAACTTAAAAAAATTAACCAAACCTAACCTAGCCTGACTTGTTTTTGAAGGATAAGCTTTTTGGTAAAATTTCCCCCAAAATTGTTTTTAATAATTTTTCCAACTTAAAACAGAAGCTTAGCCTAACCCAGCCTAGCCAAACCTAACCAATTTGTTTGCTTTATGAGGGTATATGTGTAAAACTTGTCTTGTAGATACCTTAACCCTTTTCCTGCCGGAGTATGTAAATCGAGTAACTTTCTGCCCAACCCCTGCCTGCCGCGATCGAGTAACTTTGTGTAACTGCTTCCACTCGTGCCATGGGCGGGCCTGGGCGATTCGCTTTGTCAAGGACCGGTGATCGATGCGTTGGCGGCACCAATCATGGCGGGCCTGACTGGTGTGGTCAGAAATCCATCACATCATTTGGCATGGGGTAATTAGGATCGTGTTCCGGCATGATTCTCATTGAAAATGACGGCTCTCTTCCATTCATGCTTGTGAAAGGTGCATCCAGCTCAGCAAGACTTGTCATTTGATATAAAGTATGACATAAATAATCTGGCATACGTATGCATATTCTCCACGTTGTGTACTTGTTTTCCGACTTACTTATATGATGTTGCGTATGCGATGGTAGGTCTGAATAAGAAAAGGCCAAAGCATCTCTACCTCAGAATAATGCATTTCCTGTGAGCACGATAATAGCTACAATATTGCCATTTAAGCTCCCTATAAAAGATCCATTGCTTCGAGTTGTACCCACTGACCTTAATATTGAAGAGGTCGGGTTCGTTCTGGCGAAATTGGAGGCTAGAGCCTGTTTCGTCCGGGATTAGCATCATTCTAAATATATATATATATATGCTTGCGGCATGAAATTGACATCACCTTGCTAACTTGTCAGTGGGCGTTCGGCGATGGTGCACAATGTGTGGGCTAAGAAGTGAGCTAAATGTAGATCGTGTGTGGAATACGATATATCTATTATTATGTACATATATGTATGTTGTCAGTCAAATTCCCGGAATATGTCACTGATCATGCTGCCGCATACCTATGTTTCAAGGCATGGAAAGGTTAGACATATATTCTGAACAGAACATCGTAATTCCTTTCTGAGAAACGGATAACGGAGAATCAAACATAAATTGATTTGCCTCGCATCTGCTTACTCACGGCAAGGCATCATTCACGGCATACGATTCGCTTAAATAATGGCAGTCTTTGGAATAAAATGAAACACGGGTACATATGGGAAGCTACACAGTGTGTTGTCACTGCTCACTGTGGCTGGCGTGCTTCTTAAACTTAGGAAAGCACGACTCGCGAAGTGCTGTGTCTTCACGCGCTCTTTGCACGTATTGCACCATCTCGTCGGATATCTGGACTTTCCAGAGTTATGTGAGGTCGAGTGAATGGGGCTGAATGGGTAATGTAGATAGACATTGATGAGTGTGGGGCATGTTAGTGGATGTATTCTTTGGAATTAGGGATGTGGTGTTGGTTGGGGTGAAGAGTGTCTTTTTGCCAGGGTTATGGTATCTTCCCTTTATGGACATAAAATAAGACTTATGCTAGTAGGTGTATACTGTGCAGGTTACTTTTGGGTGGTCCCTGTGTTATTGTTGGAACTTGGACCTCTATGATTTATATCACGCTGATAAATTGAGTATTATACTAGCGGTGGGTGTACCTTGCAGTGAATTCAGCACCCACCTTCCGGTATGTGATACTGATGAGATTCACTATGGTAACACAATGGGGCATGATTGGAGGAGTTTGGAATTGTTGAGGAGTGTGTTATGCAATATCAGATGAATGGCGCTAGATAGGCTGGGATATATAATGTTCCCTCAAGTTCCCTTAGCACTTGAGATGATGGATTGATTGGGGTATGAGCATGTACTTTTCTAGTATCTTTTCTAGATAGGCCCCTAGATAGGCCCCTAGATAGGCCTCAGATGGGCCCCTGTGGCTCTTATTAAGCCGTAACACTTTATGTGGGAAAGTTTACTTTATGAACTTAACAAACTTTCCCGTTCCTGTCGTGATAAGTCTGTGTCCTCCATATCCTGACTCATGTTTTATTTCTCTTATCAGCCGAGGACTCGTGATCGCCCAGCCACATCTCGATCGCTGCTTCGGTCACTTCCCTGTGACTGGCGAGATGTTGGAAGTGGTCGACGTTGTCTACCCGATGGATGACGTGCACGTTGAACAGTACTGACTGCATGATCCACTGAAATTCCTTTTTTGTCCACTTCATTGACTTGCGCATGTGAGCGTAATAGACTAGATTGTGGTCCAGCTGGTGACCACCGCGTTCATACCTCGGTTTTATGCTGCCACGCACAAAAGTTTTACTCGGACCTTACCTCGACGGGAGTTCTCAGCAGCGGTGCTGGCGTCATGTTCGGTAGTGATGAGGGTCACCGTTTTCTTGTCCCTCCATGACACCACAGCGCACTTGCCATCAGTCACAGAGTAAACTTCCCGGTGTTTGAGCGACTGGGCTGACTTTTGGAAATCTTTTGGCGGCCCCCGATTGGCAGGGAGGTGCCACACGTACCCCAATGTCAAATTTCAGAAGAAGCCGGGAGACGACGACGCTGTTATACAAGTTATCCATGTAAACAGCATGGCATTTGTTCAGGTATGGATCTGCCAGACATGATTCGATCAACCAGCTTAGGCCCGGCGCCACTGTATATATCTATGCTAAATAGGTATCCAGCTTTGGTGTCAATGAGAGCGTATACTTTTATCCCGTATCGGGTAGGTTTCATGGGGTTGTGGGTCCTGAAGATCAGCCGTCCTTTCGATGGCACCACCGCCTCATCCAAGCTCAGGCTCTGCATGGGGTGCAGCAGGGGTCTGAAGGTATTGTGAGAAAAAAAATCAATCAGAGGCTGCACTTTGTACAGTCTCGATGCGTCTGTGGGTTTTGAGTGGTTGTCGGCGAAATGGAAAAAGCGAGCTATCGTATAGAATCTGTTACGAGACATAGTTTCTTCGAAAACGGGATGTTAACGGAGCTTGTTGTTGGACCAGTAGTCAACCAGACACGGTTTTTTATCCAGTCCGGTGAGCAGCCAAAGCGCTACGATTTTTTATCATCCCCACAACAGTCACGGACAGCCAGTGACGTGTTCTGGAGCGATAGGTGAGGTCAGCGCTACCCAAGTACTGGTCAGCATACAAATTGTCTCCCCGATCAGCATGAGCCGGAACTGCATGGGGGAACACAATGCCTATGAGCTGTTTTACACTTAGCGATCTCGCAGACATACATGCAGCAGGTACGCCGATGAATTGACGCCGTCGGAGATCTCCCTGTCTTGTCGTCCACCAGGCCTCAGGTGTATCCGTTCGACCGATGGAGCTTCCGCTGACAGATCTTCTTTCGACGGAGTTTCCACCAAAGGAGCCACGGCCCACGGAGCTTGCCGACGGAGCTTGCTCACGGAGCTTGCCGACCCGTTACCCACTTTGTAGGAGGCGCTTCGGGACTCGATACTGGCTCGGGTATCAGCACAAACGACTGTGTGGCCTGGTTAGAATTCGTTCTCGAACATATATCATGCAATGTCAGGAGCTTAGCCCTTATTCCATGGCTTGTGGCATTGGTAAGTCGCTTTGTCCATATCGCAGGTCGCTTTCCCCGTGGTGTTTCTCCATCTTGGAAACAGAAAATAAGCATCATAGTGGGTTGAATAGCCAAACTGCTAATTTTCAAATATCCTGAGCTGGAATGGCGGGGAACGGAGTGCATCAGTACACTAAACCCATGACATTCTGATGCAAAACAAAATATTTCAGTTATTTTGATACATTGTGAATATAAAGCATACCGAACATCAAACTCGAATGAAATTGGGTTAAAGATACTCATTTTGTAAGCGAATTTGGCATGGATCTTTAGCTAAAATAGTGGGAGAATGGCGTTTGTCAGTGCGCCAAAACCAATGAGACGTATACAAAAAGCTTTTCGTTTAAAAGTGAATACATGTGCACTACAAAACGTATTGAACATCAAAATTGGAATGAATTGGGGTAAAATATGCACCATTTTCATTAATTTCGAATGGTATGGTCATGAACAAAGGTAGCTTTTGAGCCCGTAGCTGATGAACAAAGGATAATTGGGTTATTTTCTTCAAGTTGGCAACAATGGATTAGTTCCGACTAATGCAACATACTGATACACATGCTGTTTGAAAGTACCTACAAGTTCCTGCCTTGTACCATGCGGCTCTTCCTCGATGCTTCTGCCTGGTGGTCATCATAAAGTCATAAAAGTCATAAATCAGTGGGCATGATCGCTCAAGTTCTTCATCGCGGTCAGATGCGCCTTCAGACGTGAAACCATCACTATGACTGGAATCCCAATCAGAATCAGAATCTGCATACAGCGCTTTTAAAATTTCCTCCGAAATTAAAGATGCACGTGCCATTTGGCTCGCCATGACATTCCCCTCTTCATCATCGTTGAAAACTGAGGAGGCTTTACCGCTGAGCTCGCAGGGTACACGTACGCATATCATAGTTATACATCAGCGATCTCTTTGATCGCTCAGTCTTTTGGTGCCCATTCGGCACCAAAATAATGCCAGATGCAACACTGACCATCAGCATATGCCACACCAGACTCCGGGAAGCTACACCAAGGAATTTCGGCATGATGGTAACCATGCATGCCATTTTTTTACGTCTCGGCCAGATGTTGCTGCATGCTGAAAATTTACGCAGATGTCTGCTGTTTGGTAACTATTGAAACTGACGCTGGGAGTGTCGGAATATCGTACTTACTATACGTGACTAAAATACAAGCAAATAGCTATTCACAAGAGGGGCGCTGACCTCAATTGGTAGATCACAGACTTCGTTACAAGTAGTGGCGTCGCCACAAAATTGTTCTAGGATGGGCAAGCTTCAAAGGGGCCTCCTATGGGCAAGCCCCGAAGGGGCCTCCTATTGTTTTTTGTATTCTCTTAGTATGGGTTGGGAATGGGAAACATTATTTCATATTGATGTCTTGTTTGTTATTGGCATGGTGCATCATTTACGCAAAACGCAATAGCAATTTTTTCCCTGAGAACTGAGCCATACCAGGGTATAAATAAGTAATATGTCAATAAATACCTAAGTGCCAATACAAACAAATGTCCTTATGCATTCTCGACCAGAATAATCTTCCCGTTGGCCTCTAGATAGTAGCGAGCTGGCGGGGCTGGTGCTAAGCATATCTCAAAGATATCTCCCATTGATCCACCCACTTTTATGTCCTCCAAGTCTAACTGAATATAGCTAGATTCCAGGGGTGTCGATTTTTTTTAAAGCATTTGGGGGGGGAGGCGAAGTGTCAACGTACTAGACACCCCCCCCCCCCCACAAAAAACTCATCGGATTTGGCCCACTATATTTTCACACCTCAATAATTCTGATTTTTTATTTGACGATGTGTATGTTTATGTTTATTCAGCATCCTCGCCAACGGGCAAAATCGTCCAGTAACAGGTGAAGTCACCTAAGCAAAAGAGCAGTACACGGTACATGTCAACATAAAAACTCTGAGTCATAGCATGCGACTACAGTCATACAATGGACTCGGGTCCATCGTAATCGTCAACGTCATCGTCATCGTCAACGTTACCGTCACCCTCCCCTCACTCTATACACCAACAAACACACACCGGCTTAAGTAAAATATTTCTGCGCTCATATGGAGGCTAAAACACACCGGCCTTGATGGAGCATCGAAGCACAACAGGCCTGAACTGTGATGACGATGGGTAAAAGTATTTCCTTGTGGCCTAACATTAGGGACGGGCGAAGCCAAAGTTTTGGTGGGGCGAATTCGTGGTCGGGGTGGGGGCACAGCCTCACAAAAGCATATAAATCGAAAACAATGTCCTCTGATCAAACATGTGCATTGATGTGGTCATCGTGATCGCCGTGTCTAGTCAGTCACCACACACGACACCAAGCAAACTAAAATGCACAACGGATCATAGACATCAATCAGAGCAATCGTCCTACTACTTTTCTACAACAATCTAAAAACTCCACACGTACCCAGTGGCGCAGCCAAGAGCAAGAGTAGGACACACCGGGTACATGCCTCTCCGGTCACGGCCAAGGAATCCGAAAAGTTCAGCCCAGGAGATTCCCAGAAGTGCCATCCGATGGTTTTGAAATGGATATGTCGGCTGGAATGGTTCCTTTGCTAGAGTCAGAAGTAAAAAGTACAAAACTTCGGAAAGTGGGAATAATGGCAGAAATCAAAGCAGTTTTCAAATCGGCGGAATTGGAATGGTCCCCGCACCAGGTGTGTCGCAATGGGGGCAATTTTACTGCAGCCCTGTTAGTACTTGTAATCCTTGCCCTCCAGAAGGTTAAGTGCGGAGTTTTCTATACCTTTGGTGGTGCTTGGACTCCACTATATTTGCCTTCTTGACCTCATTCACCAATTTGACATCTAATCACCCTTGAAATTCACTTGGGACGGATCCAGGAGGATAATATTCCAAAATCTCCAAAATGCCGAGATTCGCAGTGGTTGCAGCTTAGCAACACCAAATCCAGATCATACTATTCTTTCATCCAATCAAATAACTGCTTTCCCAAATTTTAATCAAGACCAAGGTTACTAAACGGAGGTCAGGTCAAATTCTCTCTTCTTATCGCAGTAAGGGGAAAACTTTTCGTGCAGAACATGATGAAAGAATGATATAGACATTCGGATTTCAAATATGTGACAAGGTCAATGGTGTTAGGTCAGGTCAAGTATTATGCTTATTCTACACTGCCGTCTTGTGTGTGGGGTTGGGATTTTTGTGCGCGTCAGATGCCTTAGCGACATTGCGCCCGCAATGTGGTCTTATGCCGAATGCTACTGTTCCTTGTGAATTGAAATTTTAATTCAGTTTTAGAGCCACCGAAGTAGTACACCATGACATTGTGTGAACAATGATCGACATGACCCGACTTCGTGTGACTGGACCTTATCATATAAAGCAAATATAGAGCATATAAAAGGCAAACATAAAGAGGTGCAAAATGTCGGACAGTAGGAACACATGACAGACGTAAGGAGTCTTCATATAGGTGCGAGGGACACGAATAAGGCCACAAGAGTGCCGGGTCCAAAGGCATTTCTGGCCGCACTGCTGTTAGTACCTGTAATCATTACCCTAGTGGAAGTAAGGTCAGTCTCGTTGCAGACAGAACTTGCTTTTTCTGATGGCATCAATATTCATCGCTCGAAATGCACAACAAGAGCAGCTGTGTCTCAAGCAGATTCAATGGCTGTGACGAATTGGGAAATATTAATACATGGGTGACATTGATACCTATTAATGGTAAGGTGAACGGTAGAATGCGGAGAAAGTGACAACTAATGCACACAAAGCTGGTCGGAAAGATGATGGAAAGCCGTGACTAATCCCACACCGTTCACTGTGACTCACCAGGGCCGTGGAGTACGCACCGTCCACCAGGGTTGGATTTATACTTTGCAATCCTGGGTGATGAGAGGACAACATCTGAGTGATGGAATACGGAGAGGATATTTTCCTTCAAACCTTGGCATCAGAATCTCACTTAGAAGTTTCAGGTGAATCTTGAGCACTGTAACACAGGGCAATTCATTGTCGAACACCATCGGACGTCCAAATTGAAAACGCATGGAGGAAACAACATGGAGGAAACAACATGGAGGATAATTTTGCGAAGAGGATAATGCTATGGATTACAACAACAACAAAAAACAGGAAAACCCCGTTTTTAGACCCTGACGTCCATTGTAGCGGGCCAGGGTCGCAGAACAAACCGTCCACTGTGGCGGACTGGGGCTGTGGAGCACACCTTCTATTATGGCGGACCAGAGCCGCGAAGCACACCGTCCACTCTGGCGGACCGGTGCCGCGGAGCACATAGTCCACCGCAACGGACCGGAGCCGCGGAGTACACCGTCCACTGTGGCGGACCAGGGCCGCGGAGTATATCATCAACCGTGGCACACCAGGGTCGCAGAGTACACCGTCCACTGTGGTGAACCGGTGCCGTGGGGCACACCTACTATGACGGACTAGGGTCGCGAAGCATAGCGTCCACTGCGACGGATCAGGGCCGCGGAGTACACCATCCACTGTGGTAGATCAGGGTCGCGGAACAAACCGTCCACTGCGGCGGATCAGGGCCGTGGAGTACACCGTCCATTGTAACGGACTGGGGCCGCGGAGCACACCGTCCACTGTGGCGAATCAGGGCCGTGGAGTACACCGTCCATTGTGGCGGATCGGGACCGCGGAGCACATCGTCCACTGTGGCGGACAGGGACCGCGGAGTACACCGTCCATTGCGGCGGATCATAGCCATCAACAGGTTAAATGATGTCATGCCATGGCAGTGGCGTGCCTAGGATTTGCGAGAGGTGGGCACACTGATTTGAAAGGTGCCCAACTACCCCCATTTAAAAAAGTCCCCGGATTTTCACCAATATTTTTTTTCAAAGGGTTCTTTATATTTTTGTGATATAATAATTAGTGGCCAAATTAACTGTTCTGTGGAGGGGGCCAAATCTACCACCATTATTTCTGAATGACCGGATTTCAACCCTAACTCCCCCCATCCTGTTTGAAGGTTTTTCTTCAAGGCGGCTCGCTGGAAAAAAAATCGATAAATTCAATTCGATGTATTAGTTCTCTTCTTCCCACGTTTTCTCGTGATTAAGAAATCCGGAGACACACTGAGCTTTGATGCACCTCATCTCTTTGGTTAAATAAGCTCCCAGATTGGCTTCCGAGCCGTGACCCTGACTAGGTGTTCGTTTTTTCCCGTTGCGATTTTCTTCTTCTATGGATGTGTTTTAGGGCTCCAGCCAATTTTTGTTAGGGGTCCGGCACATGTTTGAGACCCGGCTCTTTTTTTACAGCTTTGTTGCCTTTATATACACCGTTGATATTTGTGTGGTATCGGCGCGTTTTCGAAGACGCCGATGTGTTTATTTAGTGTCCGGTCTATTTGTTCCTTGTTTACGATCAATTCCATTTTACCCGAAGGAAGGTGCCGAATCCACTGCTAGCCACACCCCACACAAATTCATAAAGCGTTCAGACTTAATAAGAGACTGACTTGCTATTGCATAATACACTCAACAATTACAAACTCCTCCCATCATACCCATTGTGATACCATAGACAATCTCATCAGTATCACATCCCGAAGGAAGGTGCTGACCCCACTGCTAGGTACACCCTATATAAAGTTATAAAGCGTTTAGACTTAATAAGAGACTCACTTGCTATTGCATAACACACTCAACAATTTCAAACTCCTCTCAACTCCCAACTCCTCCCTGTCGATCAACCCTCCATGGAATACAGAAAAACAAGCCCCCTATTCTTATAATGATTGTCTATGCCGTTTTTACAGATGTTCAGTGTGTTGCTACTGACAATGGTTCCTGGCAGCTGGTTCCAGTGTTCTACTACCCTGTTCGTGAAGAAAGACTGTCTTAACCTTGTCCTGCTGTGATTAACTTTAATTTTGAATTGATTACCTCTAATTGCATCATTTCTGTTAAATTGAAACATTTCCCTGAGATATCCCTGTTCCTGACCATGAACAAATTTAAAAACCTCGATTAGATCTCCTCTCAGCCTTCTATATCTAAATGAAAACATATTCAATTTCTTCAATCTTTCCTCATATGCCAGGTTGCCTATACCACTAACCATTTTTGTTGCCCTCTTTTGTACTCTCTCTAAAAGCCAACAATCTTTCTCATAACTAGGGGACCAAGCTTGGACACAGTATTCCAAATGTGGCCTGACATATGCACAGTAAAGCTTCCTGATGACCTCCTCACTTTTGTATGACACATTCCTCTGTATTGCCCCAAGCATTCTTAGTGCCTTCTTCCTAGCTTCTATGGTCGGTTCTGATCACCCCAATTTTGTGTTCAAAATAACACCTAAATCCTTCTCCTGCTGAGTTACAGATAGTACTTGGCCACCCATCAAGTATGGAGCCTTCATATGCTGCCTACCTACATGCATGACTCTGCACTTATCAAAATTAAACTTCATTTGCCATTTTTCGAACCACTTCACTAGCTCGTCTAAGTTTTTCTGCAGCAAAACTTGCTCATTGTGCCCTGTTATTGCCCTAAAGATCTTCAAATCATCCGCAAATTTCAAAACCTTACTGCTTAGGCCACATTCAATGCTATTCACATATATAATGAACAATAGTGGCCCCAGTATCGACCCCTGGGGTATTCCACTAAGAACATTTTGCCATGATGACTTTGTACCATTTACCATTACTCTCTGCTGTCTATCTGAAAGCCACAACTCTATCCATTTTGGGATGCTACCTGCAATACCATAGACCTGAAGCTGCATCATTAACCGTCTATGGGGTACCTTGTCAAAGGCCTTACTAAAGTCAAGATATGCTACATCAACCTGACTTCCCTGATCAAATTGTTCTGTAGCAAAATTCAAAAAGTCCAAGAGATTTGTGAGACACCATCGCCCTTTTCTAAACCCATGTTGAGTATCTTGAATCAATCTGTTTCCTTCCAGAAACTAACTATTCTATCGTTGATAATTGATTCGAGTACCTTGCAGACTAGGCATGTGAGGCTTACTGGCCTATAGTTTTCAACTTTCCCTCTTTCTCCTTTCTTGAAAATAGGAACTACATTTGCCCGTTTCCAATCTGTAGGAATTTCATTTTGTGAAACTGATCTACAAAATATTATACTAAGTGGAATTGCCACTTCCTTTTCAGCTTCCCGCAATACCCTAGCATAATTTCCATCAGGTCCTGCTGCCTTGTTTGGCTTTATTTTTCTGATATAATTGAAAACAATATCACTATCAATGAAATCAACATCGTGTATCTGATCACCTGTCATTGAACTGTGGTTCACGGTTGGCAGATTAGTCACATCCTCCACTGTAAACACTGATTTAAACTGCTTGCTCAGCTCCTCAACCATCTCACCATCCTCGCACAATATAGTCCCATTTACTTCCAGTGGACCAATTGTGCTTGAAACTTTACTTAGCTTGTAGAAACTAAAGAACTTTTTACTGTCCCCATTAGAGTTCCTAGCCAAATCCAATTCTTTTGCTCTCTTTGCTGCTCTGATTTTCTGCTTCACAGCATCTCTAGATCCTTGATACGAACTTAGATTTACGATATTTGAAGCTTCCTTAAATACTCTAAATGCATCTTTCTGAGCCTTAATTGCTTTCATCACATCTGATGTAGGCCATGCTGGCTTTCCTACCCTTCTTTTGCGCCTTTGCTTTTGGGGGACATGTCTAATCTGAATTTCCCTCAAGTAAGATTTGAACTTTTCCCACATTTCACATGCATTTAAATCAAATAATTCTTCTTCCCATTTTATCGCACTTAAAGCCCCTCTCATGCAGTCAAAGTCTGCCCTGTTAAAATTTGGAATATTTGCCAAATTATCCTTGATTGTCCCTGCTACCTGTGCCTTGAATCTTACTATGTTATGGTCACTTCTTCCCAGAGTTTCTCCTACATTCAAGTCTTGAACTAAATCACTTAAATCTGAGAAGACAAGGTCCAAGAATGAGCCCTGCCTGGTTGGTTCCGTTACAAACTGCTGTAAGAACAAGTCCTCTTCAAGGCATTTCCTAAACAGTTTACATGATGGGGAGCCAACACCAACATTTTCATATCCTTTTAGATTCAAGTCACCAAGAATAAGACATTTCCTCTGAAAGTTTCTACTGATTTCCTCACAAATCACTTTATCGAGCTCCAGTTGCTGAGAATGTGGCAAGGTTCCTGATCGATACAAAGCTCCTATCCTCAGTTTATTGCTGTTGCCTTTTCCCACAGCAACATGAAGCCAAATGGACTCCACAGACACATTTTTTACCCCATCTGCAATACACACCTTGTTCCGCAGGCTGCTGTGGAGATGGATGCGCTCCTGAAGTTTGGTCAGGGTTGGAGTTGGAGGTGGATGGAGCAGCACTGTGAAGGACATCACATATGGTTCAAAGGACTTCTTTCTGTTTACATTAACAATGCAGGTAATGAAGTAACACTTTCATTAATTGACTGGAAAATGTGTGGAAAATGTGTGTAAAAACTTGTCTTGTTACCACCTTAAAGCACAATAATACTCAAATATTGTAGGTAGGTAGTCAGGTATCTGGCATTAATATCGAAACACCGTGCAGAAATTTTATTTAAAAAAGCATGCACTGGACTTGTTGAAGCTTACCTGCCAACTTCTTCCTCCATTGTTTCTTTGGGAATTAAATATCAGCAAGTTATTAACTGCTTAAAATCACACCAATCTGCAGACACATCGGGTGTGACATATAAAAATTGAAGCCGCGCGAGGTCACATGAGTTTGGCCACCGGATTAAATATCGCGCGCAATTGCACCACAAATGTCTCACGTCCGTCATATTTGTCGAAAACAATCGCTAGTTTGAGATTCTAGGATTTTTGTACTTTGACTTTTTATCTTTCGATTCTACGGTTTTGGATGTTCTGGAGAACAGACATCACGACCGGTGGCCGCTATACCCAATTCTATTTTTCAAGGAGGGAGACAGGAAGTTTGCAACTTCAAGCACGTAATTACTATATTGCTGCTAATTACTGGATATTGTTGGGTGGTATTGTCTTTCCTCACTCAAACGCATCAATGAAAGCATTCTCGGACTGTGCCTAGCTGCGCCAGCATGCAAAATACAAATACAGGGTAGTCCTCCATTTTGTCGATAAAAAATCATGTAACGTGCAAAACTATATGGGCAATGCATAAACTTCGTATGGTTCATGCGCAGCACCGCCCCCACGCAAACTACAAATCATTTTGTGGAGGAGTAAAGTAAAATTAAAACCATTGAGACATCAGGGAGATGTCCCCATCCCAGCCTCCGCCTTCAGCACCTCAAATATCACACAAACTATAACGTAAAATTCCCTGAACGTAAATGTTCACCTGCCTGCACCTTGATCGCAAACACTCGCTATTATAGACAGGCATGTAACGTACTCGCTTTAAAGGCGGCGCAAATGACCTTTATGGTCCGGCACGCCTAAAAAATAACTCCCCTTCCCCCCCCCCCATGCGCAGCGAAATTGAAAATGCCTGTTGCTACCAATTTATGCAACATATGAGGAAAAGGCTGTGACGTCACCAAGGCTTGAAGGCGAACTTTGGTGTACCTTTTAAGGTTTGCTTTGGAAGTCATGTGCGCCATAACTTAGTACCTATTGCTTTCTTTAGGAATATCAATTATAATGCAGTGTCCATGCAGCTTATTGCTGAGTGTTGTCTTTCATGGTATCATAAGCTGGAAGATTGGCTCACACATGGCTCTCGTTGGTTCAGTTTGAGACTTGGTTTCCCCATATCAATATTGAATGCGTGCACATTGTCACTGGGCATGTACCTAGGTAGACACCAGGTAAATATCAAGCTGATAGTGTGATGGGTGGGCTGTTGAAGATAATTCTAGTTTGTATATCCACAATCTCAATTATAACTGTGATTGTTGTTCACTGGTTCATCACTGGTATGCAAGTTTGACAATGACTGGAAATTGAGAATGGAATGAACCTTGTTCAAGCTCCATATGCATGTGGTTTTGCCATTGGTGGTGTATACAAACATCAGTATGACAATGCAATTGTTGTTTTGTGGCTGAGCATATTTTTTTTTTGGGGGGGGCAAGCTGGTTTAAAATGCATAGCATCAGCAAATCTCAACATTTTATGATGTAAGCTGTCCTTCCACAAGGGAGGGAAATCCAGCTATTTTGTTTTTTGCACACAATTTTGAATTTTGTAGCAAAAGGTGGAGCGTCAACCCACTATCTAATCCAAATCTGTTCCTTTTCAGTATAAAATGTGCTGGTTAACATCAACTATGTTTTCTATGTACCTAGCATGATGTTTTTTTTCTTCTTTTTTCCTTTAACTTTTTTATCAGCATAAAAATAGCATAGGTTATTAGAGGGGCCCAAATCAACATTGTGGGGCGGGCCAAGATCAACATTGGTGGGGCCATGGCCCCCACAAAAGGATACAAATCGACGCCCCTGCTAGATTCATCACTACTGTTAGTCATTCTCACCAGCTAGATGTCATAGCAAGCTTAAACGATCATTGCTCAGTCCCAGGACGACACATTCGCGAAGCTGATAACGAGAAGTGGATTGAATTGGTTTTCTGATCGCCATCTCAGGGATTTATTGATTAAAAAAATATTTGATGCTGGTTGCAAGGCACCTTTATATGGGGGTATACTTTATATGGGGGTATTTATAGTTATGTTGTTTTGTATGCTTTTGAGGGAGAATTTGCCCCTTCCGTGTTGGCTTGCCCCCATGGGCAATGAACCCCATGCCCCATGTTTCTGCAAATTATTGTGTGTGTGTGTGGGGGGGGGGGGGGATCAGTGACGTACCAGTAATTTGCATCAGGGGGTGGGAGGCAAGCGGATTTGGAGGGGGCCCACCTACCCCCATTAAAAAAGTTATCGGATTTCGACCACTATTTTTTCCAAAGGGGACCTTTTTAAATATAATAATTAGTGACCAACTGAATCGTTCTGTGTAGGGGCCTGATCTACCACCATCGTTTCTGAGTCGTCGGATGTAATCCCTAGCTTCCCGCCCTGTTCGAAGGTTTTCTTTTGGTATCCCTTGATAAGTCACATTACACTGTTGGAAATTACTCCGATGCAAATCACCTTCATATGTAAAATTTTCAAATTTCTGGCATTCCAGTTCATAGCGCCCGGTCGCCACGACGCCAACGTTCGTGCACGTGCACACCCATCTTGCGCATTGGGCACATTCGCCACACTTCGTGCGATGCCACGGTTTCTACTAGGCCTCCTACGTGTTGCTAATTGCTGCCACATGACAGACTTGCGCCATATTTGACATGATGGAATGCTTCGTATGGGCGTTCGCTGCGAAAATTCGATTAATGAAATGCGATCGTTAGTTCTCTACTTTCCACATTTTCTGGTGGTTAGGAAATGCGGATAGCCGCTGAGAATTGATGCACCTCATATCTTTAGTTAAATATGCTCCCAGATTGACTACCGAATCGAGTCCCTGCCTCAGTGTCCTTATTTGGACCCGTTGCGTCTTTCTTCGTCTACGGATGTGTCTAAGGACTGCAATCCATTTCTGGTAGGTGCCCAACACATTTTTGAAACCCCTGCTCGTTTTAGGGTTCCGTTGTATTTTTGTGCACCGAAAATTGTTTTAGGTACCGGGACGTTTTCGAAGATCCCGATGTCTATATTTAGTGCCCGGTCTTTTTGTTCTTTTTGGGACCATGTTGCTTTTTGCGGCCCCAGCCTCTTTTGCAGGCCCGTATGCGGTCTCATAGCCCCTGTGTGTTTTGAAGGCTTCCGGTGTATTTTTTAGAGCTCCCGGTGTCTATATTTCAGGCTGCAGCGCATGCTTTAAGGCTCTGTCGCATATTGCGAGACTCTGTGTGCTTTGGAGGGCCAGGTGCATTTTCGGGCTCCGTTGTGCTCTTAGGGTCCCGCCGTGCTTATTTGGCGCTTCTCACGCACATTTGTGGGGCCGCAGTACGATTTTGGGGTTTCGGTGCGATTTTTAGGGGTCCCGGCGCGACTTTTCGCGCCCATGCGCGTGGTACCGAGGACCCAACGCCAGTTTTCTGGGCTCGATGCGATTTAATGTAGATCTATTCTGTATTTTTTAAAGTCCGAATCCCGGCCTGATTTGTATGGCCCCTGGTGCCATGTTGTTGTATACCGCCTCGATTTTTCGAGCTCCGGTACATTTTTGCGGGGCCGTACACGATTTGTGAAGGCATCTGGTGCTATGTTCGGTGCTCCAGAGCCATTTTCTTGACTCGGATATTTATTTTTCGGAATCCCTTCTTATTTTGGAGGGCTCCAGCTTGATTTTTTTCTGGTGCCGATGCGATTTTTGTAGTCACACTGTGCTTATGTGGGGCCCCAGATGCCAATTTTGGGGAGCCCACGTTAATTTTTGATGCCCAGACAAAATGTTTGGGACCACCGACGAGAGTCATGGGTCCCGAGCGCGATATTTGGTGGATCCATACGAGTTTTAGGGGCGCGTTGTACTTAGCTGTGTCCCCAAAGCGATTTTGGTGGTTCCTGTTGCAAATTTTCGGGCCTCGGAGCGAGTTTTATGGGGCCCACTGAATTTATTTGGAGCACCCTATGCGAAGTCTGGTGGATCGACGCGAATTTTGGTGGCCATAGCGCGACTTCTGGGGGCCCCGGCACGATTCTTGGGAGCTTACCCCTCTCAGGGGTTCAGTTTTTTTTTTCAGTAGATAGCACCTTTCGGAGGAAAAAGGCCATTCGGATAATTTGTCTGGACCTGTTCTGAAGTTTCCGGTGCTGGGGTCGATTCGAACGAGTCTCGGTGTTATCTTTTTGAAGATAGAGTTGTATTTTTTAAAGGTCCTTGTGGGATATTTTTGGGCCCCGGTACGATTCTTTGGTCTCCCTGTGCGATATTTGTTCAGTGTCCTGACATGTTTTTTTCCTGGGCACAACTGGTTTTGGGGGACTTTGACCCGGTCTCTGAGGCCGCAGAGTGACATTCTGGGTAAGAATTGAGTTTTGTTTTGTGTGTGTGTGTGTTGGGGGGGGAGCTGCTGCAACTTTTGTGACCCGGCGCGACGTTTTGGTCCTCCAGTGTGATTTTCAAGATCTGCGACGGTACTTTTTGAAGTCCATGTGTGATCTTTTGGGCCCCGACGTCATTTGCTTGGATGCCTAGCGCGAGTTTAAGGAGCGTCGACACGTTTTAAAGGTCCAACACGCTTTGGGGGCTTTTGGCGTCATTTTTGGTGCCCCAGGGTTATTACCCATGTCCTGATTGTTCTTCGTTGCCCAGGCTTCATTTGTCTTCGCTCCGATGAGACTCTTGGGGTCCGGTACGACTTATCGTGTCCCAAGCGTGATTTTCAGGGTCCGGGCGTGACTTTTTGATACCCCCAGGCTCAGCGTGATTTTCAGGGGCTCTCGCTCTTTTGGGGCCGTTTTTGAGAGCCGGCTCTCCGGCTCTCTTCATATCGTGATGTTCAAGTACCCCGGCACTACGTTTTTGGCGACCCCACTTAAGTGCCGATCAGATCGCACACTTCATGGGTGTCAATTGGCGACAGTACCTCCCTAGCTTCAGACTAGCCAGCATTACCTTTCCTCCAATACCTGACCACTACCACGGTACCTCTTCTCCTTTGTTTGACCACTGCCATGGCACCTCTCCTCAGTTACCTGACCGTTACCACGGTAACTCTCCTCCATTACCTGACCGTTAACACGATACCTTTCCTCCATTACCTGCCATTACCATGGTACCTTTTCTCCCTAGTGGCTTTCCCAGATCCTACGCCTACCCATGCACCTAGGTGCTACATTTGTGACCCCGACGTGATCTGGGGAGCCACTGTGCCACTCTCCCCAAATCTTCGCCACCTCTCCACTCCCCGCACGCCATGCCCGGTCCTGCCCCCCCTCTCTCTCTCTCTCTCTCTCTCTCTCTCTCTCTCTCTCTCTCTCTCTCTCTCTCCCCGGAGACAGCCTTGTCTGAAGCCCCCTGTCGCTGGTTGCATAGTGATCCGGGTGGCGCAGCGAGCGCACGTGGGCAGTGTGCTACATTTGGCGCAGCGAGCGCACGTGGGCAGTGCGATACGTTTGGCGCAGCGAGCACAACTGCCACGTCATGCCCATTCTGTCCGGGCCTCTCTCGTCGGTACAGGCCCCCGACAGTGCGACGCCGCGTCCCATGGCATCGTTCCGGCTCCCCTCGCTCTCCCCTGAGGAAGCCGAACTGTGGTTGGTGCAGGTGGACTGTGCTTTCGACGTCGCTGGCATCACGGAGCCAGCCACCAAGTTCAAGCTCTTGGTGGCAAACCTGCCCATGGCCATCGCGTCACAGGTCCGGGATGTCGTCATCGGGCAGCCCGGCAACTTTGATGCACTCTGCACCGCTCTGCGTCAGCGGCTGGCGCAGTCACGGGGCAGTCGCCTGGAGGCCCTGCTGCGCCACCAGCAGCTCGGCGACAGGACGCCCCCCCAGCTGCTCCGCGACATGCGCGTTAACGACGGCTGGCGACGCCCCCACAGACAGTGGGCTGCTGCGCGCCCTCTTCTTACAGAGGCTGCCGCGGTCGCCACGGGCCACTCTCCCCCTCCTACCAGAGGCCACGCCACTGGAAGATCTCGCCGAGGCAGCCGATTGTTTCATCGAAGCCTCTCGGCCAACGGACTCAATCGCCGCCGTCTCGATCTCTCCTGGGGAGCAACCGTCACTGCCTCAACCTGTCGACAGCACTCCCGACTTTCACGCCGCCATCGTCGGCCTGACCGCCATAGTCAGCCGGCTGGAGACTTCCAATCGGCGGCTGGAAGAGACAATGGCCCGGTCGCATCGGTCAGCGACACCGGCCACTCGACGCTCTCGCTTTCATGCGGTTTCCAAATCGCGACCGCGACAGCGCAGCCCTTTGCCGGCAGGGTACTGCTGGTACCACCAGACGTTCGGTGCGGATGCCCGCAAATGCGCCGAACCGCGCACCTGGGTGTCGTAAAACCGCTAGGCCTGAAGCTGTCAGAGCCTACCGCATCAGGCCCGCTGCATCTGGCGCAGCTGTTTTACGTCAAAGACAGCCGCCTCTCCCGACCGCTCCTCATCGACACCGACGCCCATGGCAGCGTTTTGCCACCTGCCGTCGTACCACACGACGCGTGTGTCACCTCGGAGCTGCTCCCTCGTCTGGAGGCCGCCAACGGTTCATGGGTCAAGACGCTGGGTCTCTTCCGTCAAGCCGTGCAACTTGGCAGTGGCACCGCGCTCAACTGTACATTCATCATCGCGGACGTCGCGACACCGATCCTGGGCGCTGACTTCCTGGCGTTCCATCGCCTGTCAACTTGCGCCAGCAGGTCCTACGCGACGCGTCGGGCCAAATCTGTGCCCACGGGAAACCACCATCCCTCAGCTCGCTTGGACTACGTACCGTCGCTTGGACTTGGACTACGTGCGCGAGTTTACACGGTCACACACCACATCGTGACGTCTGGCCTGCCAAGGGTCGCGCGACCACGACGTCTGGCTCCGGATCGACTCACCATCACGCGCCAAGAGTTTGGCGAGTTGCGCCAACTCGGCGTACTGCGACCATCGACAAGCAGCTGGGCCTCGCCCCTGAACCTGATCCCGAAGAAGACACCCGGTGAGTGGCGGCCCCTTGGGGACTACTGCGCCCTGAACGCCTCCACCGTGCCCGATCGCTACCCGCTTCCATACCTGCAGGATTTCGCCGGGAACCTCCATGGGTGCACGGTCTTTTCCAAGATAGACCTCGTACGAGCGTACAACCATATCCCGATGGAGCCAGCTGACGTCCCGAAGACGGCCATCACCACGCCGTTCGGGCTGTTCGAGATGACTCGCCTTCCGTTCGGCCTCCGGAATGCAAGTCAGACGTTCTAGAGGTTCATGGACACCGTGCTGCGGGACATGCCGGGCTGCTTCGCCTACCTGGACGACATCTTGATTGCCAGCACAACGGAGGCCAAGTATCTGGAGCACCTGCGACAGGTTCTCCAGCGACTCGACCAGTACGGCGTGGTGGTGAACAAAGACAAGTGTGTCTCTAGAATGAACCGCATCACGTTCCTCGGCCACGACTTCAGTCCGGAGGGAATCACACCACTTCCGGACAAGGTCGCTGCGGTGCAAGGGTTCCCGCGGCGAACCACCGAGCACCAGCTCCAGCGCTTCATCGGCATGGTAGCATATTACCACCGCTTCGTGCCGGACGCGGCTACCCTGCTCCGCCCACTTAACTGGCCGCTTAACCGCCCGCTTTCTGGCCAAGAAGGCATTCAAGCGCACTCGCGACATCACTTGGTCTGAAGAAGCCGAGCAGGCGTTTCTACATGTCAAGGCGAAGCTCGCACAGGCCACATTCCTCGTGCATCTGACGCCGGCAGCACCCCTCAGTCTCCAAGTCGACGCCTCGGACACTGGTGTCGGCGCCGTCCTCCAGCAGTTCGTGGCCGGCCGCTGGGAACCTCTCTCTTTCTTTTCCAAGAACCTGAAGCCCGCCGAAACCCGGTACAGCAGCTTCAGTCGAGAGATCCTCACCGTCTACCTGGCGATCCGTCACTTTCGCCACAGTGTGGACGGCTGGGACTTCACAGTCTTCACAGATCACCGGCCCCTGGTGTCGGCAATCGGTTCAAGCTCCGACCGCTACTGACCACGTGAGATCCGGCACCTGGACTTCGTCGGGCAGTTCACCACTGACGTCCGACACGTACCGGGCAAGAATAACACTGTGGCTGATGCTCTGTCCAGAATGGTGTCCATGCTACAGGCACCGCAGCCACCTCTGCACGACTTCGACGCCCTGGCGGAGGCTCAACGGGAGGACGAAGCCCTGAAGGCGTTCCTGGCAACACCGCACTCTCTGGCCCTGCGCGACGTGCCCCTTGTCAGCGGCCGCACGCTGCTCGTCGACGAGTCATCCGGGGTGCCTCGCCCGTTGAACCCGAACGGTCTGCGGCACCAGTACTTCCGTCTGCTGCACACCCTCTCGCATCCTGGCGTTCGGGCCACACAGCAGCTCATCTCCCGGCGGTTCGTGTCGCCGGGCATGAAGCAGGACATCAAGATCTGGACACAGGCATGCATCCAGTGTCAACGTGCCAAGGTGCAACGCCACATCAGAGCTCCAGTCGACGCCTTCAACACGCCGGATGCTCGCTTTGACCAGGTCCATATCGACCTGGTCGGCCCGCTCCCACCGTCTGACGGCAACACGTACCTGCTCACCTGCGTGGATCGCTTCACCCGGTGGGTGGAGGCCCTGCCTCTGCCGGACATCCGGGCGCTCATCGTCGCCCGCGCATTCGTGTCCGGCTGGGTGGCCCGCTTCGGTGTGCCATCCCAGGTCACGACCGACCGCGGCGCTCAGTTCGAGTCGGGCTCTAGAAACATTTGTCCACCCTGCTCGGCTGCACCCGCTGCCGCACCACCAGCTATCACCCACAGAGCCATAGGATGGTGGAACGGTTCCACCGCCAGCTGAAGACTGCTCTGCGCGCCGCGGACCTGGTCACGCGCTCGACCGTCCTCCTGCCGTTGATCCTGCTGGGCATACGGTCGGCGCCCAAAGACGACCTTCATTGTACGTCTGCGGAGCTGGTATATGGCACGCCACTTCACCTTCCGGGCGAGTTCTTCTCGCGGCATCCGGATGCAGCTCCGCTGTACCCCGCCTCCTACGTGAACGAACTCCGGAGGACCATGCGGCTTCTCCGTCCGGCAACCCCCCGTCCATCATCATCGGTGGTCGTGTTCATCCCGACGGAGCTCAGAACATACACCGACGTCTTCGTCCGCCAGGATGCGTCTCACACTTCGCTGGAGCCGCCGTACGATGGCCCCTTCAGCGTCTGCCGGCGTTCGTCCAAGACAGTCACCATCCTTCGCAAAGGCAAGGAAGAGGTCCTCTCCATCGACCGCGCCAAGCCGGCCTGTCTGGACCTGCCGTCCGGCACCGCAACAGCCAACAGGTGGTTGCCTGTGCCAGCTGCAGCCACATTCACCATGGACGGACCACGACTCCTCCTGCGTCCGTCGACCGCCCGCCCGCCGCCCGCTGACGCTACCCACTCGGCAGCGCCGCTCGTGTCTCCGCAGCCTGCACAGAGCTCGGCCACTCCTACTCAACCTCCCCCACGTGCGGCCGATCTAGAGTGCCCTTCGCTGCGCTCCGCTCTGTGCACCCGCTCCGGTCGCATAGTGGTGCTCCCGGCACGGTTTCGCCACGTCACCTGTGGCGAGTGACGTGTCTGGGAATGGGTTAATGTACCGGAGCGCGAGTGAACGCATCAGCGCGCTCGCCGGTCGACTGCTGTGCGCGAGTGCTGCCGTCTATTGGACGACGTGGTGTACTTAAGATTTACCCTTTGATGTAAGATGACAGTGTCATTAATCGTGCCTAACCATGTCAATTATAACTTGTTTATCTGCTTATCTCTAATGTTCGGTGTCCAACAGCCATCTCCCATAATAGCTGTCTACTTCACTCAACGGACTGATCTGTACGCTTTCACAAATACATGTACTTTTCGATATCTTCGTTCTTCAATGCAATAACTAGGTTTCAGGCTTCAACAGTTTGGTTACCGATTGTGCCGACATGCCGCTGAATAATTCCTCTGGATTCCGGGCCACGCCAACATCCCCGATAACGAAGAAGCAGACCGGCTCGCAAAGCAAGCTTTATCATTGAACACTTACCCTAGCGTGGAATATTCGGTAGACGATTGCAAAACACTCCTACAACGCCACATTCGCCAACATCAACAGAACACATGGACACAACACAACTCAACACAACACAAATCCAACCACACCCACGCAATCAAACCAACGATAGGCTTATGGAACACATGAAATCAATCTCACCGACAAACAAAAGGTCATCCTCACTAGACTTAGAACTGGTTGCACAAAACTAACACAGCCTCGAATAGAGGGTGACCAACACACAACACCTCACTGCGACACCTGCAACTCCACGTTAAACATAGGCTACATCCTGCTAGACTACAGTAGCTTTATCTCTCAAAGACAACCACTTAAGGCATTCTGCCCTGCTTCCATCGCTTCTCGCTGACAAACACCCAGAACTCCTCGAATTGCTATTTGAATATCTGTATGCTACAAAACTAGCAGGAGCACTGTAGGCACCACATCACCAACGCTCGCATCAACTCGCAATGCATGACCGCAAAACACTCGTAGGAAACACGTAAATGGCCATCCCCGCATGGCGTCGGATGTACATGAGCCGATTTGCTTCTCAATTCGAAATAAATGGCTACCTAGCGATGCCGTCGGAAGTAGATGAGGCGACTTGCTTTAGGAAAATATAAAGACTAAAAATATAATAAAATTAGCGTAACATAAAACGACTACCCAGAGGAGCCATCGGGCGAAGATGAGCCGATTTGCCTTGCAACTCATAACGTAAACGGCTACCCAGAGGGACAGCGTACGTAGAAGAGCCGAATTGCAAAACACCGTACTGATCCAACTGACAACCCTGTATGGCATGCATAGACTAACCCGCTACTAACAACTAACACGCGGCGGCCAGCGTGACAGGCGGTGTGGACAATTACCTCCTTCTTCGCACGGTAAAGATCACTCGGTGCTCTTCGATAAGAGTAGGCCAAAGCCGGCATCCTGGGAAAATCAACTTCTCGCCAGTCTCAAAACACCCTTACCCTCACCCAAACTACAAATTATTTTGTGGAGGAGTAAAGTAAAATTAAAACCATTTAGATATTAGGGAAATTCCCTCAACCCAGCACACGCCTTTAGCACCTAAAATACCACACAAACTATAACGTAAAATTCCCTTAACGTAAATGACCACTTGCCTGCAACTTGATCACAAACACTCGTTTGTATAGCCAGACATGTAACGTACTCGCTTTAAAGGCGGCGCAAATAACCTTTAGGTCCGGCACGCCTAACCCCCCCCCCCCGCTGAATAATATCCCATCTCGTGTATCTGGGATCATCTCTCTGGAGGTCGACCACACTTAGGTGGAGGTGCCGATCAGATCGCACACTTCATGGGTGTCAATTAGCGACAGTACCTCCCTGGCTTCAGACTAGCCAGCATTAGCTTTCCTCCAATACCTGACCACTACCACGGTATCTCTCCTCCGTTACCTCGGCACCTCTCCTCCATTACCTGACCGTTAACACGGTACCTTTCCTCCATTACCTGCCATTACCATGACACCTTTCCTCCTCAGAGGCTTTCCCAGATCCTACGCCTACCCACGCACCTAGGCGTACAGGGCACACTTTTTTCCTTCAGAACGCGATGCTTGTCCATAACGGTCTTACGACCGCGTCTACTGTTGTGCATAGCGCTATATTGAGCCGATTAGGTATGAGTAAGAAATCCCACCTAACGAAAATTCCTTAGAGGAGGCCATGCCGTAGGTTATTCTAAAATCAGATTGGTGAGATACCAGGGAAGCGCAAGCTGATTGGTAGAGTGGTCGATAGGGAATACCTCATTGAAGAATGTGTTGGTCCCTTTGCCCTCTAGAACCGTTTGGCCCAGGACCAGGTATACCATGTATCGAGCAAAAAAACATGTACAAACTTTTGTTGCAGACGATTTTGTAAACGATATCACGAGGATCGATTTTCCATCTGGTGTTTTTGAAATTTGACCGACATTTTTCACCACATCTTAGTTATTTAAGCTTCTTTCGACTCCATGCATCCATACGACTTCATTGCGGTACAATTACCCAAAAGCATGTCGTTTTTGAAAATGGAAAATCTGTTTTGATTAGCAGAGGATGGGATGCAGTTCTGGGAATCCTTGAGCGTCCGGTTTATGGTTGCTTGAAAATGCATTTGGAGGAAGGCACCAATATGTCATCTGTAAAATTATCGTGGCAGGAGGTCAGGTGTGGCTCCCCTAACTGCGCTTGTTATGGCATGCGCTACACTCTTGCGCGCCACCAAAGAATACACCCTGGAATGTCTCTCCGCATACTGGACACTGACTTCGAGCCTAATAGAAGATTTTCAAGTTGCGTATCAGTTCCTGAGGTGAAACAACACGTTCTAAGTGGTAACTTCGCTAAATACGACGATGCTGTGTAATCCTCGTATGTAAGGATGCTGTGCACTCACTATTCAGTAATGCCCCCAGACAAAGGAAAGTGTCCCAACCTGTAAAAGAAACCTTGTCCTTGCTTATTTGTAAGTATAATATGCAAAGTACGAATATTGTACCTAAATAAAGGGAGGTGGTGGGATGACCTAAAGATCTGTGCCTATCTTAATCTGTGGAGCTTAATCTCCCTGGCTGATGTATGATTTGGTAAAATTGTCAATCCTGTATCATTTTCGTTCTTTCATTCTCTCGTACCATTCTTTCAAGAAATGGTACCCCTGCAGAACAAGCGCACCCTCTGATCAAGATTTCTGGACCCAACCCTGATGGGTACTTATTTCACCTCTCCACATGGTTTTTGGATCAGTATCGGTGTGAAATTTTCCAGAAAGATTATCAACATATCAAAACCAATGTTTTTATGGCACTAAGCCATACTTCTAACTTTTGCTGATGCACCATTGAAATAAAAAATGAACTAACCATACATCTACCATGTACTTTGTTTGGACAGGTAGCTGGGGAATAATGACAGTAGACTAACCTAACCTACATTTGAAGATAATTTTGCATTTCAGGTTATTACCCAGATTTCGAGAAAATAAGGTGTCAATACCATGCTAATTTAACATACTTAAGAAAATGTGAGCACTCCTTTATTTCGTAGATGCTTGCTTTTCAGTTTACTAGCAAACTAATCAAAGAACCAGGACTTTGGAAGTATTATTGTGTTTTTGGGTTTCACAAGACAAGCTTTCAACACATTTCAACTCCATGAAGCAAACCAATGGGATCTGTTAGATTTCTTTAGCTTGAAATTTTGTTTCTATAAAAAGAAATTAAAAAAACATTTTGTTCTTATCCTTGAATAGCAGGTTAGATTCGGTTCGATAAGGTTATGTTAGGCTCTTTTTGGTTGAATAATTTTGAGAACAAAAATTGGTTTGAATTTTCCCTTTTCAACACAAAATTTCCTTGCATGGAAGGTGAAGTTAGATTAGATTACATTTCGCTAGGTTAAGTTATGTTGCATTTCTTTTGTTCTTTTAACATTATTTTTGATACCATGTCACCAACTCAAAACTTTTTTTTGGTGTTAGTATGCCTGCCAACTGAAAAGTAAGCATTTTCACAGGAAATTAGTGGTCACATGATAGCAACATCCATACACACTGCATTGGATGGGCTGGCATGCAAATAAGTTTGGTAACATGAAGAAAATGAGGAGGTAAACACCCCATCAAAACCATATTTTGCTTGGCAAATAAATGAAGGTACAGAAGTTCATATTTACTGTTCCACAAAATTATGCAAACCGAGCTATATAGGAGCATAAAGGACAATGAATGTGGCATGCATGCAATCTGAAATTATATTTTCTCCGTTCATATTTGCCACCAAATGTTTGATAAATTGAGACAAATGTCACAGGTTTCGGAACATAACTGACCAATATGTCGCCAATGAGGTTTGTAAGCACAGGTGAAGGGAGGTACTAATTCTTCTTGGACGTCTTATAAAATTTTGAGATGTAGGTTTCCTGGCTACCTTAAAGTTACCCAAGCAACAAGCTTGCTAAGCTGGGAATCCATGCTATGGTGTTCCTCGCTTCCCCTTCATTACCCAATAAATGTGTACTGTGTGCCTCTCTAACAGTTAATAGAGACTAATTGACCGGAGAAACTAACTTAGATTTGATGCATTTGGCAATCCTATGTGATAAGCATAGCTAAAAAACATTATCAAATATGCTGTTTTGGGGGGAGGGGTGGAAATTTATCAGGTTTTGAGGAACACTTCATTGTGGAGAAGACTGCTTGCTGCTTATTGCTTGTTTGTTGGCATTGCATGCACTGAAACGTCAGTCTAATTTAATCTTCGGTGAATATTTTGTGTTGGAAGCCTTGAAACCACTGTGTCCAAATTCAGACATTTTGGGAAAAATGACCATTGGAATATATTTGCAACTTAGCCAATGCACTCACTTGTATGCGCATCTATTTCTTGACACCAATAAATTAATGACTGAGGAATATTAATGTTTGCACTCCCGAGATTAATTAGGTAGTTATCTGCATCTTCAGTGGCGGTACTGCGCGCTGTAATGTACGTCTAAAGAGGCAAATGCGCCAGGTAGGACGGCAAATGATACGTAGCAAAGCTGGCCTTTTGTATCAAGATAGGGTATCCCATTGGTACATGTTTTCACCTCTGGGTAGCAGCAAATACACATGAGTTTCCACGAGTGAAAATGTTGCAGTGTAGCCCAGCTTTTAGCATACATTTTCCTCTTCTTTAAACAAAGGCATAAGTGCACCCCACAAATTTCGAGATAATTATTTAGGGAAAGGAGAGAATGGAAGTCCAGTATGCTATTCTTAAATTACTGCAGCATTTTCATTTGTGCTACATTTGCAACGCAAAAGTACATTGGCACCTACTCATGTCATTGCTTTTTGACCCGACCGCATTATTCAATACAGACATCAGAGAATGTATCGTTTATGGATTAGCGCACAGCACTCCTCCCTGTATCCGTTCAAAGAAATATTTGTGTTATCTGAAGTATTGAACTCGTTCCCAATTGATGTAGAGAAGCATCGCCTATGTCTGTTGATGAATAGGTGGTAAGTAAACGAAATAAATATAAATAGCAAGTAAACGAAATAAATGTAAATAGCAAGTAAACGAATAACACGTAAGATTGGCAGCCCGACTACCTCGCCAAATAATATTCAGCGAGTTTTGGAATACGCACGGTTTCATTCATTGCTCTCCATTGAATGCGTTTCTAACACACCAAGGGACATCTTTTCATGTATGTCTTCTAGGATAGAAGAGTTTTACCGTCTTATTATTTTTTTCCATCTTTAGCAGAGGCAACGTGCCATCCGCTAGAGATATGCTACGTTAAAGAAAGAGTTACGCTAATCCGCTTATGTGGCATCCGGTTATGTCAAATAAGAAAGAGAGGAAAGATGAGACGCCGGCAAGCAAGGAACGTGGCGTAAGGGCCGATACATACATACACAGGTGAAACATATACATACATACATACATGCACGACACTTAGAAGGACACTTGGAGGGTGGGCAGCATCGTAACCGAGAGGCTCCACTGCCCACCTGCGACCTGAAAGGCGAAGCGGAGTTCCGACGCCCAGGGCGAGTCGTGGGCATCGGGCCCAACCTTGTATGTGTAGGTGTATGTTTGAGTTAAAGCTTGGGAAAACCTGAGAAGGTGAAAAAACCAAGCAGCTTGGGAAACCCGTAGGTAAAAAACCAAGCACAATTTATGTGGAGAACCGTCCGTTCTGGCCAGATTGGATCGGTCTCTGCCTACCTAGTGTGAAATAACCTATATGTATGTGTTTTGCGACGACGGAGATGATAGCGTTTGACTTCAGAATACTTCCTCAAGTTCGGTGCTGTGCAAGAATGTAAATAGTAGCTCAATGAGCTCCAGGTGTTTGTCACCGAGAAGGCTTGGCAGTGAAAGTGGAATCCGATGTTGAGCAATGTAGGAAAGAAGGTGGCGACATTGAAATTGATAGGCAGGGCAGATAAGTAAGAAATGTTCCACAGCGTTATGTACATCACATGTTTGGCAAGGCGGAGCGCGGTGAAGTTGGCGGAAGAGGAAATCATGTGCGAGTTTTGTGTGCCCGAGTCTGAGCCGGGCAAGGAGGATCTCATGTGTGCGTGTGTGTTGTTGAGAAGAGGGCCATTTAGCGCGAAGGGGTTTAATGTGGTGTAAATGTGTAGTGTTGTGGTTCCAGCATGCCTGGAGATATATGTTAAACAATTGGTTGGTGAGGGACAAAAGGTCACCGGGGGGAACTGGGAGGTTGGGAGCGGGTGGGAGGTCAATAACTCGAGGAGCGAGCTCATCCGCCCGCTCGTTGCCCGGTACCCCCATGTGGCCAGGAATCCAGAGCAGCGTGAGTTGGAGGTGAGCATGATGTGTGTGATAGAGTTGACGGATAGCGTGGAGTGTGGGGTGTGCAGTGTTGTGTATGGCTGCGAGAGCGTCGATGGATGAACGTGAGTCAGTGCAGATGATGGTTGGTGTGGTGATGTGATGCTGGATAATGTGGTGTAGACGGGCGAAGATTGCGACTAACTCTGAAGTGTAAACCGAGTGGTGTGGTGTTACTTTTATTTGGCCAAAGTTGGGACCACCGCACCAGGCAGCTCCCGTACCGTCTGGTACGGGAGCCATCCGTGTAGAAGTATGTGTAATGGGGTTGGGCTGCTTGATATTCGAAAAATGTTAGATGGGTTTCGACGGGGAAAGTCATTTTTTGTTTTGGTGGAAGAGATATTCGATATTGGGGTGATACATGTGCCACAACGGGAGTAGGGGAGGAAATTTACCGGGGATTACCTTGGGGAATTTAGTGCGAAAGTAAGGACATGGTTCAAATGTATGGCAATATTGTGTTTGTTCCTATTATATGAACGTCGAACGGAAGGTTTAGAGAGTGCGAGACTGGCAGGGTGGTTGTGCTGTGTTGTGGTCCGAAAGTGGTATCTGACTAGTTGGAGTGTTTTGCGGTGTTGTAAGCTAGGGAGGTGTGCCTCAGCCCGGATACTAGTGATGGGAGTGGTGCGGTGTGCTCCGGTGATGAGGCGAAGTGCGTGATTCTGTATGCGTTCAAGTGTTGCGATGTGTGAAGGAGATATATGATCGAAGATAAACGCATTGTATTCCAGGATTGAGCGAATCAGAGTAATATACATTGTGTTCAGGGTACCCCTGTCTGCACCACAGTCGCGACCGGAGATGCAGCGCAGGAGATTTAGGCGTTTTGCGCAACGTTGTTGTAGATAAGCAATATGGGGGCCGAAACAAAGAATTTTGTCTAGTACGATGCCAAGATAGGTAAAGGTGGTTTGGTGAGGGATAATTTGGTCGCGATAACGGAGCGGTGTAAGAGGTGGGATGTACGAGTGGAGCCGGGAGAAAAGCATTGTGACGGATTTGGCGGGGGAGATTTGCAGTCCCCAGAGGAAGCACCAGGAATCAATTTGATTCATGGCGCGCTGCATAAAATAATTTGCTTTGTCTGCCGATGGGTGCGTGCGACCCATCCATCCATCATGTGCGTGCCAACATCCATATGGCCAAATCATCGGCCTAAATGGAGTATTTTAGAGCATCATTGATCATGATAAGAAAGAGGGTGGGGGATAACACGCTACCTTGTGGGATGCCTTGATAAAATTTTTGGGGCCGAGAATGGATGTTGCCCCAGCGGACGGTGAATGGTCTATTAGCGAGAAAGTTGGTGGTAAATTTTGTAATTCTGCCTCTGATGCCAATACGATGTAATTTGATTCGGAGGGCCGAACTGTGTACTTTATTGAATGTGGATTTTAAGTCGAGAAAAGGTGCGACGGTTTCATGTTTTTTTTCATGAAGTTTTTTTTTCATGGGTCGAAAGCCGCTTTGAAAGGGGGAGATAATTTAGTTGTTTTCGAGGTGGACTCTGATTCGTCCATTGAACAGGAGCTCAAATATTTTAGAGGCACAACTAGTGAGAGAGATAGGTCGATAGCTAGAGGGAAGGTCGCGAGGTTTGCGAGGTTTGGCGATAGGAATGATAGTGCTAGTAGACCAGGAAGGGGGGGGAAGGTGCCGTCACTCCATAGCTGGTTTAGTGCCGAAAGGAGGTTGTTTTTTCCGGAGTCGGATATATTTTGGAAGAAGGGGTATGCCAATTGGTCGCAGTGTCGGTGACCAGCCGCAGTGTTGGTTACTTTGGAGAGGGATAAATTTAGATCATAGGGAGTAAAGGGGGCATTATATGGTACAGTGTTGTCCGAGGTAAAGTTGCAGGTGGCGAGAGTGGTTTGTAGGAAGTCGATGGTGTGTTGCGAGTATTGTGTATTTGAAGGATGTAGCATAATAGGTGGCAAAGTGTTCCGCGACGTCTGAGGGTTCTGTGATGCTGCGTTGGTTAATTGTCAGTTGTGGGAATCCGCGGTGTGGGGATCTGCCATTTGCGAAAGAGCGAGTTTGGCTCCAAATTTGGCCGATGGGGATAAAACGGTTGAATGAGTTTGAATAGAGTTGCCAGCTGCGTTTTTTTTGGCCGTAAGGATAATCTGCTGACAACGTTTTTTTTAGCCTCGCGGGCTTCTGACATGTTTTGTGGGGTAAGATTTTTGGGAAATTTTCGCTCAGCCCGCCGCCGCAGAGCGACGGCGCGTTGACACTCGGCGTTCCACCACGGCACGTGGTGACGGCCGGGGGAACGACGAGTGTGGGGGACATGATTTTCTGCCGAGAGTAATATGGTGTCAAGAAAAGCTGAAATTGAGGGGTGTGAATGAGGAGGGAAGACGGTGTCAATTTCCTAGGAGAACGATGGTCATTTCGCCTTGCGAACATTCCAGGGGGGTACAAATGAGTAATCTCTAGCCTGGGCTGAGCGTTCAAGCATGACATGAATGTGAAAGTGATCGCTAAAGAGGGGTCGGGTTGCACGTGCCAAGAAAAGAGGGGTGAGATGGAAGCCGAGGCCAAAAACAGGTCAATGGCAGATGAACGGTACGGGGCGATGTCGGTGTTGTGTGTGGGTGTTTGGTCGTTTAAAAAGAGCATGTTGCGGGTGTTGAGAAGTGTTTCGATGTGGTGTCCGCGAGGTGATGTGGTGTGACAGCCCCATGCCTGGTGGTGGGCATTAAGGTCACCCAGCAACAGACAGGGGTGAGGAAGAAGACCGAAGATGTTGGTCACAGAAGTTAAGGATAGTGTAAGAGAAGGGGAAAAATAAAGAGAGAGTATAGTGAGCTCTAGTTGTGCAATTTGGACAGAAACAGCAATAAAATTTAGGTTATTATCAACCATGATCTGACGATGGAGGAGGGTGTCTGAGATAAATAAGGAAACCCCGCCGCCGCGGGATGTATGATTTATGTTGTTAGTATAGAGGGAATAACCAAAGATAGTAAAATTATATGGGTCATTGTCGCGCTATTGGGTCTCCTGAACGGCGACAATCAATGGTTTATTTTGGATGATATATTCCTTGAAGTCTGCCCAATGGGATATGAGTGACCTCGTATTCTATTGGAGCAAGAATTCAGTGGTGGGTGTCTGCGTTAGTGTTGTTGGTGCTCACGCACTCGCAAGCGTGTGTGTGGTGGAGAGGTCCTGGGGGAGTCGTCCGTCTCGTATGGGTCGGACGACCCCTGTGAAGGTGACGGAGGCTCTAGATCCCAGGGGGATCCGGGCTCGGAGAGCGGGAGGGGTGGCTGGGCCCGGGGGATAGGGAGGGGTGGCGATCCAGAGGGGGCGGGGTGGATGATGCCCACGACCTGGGTGGAGTATCCTAGTGGCCTTTGCGGGCCGAGCGTTCAAGCAGCCCGCTAGGGGAGCCGGGCGTGTGGCCGGCGGCGGAGCGACATGGTGGCGATGGGGGAGCAGTGCGTCGGAGGGGCGCGCGTTCGGCGGCGGGGCGGCCTGTCGACGGTGTTGGGACCGTGGAGCCGGGGAGCCTGCCGTGTGGGCGGGGCACTTCGCAGGAGGCACGGGGGGGGAAGAGGGATGGGAGGTCACGGAGGACCCAGGATGGAAGTGGCGAGATTGGGCGGGCGCCTCGGCTGGTGTCGCGGCATGGGGTCCCTGGCACGCCGCGCATCGTGCCTCCTCTACTGCGCATGCGTCCGTCGGATGGACTCCAGCGCAGCGCTCACAGATCGGGTCTTTGGCCCGGCATGCCCTGGTCAGGTGGCCGTAACGCTGGCAGTATGCACAGCGGACCGGGGGCGGGGCCCACGGGCGGAGGCCGATCCTCAAGTATCCGGCCATCAGGTGGCTCGGAGGGGTCAGGGACCGGAACCCAAACTTGAGGACCGTGCCGGGTCGGCGGCCGAGGCGGGTGACCTCGCACACCCCTTGGCCTCTTGGAGATGGAGCTCCGCGAGGAGCTCTTCCTCTGAGAGCTCCGCGAGCTCCGGGGCGTACGCGGTCACCCACGTCAGGTTGAGTCGGTCAGCCAGCTCCGCGGTGATCTCCTCACCGAGGAAGCGGCTGATGTTGAGGAGGTCGCGGGCCTGGGTCGCCTCCTTGACCCGCACCAGGAGGGCCCAGGACCGGAGAACCTTGGCTGAGGCCACCTCCCCGGTCCACTCATCTATCTGCCTCGCTTTGGCGAAGGGCGACGTCCTTGCGAAGGAGCCCTCCTTCCTGGCTAGCAGCAGGAAAGACTCTCCCTCGGGGGGGGGTCCTGGGAAGGGGGCAAACGGGCTCCCGGTCGGAGCCGGCGCTCATCGCCCTCCGGAGGGGGCGGGCGGTCCCCAGGCATATCGGGGCGGGGGTGGGGTCCTTACCCAGATGGTGGGGTCCTTCCTTACCCAGAGGGGAGTGGGAGGAGTGAGCGTATTGGGAAGAGCGCCCTGAAGGGGTGCGGACAAGAAAAGCACCCTGAAGGGATGCGGACAAGAAAAGCACCCTGAAGGGGTGCTACAAGGAAAGATGTGAATAAATGTGACGTGAAAAGGGGGAGAAAGACACAGAGGTTTGGAGGGGGGGAGTAGCCGAGCAGAGCCGGGCGCAGTCACGGTCAAAGACCGCTAGCCCGATCCTTTAAACCAGAAAGGTACCTCTGTCGGCTCTAATCTATTGGGTGGGATGGTACAAAAACAATCAAAGTTGACCGCCGGTACAAGTCGGTTTCCCGACGGTGCTCAAGAGCAACGCTGGGCCGAAGGGGGTGGGAGGGGGGGGCTACGCCGGCTAATCCGGCGAGCAACCGACTAGTGGCGTCGGCCGGCTAGTCCGGCTAACAACCAACTACTGGCGTCGGCCGGCTAGTCCGGCTAACAACCGACTAGTGGCGTCGGCCGGCTAGTCCGCTAACAACCGACTAGTGGCGTCGGCCGGCTAGTCCGGCTAACAACCGACTAGTGGCGTCGGCCGGCTAGTCCGGCTAACAACCGACTAGTGGCGTCGGCCGGCTAGTCCGGCCAACAACCGACGAGTGGCGTCGGCCGGCTAGTCCGGCTAACAACTGACTAGTGGTCCGGGTGGCCGACGTCACCCGGGGGTCTGAGCTTCCCGTAGATGTCCTAATAAGGACACCTAGGAGGCAGCTGGGAGAGGGTGGGCGGGGCCTTGGGACAGTGGGCAGCTTCTTTGCTCGATCACCAGTGAATCAGAGAGACACCAGGTCTTGTCGAGCCTGTTTCCTTATTGCAAATAAGAGATGGTTGCACGCACATCAACCAACTAGCGTATACTGTCATAACACATCACGAGTGAAACACCGCCTAGAAAACTCGTTTCAATGCCTCGCACTCGTGTTGCAGATGTTTGATCCGGTTGCTGCTATGGTACGCACCTGCGTTGTGCAGTAAGTTGTATCGGACCGTCGAGCTGCGAGCCGCACCACCCTCGCCACCGCTGCTCGCCGAAGGACTAACTCCCGTCGCCCACCGACGAGTCGTCCAACGGCGCGCGGCAGCGCCGAGCCGCCGAGTCAGGTGAAGTGCGCAGCAACCCACACAGACACTAGCAGGCGCGCAATGGCGGACCCAAAAACACCAGGTGGGGCGGAACAACCGACCCTCAGACACCAGGAGGGATGCAACAGCTGACCCACAGACATCACGTGCGGCGGAACAGTGGACCTAGACACCAGTTGGACGAAATAGCTGATCCCCACATGGCGTAAAGAATAGCGTCAAACATATTATAGCATTCACCACATTGATTTAAGTTCAATGGTGAAGATAATTAGCAATATATGAGTACTGCATGTGCCGATATAACTTACATTCTAGATCTACATCCCCAAACTCTGACATACTTCCCAGTTCACCCCCAATACAAATATGCACTGTATGCTCACTAATACCATATATGCACCCCAATAGCATATGCACACTAAATCACTGTCTAACATAAATGTATAATGCATATTCACTTACAGCCAGAGGTGTTGTTTTATATACTTTTGGGTGGCAAGTGCTCATCGATGTTGGATTTGCCCACGCTCAATAATTTAAACTTTTAACATGGGACCCCATGGAGCGTGCCCTCGAATCCATTTCGGTTCGCCCATTGCACTCATATATTGCGCCCCCCCCAATAATTTTCAGAAATCAACACCCATACTTATTGCCCTTGCGGCATGTCAGGAGAATTGCTCTCATGGAGCATCGAGTTTCTGAGATTGTGTTCTTTTATTATGACGTTTGCTTAATATTCAGGAATTTTAATGCTTCTCTATTTCTGATTAAAGGTGATATCAGTCAGCTGCAAAACAAAACACTCAGCATGGGTGGAGAGCAGACTTGTGCTCGACTCCAGTTGAATCGAGAATCGACTCATGAATCAATCGCTTTTGGATGAATCGCGAGTTGAATCGATTCTTTTCCCCAAAATATATCTTGAGGCGTGAGTTGAATCACATCTTTCTGTAAAAAAATGAGTCGAATAATGAGTCAATCATTCAAATCACAATGAGTCACTTGAGTCTTATAACTCAAATGCAAGTTGTGAACAAATTATATAAAGCAGGTATATTTATGTGAATAGTATGCCATGACACAAAGTAGGCAGTAAAAACACAGCATAATTATTCATGCTTAGCATTACAATTGTCAACTTGTCAGCTGCCAGTGAGTAAAGAATGAGGAGTACTCAAGTTATTTATCAAAAACCAATGACAATAACTACAAATATGTATTAATGTTAAGCTTGGTATTCACAATCAGTATGATGCATGAGTCAATCCTAGTGCCAAGAACACAACACAGAAATGGGTTGTGATTGTGAAAAAGAATATGGAACCGAAACGGTCCCGCACTGCAATAGGTACCTGCACTAAATAAATTTGCGTTGGTTTGTTATTTGTCACACGCGCGTCTGATATGTAGTAAGACAAAAGACTGACATCACTACAGGAGTTTTGTAATGCATTAGCTACTTATTTTCTTTTCTAGTTGTGGTGCTTGCAACTCAACTTTGTTTATTGTTTTATCCTCCACAATCGGGTAATATGGTCACATCATGTTATACGGGCAGAACCCGCCTGACTGCGATAAATGTACAGATGTAGACACCATGATTGTACAGTTCAAACTGGAATCTCATCTGATCCGCTTATGCACATTTTTGTTTGTCCGCAGAATATGAGTGCTTGACCCAATGATAAAATGGGATTGCAAATGTCGCGATCCTGTCGACCCGTCTGTGGACTGTGGTGACATCTCTGGCCAAAGGTGTTTCACTGTCCAGCGTAAGTGCGGACCTCGCACATGCGATGCGCTTGTGATAATCAAGAATGAACCATTACACTTGTCATGCTTATTGTTTTCACTAGTAGCTTTGGATCGTTGGACGATTTGTAGCTTGAATGGAACACGGGACAGTACAGTAGACACATGTACATGCTGTCAGTGACGAATAATTGGTGATGAGTGCAGTCCCAGTTTTTTCCTTGCCTTCTGTTGTTTTGTTGGTTTGCTGGTTCAGGGTTATTTCTGTTGCTTTGCCGAAAAGGTAAACGCTGATGCGCTATATTTGGTACGATATATATTGCGGCGCAGCATGCAAGTCGAGTGAATAATTGCATTAGCAGTTATCTATAGCTTCTTGTTATTGAAATATTAGTTTCCCTGCCTTGATAATGCCCGCACCCCACGCCTCACCGGCCAGGCCGCATATATACCTATTTTTCTTCCGGATGGGGAGGGAAAGTCAGCATCAGTAAATATCCGTGTGAGCAAGACCTAACAAGTAGCATTAGCCATGTGTTTGGCTATGGTGGTGACGCGTGCACAGCGTTGCCATAAGAGGTCCCCCACCCAACCATGGACATGCATTTCTGAGGACGTCCCGACTCTAAGCTGGACAAAATGATTGCACCCGCGGCTTCCACCCCGACAAATTTGCGTTGCGGATTCTGATATTGGCGCATCTGCAAGTATGTTAGGCTTAATCATGACCACTACACCCTGGCGCTTGTGGTCTGGGCACCGAGGTTAGCTATCTCGGTTTACGTTAGTTATGCAGGTTCCGGCCAGCTTTCGCTACGGCCACATTTCCGTATGGACGATTCTATATAGTTCACAATAGCCATGAAATTACAGACAAATCGGTGCGCAATGTCTCGTTACGGAGCGTCATGCCTTTAAAGGTACTGGGAGAAAGTGTAATTCAACTGACACTAGCAAGTGACACTAGCAATAGGCAGGTAGGTACCTATTATATACATGTTTGGTGTTCCTATTATACATTATAAAGGTATGAATGCTAATACATAGTGGCAAGTGTGCTCAATGGTCAAATCAATATCGTTAACATGCTATGATGCTTAATAAGCCTAAGTGGTCGACCATGATGTGGGTATACAAATAGTAAAATGCTGCTTGTTTTTCCTGCAGTCTTACTACCGATGGTGACGCATCACATGGGTGCTATGTTGAGACTAGGTGATGTGTGTCAGGTATTTATGATTCAGGTTGTGCATCATGCTGACATAGATTTAAGTATTATGCACTCATTGCTTTGCATATGCATTGGCAACCATTCATCTCATTAATGTTTCTTGAGTAAATTACTCTATGCACATGCACATGCATTTATCGGTATATATATATATATATATATATCTATATATAAAAATATATATATATATATATATATATATATATATATATATATATATATATATATATATATATATATATGTATATATGTATACATATATATAAATTTGTATCTATATATATATGTATATATATATATATATATATATATATATATATATATATATATATATATACCAACCATTACAGTTCATGACGAATGATGAATAATGTCAGGTGAAAGCAAAGTTATAGAAAAAATAAGATATTAAAAAGATGTTTCGTTGTTAAAGCATCTCGGTTGGTGTCTAATTAAATACTAATTCCCTTGTTTAATTAGACACAGATGAAGATGCGTTGACATCGAAACGTCTGTCGAATCAGTTATTTTTGCTATAACTTCGTTTTCACATCACATTATATCATATATATATATATATATATATATATATATATATATATATATATATATATATATATATATATATATATCAGATGCTTTGACATTAAAACATCTGTGAAATCAATTATTTTTGCTATAACTTTGTTTTCACCTAACATTATATATATAACGTTAGTTGAAAACAAAGTGATAGCAAAAATAATTTATTCAACAGACATCTTGATGTCAAAGCATATTTACCTTCCTTCCTTATCACTACCTAGGAACATCTAGCTTTATGTCATATGTGCTGAGCACGATTTCACAATCACCATAAAGCAATGCTGTAAATACATTAAACGTTGCCCTCTTGTAGCAGGGAAAACAGAAAATATTTGACGATGGATTTACGATAGTAAATATGGACATGCAATATCCTTTCCCATGCTTTCATGTTTTACGGAGACACATTTCGATGCAATGGCAACCAGGGCGGATAAAGGGTGTGGCACTGAGGGCATGTGCCCCCACATGGAAGGTGGCGTCCCTCCGGCCGGGTAGAGGAGCCCCTCTGAAAAGGTTCCAGTGTACCCGCTCAATTTTGTTCCCAGCCGAGTTTTTGTCAACGCCCATATGAAAGAAAAAGGCACCCCTTTGGAAGGAAAGGTGCCCCTTCGGGAAGGACCGAGTGCAACCCGCGCCCTCGACTTTTTCATCCAGAGGATCCAGGTGCTTTCGCAGTGGCGCCGCTCCAAATAAATGGCGCCCATCCAGGTGCTTTCGCAGTGGCGCCGCTCCAGATAAATGGCGCCTCTCCAAGCAAGTGCTCCCCATGACAATTCCTGGAGCCACCCCTGATTACAGCATTGCTCTCTCTCTCGCGGTTATGAACTCCGGCTGGTTGCAAAATCATGTGCATTCACGTGTGGCTTCTCTTGCAAATTTTACAATACCCGTTGAACCATTAAGAGGAAAGCGGACAATTTGAGATAAAAAAATTATTTTACATGTCCGGAACGGCAATGTGGCAGGGTAAATAAAAAAAACAGCGATGAGAGCGCCGTTCGACCAGGTTATCACGGATTTATTGGGGGAGCTCCTGGTCATATAGGATATGAGTTCCTGCTATCACAACGGCTGCAAACAAAAATAGATTTGATCCTACTATTCCTTTTACACTCAATCATTGTACAGACACCGGACTTTCGACACCTTCGAAATTGTTTCGATATCTCATCATTCGGATACTTTACGGCAAGCCATGTCGAATGACACCCACATAATGCAAATTGAAGCCATAGCGACGAAACGCGAGGACGTTGAAAAAATTAAAACTAACCCTTGACCTTGAGGCTTGATCTGACATGTCCCGGGTATAAATGTTATTTGAGGGTTGTTCATTGGCTATCTCCTGATACCAAACATGGGTAGCTTTTGGAGAGAACAGAGAAACACGGGAAGAAGAAATGAGCTCGACCTTCGACTTTACAAATTATTGTGATTTCTGACCGGTTTGCTAGAGTACTTCACGGCACGTCGAATGACACCCAATTGATGAAAATTGACGACATAGCGATGAGGCGCGAGAACTTCAAGCAACTTAAGCTGACTTTCGATCTTGTGGTTTGACACTGACATGTTCCGGTTTGAAATGTTACTCGAGGTTCTCCACGGGCTATTGCTTTATACCAGATGTGGGTAGAGTAGGGCGAATAAAAAAATTCGAGGCGACCGAAGAAATCGGTTTGACCTCTGACCTTTGAAATTAGTTCCATTTCGTAACAACTTAATACTGCACAAGCTTCGTCGAATGACACCCACTTGGTGTAAATTGAACCCATAGCGGCGAATCGCGAAGACTTAGAATAATTCAAACTAGCCTTTGACCTTGAGATTTGACCTTGACATATCCCGGTTTCAAAATGTTACTCGAGGGTTCACCATGGGCAATTAATTAATAGTGGATCTGGGTAGGCTTCGGCGACCCCCCCCCCCCCAAAAGAAAACCGGAGGCGACCGAAGAAATCAGCTTGAATTTTGACCCGTCGAGATTATTTCGAATTATCAATTTTGTGATACCGCACAGCAAGCGAAATCAAATGACATCCATTGTCTGCAAATTGAAGCCATAGCGACGAAACGCGAGGCCATCGAAGAACTGGTATGGAACGGACGATCGAATGAAGCCCTGGTATGCCTATGCGTGTGATGTCTCGACATCGGAATCCCTCGGCTAGTCTCTGACTTTGTGCGAATCCAATTGAGTCATATGGAGACTTGCTTTCGATAATAGTGTGTCATAGTCTATGGAGTATGACAATAGTAATAACTTGGTGTCACTTGCCACTGCCACGAACACTAATGTGTATGTGTTTCGCCGCCACTCAACGGAGCATGGTGTGGTGTCCCGCCAACACCCTGCAATAACAACCCTAACCCAAACCTAACAATCAATCAATCTACGTGCAAGCTTAACGGATGTCATGTATTATTACGCTATAGGAATATAAAAGGGGACGGTGTTGTATTATATGCAGATGCATCACTGTCGTTCAAAAGCCTCAGTGAATTAGAAATAGAGGGTGAGGAATGGATTTGTGCCAAAGTTAAAATTGAGGAATCCACCCTGCTCATATGTTGCCTTTACTTGCCTCTGAATCTGAATTCCGAACGGCTACAACTCTTTATCGATCGCTTCACCGAAAGTATCAGCTGAGCATATGCTCACTGACGTCAACACTATGTTAGGCGACTTCAATGCAGGGAATATCTATCTGGATCCGCTGCTGTACACACACAGTAGGATAACACACTTCGACCACAAACTTCGAGACACCGCTACCATAATTGCCGAAGTGCCGAGCAAGCCGAAAATTGCCAAAACGTAACGAATTTAGTACTAACAAAGTTATCGTTCTTGAAAGTCGAATCACATCCCCCTTCTCACACATGGACCCCTCTCCCATCATGGTATCACTTAGTATCGTTCCTCTACAGCCAAGCCGTAGGGCTTACAAAATCATATGAGAATATACAAAATTAGACCCAGCAAGACTAACTACACTGCTACAAAACAGGAATTTGGATCAATTATTGGACAATGACTGCAACTGACCAGTATATATCTGCCATTCTAACCGCTGTCATGTCATACATTCCCATAAAACTGTACTACAAAGGCCACTTCAAAAACCGTCATTAACAAGTGAGCTTAAACGCATGCATCCAGGCATGCGAGGAAAAGCAACAACGATAGTGACTGAGACCTCTGGAGATATCTACGGAACACGGTGACTAGCATGAATAGACTATAAAACAAGATATACAACGGCAAGCACAAAAGCTCATAGATCACAAGTATGACCCATACAAATATCACCAAACATTGCAAGCCTTAACAGGACGAACCAGAGACGATACGATACCACCGCTCGAAGAACCAAACGGAAATATACTCGCAAACGATTATGACAAAGCTATGCTACTAAATAATTACTTTGTTTCACAATCTACTCTGAGCATAACTGATGCACATCAGGTCCCAGCCCATGACAACTCAACTACAGTGCCTACTCTGGGAAGTATTCAAACTGACGGACAGGAAGTTCTTAGAATAAGTTATAGCTTCCGCTAAGTGCAAATAAGTCCACTGGTCCAGATGAAATTCTAGTAAAACTGTTCAAATTATCTGCCATTATGATCTCAGAACCTCTCTCAAGGTCCTTCAATAAACCATTTACGGAAGGTATTTACCCAAGCAGATTCAAGCAAGCAAAACATTAGGCCAGTATAGAAACACAAAGGGCCTCCTTCAGACTACACTTGCTATCGTCCCATAAGTATTCTCTCAACATTGTCAACAATATTCGAGAAAATCGTCTACAGACATATCTACTGCCATCTTACTCAACATTCTCTACTTACAGATAAACAGAGTAGGTACCGTCGCAGCCATAGCGCAGAAAAGCAGTTCCTGTACCTGAACCACAACCTATGCAAATCATTGGATTCTGGACATAACTTTCCTGCCATCTATCTCGATATTGCTTGCTATTTTGATAAGATCGGGCACAAAGGGCTCCCCTTCAAATGCAAAAATCAATATGGACTTACTGACTCACCCAATGACTGGTTAAAATTATATATACTGAACAGAAAACAACGAGTACGGATCGGTGATGTTTTTTCAATGACCCGAATTATAAACGCGGGATGTCACAAGGTTCTGTCTTAGGACCCTTATTATCACTAATGTATCTTGACGAAGCTTCAACACGTACAACACACGACATTCTCTTATTCGCAGATGACACTTCACTGTATGCCTCCCACACGACTGCTAACCTTGACGCTGTGCAACGGACACTTCAACTTGACTTAGACGAAATGCATAAGTATGGCTAAGAATGGGCAACAATGGGCAAGAATAGGCAACACTTCGAAAACAATTCAACAAACGTTTTCACACAAACGTCAGCACAGCCCGCCAACACTAATATTTGGAGACGACAACATACCAATACATCACACACATACTCATCTTGGATTTACCTTGTCCCAAGATCTTCATTTTCACGAGTATATACACATAATTTGCAAACAAGTTAACAGAGCACTTGGTCCACTGTACCCTATTGCAAAATATATATCCAGACCGATTCTAGATCAGATATACACCACATACATCAGACCTCATTTTGACTACTATGATGTTATTTACGATGGACAAATTACAATCCAATACGCAACACGATTAAAGACTACAAGACAGAGCAGGACGACTAGTAACCGCGAACCTCTTTAGATCATCTACTGGCAAAATACGACTCGACCTAGGATGGACCTCACTATATACCAGACGACGCATACACAAGCTGATAGTTTATCATAAATTAAGCGACTCAGAGCAGAACACAGCATACTATATCAGTTCTATCATACCTCAAACACATGTGCACGATATAGGTAGGGAACTTCCTAACGCCAGCCATCACACAGTAATTGGAAACCATACATCATCCTTTAAAAAACAATCGTTCTTCCCAGCTACTGGACGTCTCTGGAACAATCTAAGCGAAAGCACACGCTGTCTTCCCACATCGCCTTAAAAATACGATTACGCAGCAGTTCGGTGTGCCCAGTCCACCAAAATTATACTCGTTTGGATCAAAGAAAGGAAACTCCGTCCAGGCCAGACTTATGGTTGATATGTCTCATTTAATCTCCCATCTATTTCGAATTCAAAAACGTGCATTTCCGGAATATTCTTGCGCTGTCAAAACGAAAATGTTCGGTACCTAATTTTAGATTGTCCAAATCACATTGGCCCCGGAAATAAACTATTCAACAACATTTCACAACATCTCTGCCAGCATTTTCCAGAATTCCAGCCACTAACCAAACTTCGTATCCTGCTACATGGAGACGGATTGAGCGATTACGACGGTCGGGTGTTGGCTTGCAATTTTCATAACTTTTTATTCGAAACCCATAAACTTGACATGAACTAACATTGATAACCAGTTAATAATGGCCTAAAGTTACACTAAATTCTAGTTACGACCCATGCTGGATTGGGCGGTGGCTTCGCAGATTATCTGTGGCGTCGGCGGCTAGGGATACATCAGGAACTATCCCATTAAGAATGTGTGTACTTAGGTTTATCTTTCACTCCAGTGTCATTCCACACCTTCAGATAGGTGCTATGATTTAAGCGCATAGTGCTTTTGTACCACTCTAAGAAAACGTTCAATATATATATATATATATATATATATATATATATATATATATATATATATATATATATATATATATATCCAGAAATCCAACCGCTGGCTACACCACCACTTGAAAACAAAACTTTCCCACCGAGTCCCGGGGAGGATCCAGGGATTGCCATATGGACGGGGGCACCCGTCTGCAGAGGCGCCATTTCCCCAGAGGAGCGCCTTCGGCCGAACATTTGTTGAGGGTGGAGGGTGCACTCAAACACACTGGATTTGCACCTTTTCCTCTCAGGAGGGCGTCCTTTCTTCATGAAGGGGCGCCTATTACTCGGAGAGGGGCGCCTTTGGCTGAAAAATGTGTTGAGCGGGGCAAGGTGAACTCGAGCTTTCCTGGAGAGACGTTTTTCTCGGTCAGAGTAGCGCGACCTTTCCATGGGGGGTCACATTTCTTCAGTGACCTACCCTCTGTATCCGCCCCTGCCCTGCCGGAGCCCTAATCACTTCACGTCCAACACGCTGCACAATGGGCCAGCATGGCATAACAAGTGATGCTTACTCGAATGTCGAATTTCGTAAAAATTCCACAGTTTTACAATAGATCGTCTGCAAAATGTTCCCAGTGTTCGAAAACAGTGCTGTATCTTCGATATACCAGCATCCGTGTCTATAAATAACGCAGCAAGTCATACTATTATAGCGTGTTTATCTGTGTCGTTGCAAACGCACAATTCCATTCTTAGGTTCTAAATATTCTCATTCTTCTTTAAAGGCTCGAAACCAATAATTTTTAACATCATTGAATTGCTCCGATCATGACGAGCAGATTAGGAGTAGAAATGAACGATTTGACCAATCCAGCAACTTCCTGCAGATATTCTAGTGTTTGAAAATAATAAATGATGCAGATAATATATAACGATGAGCATATTATGTTTTTTTCTCAAAATCTTCAACGACCTGCACACCGATTTTGATTTTGTAAAGTAGATGCATACTTTGGCTACAAGTTTCGATTGTATGATGCTGCGCTTTTTTGCGCTAACAGGAATAAACTGGCTTGAACCAGATTGATGTTCTGAACAGCGCCATCTATGTTGGTCGATAAATATTATTTGTATTAATAGTTAGGGCATACCATTAAGTGTATTAATCTGTGGAATAATGATTTCCATCATGATTGGAACATTCAGGCATCACTAGGTATATAACCAGGTATATAACCCAAACCATCCTTATTAGTTATTTCGGTTTTATTTTCGAAATACTGATTTTATGATGATAGGGGAGACTTTGGCTAGTTGATGCAATTTTGGCGAAACTCAAAATAACCCTTCACTTTGGAAGTGTAGCGAGGAGATAACTACACCCACGCAAGCCTAAACTTTACTTTCGTTCCAAAAATGTGCCACATCGTCACCATTCGGCAGCCACGGGACGAAAGGACTTGCGCTTGCTTGTGCCGAGAGAAAAGAGTGCCAGTAGCAACATGTGTGGCAACCATGGTAATTGGTTTCACTTTTATTTTTAAAAAATGTTGTATGAACGATTTCGTGTATCAAATAGATTCGGTCTCCCCTATACTTGATTAGTAATGTGCAGAAAAAAACAGCATTTGAGTATATTTATCAGAATGGCGTTCTGAAACAAGCAACAGTGCAGACTATTTCGGCTTTTCTCCAGGAGCAAGGTATAGAGCCAATCGAACCGACCCGTTGCAGCCTAGATATAAGTACCTTTATAGTCCAACTGAAAGCTAAATGGGCCAAATCCTGTCGGCACTGCAAAATATTCATCAAAGTTAATGAAGAGTGGCTGAAGCAAGATGTGAACGTGAAGGGTGCATCGGCAAGTGATCTTCACCGTGTGCGTCGGTTAACAGTCAACAGAGAACACCTGCGACTCAGCCTGAGCACCCTGCACGCCTGGATCCGACTCTTCGAGTGCATCTTGCACATCAGCTACATACTGAACATAAAAAAGTGGCGGTGCAGGTCAATATCTGACAAAGAGGCAGTCATTCAGCACAATAAGATGGTCCAATATCAGTTCTGACATCTTCTGCACCTCCACGTGGACCAGCCTAGAGCAGGTAGCGGCGGAACATCGAACGACGGCAACATGGCCAGACGGGCGTTCAGCGATGAGTCGAATCTGGCAGAAGTAACTGGTATTCACGAAGGACTCATCCGTCGCCTCCACACCGTCCCGCAAGTATTGGCATCTTGGTACCAAATCGACTCAAGTAAATTCGCCGACTACTGCGACTTCACGGCGCAGCTCTATGTTGGGCTGTACCCTTGGTACACGATACCAGTAACACTGCACATAGTGCTGATCCACGGAGATCAAGTCATCGCATCACTGCTCTTGCTCATCGGAATCATGAACGAGGAAGCCTCGGAGTCCCGCAACAAGGACGTCCGTGCATACCGCGTCAGTCATGCACGGAAGGACTCGAGACTGTACAACATCACCGACCACTTCAGGAACCTGCTGTTGAGCAGTGCCGCTCATCAGCTCCTCCGCTGCAAATTAGCGTTTTCAAGCGGCAGCCCGGAGTAAGAGGTCCTTGATCTCAAACGCTTTGAGCCTGCTGCAAGCTGACGACTCAGACTTTAGTCAGTGAGGGCGTTTGGTTTTGCCTGGTTTTCATTGTTTTGTTTTTGTTTTGTATAATATTTGATTTTCACCGATAGATGATGCTTAATATATGCTTCATGTTACCGATTTCTTAATATTATTACAAACTCTACAATTATATTTCCGAGTTCATCGTATTTGCAGATGTATTAGACGATATGTTGCACAGTTGTCAAATGACTCACCGCACACTTTGTATGCTACATTAACAATAACAATATTTCACTAAATTGCATCAGGCACAAACAAACGGTTGCCAGAACCAGTTTCTACGTCGAAAACCACCCCAAAAACCTACTTTTTACGTAAGCACTTTGAAAAATATGTGATATGATATTTTTCAGGCCGTTCTGGCCCATAGTGCGCTGGTTTAGCGGCAGTCTGTCCAATGCTCGACACCTCCGGGCTGTGACGTCACCGCAATGCTTCAGCATTCCGCCACGGCTGTCAGGGTGGCGCTGCTGTCACTTTGCCTGGCAGAATCGGCGCGTGCACTTGGGCCGAGCTTCGTTGGCAAGTGCGGCCTGCAGTGGCGTGTTCGCAGTGACCCTGTGCTGCTTGTTGCGCTTGCAGCTATGGAGGGCTCCAGGCGCAATATTCCGGTCAAGATGGGTGACTTCAGCATCATCGACACCGAGTTCAGTAGCATCAGGGAGCGTTTTGATGCTGAAATGCGCAAAATGGAGGACGAGATGAGCAAATTTCGTTCCGAGCTCATCAGCCGCGAGTCCCCGTTCTCGCAGAGCTCCATCACGTCCAGGTAGGTTTGCGGCGGCACCCTGAGCGTGCACGCAGGGGCGGCACACTCGGGCGAGGTGGGTTGGGGCTGGTAAGCCCACGGCAGACCTCAATTCGGCCTGGCCTCTGCCGGACACCAGGCCAAATTGAGGCGTGTCGGTGCGGGCCGGTGGCGGCTGCCGGCCGGCTGTCGGGGTCTCGGGCTGCGTGTCGCACGCGACTCTCGAGCCGCCATGACGGGATCCGCCCAGCACAATGCTGGATGGCTGGCGGCTGGCGAGGTCGCCCCAAATCGATACTGGCAGCGCGCCACGTGACGTGCCCCAGCGGCCGCCCCGCCCCGCCCCGCCCCGCCCCGGGCCAGCCCGGTCCGCGGCTGCCTGCGCCCGGGGACGAGTGGTCTAGGGGTGAGATGCTCGTCTCATAATCGAAAGATTGTGGGTTCGAATCTCACCTGTCGCTACTCTTCACCCGCGACCAATCGGCGTGAGAGATTGGCGACGCTATATGACTCAACGGTCGACGTGTCGCAAAGCCAATAACTAACTGCCAGCGCCCGGGCGGCCGCTTACCGGCAGGCGCCGCTCGCGAAATTCTCTGCCGTCAATAGGGGTGTAACTTTACCCTTGGCGCATGAAATTCGCTACAATCGGGGCGAGCATATTGACAATTTCAGGCCGATTTTTTTCCATGAAGTGTCCGTAGGTGTGGTGTTCAAAATGTCAAGAGTGTGTGAGGGGATGGGTTCATATCACTAGTACCCAAAGTCACAAGTACCCGTTTTCATAAGTTCCAAAGCTGCCAGGTAACTTGTAAAATATCCGCGGGCAGGGCGGATTTACAAGTACCCAAACTCGCAAGTACCCGGTTTTATAAGTACCAAAAATAGTTCTGAATTATACCGCTAGATGATACCGTAAACGCCAAACGGCACCAGAGCTTGCCTGCGTGCCCGCAGATGGCATGAGCATGCACTGTGTGTTGCTCCAAAATGGCTTACAGAGATTTTGTGTTGAGAAAAACCAAGCGTCGTCAAACAAGGTAAAGCTGCCAATTTAGCTCCTCCATGTCGTAAGTTCGTCAAATTAGCCACACATTCATATTCACATTGAGTTTGATATTTTCCGGATATCCAAGAAAGACGGACTCTTCAGATTCCATTCAAAATCGGTACACGGGTAGTACTTGGTCTTGATGCACTGATCATCATGAGCATAAAAGCTAAGAGGGGTGTTCATAAACAGCTGAGTTATTGAAGGTCAAAAGTCAGGGTCAGGGTCAAAAGAGGTCGGAATGTTTAGATTCCCTTCAGAATTGGTACACAGTAGTACTCGACGCACTGATCATCATGAGCATAGAAGCTAACAAGGGCATTCATAAACAGCTGAGATATTCAAGGTCAAATGTCGGGGTCATTGAGGTCGGACTCCTCAAAATTCCTTCAAAATTGGCACAGATGTAGTCTAGAATGCACTGACGACCATGATTATAAAAGCTAAGAGGGGCGTTCATAAACAGCTAGATTGCTTATATCCAAGGGCGTAGCCACCGGGGGTGGGTGGGCAAAGGGGGCAGTCGCCCCCTGCCGTGAGACTGGGGGCCAGGGTGGGAATTAAGGCACTTCTTAAGATATTTTATCTCTGAAAACATTTCTGCACTCCGGGTTCATACTGGATAGGATGGGCTTCACATGTACTCCGACACAAATTGGAATGTGGGAACAAAGATATGAATAAAAACCAACACAGAAATACACCCAAAAAACGCCGGTTATTCCACTTATGGTCACCACTCTAACCACTTTTTTGTAGCAGTCAGCTCTCAACTACCGATTGCTGAACCTCAATTTCCTCAAATCTCAACCTCAATTGCCGACAACAACACGCCGACTACAACTTGCAAAAAAATGTGCATGCGCACTGAGTACACTGTTCTCCGGCTTTGGAGCCGCGTCTCGGAAAAGCTGTGTTTCTGCCACCCTATAGTGGGAAAGTTTGACAGTTTTAAGAGACGTTCTCCGGAGGCCCGGAGAGCACCGATCAGAATTGGCTGCGTTAGCGTTTTCTGTTGCGAAATCTGTCCGTCAACCAATCAATGTAAGGTAATTTGTATATGACGTCATAACCATTAGCAACTTTGAACACGTGGTTAATAGTGTCATACTGTAAACAGAAGACCTCGACTGATCCTTTGCTTTGATCACATCCAACTGTGGCGTGTGCGGTAGCGGAGTTGCGTTCGTATTACGTGGGAAATTGGCTGCGTAGGTAGGTATGCGCTCTGAGCTGAGGGTGAAGTGTGAAGTATTTTTGTTTGTTTTTCATATGGCTAGCCTTGTACTGAGCCAAAAGTGAAAGGAAAGCGCATTGCTCCTGTGAGTTATAAGAAACGAAACAGTGCTGATTATTACGAGTCACTGCCGGGCGGTGCCATCCATTGTTCACTTCCTTGTTCCTATGTTTTGACATTTCATCTGACCAAAAATGAGAATGATATTACTTATGCATATTATGTAGGTCTGAGTTAGGTTTTTCTGGTCGGTTACTGGTAAACAGATTCCATGCATAAAAAAATAATGTCTATGAAAATGTACTCCGGAAGATACCGGTTTGCACTCCGACTCCCAACCCGGAAAGTAAGTTTCCCACTCTGCTGGGGGCCCCCCTGAAATTTGAGATAGGGGTAAATAGAAAATAGGGAATGATAGGAGATATTTCTCCGGACGCAAAAGGCAGCCCCAAGATAGGTAAGGTCTCCGCAGGAATGAGAGAAGGCCACTGAGACCAGCCAGATGAGGCCCATATTTTGGAAGAGGAGGACCCTAGGAGAGAAGATTTGGGACTATTACGCAAAAGCGCCCTGCTAAGAGGATAATGAGGCTCCAAACACAGGCGATAAGGCCTTCAAGACGTGAGAGGAGGCCCCTAATTTGAAAAAGGAGTCATCCATGAGAGGATAGGAGGCCTCAGAAATCAAGAGTGTCAACAACTGGCACGGAAGCCCCCAGAATTGCAAAGGAGGCCCCCGGGATTGCAAAGGAGGCCCCCAGGATTGCAAAGGAGGCCCCAGGATTGCAAAGGAGGCCCCCAGAATTGCAAAGGAGGCCCCCAGAATTGCAAGGGAGTCCCCCAGGATTGCGTAGCGTACATAAGCGCAGGTACGTATGACAAATGTACGTATACGCAAATGTACGTAAGTGCAAAAGTACGTTCCGCATATGTACGTAAGCGCAAGTGTGCGTATGCATAAAAGTACGTATGCGTAAATGTACGTAAGCGCAAATATACGTAAGCGCAAAAGTACGTATTCGCAAATGTACGTAAGCGCAAATTTACACATGCTCAAAAGTGCGTCAGCGCAAATGTACGTATGTGCATGGGCAAATGTACGTATGCGCAAATGTACGTAAGCGTAAATGTACGGATGTGCATGGGCAAATGTACGTATGCGCAAATGTACGTAAGCGTAAATGTACGTAAACGTAAAAGTACGTATGAATAAATGTAAGTTTGCGCAAAGGAACGTATGCGCAAATGTACGCATGCACAAATCTACGTATGCGCAAATGCACGTAAGCGCAAATGTACGTAAGAGCAAATGTACGCATGTGCAATTGTACGTGTGCGCAATTGTACGTTACCACAAAGGTACGTAAGCGCAAATGTACATAATCGCAAAAGTACCTGTGTGCAAATGAACGTATGCGCAAATTTACGTATGCGCAAATGTACGTATGCGCAGATGTACGTAAGCGCGAATGTTTGTAAGCCTAAAAGTACGTAAGAGCAAATGTACGTAAACATAAAAGTATGCACACGAAAATGTACGTAAACATAAATGTACATATGAGCCAATGTGCGTACAGTTACGCATACGTACCTATACGTTTACATGCATTTGGTTAGGTACATATGCCATGCGCACATTTGCGCTCACGTACATTTGCTTATGTACCTTTGCCATGCGCATATTTGCTCTTGCGTACATATGCCATAAATACATTTGCCATGCGTACTTTTGCACTTTCGTACATCTGCGCTCATGTTCATTTCTCATGTAATTTTGCGCTTACGTCCATATGTGCATATGTCCATATACGTCCATATGTCCATGTGTCCTTACGTCCACATACATTTGCACTGACCTAATTTTGCACTTACGCACCTTTTGCAATTACGTACATTTACGCATACGTACATTTGCGATTACGGACTTCTGCGCTTTCGTACATCTGCTCTTACTTATTAATTGCGCTTACGTACACATTTGCGCTTGCATACATTTGCGCTCACGTACTTTTGTGCTTACGTACATTTGCTCATAGCATGCTTGCGCTTACGTACATTTGCGAATACGTACTTTTCGATTACGTACATTTGCGCAAACGTACATTTGTGCTTACATTTCCTCTTACGTATATCTATCATACGTACAATTTCCATACGTACTTTTGCGCTTTCGTACATCTGCGCTTGCATACATCTGCCATACGTACTTTTGCGCATAGGTGCATTTGCTTACTTACCTTTGCTTACGTACATTTGCCATGCGTACATTTGTCCTAGAATCTACTGGTGGAGCTTGGTACACTGATT